>JAKWBJ010000484.1:3522500-4760000 GCA_023159175.1 Wohlfahrtia magnifica | reverse complement strand
AACACACATCATCACTCAAGATGCGAGAGAAGAGCTAGTTAAGTTTCTAGTTGAAACCCTGCTTGTGTCCTTAGAAAAGTGTTCCGAATCTTATGAAATATCTTGTACACAACAGGTAACAACGAGATGGTTGTCCAATTATTGAATTTTTTCCTATCGTCTTTCTCGTGTATCCATATTATAGTAGACTCTTTCCAGGTACTCGACCTAAATTTAATATCTTGAATATGAGCAATGCATCAATTTAGCTAAACCGGTTGGATTGTCGTTGAAACAGTCGATAGAGATACAGTCATTGTCAGCAACTTTCTCGCTCTTCATTCCATTTACCGCCATTTATCCCATTTATCGCAGATATGATTTCATTTTAACTGGGAGTATTTCATACCATGCGACGACTAGGATTTAGATATCTGTGAATTATAAAACACTTGAGGCATCATCTCCAGTGTTTTTTTAAGTACCTTCTCCAGATTTCGACTTGATCACTCTTCGCCAGTTGAATAGATGCAACAAAAGTTGAAGAGAAGTAAAGACAGCGTAAAACAGGGAGTTGTTCAGGATACTCAGTGAGGGCCGGGTGGAACTTATTACTACCATTATCCATCAGTTTAAACTATTTGCGAATAACCCCTTTTTCTGTTGACGTTTGCGCCTCACTTCTTAAACTATAGTAATAATTTTGTTTCTCATTTAATTTACTTTTTAAATTATTTTCTCAATCTTGCATAATCAGCTTTCAAGTCCTCTTTACTGTCTAAATCAGAGGCGTCACTTTACAAAGCTACTCTTACGGACCTTGTACGTTCAATCAGATTACAAGAGTTGGTCGTCATTCATTTCTTTGTTCCTTTCGTCGGTAGCCTAAATTATCTATCTATTCTTATACAGCTTCTATGCCTTCGCTGTTCTGAAAATTCAAGGTTTCTATACAAACTACGGTTTAAATACTGACAATTCTTAATAAAACATATTTCGATGAAAACAAGTTATAAATACATTTCCGTGTCAAATTTCATCCGAGTCGCAATAAGATTTCTATTAAAGATTTAGGCATAAAATTCTGATGTGCAGGTCAAATTATGTTAGTTTCTTTATTGCAAGAGTGTCGTATCCTGGCGAGTACATCTAATTCGAGTTCGCTGAATTCATTGGTGCTTATTGTTTTTTTTTTTTCTATTAGCTCTTGTTTCCTAGATATACCGTTATTTCGAAAATGGACGAGGTTGTATAACATATGTATGTACATACGTATATTCGCGTAACACAAAAACGGTTTAGTTTATTCAATAAGCTAAAAACCCGAAATTCATACCTACGTACAGTATCTTATTACGTACTTACGTAGTAATGTGATCCAACCGTTCTTTAGCCAAAAAATTTATATTTCTACGGTATATCTCAAAAACAAGAGTTAACCTAAAAGAACAGTTAGCACCACTAGATTCGGCGTTGTCAAATTAGGCTTACCTGTGTGAAAAAGTGTCAAATTCGAAACAGTGTTAATGCACAAACATGTACTCAATTATGCTCCCCACCGTATATCATGATCATGAGATATATGGTATATGTCATATAAAATGATGAAATATGCACTTCCTGTTTTATGCACCGAATTCTGTTGTAGCGCCGACAAGAAACACAAACTCTACCGCAATTTATACATAATTTTTTGCTTAAAAGGACAAGCTTAAAATATATGTATAAAAGTGAGCCGACTTTCAATCACGATAATAAATACTTAATGACATACGTTAACACATAAATATTTCTCTACCTAACAATATATGTACATACAAACATATGTATTAATATGATTTTATAACTACACATATACTTTAATATTTTGTTTCTAATATCATCACCCGAAAGCACTTTTAATAAAATGTTAACAAAGCAAGTATTCAGCCACCACCTAGTTGAGAACACATCCCAACCAGCCACAATTATTTTTATCACCACGTCACAGCCAGCCAGCTAACAATACACCATCCAGACCCTTTGCTCCATATTAAGAATCATATTTGTATTATTTTATTAGTTTCCTTTATTTACAAGTAACATGCTTGGTTTCTCGTTTAAAAATTTAATAATTTTGCTTGAGTTTCTTATATTAAAACAAATATTTTGATTTTTTCTTAATATGATAACCTATGAACTAAAAAAACACTATCTATCATAAGGGAATTGCATTATGTATACAAAAAAGAAAAAGGAAGCTTATTATAATACATACATATATAATTACTAATAGCTTGTCAATGATATATAAGGAGTTCTAAATGCTTAAAGCTTTTACTAATAAACGCCATTATTATTATTATTACTTTTCCCGCATTTTATAACCGGAAAAAAACCAAAAACATACATCATCTTCAACTCTGTCATATACAATACCACATAATATATAAATACATATAGGGTAGTAAATTTGTAGCCCTAGCCGATTATGTGGCTGTGGGACACTCGGAGGTCTCTATGCGAGAAGGAGACAATGTTGAATTGCTTAAGGTGGGCTGTGCGGGATGGTGGTATGTGCGTATATTAGGTAAATTGAAAACATAAAGCTTTTTTAAAATTATGCTACTACGGATTTGCATTTTATATGTATTTCTATATTTATTTGTATGTAAGTTTGTTTTTTATTAATATGATTTTTAACATTTTCTTTCATATCCTAGATACCAATGCAGAAGGTTGGACCCCTGCCGCATATTTGGAATCGATCAATCGAAAATCTTCTCGATCATCAAGCCGCAATCAAGAACGCTTAAATAAGTTAATTGATTAAGAAAAGAACACAAGTTATATAATACAAACTCCTAGTCCTTAAAAAAAACTTTTTTAAACTATTGGGTATAAAAATTTAATGTTTAGATTATTGTAAATTGCACGCTTTATTGATGATCCTCTCCTCCTCATCCTACTCTATTTTTCTAAATGTTGGGATCACACAAGAATTATACAAATTAACACTCATGTTTGCCTTTTTATGAAATCTCTTAAAGAAGCTTAAAGTTTTTACTATGAACTTAACTATAAATGACCAACCACATGGCCTTAATTTTGATTGAGGAGTTTAATGAAAAGATAAAAAAAAACCAAAATACATACTAAGAGAGTTTAAATAAGCACTCCGGCAATTTATTTGTAAATTATTTATTTTATACACTACTTCAGACTATATTGTTAGTAAAACCTATGTATTGGCAAATTCTGGCATTCGATATCGAAAGAAATTTTTTATAAAAATTGCTTTGAAATTGTATGAATTTTTACTTAATATCCAATTTACAACCTCTAGCGTATCATTCTCATTTTTTTTTTCTTATTTCAAACTGAGGAGAAAAATTTCCAAAAAAAGCATCGATACATACATATGTAATGAAGTGGTTTTTGTTTTAAGCTTTCCATTTGTCAAAATACAGTTTTATCTTGTCACCACCTGTAATGTTAATCGAAATCGATTGAATTTGGATTCGAATGAAATTGCAAAATAACATCCAATACTAACAATATAGTAGCTTATAGTTTCTGTTGACGTTCGTTAGGAGAGCAACAGAGCTGTTGCACAAACTACAGACCAAAAGGGTCGAAGTGTCCTGCAAAAAAATATTGATAAGATTTGTTAAACCATTCGCTGAATAAACATTTCATGGTCAACGGACGTATACCCTCTGTCCTTTGAAAGACTTATGTTACTTCTCGTCGTATTTAGCGCAACAAGCGAAAAGTCTGGCGTGTCAAGTACGCTTTGGCTAAAATCCGTAAAACTGCCCGTGAGTTGTTAAATTTGGACTAGAAAGACGAAGAGAGATTGTTTCAAGGTAACGATTTGTTTCTTTATTTGGCACGTATTGGTGTCGAGTATGAGTTCCGCATGAAACTCGATCACGTTTTGGGCTTGAAAACGCCGTTTGGAAACCCAAGACTTCAAATTTGGGTTGGCCAAGTCTATCCATCATTCCCGTGTCTTTGTTCGTCAATGTCACGTTCGTGCCCGCAAATAGTTTATTAACATTCTTTCCTTTATGGTCCATTTGGTTTCCAAGAAACACATCGATTTCTCTTTGAAATCTCCTTTCGGTGGTGGCCGCTCTGGTCTCGTAAAGAACAAGAACTTCAAGAAGAACAATGGTGGTGGTGTTGCTGCTGAAGAATAATAAGATTAAACAATAGTCCTCGTATTTGTTTTTCTTAAGGGCTTTGAAACAATTTTTTATGTCTGCATTGTTTAAAAATTGTGGATTTAAGTTTAAGGGTATTTTTTTTTATTTGCTCAATTTAAATTTCATTCAATTTCGATTTACGTTACTTGAATAATTTTTTTTCAATTTTGATTAAAATGTTAATGAAATCAGTAAAATTATTAATTTTTAAACATTTTTACAAATTTGTTTGAAAATTTACTTATTTGAATTTGTTAATTTCCTTGATCTATTTTAAGGCCTTGTACCCTATAAATCTACCCATAATAATTAATCATCAAATACAAATTTCTTACTCGAAACTTTTCTAATTAAAAAAAAAAAAAACAAACTGAAAAACCTTTATAAATACAACTCAAATCAAAATATAAGCATTTCATATAATATAACAATTAAAATTATTTCAAATTAAGTTTATGCGTATGTTAGTTAACAAAGCACAGAATTAATTTATTTAATCTTCTAGTCTGTAAAAAATGAAAAAAAAAACTTATCATTTATATTATTTTTAATTTGAAAAGAAATTACAAAATTAATGAATAAACAAATCAAAACTTCAATATTTAATTCTCTATTCGTAAAAAAAAATTTTTTTTAAAAGGACAAATAATTCCTAAATGTTTCGTTTATGAGTATTTTTTTGTTTTTGTATAATTTATTTAGCTGTAGCAATTTGTAAAAGTTGCAAACTAAAATATTTTTTATATACAACTAACTAATCGGGCCAGTTATAAGCACTAAAATAAGTGTATTTAGGTTTCCTCCTTTCTTTTATTTCCTGACGAAAATATGGGGCTTTTTAGTATGTACGTACATATGTAAAATTAAGTTATTGATAGTTGTTATTGTAATTTTAAGATTGATTTGTTTGAAGCTTTTTTAAAAGGCTTTATAATTATTTTTCTTTCTTTTTGTATAAAATCCTTTTTACCTGTAATTGTAATTTATTATAATATATTTTGCAGTCGTAGTTAATTTATACAAAAAAATAAATCTTTTTAAAAAAAATACAAAAGTTATTTATAGGTAAAACAAACAATAGCAGCAATATCATTTTAGTATTTATGAAATCATGATTCATATTCGAAATCAAATAAAATAATAATTATAGAGGAATAAATTAAATAATCATAAGCTCAAATGTTTTATTTTGTTAAAATGGTAAAAAGTTTATAAAATACTAGAGGGTAAGTAATAATAAGAAAGCTGTAATTCTTCCTTTTCTCCACCATACCTCATGTAAATGCAAGCAAGCTTAATACAGACTCACACACTTTCACACACTGTAGTTACTGTAAGTCAACTCAAAATTTGTTAATTTTCATTTTGTCATAAAAACAATAAATAGACAAGAAATTTTCAAAATCTTGCTTATGCGTTGAATATTTTGTAATTTTTCTTATTTTTATCGGGTGTACGAATATAGGTGTTGCACACTGTACATAAGCATTTATTTATATTTTTGGGTGTTGTGTATACCAAACATTAACAACATACATATATATATAATTCCACTTCATACTTTTAGCAAACATGTCTGTACACAACCATCTTAAACAACTTAAGCAACATGTTTGTATCCATGTTATGTGCTATAGCTATAAAAATGTTTGTGTGTGCACATACACATGAATTCAAAGTACATATGTGTTTCAATGAGAATGGAAACTTTTAAAAGTACATTAAGTACTCGTACGATAATAAGTACTCATATGACATGCGTGTATGGATGAATAAAATAAATGATATGCTTTTACATCATTGTTTGTGTTTATTCTTTGAACAATCCAAGACAGAAAAACTTGTATTTTAAACATTAAGCAAATTCATAAAAAATTTTATATAGCAATTAACAACTCATTTATAAAAATACCTGGTACTTTATCATAAAAAATCGAAGGATTATTGCGTTTGTTATTGTATTTTTTAATTCCCATTGCAATGTTTTTTTTTTTCTTTTTTTTTGAAAACCCATTGAAGAACAAACACTACCTACTACAAAAATCATTAAAAAACTTGGGTGAAAGTAATATTTTCCAATTTCATGACAAATTTTCCAAAAATTTTCATATACATACTTACATGGAAAATCAAAAGCAAAAAATATTCTAAAAAATATGGGGAAATAAAAATGTGGAATATTCCCAAAATTAGACAGTAAATAATAAGCCAATCGGAGTTTTCACGTTTTCATTAGCATTTGAACTTTTGAAGTGCTTACACTTATACAAGTCTTAATAATGGAGAACTATGACAAAATTAAAAAAAAAATAATAATTGAAGGAGTATACAATGTGCTAAGAAAAACTGGAGAACCGAAAGATTTTTATATTTGTAAAGAAGCAAACATCAAATTTAATTTAGCATAAGTGCGTTCATTCACAGTCTCATGACAGTACACCAATTCAAATAAGTACCGTAGAGAAAAGTGCTTGCGCTGTAGCATTCATGGATTTTGCTATAGAAGACTATCGTCCTTTCAGTAGCGTTGAAGGCTCCGGTTTTCGTAAATTAATTCAAGTGACTACAGATTGGTGGAAAGTGTAGTAAAATGTTGACTTAGCTTTACAAAAAACCCAATTGATGGTCACAGAAAAAAGAAAAGAAATGAAACCGCACGTACAGAATCTTATTACTAATGGTGAGGATAAAATTACAATTGATATGTGGAGCAACGATTTCATTAAGAGAAATTTCTTGTATACCGCCTTACACTTCCAAGTGAATTTCGAATATTATGACTAGTACAGCAGTTAACATAAAAGAAAAATACGCAACCATTTTGAAGAATTCGATGTGACTGATATATCAAATGTGGTATTCGTAACAGACCGCGGAAGTAATATTTTAGGCGCAATAAGAGACTTCACGAGATTAAACTGTTCGGCCCATCTTTTTTCTAATGTCCTAATCGATGCTTTCGAATCTAAAAATGAATTAGAAGGGATTACAAATACTTGCAAAAAATAGTAAAATACTTTAAAAAAGCACATGCTGGAAACAGCTTTGAAGAGCAATTATCCTACAGAGTGGAATACGAATTTCACAATACTTAATAAAATAAATAAAAACAAATTTTGCTTAAACATACAAATATTTATTAGAGAATATTTTTATCACATGAATTTTTAATGATGTTAATTTCACCAAAACTTTTTATGTTTTTATTTTTTTATACAAAACAAGCAATTTAATTTTTTAAATATAACCCGCTGAAAATGTTTTGAAAATGGTTCACATATAAATTTAGTCATATTAGCTTCACTAAAATGTCAATATAAAACACTTTTAATAACTGTATCATAGCGATTTCGAAAGATTTTTTTTATAAATATACTCTATGCATACTCGAGTAGTACTTCTACTCATAAATACTTTACACTTATAAGCACGGATATGACAGGCACTATGGCACTTATAGTTATTTAAGTTACTTATAGTTATTTAAGTTGCGCTAACTTTAAATATGTTGTGTATGTGTATCGTTTTATTTTCAACAACTTTACTCACTCATACATGATTGGCCACCATAAAAGTACACAAAACCATACTTTTGTCATTCTCTGGCAAACACCTACATTCTCAAGAATTTAGTCTTTTAAAATACGTTGAATATAAACATTTATATTTTTTAAGACTCCATATGCATCTTTACAAAATCCATAAAAAACAACGACAAAATTCTTAATTGTTTTTCATAACACACTTGAATATTTTGGTTATTCTTTGGTTACAAAAAAAAATAAAGTTGTGGCAGCACTGTTTATTATCGTGGTGCTGCGTGCGTTACTCTTTGTTTTGTTTTTAAAGGAAACAGTAATTTTTTATACTAACTAAAAAAGAATAAAAATTAAAAATAAAATAAAAAAATGAAAAATGTTGGAAAAACATTAAAAAATTATAAAAGTAGAAAAATATAAGAAAACAAGTAATATAAAAGATAAAAATTATCATTCCTTTATTTTTTTAAAGTTTTTGTTTTTTTTTATTCTATTTAAATTTTTTTCTTTTTTACTATAAAAAATTACTATTTTCCTTTAAAAACAAAACAAAAAGGTTTATTCTTGCGTCACACACACTTTTATTGAGAGAAAAACTAGCGGAACCCGGGAATGCGTAACCTATATTATTTGACATACATATGTATGTATGTACATACTGTTAAAACTAAGTGCTCTGACACTTGAATTTAATACTTATGCAGGAAAATTTTAAAGGTTTTTACATGTTACTTCTTCTGAGCAAAAAAAAATACAACGTACAAAAGAAAAGTGTTTCACACAAATTTGACAATTGCGATGATTCGAAATATTATTGCTACCATATCTATTTTTTTTCACATAAGCTATTTAAACAAGGGTATATTATTTTAGTTGTTTGTTTGTATATATATAATATAGTTTTATTAAAGTTATTTCATTTTATTAAATATACACCAGTAATTAATTATACAATTTTCATTTGTTACAATTTAACGCTTAAATAATGTACATAAACACTATTAACTTCTGCAAATGGGGTAAAAAAGTTGAAAACTGTTTAAAAAATAAACAATTAAAATTTTAGCAACTCAACAAGAAAAATGGTAATGTAAAATTTTTATGAGACACACACACAAGTATTTTTAATAAAAATATAAACATTTTACAATAGCATTTTTCTCGCGAATAATGTTGAATTTAATAATATTTCCTTCGGTTTACGTAGATTTTATTTATTGATTAATTTATACAAACAATAATTCTGGCTACATTCGTTTTAAAAATCTATAAAACTTTCTATTAACGAATTGTTTTTAGAAGTTCCATTTATGTAGTATTTAAGCAACAATGACTAAAATTAATTAAACAATGATAATATGAAAAAAAAACAAAAACAAAATAAATTTAAAGAAAAAAAATACTTTGAACATAAACTAGACATAAAATTATTACAGCATAAAATAAAGAACATACGTGCATACTTCATTGTATATAGGACAAAATCCAATGACGATCTTAAGGAATGTTGATTTTTGTTTTATTATCTTACGGCTGAACAAAGAGCAGATTACATTGAAAACAAAAATAAAAAAGCAAATATGAACCAAGACAAACATGTTAAGAATGTACTCAAATAAAGAAATTATTAAAAATCATGTTTTTATTGAGACGATTTTAAGAAATTAAACAAATGTTTTTGTTGGAGAAAAATAATAATAATGATGATCGTCATTGTTTTGATTCTTTTTGGGTTTAACAAAGAAGAGGAAATTGCAACTAATAAGTATTTTAAATATTATCTCTCCTTTTCAACTCTTTCCCAACGTGTGCAGGTCAGTAAAACGACGACTATGATTTAAAACTAATTTGATGTTAAATTTGTGTAGAATTAATTTTCGATTTTAAAATGGGTAATAGCACTGCATGTCGGTATGAAAAAAAGGATTCACTTTATATTACAATTTAGTTGGCAGTTACTCTGCTGTTCACATAGAATTGTTGTGCAGAAAGCAACAAAGTCAAGACATAAATACAAGCAGCAATCCAACAGTTATAGGCATTCTGAAAAAAAAAAAAAACAAAATTAAGAAAAAAATATAGCGATCAACTTAAATTATTTTGTATGTCGAATACAGCATATCATGTAAACCTAATAAACAAACAATACCACAAACATAATGATGATACTCATATACGAAAATTTGTTTGGTCTGTACAAAACATAAACTGTGTTGCATTGACATAACCGACTTGCAACACATTTTCTTTGTACTTCAGTTAATATGTTATGTTTATTATAATTAGAATTTTAAAAAGTCTGTAGAAATATCGCAGAACGTTACGGTCTTACGCTCTAAAACGAACTTTTGAAAGGTCAACTTTTAATGCCAATGCCTCTGCCGCCTTACACAACAAAAGATTTGATGTCATTAATGTCGAAATCCTAACAGCAAATATACGCTTTTTTGGGGCTTTAAAAAGGTTAATTATCACACAGCTTGCACCAAATCTTTTCAAACAAACTATCGTATGTGTGATCGGGCATCAGGCGGTTCAATAGTTTCTCATTACTTGATTTGATCTCATAACTTTTCTACCACGGTTTCAACGGCATTTCTGGCAAAATACCCACTAAAAGTTTGCCTTTGAATAATGAAGTATTTGTAACTTGTAATATAGGTAACACATAGATATAACTGGAGTTAACATGCTGGCTTTGACTTATCATTTGGTACATATTCAAGTAAGTAAATTTCAGTTTTATAATTTCCTTAGAAGTTGTTTCATTGGAAATATATACTATACCAAAGCAGTGAATTGAACTGACTTTATAGTCAGTATAACAAAATAATATGTTTCAATTACACTATTTTAGAAATTCAATCTTAATCGAATGTCATCTTTAAACTGTTTTCATATCTAAGATTATATTTACCTGATTGTAGGCAGCATTAGCATCAGCATAGAATGCTTCCAAACTGTGATACTCTTCTTCAATAGGTAAATCTTCAATCAGTGCTACGCTGTGGATGTAAAAGAACAGACCCATTAAGACCTAAAAATAAAAATACATACAATATTACGATTATCGCATTATTTTGATGTTTTCATGTTATCAAAATATGTTGCATCCATTGCCATAGTTGAGACGAAGGGTCTCCACCCCTTCATTTTGGCTTTATGATGACATATAATGCATAGAGAAATTATTTTTATATACGCCATTGTTTTAGTCACCAGCAATTTTTTTTCTTCTTAACTTGGACTTACCAATTGAATAATGCCCCAAACGGAGATGATCAAACCGCAAAGGGATAGTTTAGGACCACAGATTTTCATTTTGATGTTGTTGTAAAATTAGACTAACAAATTTCGTTTGAATTCCTTGAATTTTCCTAACGAAAATTTGCTATTTTTTATACAATTGTCGTCGTTTAACTTATTGAAGAAATTCGCGAAGAAAAATGTCAGTCAGGTGAAAATCATGTGACAGATGTTCTCTAACAAATAACCCAAATGAAGTTAGCTGTGGATCATATGTATATAAAACAAAAATACGAATATAAACAAATTAATTTTGCAGAAAATTAAAAATCTTTTAATAAAATATAAAGGATATATATTTTTTGTATTAAAATTATTATAAATTTATAAAATAATATGTAGAATTATATAAAGAAATATGTTTTAAATTAAATATCTGAATACAACTCTGCTTATGTGTGGATATTATTTGTTAACCAACACTACTATAACGTAATATTAAGCAAATATTGTAAACTGAATGTATAAGCTCGCTTTGAAGAGATTTTTAAAATATTCTTATCGTATATCAGTGCTTACACTTATTTTGTGAAAAGTTGAGCAAAAATATATTTAAGAAGTAAAGAAAGGAAAAATAATACTTTTTCTGCTTTTTGAATAATTTATTTTTAGTAAATCAAAAGTAAACAAACCTTAACCAGTGTGCTCTTTCGAGTTGCCAACTACTATTTGTTTATTAACCTGCCGCTGTGATTATAACATTCATTAAATAAAATCGCTGCACTTTTCAGCACTTGTTATTGTCAGAAATTGTATATCGAATTGGGATTAAAACAAAATTATTTGTTTATTTTCAAAATTTATTTAGCTTATTAATAAAAATAAATGGTGAAAATTCTACACAAAATGCCACCTCTAAATCCTAGAGTATATCATGAACGACAAACACGTCAGCTTTGTGCCCTACACACGTTAAACAATTTATTTCAGTGTAAGTTGTCATGTTTTGTCTATAATTTTTGGTAAATAATTTTGTCATTTTTGAAATATACACTGTAGCCCGCTATGCTTTTACCAAAGAGCAATTGGATCAAATATGTACCAATTTAAATCCAAATGCTTGGCTAAATCCACATCGTTCAATATTGGGTTTGGGTAACTATGACATCAACGTCATTATGCAGGCGCTGCAGCTTCGAAGTTGTGAGGCTGCTTGGTTCGACAAACGCAAGTATGTTTTTATGTTTTAAATAATTTATTTAGAAAGCTTTGGAAAATGAATGGTTTTTATTTTCAGAGATCCCGAATGTATAGATTTAAATGCAATTGTTGGTTTTATTTTAAATGTACCTTCGGACTACAAGTTTGGTTTTATAACACTGCCTTTACATAAGCGGCATTGGATAGCCGTACGTGCCATAGATGGCAAATATTACAACTTGGACTCAAAATTACATGCCCCCGAATGTATAGGTTCTGAAGATCAATTATTTGCCTATTTAAGACAACAACTACAGGCTAATGACCGCGAACTGTTCGTGATAATTGAATCAAGTGCCAATGACGCAGATGAACCAAAGAAATGGTTAAAGGATACGAATAATAAGTCTCCAACCTCTGACAACCCGTCCTCTACAATGAATGGCCATGTGTCATGAGTTATTTAATAGAATATGGTGCTTAAGCTCACTTAAGTATATTTTTAGGTTGTAATATCATTGCATTATTAAAGAAACAAAGACTCTAGTCTGGTAATTGTAGAAAAAAAATTAAGTAACACATCACAAATTGGTATATTCCGCTAAAATATGTAATGAGACTTATAAAGTTGCCGTTACAAGAATTTGGTGTTTAAGTTGTTAGTAATTAGTATTAAGTTTTTTTTATAAGAACAAAAAAAGGATTTAGAAAATATATAAGAAAAACAATAAATATGTACAAAACATGCTAAAACGCAAATGTAAACAATTTTTTTAGGAAAATACTAGTTTTTAGACTAATCAGTAGACTATTATACGTTTTGCAAAAAAAAATTTACATATACAGTGGCTCCAACCCGACCTCGGAGACTATACCAAAATATTTTCGATTGCTTAAATTTCATACATTTTAATTATTAAAAAAAAAATTATTTTCTTGTTTGTGTATATCTCCCACGCACAAAAGGAAAGAACAACTCAGAATTTTAATAATTGTACGTAAGATTGAAGTTGAAAACACTTTGAAAATCGTATTGACATAAGCCAAACTCCGACAGGAACTTGTATGGGTTAATAACTGCAACTCTGTAATTTCAACGCGGCCAACTTCACCGGTACAATTTCGATATTTAGGGGAAAACCCTTTAGTTCAGTTTTCGAAAATTATACAGAATAAACAGAGCTAAAATCAAGAAGATGGCTAGACAAAGGGGACAAACTAGTATCGAAGTAAGAAAGCTTATTATTGAAAAAAAGAAAAGTGTTCGCAAAATTTCAAATATTGTTGGCAGAAGTCATTCAACTGTGCCACACATAATAAAACGTTTCCAAGTCAATAAAACAGTGCGAAATAGACCAAAACATGCTCATAACGAATTATTTTCTGAGGCAGAAGAACGTCTTTTTTTTTAAGAAAAATAGAAGCAAATCCCTTCTTAAATGCTCTAAAACTTGCTACTATTGCTGAAAGTGCCATTGGTAAGAAAGCAAGCCCATCAACAATAAGAAACGTGTTTTACAGAGTTGGAGGAGACAAAATCAGGAACTACGTTTAACTTACTTGAAACCGACAGTAAAGTATGGGGGTGATTCCGTGCTTGTCTGGGGCTCATTTTCTACATCAGGTCCAGGATCTTTGCATTTTATTGACACTATCATGGATCAAGATGTTTATTTCAACATTTTAAAAGAAAACTTGCCAAAAAGTGTGGATAAGCTTGCTCTAGATAACGGTTGGTACTTTTACCAAGATAACGACTCCAAATACAAGGCCCACAAAGTAAGATCTTGGCTGCTATAGAGTGTGTCACACGTCATGGAAATAGCACCCCAGAGCTCCGACATAAATCCTATTGAAAACTTTTGGGATTATCTCATAAAAATAGTACAGCATCAGTCGGTTTCCAGCAAATCAGAGCTAATAAGGGTTTTATTAGAAGAATGGGAAAAATTACCGGCTGGTTACTGCCAAAAATAAGTCGAATCTATTCCCAAGAGACTCCAAATGGTTATAAAAAACAAGGATCTACACACAAAATATTAATTTTGTAACAATAAGTATTATTCTCAGACATTTTTGTAGCCGTCCGAGTTTCGCTTGTGTACCTTTTTTTGTAACAAATTGAATTCCTTTTAGTTTGTTTCTACTTACAACTTCTGAATTTTAATTGTGTTTTCTATTCTTAATAGCTAATTATATATATATATATAATAAAAAATCAAACTGAAGCTTTCCTTAGCTATTTCTTATTGGTTTGCTTTTTATCAACAAAATCAATTTATTGTAGTGTCCGAGTTTGGCTTGTAGCCACTGTAAATATTATATAAGTTTTGTTTGGTTTCTTTGTTTTTGCAGAAACATAATTTGCACATTAATGCGTTTAGGATCAAGGTAATCACGTGTTGTTACCATTTGATAAAAAATTTTGATCTGGAAAGGAACTTTGAATGGAATTTATAGGAAAATAATTAATTTAAAACCTCTTGCGAATTCTCCTAATGACATATAATGATATACTACTAATACAAAATTGGATTTTTGTAATCTAAAATGTTTGATTAAAGTGTAAAAATACAGAACTTATTTCATGGATCAGTAACGTTGATACATAATATATATGTACATGAATTATACTCAAATTTATTTTGTAAACTTAAAGGAAAATATTTTTTTTATTGTTTAACCTTTTAATATCTATATTAGCAGTTGCTATGACATGCATATTTTTATTAAATCGGGTTCATAATTACACTTGCGATATGTTTTTCCTTCTTCAAAATTAATTTTGGTTATTTGTCAAGTTTTTCAACTATTTGTATTCCAAACCATTCATTTTTATTCAGCACAAATTCGCAAAAACAAAACCAAATAAATATTTACAGTGTTCAATGTTTTAATAATTTTTATAAAGTACATACTTTATTTAATCGCCATCGTTATTGGAATGTTTAAATGTAAATATGTGTATGTATATCGGTAAAAAATTTGATATTCTGTAATATATATATATATATATATATATATATATATATATATATATATATATATATATATATATATATATATATATTTAAGGCAATAATTTAATAATTTTTTATAAATTTAAGGCCTCAACTTTTTGTACAATTTTTGAATAAAAGAGATTCTTTTTTTTGAAGTCTTATACAAATACTAAAAATACTAATATAGATAATGGTTATAATCAAAGCAATAATACATATATATGGAATATTGGACGGATATGTTTAGAGACTAATACGTATTACTTACGTATATATAAAAATTTGTTTCGTTAAAGGTAATTAAATATCGGTTTGAATACCACCACCGACTACGGATACAGCTGGTGGTGCTGTTGGTGTACGATGACCCGGCTGAGGACGTCTTGGTCTACTAGAATGTGGTGCGAAATAGGCTTCTTGAGGTTGTTGATATTGTTGTTGCTGCTGCTGCACTTGTTGCTGAGCTGCATGTTGATAGTAATCAACATCACCACCATATTCACTTATTACCTCTCGATTACTTATCTCATTAAGACGTTTATAACGTTCACGCCTAGCTTCAATCATATACAGAACACCTCCTGGCATCAAGAATATGGCACCCACAACGGCCAATGCAAACGACCAGCCCATATCATTATTTTGCCAATGAGGCATCCAATCACGCGAATCTCCCTTTGCTCCAAATATAACCACAGCCAAAAAGCCGAATAAAGAAGCCAAAACCTGACATGAACCAATCGTCAGTAGTAAAAACACGTAACGATCATCATCCCGGGACGTACGCAAGAACGACAGCGTCAATGGTAAAGCTATTAAACACATAACAAAGCACAAAGTAGCAAATACTTGTACGGCTATATAGAAACCAGGTAAGAGAAAATCATGTATTATGTAGTATTCCTCTTCGAATACCCACATGCATCCTTGAAATATGGTGTCGTAGAAGCGATGTATATCTTGGAAACCATTAAAGCACACCTCCCACAAGCCTAAGTTGGTAAATCGTGGATTTTGCAAACGGCCATCAGTAACCAGCCAATATGGTGTTGTAAAGGCAATAACAAATAGTAAAAAGGCGAAAGCAGAAATTGCCACTGCTATTTTTGTGTTTCGATTGCTGGCTCCCATTGTAATTTTATTTAATTGTGTGAGAACTCCAAACAAATATTTTTTAGCAGTTCCACGCCCAAAAACAACAAATCACAAAAATATTTTATTAAACGATAATGAATTCCACAAACACAGAGTTGTATTTTCCGTCTATTGTATTATGCGAATTCATGAATTCGCCTTTATTGAAGGATAAACAATAATAACCCCAAAACCGTAACTTAGAAAAATCAAAAAAAGCTAGGAATACAATAAAAAATAAAGTTTCACATAAAGATTTTTTATTTAACGGCTTTTCGATTTTGAAAATCCATTTTTGTCTGAAGTATTTTTAATCTGATCAATTATTTTTTGCAACTTATTTTTAAAATAGAGATGTTCTTGATGGCAGATGAAATTATGCAGTTTTTATGTTTTTTTAATTGCTGGTTTCGATATAATAAGATAAAAGGATTATAGAAGTACAATTTTTACAACTGCAGTGCTTTATTTTCGTTTAAGGTTTGTATGTGAAAGCTTGCTCAGAATCATGTGCTGTTTTATATGATAAGCAAAATTTTAATTTTATTAACATTAAATTCAACAACACATCTATTTTAAAAGTATGTGTAAATGCGATTTCAAGTTAAAATTTAATTTAAATTTTTTTTATATAAGAATTTCTAAATACCCAGCATTTTTGTATTTAAGCACATATATTTTCTTCCGCGTGCTATCGATCCATAGTGAATAGTAAAAAATAGAAGCAGCATCGATAATTACTGTTCATTGGAATGGAGTATATGCATAAAAAACGAACGAAGCGTAAAAAGAAATTGAGGAAAAAACTTGTTTGGTTGTAGAAAATGCAAATTGAACGTACTTTGATTAAAAGTTTTTTAAAATAAATTCATTTCTTGGCTAAAATAAAGTCTAAAAACTATCAATGAAACAATAAATAATAAGGAAATGGCAATTCATTGAAAAACGTGTATTATAAGAGCAAAGAAAGATTCGTTTCTAACCATCACAGTGTTTTCGTTATTCTCTGGCAACAAAGACGTGTTAACTATTTGGGAAGCCTTAAATTTGTGAAAGCAGTTAGGAGTAACCGTCAACAAGGAGACGAGCAAAGATGTCAGCTCCTGAGATTGAAATTGCTAATATAAACAATTTTGAGAAAATACAAAATTTTCTTAATGATTCAGCCTACAAAGAAATATTAGAAAATAGTGAGAACTACAATACACGCCTATGCATAGAAAGGCGTTTGCGAATGCCTTTCTTAGATCCACAAACAGGCGTAGCTCAGACTCATTGTGCTCTATTTGTAAAACAAAAACAACGTATGCCCGGTTTTCGAGAGGGTCAAATTTATACGTACCCATCAAATCGTTGGCGTAAACCAAAAAGGCAATATTTACTCAATCATCACCACAGCTATCGGCACTATCAGTATCGTGAATCTAATAATCATCACCATCATTATAATGCCTCGACCGGAACTGGGACTTCAAGTCGGGATCATAGTGAAAATGCAGGTATTTAAGAAACCTAGAAAGTAGGAAAATCGATATTTAAGAACTTACTCATATGTTCTTAAGAATCATAGATTTATTTTAACAGCTACCCTGGAACTTTATTTTATTTTTTATATGTTTCTGGGTGGATTTACTTTCTATTCATTTTTATATAATTTATAACAGCCACCCCTTGGTAGGTGTAAAGTGTGAGTGAATGCCTGTGGTTGTATGTTGTATGGTTCTTTGATTGTCTGTTATTATTCGTTGGTGATACTATTGTTTTTGTTGTTTATTTTTGTTCTTATTGCTGCAGTCTTATATTTTGTGTTTTGCTATATGATTTATTTTTTTGTTGTTATAAAAAGTTCTGTATCTTTTAATTCACCATCATGTAAAGAATAAATTTACATACATGTGCTACGCACACATTCATATATTCTGAAATTAATTTGGATTTCCTTTTAGTATTTACTTGACAAATGTAAACATTATAATAACAAAAAGATATGTTACAGGTCACTGCACCCTTTTTCTTATAATTATCTGTATACGTTTGTAATAAACGTGCTGATTAGTTATTTATAATTATATTTTTAGCTTTAACAGCCGATGGCAATTCGATGAGTGCATCGGGAGATAATGACAGCAAGGATTCTCATGCCAATGCCGAAAAGGATGGTTGGTTCCATGAGGATATGGATATGTCCTATCACCATCATGTTGATGATTTTGAAGATGATTTCGAATCAGACAACGATTTCGATGAATCATACAGTACAAGAGGCAAACGTAAGCGTGGTGCTGGCGGAACACGTTGGCGTAAAGGAAACACTTCGGTTGATGGTACACCAAAGCGTGGTCGTAAAGGTGGTGGTAAGTATCTACAGTCAATCTCAACTTATTTGCTAAGAGTAAATACTTTAAGGTTATAGTATTTTATTTTCATATACATAAATTGTTTCCTATTGATATAATTAAATAATTTTTATTTTTTTCATATTATTTAATAATTACTTTTGTATTTTAGGTGCACGCCGACGTGGTGGATCTAATGCCGAAGGTGATGGATCTGGAGAGCATACACGTCGTCGACGTGGTGCAAACTCTAATGCTGTTGTTGCTAATACAACAGCTGCAGCAGCCGCTGCTGCGGCCGCAGTAGTTGCTGCTGCAAGTTCTGCAACAGCAAATATAAATCATTCCAATTCAGCCTCACCCATTACGAATACGGACGATTCGTCTCAACCAGGTTTAACGTTACCATCAAGTAATAATCCTCCAACAGCATCGGTAACATCATCGATACCACCACAAATTGATAATTCTTCATCAAGTCATGCAACTGATGCCTCCATGGGCTTGCCAACTGACAGTAATTCATCAGGAGCAGTAACAGCACCACCAGCTGCCGCAGCCGCTGCGGCTGCTGTTGTAGCTGCGGCTGCTGCTACCGCCTCTTCTTCCTCCTCCTCTTCTTCGACTTTGCCAGCTGGCACTGCAAGTCCACACAAGTCTGGTGCCAAAATAAAAGTTCGTTCTAACGATCGCGAAGTTGCGCAACCGTCACCATACTGTGATTTCTGTTTGGGTGATCAACGCGAGAATAAGAAAACTAATTTACCAGAAATACTAGTGTCATGTTCTGATTGTGGTCGGTCGGGCCATCCGTCGTGTTTGCAATTTACTCCGAATATGATAATATCTGTTAAACGTTATCGTTGGCAGTGTATTGAATGCAAATACTGCTCCATTTGTGGTACTTCCGACAACGACGATCAACTGTTGTTTTGTGATGATTGCGATCGCGGTTATCATATGTATTGTCTATCGCCACCATTGGTTACGCCACCTGAAGGTTCATGGAGTTGTAAATTGTGTTTGGAAGAATTTCACAAGGGCGATAACAATTAGTTTAACAATTAAGAAATTTAAGAAAAACAACTAAATTATGAAATGATATTCATTTTTTATTTATATTTTTTTTTGTCTTTTGTACACTACTTTAAGTTGGTATAAGTTTAAGAGCGCGAATGTTATGTGTTTGCATGTGTTTTTATACAGAATTCCAAGGCAGCTTTGCAAAAGTATACAAATTAAATTTAAGTATGATTCTTATTTGCGTTTCTTTTATTCTTTTTCAAAAAAAGTATAGTATTTTCTTGTATTATTTACCTTTTTTTTATATATGCATATGTGTTTATTAATTTATTTTTGTTTCGTTATTCACATTTCAATTTAAATTTTCAATTGATTGAAAAAATTTAGAAAAACTTTATTTTGTATTTTTAGATATTTTTATAATTTCAATTAAGCAATAACTCTATTAAGAAAATAACCTTGTAATTTCTATTCAAACGTAATAAAGTGAAGAAGTATCATAAAATAAAATGCATTATTATATACTTCAATATAAGACATGCATGTATATCTTCCATTATGCGGTTATCAAGGACATTTCAGAGGTTTCTTTGTTGTAAACGTCTTTTTGCCTTTCCGATAATTAAAAAATTTTTATTTTTTAGATTGCAATTGTTTAAAAAGATTAATGCTTACTTGTTCTTCCTCGGATTTTAAACGAGATTTTTGCACCTGTATTTTCCACGAATCATTTACTTTGAAAATTTCAACCTTATTTTCAAATTTAACACATTTATGTAATTTTGTGTACATTGAATTTAAGTTCTTATTACTCATTTTTCTTGTGCTTTCAGTGTTTTTTTTGTAAAATTTCTGTTTTTTGTCCATGAAGAATTTCGGGATAAAAAAAACAAAACAAATAGAGTTTTTATGTAAGAAAAATCACAATAAACTATTGAAAAAATTTAAAACAGATATCGTCATATGAAATCAAAATAGCCTTTAAGTTTCTAATACAATCAAAATCAAGTTTTTGTTTCGGTGCACCCTGTCAAAATACAAAATACACCTACAGTTAAAAAGAGTTTACTTATCTGCAGAATATTAAAACACATTTTCAATTTCACGAAAAATTTATCCTCAAAGGAGTAAGTTTATTAACTACATATATATATATAATACAAAAAGCTTTTAGTACTCCAACGGATTTCTTAACCGTAGGTCTCATTTTATCCATAACTAATATAATTTCTTAATCAATTTATCAATAGTACGGTTCTTGTATAAAATAGTGCGTAAAAACGAATATAAACTTGAAAAATGTGGGAAAAATTGGATGGAAGGAGTGCTTGCTTGAGAAATACACCTAGATCTTTCAAGGCTATTTAAACGACATATTTATCATTTAAAAGGTCTGTTTCTCTTCTTTCCAAATCCGAAAAGAAACTTTATATCGTAATATTCAGCTAAGTTACTAGCTTATAAGTGCATGAAGGTCTGAAAAACCGATTTTTTACCCGTAACCCGAGATTTTGATGGTTTCAATCAGAAACACAGTTCCTTGTTCTGCTCGGCAGCGCCTATCAGAAAGAAAGTATCACTTGCCAGGTATTTTTTTGTCGCACCGTCTAGTCTTAACTTGAACAAATATTGAACATTTTATTTTATTTTTATTTCTTGTTTTAGAAAGAAAAATTGTAAAAATGTTTATATATAACCTAGAGCTTTTTAATTTTATATGAAGCTATAAAATCTTTTAAATACTCGGCAGTATTATGACTTTAATCAAATAAAATAAATTTAAAATTTTGTATATTGATTTATGGTATTACTCCAGCTACTTAGACAGGTGTGCCACTAGAGATAGACTAAAGCGGTGGAACTAAAAAAAATCCAGTTCCTGTGACTACAATTTCATTAACTGTGTTGTATAATTATCAAAATCTCAACACTGACCAGATTACTTTAAAGAGCCTGTTTATATTGCTACATCTAATCTTTCTCAAACTTCATATCCATTTTTTACCTTTCCAAAACTTTGATAGGTGTACATAAAAAGATTTATTGAGTACTTCTCATGCACTAGAAAAAATAATACAAAAAAGGAAGAAAACATTGGCTCTAATACAAAACAACATTACGAAAAAAGTTGCAAAAAAATTACAAAATTGACTCTTTAACTGAATTTTTGCTTACATCCTACATCAAGCTTAGTAAAGCCTTTGCCTTTATCAAATTCTAGTTTTTCAGCAGAGTGAAAATCACCACTATTCTGCGTTTTGATTACATCTCTGCATTCTGTTACGCTACGATAATAAATAAATAAGAATGCCTTAAGTCGACTTAAGCTACTCTTCTATATTGACACAGATATATACAGTGGTGGAAGAAATCACAGGGACACAGACCATAATAGGACTTCAGACCATTTCACGTTCTAGTTATTTGGCATAAATGACAAAGTCCCTATTATTTCATATTCTAAGGCCTGCAGCAAATATGAACGGGATTGGATAAGTGGGCATGGTACCACCAACACAAAGTATATATTGATTTTTGTACATCTTGAGAACGGTTCTAAATTTGGTCTGAGTGAGTTTGTAGTTAGGCATGGTACCTCCTATACAAAATTAATATTGATTTTTGTATATCATGAGGAGGGTTAAAGTGCAAGTTCCTAAAGTGGTTTAAATGACTTGGTCAATACAAATCATCAGGTTTTAAGTGGGCAAAATTGGATAATTGGACGTGGCATCCCCCACACATAGTAAATATTAATCTTTGTATATCTTGAGAACTGTAATAGTAAGTTTCTAAATTTGGTTTAAATAACTTCTGGCATATGGCACATCATTAGTCAATAACTGGGCGAGATTGGATGGGTGGGCGTGGCAGCTGCCATTCAAATATGGCATTTTGCATGTGTGGAGAATGGTAACAATTATAGCATCGTTATCTCTACACATCAGCCAAAAAGCGGGTGAGATTGCATAAACGAGTATATGCATATCTATCTATATACATACATATGTATGTTCATATATATAAATTTTGCCCTTTTGTAATGGACATTCCTCCAAATTTCTCTTATGAGAAATGCATTTTATAGGTTTACAATACAAAAGTTCCCAGCAACGAGGGAGGAGTTACTCTAGTATTTATTAAAAATAAATAATTATAATAAATGTCAGACAAATAATACATTTTTGCGTAAAAAACAAAAATAAAAACAATTTTTCACAAAATTAATAACTTAGTAAACACAATCAAGAAATAAAACACAGAATACTTAAGCTGCCAAACGAAGAAAATTTCGATACGGATTGCAAAAATGCAGAATAGTGATGAATATAAACAGGCTTTTACTTTAACAAATTAATTAATTTTAAATTTACCTTTAACACAATTTGTGTTTAAAATATTTTACTAGACAACACTAAAGGGGCTAGGTTAGAGGACGATCAGCCATGTGGTCATAAAAACGTCGCTGATCGCAAACACCCAGAGACTATATGGACCATTATGATAGTCCTATGCAGAAAAATGTTAAGAAGAGAAGGGAAGAAAGAAAAGTGATCGATATATAAGAGAAAGAAGAAAGACAAAGAAACTACAAACAAAAAACTAAGAACACAAAAAACAACAACTGGAAGGTCCTGAACTCATCGGGATCAATGAATCTCCATGCCACAGACAGCTAAACCCCTTGGCAAACCGAAGGATAACAGTACGATCAGCACACGAGAGGGAGGTTAGAGTTTATACCGCCCAACTACTAGTCATTGAACGGCTACTGCAATGGCCCATAAGAACATCCGTAGCCAACCTCAACGCAGTCCATAGGACTGCTGACTCAGAGCCTTGGCGAACCAATTCATCAGCCATTTCATTACTATCGATACCGCAGTAACCTGTTACCTAGCAAAGTTTAACCATATTCCGCTGCCTGCCCAAGGCAAATTTACAGTCCATAACGACTTTGGACTTGATCGAGCACGATCAAAGTACCTTGAGAGCCAGCCGCCTGACTATTCACAAAAATAGTCACCGGATTCTCAACGCTCCCAAACTTATTCTCGATCACCTTCCTAATTGCATAAATTTCCGTCTGGACGTTGCTCAACTTCTAAGAATTCCTAAGGTCAAGTTGCTCGCAATAGACGCTAGCACCACTGCCTTCCTCTTGGATCCGTCTGTAAAAAAAGCCAAACCACCAAGAGAAGGGTAGAATTCACGCCATTCATCCCTGCTAGATATCAACACCTCCACAGTCCGAAAACTCATTGTCGGCAGGACGTAATCACTGTTTTCGAGACTCAATCCAAGACAACGCAAAACACGCGTGTGTTCATAATCAACATCCCGCCAAAGGCCCAGCTCCCAGAGCCATAGGGCACTTCTTACCGCCTGAAGGTGAATGTGAAAGTACAGAGAACGGACATCAAGCATCGTGTTCAGAGCTGCCTGCGGAGTACTCCTACATGCCCCCGTGATGAAGAGCGAAGCGGAATAATAAGCCCGATCCTCTGCCTAAAGTATGCCATCAAACAAGACAACCTTAAGTAAGAATGAGGCGTATCACAGTTGCATGCTGTTTAAAACTACAATTCCTTTCTATCGATTTCTTGCAGGAATATAGTGCCATCAAGCCAACATTAAAGGGGTTTTTAACATGAATTTTGTTTCCAAAACAAAATAAAACAAAAGCGAATTAAATGTCTTGGCCTTGTACGGCCTAAAAACTAAATCCTTACGCAAAAATACACCATGTAGTCTCTGTGGATAGCACCAATTGTTGAGAATGCCAAACAAATTCTTACTTTTGTAGAAATAACCCACGATTACTATATGGTAACTCAAAACATGCTGTTATATTAACACGATTAAATCCAAAACAACACAACAAAATTAGAAAATAAAAACGTATTTGATTCAAAACATTTGTGGCTTCCCAAAAATATAAGTGTACGGACTTAAAATTACTTTTTGAATCAATTTTAATCATAATTACACTAAGATGATAGGTAGTTAATGAAATTAATTTTGAAATGCTTATGTCTTTTGAAAGAAGTGTCCAAAAATATGCTCATTTTCACAAAACACATGTACTCTAGTCGACTCATAGTTACCATACGGGATCGATAGTTTTTCGAGTTTTCCGCAAAAGTGTAATAATGTGGACTTCATTTTCGTGCTCAGGAGGTTGAAATATATATGTATACAACTTTTAAACAAAATATAAGACAAAAAAGTTCAGGGCAGTTTGAGAAGGGCGGTTGTGTTGACCGAAATTATCGCGAATTTTGTGAAATATAACTTTCACCATTAATATAGTGAATTTTTAAAATTTTGATGCGATTTTCGAATAACGTTAAATTAATTTTAAGATTTGTCAGACCTTCTACTGCTGATATGTCAACATGAAAAATGTCAAAGCTTTCATGTTTTCGCAATATTCCCTGTATGAAACTAAAGTTTTGTGGAAAAACTCTAGGTACATACCTAGACATAAAATTATATAAGCTAGTCACACTTCAAAATAGTACAATATAAAATAGTATTTTATAAGATCAAAATTTCAATTAAAAAATTCATAAATTATGCATAAGGAATCATAAGACTCGTAAAACTTACGTATAGTTGCTATTGAAAGTAAATCAAATTTTATATTTTCGTTGCATAGTGTTACTTCTGATAATTTTTATATTGTAAATCTACTCATTAGTCATTTAATTGAGTCTGTAAAATTTAACTGATTTCTTTTAAACTTTGTAAAATGTTCTTATTAAAGTGTTAATTACCGAACAATGATTTTCTAATACTATTGTGGTAAAAATGTCTTGTACCTCTTTTGTTGAAAACAGTGTTCATTTGCCATTAAAACGTTTAACATGCAGAAAACATTAGTTTCAATGGTAGTACTTACCTTTCATTTGTTAATAAAGCCGAACTATTGTGAAGCAAATTTATTGAGGAATAAAAGATTTCTTATATTTCCCAAACAAGCACCGACGAGACATCAGGTTTGTGTTTTAAAATTTTTTGTCGAATCCGTAATACAATTAATATGAAAATAATATGGTAAAGTTTATTGGTGGCATAGGTATACCTGCGGATCTATCATATGAATCATTGACAATTGGTTATGTTTTAAAGGCCGAATTTTGGTTGCCTTTTAATGAAACAGTTTTTAGGGAAAATCCTTATTTTCCGGAATATAAAAATGATAAGCTTTATAATGGCTTAGAGCCAACACCAAATTATGTTAATGCCAGATCTTACTCTAAAAAGGAGAAAAAATCAACACTACGTTGGGATATTTATGAGATATTGATACATCGTTTAGATAAGTAAGTTTCGAAGTAACAATTTTTTGGAGATTTTTATGAAAAAATATTTTTTTTTGTGTAAATTACAGATATGGTTATAAAGGTCGGGAATGTCTTTTAAAAGCCATTTGTGAGGCGAATGCTTTACAATTTATGAGACATTATGATGTTTTTGGTGAATTAATGCATATATTCTTTAGGTATGCGTATATTTATTTTTTTATTTATTTAATATAACTCCTATCATTAAATATTTTATTTGTATTTTACATTAAGCCCTTCATCCTCAAGTGATTTGAAAACTTCCATAGCCCAGGATTATATACAAGCCGAAACATTGGGCTTATCTGGTGATGCATGTTTATCTTATGATTGCAACTTGTCAATTTTAGATTTATTTTCGAAAATTTTAAAAATAAACTAATGCCTTTTGACGAATTTCACTTTGACCTCATCTTTAGTGCGTATAATAATACCCGTCTTAAATTCAAATTTCTCCGGATCAACCAATGGTAAAAATTTAAAATGTTTAATAACATAAGTCAATACAGTTTTCATTTCTAACATGGCGAATTTTTGACCTGTTGGAAAACGGTATATTTTAGTAATAAATCAAAAATTTTTAATATAAAATAAAGAATAATAAAAACTAACCTATACAATTTCTTTGACCTGCACTAAAAGGCGAAAATGCATATGGATGTCTACCGGCAGATCTTTCTGGTGTAAATCTCTCTGGATCAAAAATATTGGGATTTTCAAAATATTTCGGATTACGGTGTATATCAAAAATGTGTAAAGATATAAAAGTTTTCGGTGGCAAAACTAAACCATTTGCCAATTGGGTTTCTTGTACAGCTTCACGCATTATAACCGGCACCGAGGGATACAGACGCATTGTTTCTTTTAAAAAGCATTCCATGTATTTTAATTTGCTCAATTGCGTTATATTCAAATTATCTAACTCATCAATATTTTCCATTATCTCCTGATAACAACGTTCTTGCATTTCCGGGTATAGAGATAAATTCATAAGACTAAATATTAAACCCATAGATGTTGTATCGAAACCCTCGAACATAAATGTGTCGACTTCCTCACAAATACCGTCATGATCAATAAGGCCATCTTTTTCGGCTATTAAGAGAGTGTCCAACATGGCATAGCGCTTCTTTTTGAAACTAAAAAGTATAAAATATAATTTTATTATTATTTTGACGGTATTTCTTTCAGTTTATCATTATCTCACTTACTCGAATTCATCATATTCTTTAGATTTCTCAGCTTTGCTATTCAGCTCTAACTCTTTTTCGTGTAAATGTCTTTTTTTCTTAATAATATCACTGGAGAAATCGTGGGTAATTTTCAATGCCCGCAGATTTTTATGTTCTTCCAGTAGTTTGTATATGGGTTCAATAAATAAAAATGGAGTATTTACACGCTTATTGAAACATTGTTCGAAAACTTTAAAACTCTCACGATACTCATCGCCATTTAAACATTCGTCTAACTTGACACCTAAGGCAGTTTCTAAAAAACAAAAACAAAAATTATTGTGCATAGATATGGTTTTAATCAGTTTAAAGACACATTTAAGAAGGTAATGTTTGAAATTTTCCGATGTCAGTACTTACCACATACAACATTCAATGTAAGTTTAGGTATAATTTCATCTAATAAAAGTATATCGGTATCTAAATTTTCCAATTCTTTGATAAACTTTTGACTTTCCTCTCTGCAATATAACAGATAAATTAAGCAATTTTAACCATTTTTTTAATACGACTTTACTTAAATATTTCCTCAAATTGACCCAAAATATTGAAATGAAATGCTGGTGTTAACATTTTACGTCTGGAATGCCATTTCTGATCGGTCGATATTAATAACCCCTCTCCTAGTGCCGGTTTTAAGAAATCATATACAAAACCCTTTTTAATTAGTCTTGTATCAGTGGAAATCATTTCCATTAATTCAGCATCAATAACGTTCAAAAGAGTTTTACCCATAACGTATTGAATGTAGCTTCTCTTCATTTTAGCAGCACATTGACGGGCAAATTTAAATGTACCAACTTAAGGAAAATAAAAATTTTTATACTTTTGTTGTAAACGACTAAAAAATAAATGGAACCATGAATATACCATAATCTAAGCCAGCTACATCAAAGGTATTACCAAATATGGTAGCTGCAGGTAGATCAGGAGCAATTTTCTCTACCGGAGAACCATCTACCGTTTTCAAACGTGGCGCAAAAAAGGCCATTATGTGGTATGATTTATTTAGTTTGTAAAACCAAAAACTAAGTAAAAAACCCACAACTAGAGTCCATAATACCATTTTAAAATCTAATGACTCGTAAACAATATATATTTTTTTTAAAGCACAATAATTTTTAGTTTTAATGTTTGAGAACACTTATAAACGACTAAATGTTTAGACTCGTTTAACACTCAGGGGTATATTTGTGATAACAGTTCTTTAAATAGATTAAACGAATATTTATCTCGTTTTAAAAGCAAAAAAAAAAACACTCAAAAAACACTACATTAAAAATTATTATAAAATAATAATATTAAATTTTACATTTGAAATGATTAATTAAATGGAAGCATAATGTTGGAACTTCTGTAACCGATTTAAACAAGAGCGTTAACAAAACACCTTTCAATATACCTCAAATCTGAAGCTTCTTAATAAGTTACGTTTGCTATAAAGATGTTGTGTGACGAAACAAGAATTTATGTATAGAAGTTCCAGTTGGCAGATTTGTTAAATATTTTTCTTTGGATAATGTTTTTGAAATGCGTGAGTGTACGTAAATCTATATACATCTTATATATATATATATATATATATATATATATATATATATATATATATATATATATATATATAAATGAATATGTGTTTGGATGTATATATATAAATATATATATATATATATATATATATATATATATATATATGTATATATATGTATGATATCTGTTTGTCTTTATAGACAGATAGACGGCTGAACCGATATTATTGAAATTCTAACAGCATCTCTCTGTATGTCTGGAAGGAACTATAGGCTACATACAAAGTAAATATTTATTTGTATATATTTTCAAAATGGTAACAGTAAGAGTCTCTAAATTAAGCCGAAATAGCTTCGTAGTCAAAACAAATCATCATTCAAAGAGTGAGCTATCTTTTTGCTATCTATCCACATCAGCCAAAAAGCAGGAAAGGTTGTATATATACATAGATCTTATATAAAAAAATTAATGTTTGTTTAATTGAAGACTGTATACAGCTAAGCAGTATATGCTACAGTGTCTTTCTGGAAGTATAGGCTATCTTAAATGTTTGAATTTAAAAAATTTTAGCTAACATAATAGCTACGATAGTAATTAACATAGGAGTAGCGAAGTATGCCGGGTTTCAGCTAGTTTATTTGTTTGTTATTGAATCAGGTGTAAACGACTGAACCGCTTTTGTTGAAATTTGGAACACGGATGGATCTAGCTAGCGAAAGTGTTATAGACTATGCATTTATTCAAAATTTGTAGTGGGAGAGGCTAAAATCGGGGGAAAACGAACCAAAGTAAGTCATATGATTTTAGATAACTTTTCAGTTCCCACTTATATTGTTTTTAACATTGCAAATTTTGTTGAAATTTGAAACACAAATAGATCTAGGTAATGAAGGAGCAACATTTTTCAAATTAGGACTCAGAGGTTAAAATTGTAACTTTGCTTTTAAAATGATTTTTCTCATTTTAAAACAAATTTTTTTTGTCTACTTACATTCCGATTTTTATAAAATTTGGAACACAGATAAATCTAGACAACGAAAGTGTTATAGGATTTGTTTATTCACATTTGGGCATGGGAGAGGTTATAATCGAGGAAAAACGTGACAAATTAGGTCAGATGAAAAATAATTTTGTTTATTCAGCTTGTTTATGAGTCAATCACGCGTAAACAACTGAATCGATATTGCAGAAATTTGGAACACAGAAATAAGGATCCATCTAACAAAATTGCAATAGTTGCTTTTTTCAAAATGGGATCTCGGGCATCTTTATTTTAGATGCGTGTCATTCTTTCTTTTAAAGCAAAGTTTTTTGTTTGTTAACATTCATCATCCACTAAAATGTGTTGCACAAAAGTACGTTTTCAGAAGCAGCACTTTGAGGCCGTCATAAGTTATTACGAATTACGTAATAAATACGTGTAGATGTTGGAAACTATAAAAAATAGAATCTTCAAACTTTCCACATACTATTGTTATCAAGTTGCATATTAAGACAAAGAATTAATTTCACAGGAAGGGTGGGCGTGACACCTACCATAAAAATAATATTTATTATCGTACATCTCAATAAATATATCAGCGTGAGAGGTCAAAAATTGTCTAAGCAATATCTTTGAAAAGACAGACAGGTGGCAAAAAAAAAACGGATCGGATCGGGAAAGAGGGAATTTATTTCCTATTTATAATATACGTACATATATAACTATCCGGGCAATGCTGGATGGGTAAAGTTAGTTTATAATAGATCAAAGTTTAAGTAGCGTACAATTAGTTTAAATGTAGAAAAAAATAATAGAGCACATTTAATTGCAAGCATTTCAGATGAAACACTTGTCAAATGTTATAATGCACATTATTATACCATATTCGAGTATATTTTCTATTAACTATTATACATATGTACTATTAAAACAACTAACAAAAATAGTTGAGTGTGTGAAACATAAGGTATAAAATTATAATCTGCCTCATATACAGACACTTGAAGTTTGTTTTATACTATATATCCGATAACATTCAACCGGCGTTTATTTTTGTTTATGAAATTACGTATTGTTTCAGAAATCTTACTGTGTCAATATAATATTGTGCATGTTATCATGATTCAGCGTATTTATGCTCTACACGAAGATTCATAGGTAGCCCAATAATTATACCAATCGACTCAAACTCTAAGAGAGCATAATAACTTTGTAATTAAAGAATATTTTGAAATTTCAAAGATAATTTTACTAAGCATTGTGCCAGAATGTTTAGTTGTACAATAATTCGTAGTGTAGTTTAGTATAATAATTCGGCATACTATAAATAAGATAATAAAAAAAAAAATCTTATCTGCCGTAGAATCGATTTTGATTAAGTTCACAGTTTCTAACAGGAAAAAGGTAGAAAAAAAGATACAATTATACCTTAAAACTTCTAGGAACTAGGGATTAGTTGTTATGCGAAATCGTCTATATGTGATACATATATAAAATATCCTATATTAGGGCTAAGTCCCGCTGTTGCACATTTACTAAAAGATTAAATTGTATTTTGTTGATGATCGAAGTAATATAAAATCAGGCTGAAAATTAGAATTATTTAACATAATATAGTGTCCAATAAATAAGCCTTTTTCATTATTACTTTAAATTAATGCCTCAAATGCCAAATCGATGAACTCCATAACACAAAAAAATAAGGAAATAGTTTAGAAATTTAGATATATTAAGTTAGTATAAAAAATTTCAAGTAATTTAGTAGTGTTAATACTTATGATCAGAGAAATTTTGAATATAATATGATATAGTACAGGGTCAATAAAGTGTTTTAACATTTATTATCATTATCATCATACCGACCAGGCACTTTTGCAGGACACTGGGATCTATTGTACCATATTCCTGTCTATACTTTGTTCAGCAGATGTGCTGCCTTCCTAATGAACACCAGCAGATCTGAAACCATAATGGTGGATATGTTACCCAATAACATTCCCATCTAAATCTGTTAAGAACCCCACATTCACATAATATGTGTTCCGCTGTCTCTGACGCCTGTGTGAGCACAGTTTACAAGCATACACATCTGTGACAGCCATTCTTTTTAGCTGTGCTCTCAGTCCACAATGGCCCGTAAGAAACTCCGTAAGGAGTTTCAAGTCCGGCTTGCCATATTTGAAAACCTCAAAGCGACGCCCAAATTGCTGACTAATCGTTGCCCTAGAGTGGCGAAATCCCTTTAAGCATTCCAGTATTCCAAGCATCTTGCAATTTCCCAATCCTTGATTAGGTTGAGGATGATAGCAAGTGGTGGATGTCACTTAACCTTTTCTAGCAAATGCATCCAGAACAACTAGACCTTATTTCTAAGCGAAAGTCTTTGCAACGTGTCATAGCAATATTTGTCCAGTCCAGATGTCATACGTTTCGAGCCAAGTGCTCTTAAGGCAATTTTGACATTACTTTTCAAAATTCAAAAAGTCAAGTCAATCAATTTGGCAAATAAGGCATTACAATTTTGTTCTTATACATACAAATATTAAAATTTTTTATCTAGACGCCAGGGTGAGTAGAAGTAAAATGCCATGAGATTGTAGAATATACATATCGCACTTGATCAAAAAGAGGGTATAACTTAAAATTTTTACAATTTCACTTTTTGCAAGAAATCAACTAACAACATCAATATCAATCTACTGTACAAAATTTCAAAGTATTCCGATTACTCTTAAAATTTTAAAATTTTGAGTTAATACTCTCTTGTTGATCAACTGCGATATGTGAAATAGTTTTCATAAGTATTTTTTGTTTGTTTTTTTTTTTTAATAATCTTTAGTTTTGATAAAATACATCATGTATGCATGGAATAATAGATTCTTTTTAATTAGTAAAAAATAGGTTATAAAGTCTATTGACTTTTTCTTAGTACCTTTTGGGCTAATTTATTATTAAAAAAGAATTAGATTTTACTTAGCTTATGAATACACTTTTACAGTATAGTTCATAAAAGTTTACAAAAATAGCCAAATTAAAAAAATATATATTTTAACGTTTCATTATTTTAATCTTAATATCGGTTCGAGTGCGTATTAATAAACCAGCTGAAAATTTAAATGAATCGGGTTGTGTAACAGCTTCCAATTTGAAATTTTTTAATATGTACACTATTAAAGTTTTAATTTCAAGCAAAGCAAACTTTTGACCTACAAAGAAGATAGTGAATTAAAATTTACATAATTTTCAAAGCAATGAGAATTACTTACCAATACAATTTCTTTGGCCTGCACTAAATGGTATAAATGCGAATGGTGGATGTTTTTCTATTTCTGATGACATAAAACGTTCAGGTAGAAACTCTTCGGGATTGTTATAATATTTGGGATTTCTATGTATATCAAAAATATGTATATTAATTTGAGTTCCCTTTGGCAAGAAAAGATTATTTGCTAAAACTATATCTGAGGTACATTCTCGTGTTATAATAGGAACCGATGGAAACAAACGTTGAGTTTCTTTAATAAAACAATCTAAATATTTTAGATTACTCAATTGATTCATATCTAAGCAGTTCAAATCGTACGATATGTGTTGTTGTATTTCTTTTACACATTTTTCTTGCATATCCGGATATAAAGCTAAATTCATTAAGGTAAATATTAAATTCATAGAGGTGGTATCAAAACCTTCAAACATAAAGGTATCAACTTCTTCACAAATACCGGCATGATCAATCAGACCATCTTTTTCAGCTCTTAACATCGTGTCCAGCATGGCATAACGTTGTTTACGATATATACTTATCGAAAAAAGGAAAGATTTTTTAATTTCTATTGTTAATAAAGTAAAGCAACTTACCTTTTGTTTTCTTTCATAGTGCTTTCAGAAACATCATTTTGTTGAAATTCTCTTTCCATTAAAAGTCTGCGTTTTTCAATGATACCAGATGAAAATTTATGTAATTTATCCATAGATTTTATATAACTTTTACCATATCCAAATGTATAGAAGACTGTATCATATATCATTATTGGATTTTGAATACGTTTTATTAGACATTCCTCGACAACGGTTATGTACTGCCGATAATCGTCTCCATCTAATTGCTCATCTAAACTTACTCCCAAAGCCGTTTCTGAAAAAATTTGAAAGAATAGAGTGAAATATGTTTAAAATAGTATTTTTGAGTAATGGAATTACAAAAATTATTTTATATTATCTTATCCTATTGTAGATCATTAGTTTAATACTTGCCGCATATATTATTGAGAGTAATTCGGGGTATAAGATCGGTTAAAGATATTTCAGCTTCTGATATGTCCTCCTCTGATAATTTTTCATTTAAGTTATTAATAAATTTTACAGATTCTTGTCTAAAAATTGCAGTTTTAAAAAATTTTATTAACAAAGAAAATATACTAGAACATGTATGTATATATATGGAACTAAAAAATAAACTAAAAAAATTAATCATTTGTTAATTGTATAATTACTTTCAAAAAAGCTTTTTAGCTGGTTAAAAACAGAAATATTAAAAATAATGTTTTTCTGATTGAAAGTTGAGTGATAAAATCAAAAAACAAAGTTTATCTCCAAACTAAAAATCAATAAAAATTAATTAAAAAGGTAAGCCTTTTTTAGCTTATTTTGATTCCCAGTTTGTCTATCTGTTATTATCGTTATCATTTAGGCCTAGTGCAGTAATCCATAAATTTAAAACTAATTTTCCATTTAACCTTGAAATTAAATTTTTTTTTTTTTTACTGAATAATGGTTTAATGGTTTCTATAGAGAAATAACATCAGTTAATAAATAATAATAATTTAACTGAACTTTAACTCTGCTGTAATCCATCCTTAGCACAATTCTTTATAATAACATACATATTTAGCTAATATAAAAACATAAAACTTACAGTATGTCAACTTTTTGATCACATATTCTTAAAACATAATACATTTTATTGTAAGCTGTTTTTAAAAAGTGTAACTTTTTTTAAATCATACTAAAAAAATCAAATAATGACATGTCATTAATTAGTTGACTTTGAAACACGTACATTATTAATATTTTATATGAATGCTGAAGATGACAGCCGAAATCTCAAGGACTTATGGCAAAGGTCTCAAACTTCTTGGAGTAGTGGAGTTCATGACAAAACTTATTGAGGCTATAATTAGAGTAAAAGAAGGTTATATAAAATATTAATAATAAAGTCAACTAACTGGTTAAATGTCTTATTTCCTTTTAGTATTATTTAAAAACTTGCTCTCGCCCAAAAAGAAGCACTTGTTAAAAACATATCACTTAGCGCAACATACTATAACAACAAATTGCAATAACAAAAAAATTACAATAAAATTTATTGTTTTAAAAATGTATGATCCATAAGTTGACATACTATACATATGTATGTATGTATATTATTAAAAGTTGTAAGTTTTTATATGACCTAAATATGTAAGCTCTCATAAAGGATTGTGCTAAAGATCACAGCAGGGTTGAAGTTGAATAAAATTAAGCTTTTTGTCTATTTCTTAATTGATGTTATTTCTCTACAAAATAAGTATGCCTGTACAACAAATTCCGTAAATGCTCGCAACGAGACCGAATTTTTGATTAATTTATATATATTTATCTGAAATATATGTATATCTGTTTATATATTCATCTAAAATATATTTGTTTGAAATACATTTTTATATGCTTAAATAGTGCTCCTATATGGTGCCACCTATAAGAAGTGTAATATTATTTGGCCTTTATTAGACGATCATACACTTAGCACGTTGGACAATATTGTTATATGTATATTGTTTTTGTTTTTTGTATGTTTCACGTTTTATGTTATCCGCTAAAATAAGGTTCATGTTTGCTGTTGGCCACTTGTACTAGTAGCATTTGTACGACGAAGCCGGTCGGTGCCAGATTATGATGTGGCCTTCTTCTTAGAGCTACGTGGTGGTTGTGGTTTTAGTACAAATCGCAAGACGAACGCTAGCTCCGTGTGGTTTTATATTCTTAACCGAGTACAGTGAGGTAAGGTAATCTCTGTTTTTCAACAAAGGGGAAGTCATGCCAGAATACATGGCTTCAAAATTGGTACTAACATGTGATGTATGTCATATTTGGAGTTGCTTCCGTGAGGACGCGTCTCGTAAGAGGTTCTTAAGTTAAATCTATAACTCATTGATAAATCTTATATATAAAAATGAATGTGTGTTTGTATGTACGTTTGCTGGTTTGTTTGTTTGTGTAAAGTCTATAGACAGCTAAAGGGGTGAACCGATTTTCTTGAAATTTTTACAGTATTTCTTTGTATGTCTGGAAGGAACTATATATAGGCTATATAAATTTTAGAAATTTTCAACTGGGCGGTGCCACGCCCATAAAAGTAAATATTTATTTGTCTATACCTTCAAAATGGTAACAGAAATTTTCTCTAATTTTAACTCAAATAGATTCATAGTCAAGGTAAACCATCAGTTGAAAAGTGATACAAAAGTAAATATTGATTTTTGTCTATCTATGAGAATAGTTAAAGCTAAAATTTCTGAATTTGGTCTGAATGACTTCATCATCAATATAAATCATCAGTCAAAAGGTGGACAGAATTAGACAATTGGGCGTGGTACCTCTCATAACTTAATATTGATTTTTGTATATCTTGAGAATGGTTAAAGAGTAAGTTTCTGAATTCGGTGTATTGTAAATGAATTCGAAGTAAATACAAATCATCAGTCGAATATTAACGGATTTGTATAAATGGGCGTGCCATCACCCACACATATTAAACATAAATTTGTATTATATCTTGAGAGCGGTAATATTAGAAGTTTCTAAATTTGATTCAAACAACAGCGTGGACAATACATATTATCAATCAATAACTGGGTAAGATTGGATAAGTGAGCGTGGGATCTTTCATTCATACTAGAGAACAACAATTAAAGCTTCGTAATCTGCCCACATCAGCCAAACAATGGGAAAGATTGAATAAGCGCATATTGCATAAGACACACAGGGTAAAAGGTATCTATATACACATAAACACTATATAAAAATTAATGTGTCTTTATTTGAAGAATGTATACAACTAAAAAGCACGTTCAACAGTGTATATCTGAAAGGAACTAAAGGCTATCTTAAATGTTTGGATTTAAACTGGAAGGGGATAAAATAGGGAAAGAGGGTAAGAAAATATGGAGTAATCCTTTCCGCGTTGCTGGGAGCCTTTGTGTTGTATACCTATAAAATGTATTTCTCATAAAAAAAATTTAAAGGAATACATACATTTTATATATGCATATTATATTTTTATACTTATGTATATATAGTATAGATAAGGATACATATATAAAAAGCTTTTACCCGCCGGTGTACTTTGTGCAATACCCACTTATTCAATCTCTCTCTCTTTTTGACTGACGTGATAGTTAACGAAGCTTTAACTGTTACCGTTCTCCACACATGCAAAATTTTACATTTATTATGTATGTGTGGTGCCACGCCTACTTATCCAATCTCGCCAGTTATTGACTCATGATGTGTCCTGTCCAAAAAGTTGTTTAAGCCAAATTTAGAAATTTTTACTATTACCATTCTCAAGATATACAAAAATTATTAGTTTCTGTATATGGGAGATACCACGCCCACTCATCTAATTTCGCCCAATTTGAAACTATTGATTTGTATTGAATAAATTCAGAAACTTCCACTTTAACCGTTCCCAAAATATAAAAAATTCAATATTCAATATCTAATTGCTGAAGAACTTAGAATCGACGTACCAAATTTTATTCAAATACCTTTAACAGGAGCAGATATAAGGGAATGTTCGCCTACAGCACCATCTGTTGATAACTTTTCTTTTTTCCTAAACCTTTGCGTAGCAATTACGAACAAAATCGTAGAAGGAAGTATCCAATTTGGTTTAGTCGTTTTCGATTTTTATGCAACCGACCAAATTACAATTCATTTTTATAATAGATAATAGATAATAGTTAAAATACTAATTAAGTTAGGCATAGCGAAGCACGCCGGGTTTTAGCTAGTTACATATAAAAATATCAAAAATATAAAAAAATTATATGAAACAATTTAATTAAGGTCAATCAAGTCAGTCGTTACAATATAACAAAATGTACTTTCTGGAATGAAAGCTAACTTTAATTAGGGCTGAAATAATAATGTCAATCTTTATTAATTTGAACCAAATTTGCTGAAATGTACTCATTTTTAAATAAAATTTAAGACCAATTACAAACGTATGACAAAAAATAATAAATTGATTTCAAAAATATATTGATATACTATATACATATGTTTAACTCCATATTGAACTAGTTAGTACTATTAAAGTTGAAAGACCAACTATTAATTTTAGAAAGCAGACATTATAATGAACTTTAAATTTCTGTAAAGAGACGAACTTTAAAACTTTTTTATTCTTAAAAAAAAAAATTTTTAATTTAATCACTTAGTTTAAATATGTAATAATTAAAAAATTTTTTAAGAACAAAATTCCAGCAAAATATACTTAAAATCTTAAAAACAAATTGTATTAACAGTAACTTAATATTTTCTTTAAAGAACATGAGAACAAAAAGGTTTAAAAAAAGAGAAAACTTACTTAAATATTTCTATGAATTGTGTTAATATATTAAAATGAAAAGCAGGCGTTAATAAACGGCGACGACTGTGCCACTTTTTATCTACAAGATAAAAAAAAACCAGAATTTCAAGCTTTTATTAGGGGTAGTTTACAAGATAATACTTTACGCACGTAAAATCAAAGTGAAAATAATAGGTCCGCCATCTAACTTTTTTTTCAACTAGTGCTTATTTCGTGAATGGTAACACTTAGCTCATGTCTGATTTGACAATGTTCAACTTTCCTCCAAACAACTCCATCTCAAACATAAAGTAGCCCTTCTGACGTTCCAGTTTACCTTTGGCAATGATAACAAACACTTGACGAATGGTCAGGAAAAAACGCCACCCACTTGGAAAAAATTCCAATGCTAAGTAAAGATGACCACCACCACTTACCAAGGAACTTCACTTCTTCTTAGAGAGGAGTTATAGTGGATTAATCAACTACTTAGCCAGAAAAATCAACTTGATTAATAAGAGTAAAACAAAGCAATGCTCTGTGAAAACCAATATGTTCCTTAGTTGGATGATTAGTTTTATCCTTCCGCTGAACGAATATGGTTGTGTATACGCTTGAACAAAGCTGGGAATCTGGGTCTGCGATCGACTTACAGAAGATGCCGATTTTGCCAAAAAAATCATCTTTTCAGATGAAGCTCATTTTGATCTTGGCGGTTATGTATGTAAACAAGCAAAATTTTTCTTCGAAAATGAGCAAGGAGTGGCCGTTACAGTCAATGGCGATCGTTATTGGGCCATGTTGAATAAATTTCTGTTCACAAAAGAAACATTTGGTTTCAACAGGACGGCGCTACGTGCCACACAGCCGAAGCTAAACTCGATGTTTTGCGCCCTGTTTTTGAAGATCGCATTATCAGCCGCAGAGCTGATGCCTCGGAGCTGCGATTTGACACCGTTGGACGATTATTTGTGGGGTGCCGTCAAAAATAAGTGTTACGCCAACAAGCCAGAGAAAATTGACGCTTTAAAGGACAATATTCGTGAAGTCATTGGTGAAATACAGCTGCACACAATCGATAATGTGCTTAAAAATTGGACCGATCGTGTAGGCTATTGCATGGCCAGCCGAGGCAGCCATTTGAATGAAATTATTTTCCATTATTAACCGGAAGGATTGTATTTTCAAATAAAAAAGAAATTTGAGAAAATATTCAGTAGTTTTTTATGGAATTTAAAAAAAAAATTATTTGGCGGACCCTTTATTATAAAATTCTATCCGTGTTAAAAATTAGAGTAAAAATCTTATGACAGATTTTTTTACGTTTACATGATACGTAAAAAACCAAAACAAAGTAAAATGAAAGCAGCTGTTTTAGAAGAGACCAATAGTGCGAGTGAAAATATTTGATTTTTTCTTTGTTTAGTTCCGGAACCACGATGAAAGTTTTCTTGCAGAAAGTCTGAGTTTGTCGATGAGAGGGGAGAAACGAATGTAATAGCGTACACTCTTTCATGTACTCTGAAATTCTCTTTTGCTATGAAATTCGTAATGCCATACAACAAGAATGTTGTTTAAAATTCTTAAATTTCATTTAAATAAATATCGTAGTGTAGACGCGAATGCAAGTCTAAAAGAGAATTGAAGAAAATTTTTGCAAGAAAACTCTCATCGTGTGTTCCGTGACTTATTTTCTTGTATATAAAAATACATCCCAGATCTAAAAGAGTGTGATGGTTTTTGTCAAATTTTCATCTGTATTTTCTCTCAATGTCGTACGATTTCTATACATATTCAGTTTACACGATATTATCCGTTCTCTTCTACACAAAAATTGGACGTGTCGTACGACTTGTATTACCGTGTAAACAACCCTTTAGTTGTAATAATTTATTTTAATTACAAAATAAATTAAATAAAATAAGATAGTCTTTTACTAAATATAGTCTAAAAGTGTTTTCATGACTTACCTGCACTAGTCAATAGACCGGTTTTAAGAAAGGGATGTAAAAACTTATAAACTAAACCCTTCGTCAATAAACGGTTATCATTTAAGACTAATTCGGCACTTTCAGCATCAATTATATTGTATACCGGACAGGCGAAAAAATACTGTATATAATTACGTCCATATTTTTTCACAAAATTACGACTATAATCAAATATTTCCTCTAAATAATTAATAACGAAAAGAAGAAAAAAACAATTGGAGACTTTATTCCAACAAAATTTATAAACAAAAACTAATTTTGTAGTACCCAAATCAGCAGAAATCAAATCATAATTATTTCCCCAAAAACCTGAGGCAATTGCTACAGATTTTTCTAAAGGTGAACCATCATTCATTTTAATTTTTCTTACTAGACAGCTGAATTCATAATTCCGTTTCAAATTTTTGAGACAAATTATTACAAATATTAACAAGATTGTAGTTGCAATTAGAAACAACATTTTTGTTTTGAACTACCATTCGTCTGTAAAATACGCGTATCTTCTATTTTAAAAAATAGTGTTTATTTGTTGATTGTTGTTTTTAAACTAAATGAGAAAATTGATAACCATGGTACATGTATAAGTCGGTTTATATACATATACATATGCATATACATATACATATGCAGAAATGTAAAATAGATTTAAATTAAAAAATTAAAGGGTTGTCGCTATATACATCAAGTAAGTATAAGGACAGTGTATTCTCAATAATCGAACAATTAAAAACCATGTTGTGTGCGAAATATCGATATGTCCGAATTTCCGAAATAAGAGAAACAATTTTGAAAATACATGGTAACTTATATTTATTTACAAGATTTTCACTTTAAAATAAAATGTTTACATTCAAATTAATATACGAGTACATTTAAATCATTTTTATAAAATATTCTCATTACTTGCTGCACAAATATTCTGACATTTTGATTTGACGAAGTTTAGTTTCATTTTTCTTTTTGTACGGAATATCTCTGAGGCTTATAAGTTTTGAAATAACCCAGCAGGAAGTTCCTGTTCTTAGCAATATTTTATGCAAATATTAAGTGGCTTGAGAATGCTGTATTTTTGATACGTTATTGCAACTTGTGCTAATTTCGTTAAGATTTCTTTTTTGCGGTTAATGGTTAAAAAATAATGTTTCTTTTCGTTAATTCGTACCATGTTGAAAATTAATCAGTCTACATACATATGTACATAGAAACTCATAGAAAAAATCTTAAATGATATATGCGCAAAAGTAAACACATCCCTTTGTTTTAAATAAAAAAATGACTGCATGTATCATTTGTAAATGTTAAATACAAGTAAAAACTAACGGAACAAATTCTTAAGAAACAAAACTAAAAATATACAGCTGAAGTTTTTGTGCAAAAGCAATAGAAATAAGCGCTGTCCGAATTATTGAGGTAGAAAAAATTGATGGTGTCCGAATTACAGAGTCTACTGTTGTAATAAAATATAATAGAATATCGAAATTACACTGTATATATTTAGTACAGTGAAAATTATTTTTAAAATACCAAGTAACTTTTTGTAAAAAGTTGCAATCAATTGATTTCATTCTTTTGTCTTAAAATAATTTCGGATTTCAAAATGAAATCTTATTCAAATTGCAATTATTTCTGATTGCAATTATTGTGAAATCATTTATTTAGAAATCATTGAATTTAATTAATTTAATTGCAATAAATTCGTGGGACTTTTATTAATTTGTAATTCAATTCTTAATTGTAATCAAATCGATTGCTATTAAAGAAATTGCAATTAAATTTGATTGCAATCAATTAAAATATGAATTGATTTCATGATTGTAAGTTGATTTTATGATTTGGTTTTGACGATTTTAAGTGCATAAAATAAAATTAGCAATCACTAGCACGAAATCGTGATTGCAATTAAATCGATTGCAATCTTTTACAGCTTTAATTCCTAAACGCTTTTTTAATATTGTCTTCCGGAATACTTATTAAATTGTATCGTTATTTGAAATAAAAGTTTTAAAATTTTCATAAATTTATTTTTACAAGCAAATCTTATTTGAAGCAAGATATAACTAGAATATTGCTAAATATCGCTTTAAGTTCGACTAAATTTATATCCATTATGATCACACCTATAAAAATAAAAACAGTTCATATTAAGAACGACTTTACACTTATTAAAAAAATTTTAAAATACTATATATAAATCTAAGTATTTCGCATAGAAGCGATAGGACAAATGAGATATTTCTGTTGCAACTTACTGCTATTACTATTACTAACGACATAAAACGTTTTTAATAATGACTAAAATAGAAGTATTTAAATTAGAAAATCACAAAACAAGCCTTAGTAAATTATGAAAGAGTATGAATGTAAGACAAACCACTATCGTTATTATGATATTGCCAAAAAAAAGTATTAAATGTTTCGGCCCGAACATCTAAAATTGGTCTGCTTAATTAATTCCGGTTTGTTATTATTATTATTATTATTATATTTAAATAAATTTATATGGTCCTATAAAATTTCTTGGCAACTCTAACACATTAAAAAAATACGATCGCTTAAAAAAATAAATGTTATAGATATAAGTATGCATATATATACATTAGGGTGCGCCTTATTTAAAAAAATGCGAAATGCCATTCTAACTCCTCGCAGAAATGTTCTCCGTAGCAAAAAAAGACATTGTGGATAATTTTACGCAGATTGCATCAGTAAGGACGTGCCGCATTCGTTGACAAAAATAATTAGCGCATACATATAAGGTGAATCCTAATGTACATACAGTGCTGGCAAAACGTACATATATAGGCTAAGAACATATGTACGTTAACTTATAGATATACATATGTTGGAAACAAATTTACAAATATATACATATATACGTATAAATATATTATTAAAAAAATATAATATATGGATCAAAATGCTCCAATTACCGTGAGAATAAATGCTCTTGTGTTCGGAATTTATCTTTCTGCTTGAAGTATTAAATCTTGATTTCAGGAAAATCATGTAGCCCTAATAAACCTTGTAAATGTAATCATCTATTAGATTTGTTTAAAATGCTAAACGGACATCATTATTGTTTTCTTTATTAACTTTACTTAAGAATTTAAAAATAAGATCAAAATTCCTAATGAAAATGTAAACAAAGTATTACTAGACTTTTTCATATTGTAGTTTTACTAACACCTTCGAAAATGTTCATATTCTAAATAGGTTTTAAAGTGTGGTTAAAAACAAATTGAATTAAAAATGAGTCTATTCACTACTGTCCAACTATTTAAACATTGTCATAGTATTTGCAATTTTTAATTCTTTTTATATGATCTTTTGGTGTATTGGTTTTGTATGACATTGTTTTACTTACATATGTACATACTTAAAGACGTTGATATTCGTATAACTTTTGAACGAAAAAAATTTAGCTTTTCATTTTTTATTAGTCATAAAAATTTTCGTTAATTTCTTTTACTATAGAATTGTTAACATCTACGCTCTTTTGTTGTATCTATTGATAACTTGCTATCTAGTGATCGATATATACCTGCGGATCTGCAGCAAGGGTCAGCATTATCCTTCAATTTACATTTCAGATATTATTGTGCCCAGGAATCACGAAGTGTCTTTTTATGCGGATGATAGTACTTTTATTTACAGCGTTAAAATGTCTAACGCAATAATCATGAGAATTACGCTTTATTGCAAGAAACAGATCTCAATGGAAAACTTTTAATAAGCCTTTTTATAGCTCTAGATATAAGGAATTTGGAAACATGCCTTGACAATAATAATACATTTATTTTTTCTCATTTTTACGTTTTTTATTTAAGATCATACATATGTATATGCTAATTACATAATTTAATGATTTATGCTTTATTGTAAAATTTTCAATTAAGATGAGGATAGACAGCTTTTTTAAAATATTTTTATATAAAACTAAAAATTAATGCTTAAAGATAAAGGGACAGCAATAATTTGTAAACGTGATTCCTCAAAGCACCCCGCTCTATTTTACTTGGTAGGAAAGTGTTTATTTCGTATTGTAGCATCTTTACCATCAAAAGTTATGGACTCGTAAAAGAACTTTCGATTAACCCGACATTGTACTCCGCACTTAGTTGAACCGCAATTCTCACATTCATACCAACAACCTGGACAATCATCATCCATACAATCGCATACATCCATGCCATTGTGGCGTATGTGGCCAAATTCATCGTAAAGGCTACGATTACTTGCCGGTGGTTTTCGTTTTAATTTACGTTTCTCACGATTCGATTTGTCCGGATCGAAATCATCCAGAAATCTTAGCTCATCACAGCGTTCTCGAAGTCTTCGTTCTGCATGTAATTTACGTGGTCTCTCTCGCAAAGACATACGTAAACCCGTACCCTCAGATTGTTCAGAATCATCCATTTTTACTTTATATTGTTTAACTTACATATACATTTAAAAATGAATATAAACAATAATATAAATACTTATGTATAAAAAATTAAACTTCTGTTTCCATTAATTTTCTAAAGCAATTCATATAAATAAAAATAAACAATAACGCAAAGCTGCCACTGTGATAATATAATGATAATGCATGAATAAGTTGAATACAGCCAGATGGCTAAAAAATGTAGTTATGGGAACAATGTCTTTATGAGGGTTAAATGGGGTCGCACTTAATAACTAATATTTTTCTGTTTGCAAACGTCAAATTAAATCGTTAAGAGATATATGCTATGAGTAGACCTTAAATTAGTGTTTTCGCAGTGTTGTAATTTGTTATAAGACAGGTGTTATGAGAAATCTCATGACAACAATCTTATAACATGAACTGCCAAAAAATAATATATGTATATGAACACAAAAAGCCACCATACAAGTGTTACAAAAAAGCAATATAGCAATGATAAAGCTTGTAATAAACCACCTCTAAAATAATATTTAATAAAAAATAATAATTAAAAGCAGTTTATGTATAGTGTTTCTTTCACGGCTGTCAGTAATTTGTGAATTTTTATAAGATAAACAGAACTGCGGTTCCCCTTGTCAAACATCAACATTGATATAAAAAATTCGTTCTCTTATTCTGCTGACATTATATTATTATTATATTATAGATATTATATTAAAGTTCATCGCTAGTGTAGACGCTGTGGTAAAAAAATAATTAAAACGATATTTTCCAATTAATTTTATTTTTTTGTATCAATTATTCTCGTTTTGCACTCTCAGTGAATAATTTAATTTTTGTTTTATATTTCTGTATACCTAATCGCTTAGAGCTTGTTTACCTAGACTAGGGTTTCATAGCGAGCAGTGACTTAACTTATCTCTATACTTGTAGGTTGATTGGTAAATGTTCAAACCTATTTTGCATATATTGTTGCTTTTCATAATAAATTCATAAATTATTTTTTGTTTAAATACAATTTGACATTTTTAGAGTACCTTTTTTAAATAATAGTCACTCTGAGGTGTTATTTGGTTTGAAGGCATTGATTGAAACCCGAAGTATGAACCCGACTAGGTTCAGATTCTAAAAGAGAAAGAACGATTTTGTAAATCAAATTCTTCGAATGTAAATGTCACTGTTTCGATTGATAGCTTATTTAAAAAAGAAATTGCAATATACATACATACATACGAGTACCTACATACATACGAGTACATACATACATACATACATACATACATACGTATGTATGAAAAATCCTCAAGACTTAAAAAAGAAAAAAGTTTTGTACTATTTTGAGAGCAACATAAAACGGGAACGCCAATATTGTATCAAGCTGCTCAGATTATATTCTCAGTACCTGCTGCGCAGCTAAGCGCCTACAGGGACAATTTAGCTTTGAAGTTTATTTTGTCGCCACAAAAACAAATTTAAAAGAAGAAAGCTTTAGAAGTATGTTAATTATACAAATAAACAAAACTTTCTTTGAAAAATTAATACAATTCATTGTAATTTTTAAATTTTGCACCCAATCTGAACTCTGAACCAAAACCTCAATTTTGTATTTTGATTAACTCGTACCCGAACCCATTTTTTCTGGTTTTCTGTTTAAAGATACATACATATACTATTCATAAAATATATCTGGTCACCTCATTTCTTTTAAATGGTCTGGCAGCGCCGTCTGCCATATGACATTTCCATGAGACCTGAAAAAATTTTGCTCATCAGAGTTTTTTGTTTTCACGATTTTTCCATGTTTCGATTAGAATTTTCTGATTTACATATTTTTAGTGCTAAAATATAAATTATTTAATAAAATCTAAATAGAAAAAGGTGAGTACAAACAATATTGATCCTTAAAAATAAAAAGAAATACGCGAAACATCATAAAAACCTTAAATTCATAATTTAACATTCAATTGAAATAATATTATGCGGAACATGTTTCGCTGATGTAACAGTGTGTGTATATGTGAAATTAATTAAAATGGAATTGTTAATAAAAAAAAATTATTTAAATGCTGATAATATAAATTCTGAAAAAAGAATATAAATTGTTTCCGTTTTATAGAAACAAAAATAATTAAAAAGGAAATTCTTAACGAACAGACTGAAGTTGTGAAAAAATAACGTCTGAGAAAACATGCTGAGGGGATTGCAGTTCATAAAGCCGGTTCTCAACCAGAACTTGCGGCAAACATTGAATTATTCAAAAGCGGTTAACACCGCACAGGACATGCGTCCAGCAGCTAAGGGTAAACAAGATTTGCAAACACCATCAATCATAACACAGTTGAAACTTAAATACAAAGAGGGACAAAAATATGATGGCTTTGAATGCGTACGCACCGAGCATGTACCGGAATTTGGCATAATGTCTTATACGTTTCGACATTTGGTTACCGGCACGGAACTCTGGTATTTGGATCGAAATGATGCCAATAATGTATTTTCGGTAAATTTCCGGACAACACCATTCGATTCTACCGGTTTGCCACATATTTTGGAACACAGTGTTCTATGCGGATCAAAGAAGTATCCCGTCAGGGATCCATTCTTTAAAATGCTTAACCGTTCGGTGGCTACATTTATGAATGCTATGACCGGCCCAGATTATACCATGTATCCGTTTTCATCAATGAACGAGTCTGATTTTAGGAATTTGCAAAAAATTTACTTGGATGCTGTATTTAGGTAAGTGTTAATTTAATTACTCTATAAATTTTGTTTTATATTTTTTTTTGTATTGTATTATTTCGTATTTAATTGATACTTTTTTTGAATAACTTTTAACCCATTCACGCCGATGAAGGCATAATTATTAAAACTTAGGAATTATATTTTTTCATACATTAACATTATCCTTCTTAATTTATTTTCAGACCAAATTTAGAATATCTCGATTTTCTACAAGAAGGCTGGCGTCTTGAGCATTCCAATTTAAGAGATAGAGAATCTGAATATGTTATTAAGGGTGTGGTATACAATGAAATGAAGGGAGCGTTTTCAGAAAATGCTTCTGTATTTGGTCAAAATCTGCTCAATAATCTTTTGCCTGACCATACGTACGGTTATGTATCAGGTGGTAATCCTTTGGAAATACCCAAGTTAACACATGCAAATCTAGTAGATTTTCATCGCAAATATTATCATCCAAGCAATGCACGCATTTATACATATGGTTCTTTTGATCTACTTAAGACCTTGAATTATATTAACGAGGAATATTTGAGTAAATACGAACATATTGATAATTCGTATAGCCGCATACCAAATCAGCCCAGATGGGATAAGCCACGTAACGTACACATATCAAGTCGATTTGATAATATGGGAGCACCCTTTGAACGACAAAATCAAATTGCCATTGCCCTGCTTATGTCTGATGTAACTGATATCGAAGAGACTTTTGTATTGTACGTCCTATCAGAGTTATTAGTAAGAGGACCGAATTCACCCTTCTATCGTAATTTAATAGAACCTAATTTTTCGGGTGGTTATAATCAAACCACCGGCTTTGATCCTCAAATAAAAGACACTTTCTTTTGTGTGGGCTTGCAAGATTTGAGAGTGGAAGAGTTTGGACGTGTACAAGAGTTGTATGGTGCTACTATAAAGGAAGTGATTGAAAAAGGATTTGATATGCAACATGTTGAAAGCGTTTTGCATAACATAGAATTGTCGTTGAAACATCAGTCACCACAATTTGGTTTGGGCTTGTTGTTTAATTCAACACCACTGTGGAATCACGAGGGAGATGTAGTTAAGAACTTAAGAGTTTCAAATATGATCTCAGAATTCCGTTCAAAGTTGCAACAGGATCCAAAGTTTTTGCAAAACAAGGTTGCACAATATTTTGCCAATAATAATCATAGACTAACATTGACTATGTCTCCGGATGATACATATGAGGATAATTTTAAAACAGCCGAGTTGGAATTGATTAAACAAAAAATCATGAATTTGGATCATGAAAAGAGGACACAAATCTATGAGAATGGTTTAAAATTGGAAGAGGCTCAAAAGGCCACACCAAATATCGATATTTTGCCATGTCTGAAGTTATCGGATGTACAAGAAGCTGCTAGACTACAGCCTATAGATGTGTTAAAAATAAACCAGGTGCCTACTCAAGTTTGTAATGTTCATACAAATGAAATTTCTTACTTTAAATGTTACTTTGATGCAACAACACTGACGCAAAAGGAAACTCTTTTAATACCTCTCTTCTGTAATATAATCAACGATATGGGCACTAAGAATTACGACTATAGATATTTCGATAAACTGGTGTTATCTAAGACTGCTGGTATAAACTTTAAACTCCATTTCGCTGAAAATATTTACGACAGCAAAACTTACAACTTGGGTATACTTATGACCACTCATGCTTTGGATAAAAATGTACCCGATATGTTTGACCTTAGCAAGGAACTGTTAACAAATTATAAAATGGATGACGAAGAACGAGTTAAAATGTTAATTGATAATTACATGTCTAGTATAGTAGTAGGTATTGCTAACTCTGGTCATTTGTACGCCATGCAATCATGTGCTGGCCTTGTAACTGACTCGGCCAAATTGAAATCTTTGTTGGCTGGTGTTGAGCATATAGAATATATGAAGAGGTATGTTAAGGAAAATAGTACCAAACAAATTATGCAGAACTTAAAATCATTAGGCAGCAAATTATTTAACAAGAAATCCCTGCGTACAGCTGTTAATACATCCGATGAGTTTTATCCCAGTTTTGTAAAACATTACGAAAAGTTCCTAAAAGATTTGCCAGAACAGTCAGTCGAAAAAGCTGAAACTAAGGTACAACTTTTAGAACCAAGTTGCCAGCATTTTGTTATGAATATTCCAGTTAACTACTGTGCCAAGGCCATGTTTACGGTACCTTATAGTCACAGAGATCACCCTACGCTTAGAGTTTTAGCTAAACTCATTTCGGCCAAATATCTTTTGCCAGTAGTGAGAGAACAAAATGGTGCTTATGGTTCCGGTGCGAAATTAGGTTCTGATGGTATATTTAGCTTTTTCAGTTATCGTGATCCCAATTCCACAAAAACTCTCGAAGCCTTCGATAATACATATCAGTGGCTGCAAGAGAACAATTCTCAACTTAATGAACAAGCATTATTTGAAGCCAAATTGGGCGTTTTACAACAATTGGATGCTCCTATTGCCCCCGGTAATATGGGTATCGACTTCTTTTTGTACGGTGTCTCACAGGAAATGTTTTTGAAATATCGTTCTCGTATGCTGGCCGTAACCATGGACGAATTGAAACAAGTTGTTGAAAAATATTTCAAATCACCACCGGCCTACTATGGTAAATGTATATTGGGTCCCGAAAATAAGGAACTAGAAAAAGTAACCAACCTTAAATGGAAGATAATACAATAAATTTAATAATAATAATAACAAATTATTCTCTGTAATGTCGTTACTATTTGCTCTTTGTAAATGATTTCCACTTAATTTAAAATTTGTTCAACAGTCTAAACTATTTTTTCTCTGCTCGTTATTACTTTTTCTTATTTCATAAATGTTTACTTTATGTAATATATATATATATATAAAAATATTTTTTGTTCTTTGTAAAAAAGAATCCATTAAACTTTAGTATATAATAATATGCGTTTATATATACTTACATACATATAAATATATTTTTAAATGTTTAATTTTACGCATTCTCCATTTTCATTCTCTTTTATACTGATTCTATAGAATGTTTTATACCATTTTTAATTTATATACTAACTTAGCATAAAAATAACGAGAAACATTTGTCTGTCACGCACTTGCAAACAAATTCTTAGAATTTTCAAAATTATTTATTCGATAACTTATTTAGAAATTGGGAAATAACATTTGTTAAATGTTTAGTTATTTTTTAAAATTGCACTCACAAATGAGCGAACGAAAGAAATGTTAATTAATTAAACATTTATTTTTATTTTTAAATGTTAAACTATATAGAAATATAGAATTAGAAATAAACTAAAACGTTAAAAATGTAAAACAGAAGTAAAAAAAGTCTTTTTATTTTATTGTATAACTTACAATTCGATGGGAAAAACAAAAGTGTAGTCAAGATTCACTAATTATATATTTCCTATTGTTCAGTCTTTTTTCTTTGAGGTTTTAGCCCTAGGAAAGATTTAGGCACCTATGTCAAATTTAGACTAATGGCTTTGATAGATGATTAGATTGAGCTAAGTATGCCTGATTACAATCTCTGGTTGACACAATTGTATTTAGTTCTCTTTTTGATAAAATTTAATAAAGACGTGGGCACGCTAAACTTTATCAACCACAAGCAACTTAATAAGTCAGTTAAATTCGTCTCATTTTCAATGTATACTGTTTAATCATTATAAAAGCAGTCTGTAAAGTAAGAGTGTAGGTGTTGCACCACTTTCTTTTATCACTTTAGTGTGTAATTTGGTTTTTATTAAATGTATATTTTATTATTAGAAATAATTAAAATAATTTATTTTTTGATGATAAGAGATTAATTTATAAAATGTTACTGCTTAAACATTTTAATTATGGATAATTCCAACTCTACGTTTATATTCAACATTTGAATAAAAACACTATAGAAAGCAAAAAAAGCCCAATATATAAAAATAAAATTAAGACATATTGACCATGTCAGCATAAGGCATTTATGTGTATTTAGCTGGAGTACCGACGACGATTCGAGAAGTTTTGACGTAATATATGTAATTTAATGTGAACAAGTTTTTTTAGATATAGAATAAAAAACTAAAGTAGATAAATAATTTGGTAAATTATATGTCCTCTTAAGCAGTTTATTTTGACAAACATGTAATTTTTTTAATATGACAATTAGGCGCACTGTACCAAGCTGGTTTTTACAACAAAAGTCTGTTCTCAATGCACAATTCAGGGTTTCCATTATTAAGAGGTATGTTATAGTATTAAACCTGTTATTAATATATTTTTTACGTACGTTAAATAGCATTTTACTATACAACACAACTCCTAAATACATAACTTTATTTTCCCACAATACATTAATATTATTGACCACTAAATTAGTTTGTGGGGCGAAACAAACTTTTCGCTTTCTTGTAAAAATGCCGACTGAGTTTTACTAGGATTTATCATAATCCTCCATCTTCTATAATAAATAAGTAACCATTTGATTGACTTATATTTCTAATTTTCCAAGGATTTCGTCAGCAAATTACTAGAACATAATATTGCTGTGTCGTCCGTAAAAATTGAAGAGATGCAACCATCCAGATTAGGAAAGTCGTAAGTGAAGGTATTATACAAAACTGGAGATAAACAAGAGCCTTAAGGACAATCTGCATGGATATTAAAAGATTGGGAAACAGCATTTCCAATGTAAACTTTGAATGATCTGACAGATAGAAAACTTTTTATTATCTTGACAATTAGATGATCCAAATCTATAGTTATTCACCCTTATCGTGGTTGGCGAGTCGTAGTCGTTTTTCGACATTTTTGTAACAGATTAGAGAAAAAATCGAGTAAAAAAATGTCGAAATACGACAACAAATACGCCAACCACGATAAGGGCCATTAATTTATGTACAAGAGCATCAAGTTACACGGAGTCAAAAGCTGTTATATCCAATAAAATCATTGCTTCTCAGAAATGAAATTATAATTGACAATATTCCGAATTCCACTAGAGATTGTAAAGTGTTGTGTTCTGTTCGAAATCCAATTGTTCGATAATAATTAAAAATTTTTTTTTCCAAAATTTTACTCATGGTGTTCAACAAACTAATAGGGACAATATGGGTCTGGACTACTGCTATCCTTGCCAGGTTTGGCTATTGCAATAACCCTTGAGTGTTTTCAAACTAATGGGAAGTAGCAGAACTTAAAACAGGAGTTATAGATATGACTTCTATTAGCAAAGCTGTCGATCCCGGGAGATTTTTTTTCCTTTAGTCTTATCAAGATGTCCTTGACCATGTTAGTATTAACAATAACGAAATTAGTAGACCTTTCAAGAGAATGGATTGAGTTTACATAATGGACAACGAGCCTTTCTGTTTTTTGACTATTGGTTATATAGGTATTGTCGTATTGTTTAAGTGTAGGTATACATTTATCGTTATATTCCAAAATATAGTAGAAGCTTTAGATAGACCCGAAAGTAAGTCCATCCTTTCAGAGTTTCTGAACTGAAACATTTATTTATATATATGTTATAAGATTATTGAAAAAGATCATCTGCACCATATATAAAGACATTCTAAATCTAGGCTAATTCGCCTTGTGCCATTTCTTTAATTAAGTGTAATTTCTTAAAAAAGATCTTTGCTTTGTCATCCGACTATTATGCGAAAGCATAAGAAAAGCTTTAAAGAAGGTTGGTTTGATAAATATGCCTCCAATGGAAGATCGATCGGTTCATTGTAAGTCTCTTCAGAAAGCAAAAAATATATAAAGAAAAGACAAATATATAAATATTAAGAAGGACTAGTGGGAGACTGCGATCAAAAGTGATTGTTCCTAAGCCAGTGAATTCCCATTTTGAACCCTAAAAGGTTATTTAGCCCTTTGCTGGTAGCCTATTATCGTTCGCCCAGTCTGTAGCACAATGGCATCGTTGGTGCTCAAATGTCTCTACCTCCTCTGTATACTCGCACAACCTGCAAAAATCCGCTATTTCGTTGTCCCATTTACTCATAATTTCCCTTATCAAGTAATGACCAGTAATTATACCCGGCATGACTCTTAGACTTTCAAGATTCATACCCAGAACATACTTTGCATCTGTCAGTCTCCGACTGGGCCACAGTGTTCTAGATACACCGTAGTCATTTATTCTTTCAGGCACAATTCGTTTGGTTTGTTGGTGCTTCAGTTAATTAATTAGCTCTCGTTTTTCAGCTTAGAATGTAGTTTTGGTCTGATAATTATCTGCCATCTGGATGGAATATTTAGAATATTTAAAAAATTATCATGATAATTTTTCGTTCTCTCCGGAACTCGAACTTGAGATGTTTGGTTTGGTAGGCAAGCACTTTAACCATCACCATGCTCTGTTAATAGACACCTAAAAATATTATTTTTATTGACATTTAAGCAATGCTTACTATAAAATGCTTATATTAAGCCATAACCCAAAAAGACGTAAGCGACAAAAAAAAAATTTTTCGGGAGAAGGATTTTTTCAATATTTTTTGTTCTAGAGTAGTACATAAGACTTTTGTTTTTGGTGTAAAATCACAAAGGTAAATTTTAGAGCTACAGAATTTTGTATGCTGGTGGGAATGATTGAATACTATCGATTTTTAACAAAAAACGAAAATCGATAATCATGGCGCTTACGTCTTTTTGGCGGTTATGGCTCGATATGTCGTTGAATAGCCCACAAACAAATTAATAAGCAAATTAAGCGAAAACTGAAGTTTTATTATATTTTTTACTTTGTTTTCAGTCATGTCCCTGCCAAATGGTTTCAATAATTCGCATGAATATTTTCATCATGCAGTCGATTTTCTAAAACAAAATTCATGGATTTATCGAGAAGCAAATACTATGTTCCTAAAAAACGGAGTATTAAATGAAATGCCGAGCGAATATAAAGATTATTTTACAAAAATTCAACTGGAAGACTTAAATCAATTCCCTTACGTGCATCAACCACTATTACCTGCATCAAATGCACACACAAGCATAAGAGAATTTCGTCATAAATTGTCTAAACTTATACCAGAGGCAGCCTACTGTGAGCCCTATATCATGGCAAATCATATAAAATTTGATAATCTTAAAAAAATGAATGTGAAGAAACAACATGAAATACAAAGATTAGCCGCTACAGTAAGGGAAACTCTCAAATTAAACGAGCTTGACAGCAGCGCTACACAAGCAGAGAAATATATCTTAATAGATTTTGGCTCTGGTTTGGGTTACTTAAGCGAATTGCTGTACAAACTTAACGATAATCTTCTTATTTTGGGCTTAGAATCCGATGCCTATCGTGTGGAAGCGGCAGAAAAACGTGTAAAGACTTATATGCCTACAGCTTTAAACGCCATACAATATCGTCAACAATTTATAACAGAAAATTCTAAAGATTTCATAGTTGAGGCAATAGAAGGGCTTGTAAAATTAAATTACATTCATGCACTACCCCAACAAGTAACCACAAAGATGGCTATAATTGGTTTACATGCATGTGCTGACTTAACTATAACCTCAATGAAACTATTCTTCCAATTGCCTCAAGTACAATATCTAATTATTATGCCCTGCTGCTATCATAAGTTAGAAATAAGCGATGAGTCTGCAGCTACAACGCACACCACTAATGCCTTAAAGTTTAAACATTTTCCCATAAGTGAAAGTCTGAAAAAAGTACTCTTGGAAAATGAGTGTGACAAAGCCAATTATATGGAAAATAATGAACATTATTCAACGTATTTGAATCGCCCTTTTCTACGTTTAGCTTGCCAACAAACCCTAAAGCGTTGGAGTCGATGTTCTCAACGAGAACATCATTTGCATGGTTGTGAAATGTTCTTTAGAGCAGTGGCAGAGTCATTAAAGGTGGAGGAAGAGGAAATGGTGGTAAAACGTAAAGAGGAAAAAATTGATTTTAATTCTTTGAACGAAAGACAGAGAAATTCATTTGAAGTGTTTAGTCGTGCTTTTGCTTTAAAATCAAAGGAAACAAATAGTGCCATACCTTGGACAGACAATCATCGTATGAAATTTGAGAATATTATAAAAAAATATTCAAATGGCTGTAATTTGGCGGAAGGTTTGACATGTTTGCAGACATCTATGCAGGTAATAAATACAATATAATACTTTTGCGTATCTTTCAAAGTAAATTAATGAATTTGCATTTGTTTTTCTTTAAGAAACTTTGTGAAAATCTTATTCTTTATGATCGCTTATGCTATATGAAGGAAACAGCTTTACATCTGAACTTAAATATTAATGTACGTTATGAAAAAATAATGGATGAGGAATTATCTCCACGCTGTTATGTCTTAATTGCTGAAAAATTATAATATGAGTTGATTCTTAACACAATAGCTAACAAGCAACATTCGTAAGCAATGTATGTTAATTAAACCTTTTTTTTCCAAAAATTAAAATAAACTTTAAGACAATTATTTTTATATTTTTTAAAATATTTCTACCGTAGCGTTAATACATATTATTTCAAAAGTAATTCAATTTTAACCTGCAACATATATTTAATTGATTCGCATTAGTTAAGGCAATTAACACGAACAGTGCTCATCTCTCTTTAATTGCAAGCTTTTAAAGGGGAAAAAGGCAAAACCACTACATTATTTATTTGCAAGTAAAATGAAAGTAATGAAACGAGTGCGCATGCTAATGTATTGGTTACCTAGTACTAATGGAAAAGAAGAGAAAATAAATACGTGGTACTTGTGATTACTTAAGCAAATTTGGGTTTACGTTCTAAGTCAACAAGGTCATGTTCTTCATGTTCAGCGAATATAATATCAAATATTTTTGGTTGATATTATCTGCACCCACATATTGCCTATTAATTCTATAATTCACATACTTATGATCGGATTTCTTGTTTAATGCAGATAGCAATGACCTTAATCTAGATTTTTTAAGGAACCGAACAAACTTTCGTTTGTATATGTAGACTTAGGATTTCATACGTTATTTATACTTATAATTTGTCTTCCAATAGGAATTTTCGACCTTTAATAATTGAAAGCGGCTATATTGGTGAAGCTACGTCTGTTGAATTGGCTGTCATTTATGTAGTTCAGAATTCAATAGCATGTTCAAGTGATAAAATTGTTTTAAAATTGGTCAACAAACAAAATTGTCGAATTTAAGTCAGTACTACAGCACATAAGTTCCAAGGGCGTCAAAAGTATTCCGACAATTTCATTGTTTGGTGTGGATTTTGGGCTGGTATTTCTTTTAGAATGCTTTAGGCCAGACCATCACCGTCAACGGCGAGCGCTCTAGGTTGATGATTACCAACGACATGTAGTTTCAACGGCGCTATTCGCCGTAAAGTAGTGTGAACTGGTCATCGACATCATACGGTTCGACTGCGATTCTTTTTCTTGTTTTCTTAAGTCGCAGATCTATGCGAATGAGCCACAATACGTAGCGATCTCCAAAGCCAACATAACATATGCCATCGAACTCTGCCTGATTTATGGACCAGAGCCATGAACAGGGAAACCAGAAATATACTCTAAAAAAGTATTTTATGCGCATAAAATTTAAAAACATTACCTAAAAATTAAAAAAAAAAATGCTCTAAAAAAGCAAAAATTTCTTCTTTGTTAATAGAAAAAAAGTTTTATTCTACAATTCAGTATTGTTTGTAAACATACATACACACGTACATATCGTCATAAAACGCGCTAAGTTACAAAAAATTTAAAATCGACTTTTTGATTGATTATGATGCACTCTTTCGGAGTACCACATTCTCTTGTTCACAATATTCTAAGCTTAACCTAAATTTCTCTTCCAATTCCAGAAAGTTTTTTGCTTCTCCTGTAAAATTTTTGCAATGCAACTTATGGCTTTTTGGATTTCATATGAATATATACTAAAAGTAAGATATAAAAAATTTAACAATTTTTCACTTATATTTTCAAATGTAAAGCGTTGTCCATTACGTCTGAGCAAACTTTTATACATTGAATACGCTCTTCCAACTTCTACTTATGTAATTGGGGCATATTAAAGAATAACAATTCCTTATGATTATATTTTAAAACCCAACGCAACCCAAGTTCCCCAACGAGTTATAACTGATTCGGGCGGAAACATTTCCCCTAAGTCTTCAACTCTATTTGAAGCTTTCAAGTACACTTGTTTTACATTTGATATGACTTTGTTTACATTTTTGTATTAATCTCTAAATACGTTCGCATTAACGATATATTCCATAAGCAATGCATGTAACATGCTTTAGTTTAGGGTAAAACACCTTTATGGCTTTGACAGCTTTTCCCTTATACTAAGCTGCGTCTGTCACTAATAGCTAAATTAATTTTTTATTTAATATTTTTTAATACTAGAGTAACTCTTCCCGCGTTGCTGGGAGGCTTTGTGTTGTATAAAATGTATTTCTCAGTACAATTTATTTTTATATATGTTATATATTATAGATAAAAATACGTACATAATAGCTCTCCAGCTTTATGACTGATATGCATAGATCACGAAACTTTAACAGTTACCGTTTTCCACACATGCTTCGCTACCCCGAACTTTATTATCTTAACTTTTATCTTTGTTAAAATTTCTTATTTATTTATCTTATCCCGAGGCAAGTCCAAAAATTTAAGATAGCCTATATTTTATATTAGAAACTACATACAGTCTTCAAACAAATACACCTTAATTTTTATATAGTATATGTGTATAGATAGCTTTTACCCCATGTGCTTTGTGCAATGCCCGCTTATCAAATCTTTTCCGCTTTCTAGTTGATGTGAATAGATAATGAAGCTTTAATTATTGTTTTCCACATATAAATAATTTCATATTTAAAATGAATGGAAGGCACAACGCCTACTTATTTAATCTCGTCCATTTGTGAACTGATGATGTGTCCTGGCCAAGAAGTTGTTTAAACCAAATTTAGACACCTACTACTACCGTTCTCAAGATATACAAAAGTTAACACTTAATATGTATGGCAGATGCCATACCCACTTGTACAATTTCTCCTACTTTTTGAGTGATGATTTGTATTAATTATCGAGTAGTTTAGATGTAATTCAGAAATCGCACTTTGAATGTTCTCAGGATATACAAAAGTCAATATTTACATTGTATGGGAGGTACTATGCCCGCTTATTCAATTTAGCCCATTTTTCAACTGATCGCTTGTATTGATTAAAAAATAGTTTAGACTAAGTTCAGAAATTGCTATTCTAACCATTCTCGAGATATAAAATATAAAAATCAATATTTACTTTGTATGGAGGGTGCCTCTCCCACTTTTTAAGTGATGATTTATATTGACCACAAAGTTATTTGGACCAAATTCAGAAACATTTACTACTACCGTTCTCTAGATATACAAAAATCAATATTTACTTTGTATGGGAGGTGCCACACCCAGTCATTCAATATAATTCATGAGAATCGATGGTTAAATAATTATTTTATTCCCAATAAACTTAAAGTACCTAGTTTTGAAAATACAAGTTTTTGTTGTAATTGTATGTAATAGTATATAAGCGTAAAAGCGATATATATTTTTTTAAATTCATAAATATGACCATACGCTCAGTGGAATTTTCTGCAATTACAGTACAAAATTTTTATTTTCAAAACTAGATACTTTCACTTTATTGGGAATAAAATAAATAATAAATGCTGATGATTTTTGGAGTTAGGCGACCGTAGCGCATCAAAAAAATATAGTGGTTATGCAAGGTATATTTGCTTGTTGCATAGTGTAGTCAAAGGAGAGGTAAGTAGTATTTCTTAAACCACTTGCAAATTTTATGGTTTCAGAAAAATCGTGTGCTTAATTTAAATATTTATATAAGATGTATGTAAGATGTAAGAAAAAGTATACGTCAATAAGCCAAGAACAATTCAAGAGCTAAAGGATGAGATAATTCGGCACATTAACGACATTGAACCTCAATTATGTTCTAGAGTCATTGGATATTTTTTCACAAATAATTGCAATAGATCCTTCTATCATAATAAAAAATATAAAGACCATTCTCTGAAAAATTTTTATTTTACTTGCAATTAACTTCATTTGTTGCAGTTTAGGTTGATTAGTGATCGCATCCGATTCTGATATCAATATTGCCGTTTAAAACCCTTATACATGCCTTTATTAAAAATATGTGTGATTAAATTGCCTATAGAGTGGCTAAGACGTTTGAAAGATCAATTAATTCTAGCATTTCGTGGTGTCAATGCAAGAAATTTCAGCAGTGGGCGAAATGTATATATATTATCCACGCATCTGATAGCACTCAGGCATGCTTGATAAGACAGCTAGTGCTTTGAATCGTGTACCTTAAATATTAAAAACATTTATTCGTCACGGGTCAAAAATTTTATTGAACGAAGAATTAATGTATGTACAAATATTTTGATAACAAGTTGTTAATCTGTGTTTTGTTTAAATTTTAAAACCTTAAATGCGTACACATGTATGTTTTAATTAATTTCATAAATTTCAAATAAAACATCCATCATTTTAAATTTTCATTTATTTTGCTTTATTTTCGCATTTGTGCTATGGTATATCTCTTTGTTTGAAAGTCATTGATTTAGCTTTTTGTTTTAATAATAATATTTTTTTATATTTAACATTATCTATATATAATACAATAATATATTATCGTTAATAGTTTTTTACAATAATATTGAATTTTTAACAATATAAAGAATTTTTTACTCAACAAAGACACTAATAAAAACTGGCGAAAAGTCATGTCGTGCCTGGTATATTTAGTTTCTATCATATAATTTTGTTTTTAATCTTTTTTATGCATTTCATATAATCAATAAATAATTATTTTTTAAATTTAATTTTTCTAATATTGTATATAGTATATATAATTAGTATTCTTTTGTTTTGTATATTTTGTAATTAATAATATTTAAAAACAATAGATATTTGTGTATGTATATTTTTTTAATATTGGAATTTTTAACTATTTACACAAAGAATACAAACAAATTATATATTTTTTTGTTTTTAATTTTTTTTTTTAGCAAAATACCAAACTAAACAGACATACGTATACAATTTAACTAGAATTAAAATTTACCCAGCCCTGTGTTATATGTGTGTGTTTATATTATTAATTAAAGAAAATTTTATTAAATTTTAAATTAAATTTTAATTCTAGTTTTTTTGAAAATACATTATATTTGTAGGGGGTTTTTACATTTAAACATAATTAAGTAACATTTAATCATAGTTAGTATGCATTTATTAATACATTTTTTTTAATTTAAAGGGTATTTCACTTTTTTTCCTATTTCATATTTTAATTATTAATTTATTTTATTATTAGTATGTGTGTGTGTATTTTTAAATTATAATACATTTTATTTTTTATTATCATCAATATCCACTTCATTATCGTTATTAACGTCATCATTAGTATTATCGCTATTATCATTGTCATCCTCATTAGGTAGTACAGCACCAGTGTCATCAGTTAAAGATTCTTCCTTGTCATCATCATTATTAGCAGTAGTTTTGAAATATGATACGGATTTACTGAAAATATGTAAAAAGGGAAAAGTACCAAACCACAGTATAAATTTATATAATTTTTAGAACTCGAGTTTTTCAAAATTTACCCTCCAACAATTGCATGAATTTTTCATGAGTTTTTGTTCCACTAAGCTAAGCTAAATTACTTGGTCAATCCAATAGATTTTTAAAAGCAAAGTAGCATTTCGTTTCTAAACTTAACATACATATGTACTTCTTTAAACAATATACATTGCGTTTCTCAGTACAACAGTCCAATCAAAAAGTCCATAGGATAACACATAGATGGCATAGAAATTTGATTATTAATTTGTGAGTTATAGCGTTGAAAAAAAATGGAGAAAAGTGAATTTCGAGTTTTGATAAAGCATTGTTTTTTGATGAAAAAAAAAAAAAAAAAACAGTGGAAACCAAACAATGAGAAGAAGTTTGCTGAATGAAGATGTATGTACAGGTTAGCTGACATTGTAAAGATATTAGACGGTAGTGTTTATTTTACACGCACACTTGGGTATCGATGAAAACGATTGCAAAATTGAATGAATTGGGCTTCGAATTGCTTACCCACCCACCGTATTCTCCAGAATTAGCCACCAGCGACATTTTACTGTTGTCATATCTCAAGAGAATGCTTGGTGGAAAGAAATTTAAGTCCAATGAAGAAGTAATCGCTGAAACTGAGGCCTATTTTGACGAGAATGAAAAATCGTACTATAAAAGTAGTATCGAAAAGTTGAAAAATTGAAAGTTGAAAATTGAAAAAAATTTAAAAATGTTTTCAATAGTAGTAATACTCATAACCAGTTACTAGCTAGTGTTATGAGGTGATATCGCTGTTGAAAAAATTCGAACCGAGGACATTCTGGTTGGTAGGCGGGTGACTTACCTACCATATCACAGCGGTACACAAGCTTCTAATTAAAATGTTCTTAATCTTGCAAATTTTGTTGAAATTTGAAATGCAGATAGATAGAACTGTCTAATGAATATGTAAATTTTTCAAAATTGCACCAAGGAGGGCTTAAAATCGGGGAAAAACGGGCAAAATAAGTGACTTTTCTTCTAAAATCACAATTTTATTCTTTTCAAAACATAGTTACAAACATCCCGATTATATAGAAATTTGGAACACTGATACAGTATGTCAAGAATGAAAATAATTAAGTACCTATTCGCAATTGTATTACTAATAAAATGGCAGTTATTGGTTCTTAACCTGAAGTTTTGTATTTTATTATATTAATATACATATCCTGTAAAACCTTAAGCAAACAATAAGATAAATTCAGTTTAAAATAAATAGGAAATTCACCTAAAACATATTTTACTTACATTTGCTATTGTCAAATAACTCTACACAAATAAATATATAAAATATGTGTCTAATTTATAACATATTTTACGGTTAATAACACATTTTTCAGATATTTAATATTTGATGTGATATCTTCCTCCACATTATAGTCGCTTTTTCATGGAATTAACTTACTCTTTTAGGTTATAATCTACCGATATTTTCTGATATTCTTTCATTATTGCAGTTTTAGCGCTGTAATGTTCTTTGGTTGTTCTTTGGTTTAGTTGCTTTTTTTTAAACCCGCAAAGTTTTGAATAAGGTTTAAGGCGAGACTTTGCTCAGAATTTTTCCGCAGTTCTATAGAAGCCACATTCCCAATATATGCGATTTATGCTTAGAATCGTTGTGCTGATAAAATTTAAATAGTGGTTTGTGGGTTCTGAGGAATCCAAATTTCCTAGCACTGCTTTTCACATGGCTCTTTAAAATGTGTTAGTATTGCTGTGCATCCATTGTTGATTCTAAAAAAGTCTTCACTTGAGAAACACCCGCAAATCGATACTAACATTTTGTCAAATTTAAAAATTGGTATGATTTTGTTCTTTTCTAGCGATGTTGAGGCTTTACTCTACATGCTTGTAGGCCCATCGTTGTAATACTACACCATTTTCATTTCAACACAAAATATGACGTTATCCCAATCGTCAAAAGGTTGCCAAACATTTCTATTGCCGAAGGAAGACGCTTTTCTATGTTTATATGTTTTTAATGATTTCTTGTGCACTGTGCTTGATTAGTATTTATATTTTAAAACTGCCTGCCGAACTGATTAATGAAAATCAACAACATCACACTCCACTTCAAGCTCTCCCACAAGTGTTCCTGTGGCAATTTTAGAGTTTTGCGTGATTTTTGGAAAAGTTTACGCTCTGCATGTGTACTCATAGTGAGCTTAGGAATAATTTTCTTCAATTTCAATCTTTTGTACATTGTAAATTGTTTTTCTTGTCACTGAAAACATTTCTAATTCGATCACACTCTTTTCCAAATACAGTAAATCAACTGAATGACGTTGTAAGATAACCTCTTTCCTGGCATCTTTTAAATTGTATTGTATAATATCGAAATAAATGAGATTTGCAATACAAAAAATGTTCAATTACTAACTCCAAACATAACGGCAAAGCACATTTGATCTTCAAATAAATGCAGAATCGAGTAATAAATAATAGGTGTATAAAGAGTTATTTGGCACTAAAAAATTTTTTATTTTGTTGCTTTTCCCTCAAAATGTACAAAATATGGATCATTTTTGCTCGTAATCCTTTTAAGGTACTGCATAAATTATGTACAATAAAAAAATATGTCCGAAGTAACAAACCCTGATATTTTATTGTCAATGAAATTAAAAAAATCTTATATATTTTATGGGTGTAAACTCATTCTTGACATACTATATATAGATCCAGGTAACGAGAGTGCAATAGGGTGCTTTTTTCTAAAATTGGATTTCGAGGACATTAAAATCGGGGGAAAGCGATATTGACTTTTCTTCTGCAACGGCACAAATTTTTTTTTAAGCAAGGTTTTTTTGTTGCTAACATTTACAGTAGTGGAACAAATAATAGGGACGCAGTTTAACAGTTTCTTACATTTTTATTTATTTAACTCAAATAAAGCATGAATTGTAACTAAAATATGTTCATACATACGATATTGCATTTGACCCACGCAAATTAAATTCGTTTCGTCAGACCATAGCCTGTTATTCTAACTGTTACGGTGCAGGTGATGCTTCCGTTTGCTGAGAAAAGATACATTTCAAGGACTCTTACTATAATTATAGCTTAAATAAGTTTTTTTATTATTGTGCGACTTAAAACAGGAGCAGTAAGTTAATTTTTGAGTTTTTTTGATGACTTAAAGGGATTAATCTTAGAAGTACGAATTAAAAGCTTATCAAAAGCGACAGTTGTTCCACGCTTTCTTCCCATTGTCTCTGCAGTTTTCTTTCACTGAAACGCATTAATTACTTTCGTTTTGGAGCACTTCATGGTCTGAACAATTTTCGCTATATATAAGGATAACTCCTCCATCAAAAAACTTCAATACATATTATGACATATTGAAATAAAAATAAATAAAATAAAGTGTCTCTATTATTTGTTCCAACAGTGTATCATGTATCAAAATATCTTGCATAAAAGTACATTTTCAAAAGTTGCACTTTGCGGGCGTAGTCCATTCTTACGAAACACGTAAGTATTTTGGGAACTGTAAAAGGTTGAGCCTTCCAACTCTCCACATGCTATTCTATTATCAAATTGCAAGTTAAGATTAAAAATTAACTTTACAGGAAGAGTGGGTGTGGCACCTCCCATTAAATATAATATTTATTATCGTATATCTCAATAAATACGAGTATATCAGCAAGAGATGTCAAGCCGTCTTAGTATTTTCTTTATAAAGACAGATAGGTCTGAAAAAAAAACGGATGGGATCGGGAAAAAATGGAATTTATGTGCAGAACAAATTAAATGAAAAATGTATTCGCTTGAGAAATACGCACATATATCTTAAAGCTGCTCAAAATATACATATATCATTGAAAAGTCTGTATGTATGTGTTCTTTCCACATTAGCTGAGAAACATAAAATCGGTTTATATTCAACTAAGGTTGTAGCTTGTAAATGTATGATAATGTATGATAACTCAAGATTTTGAAGGTGTGTGGAAAATTTCTAAAATAGATTCTTGTCGTATTCTATAGCGCCTATTATAAAAATAGTATCACTTTTCAGGTATTGTGTTTTGTCGCACCTTGTAATTTATATTTTAAAATAATTTTACAACAAACTTTGTTGTTGGAGGGCAATTTAATATTCGTAGTTCATCAGTTGTATGTCATGTGAGATGTTATCTCTTCTTCATATTCGCTAAACAACTGATGAGCTTAACGAAATAATAACAATGAAAGTAAAAAATCCATTTAAAAATGTTGCAATTTCTTTCTAACCTTTTAACTTACATGCTGTTACAACGATAATAATTTTGTAATCCGGTATAAACGCATGACATATAGGCATAGGGTGGTAACGATGATGATGATGTTGAGGAAGACGATGACAACTGTTGTAGACCATGACTGGTAGAAAATTCATCATTCATTTGTTGTTGTTGTTGTGATGGTATAGGCTTACTACTCAATTGTGTACCAGTTGAAATTTCTGAAATCAAAGCTTGTTCATATGGTGTCGATAACATTGGTAGGGTATAAGAACTATCATTATAATCATAATCGTATTTATTTGGATTTTGATATTCTTTTCTATTGTTATTGTTATTCCTATTGCTATTGCTATTGATAGTATTTTGTAAAAAATCCATACCCGCTCTTTTGCCATAACGTGAACTCAAAAAGAATCTATCGTTGCGTGGTACAACATTTAAGCGACGTGTCTTTGAAGTGGCAAACAATGATGAGCCTGACGCTGCTGATGAACCCGATCTGCCATAACGACTGCCAACAAAAAATGATGGTCGTTTGTGCATCGTTAATGCTTCTACTTGAATTTCAGGTGTAAAAATGTAAGAGAAAAAAAAGTAAAAATAAAATGCAGAAGTAAATATGAATGAGAATGATTACGTTTTTTTGTATTTAAAAATATCGAATTTTATTTATATCTTACGCTTACATGGGCGAAACTGTGCCAGCAAAGAACAGGTCACAGTTTTTCAAATATTTTGTTAACATATGTATTACCTTAATCAAAAAGTTTTCGGAATAGCCCCCGGGTGGCGGTCCCGTCGTTCCGATTAAAAATGTTGTTTGTAAATAGCCAAGAGTACATTCATTTTCATGTGTGTTGGCGATTTTTTACAATTTTGACCGTGTTGAGGTCGCAAAAGACTGATTTGCGAGGCTAAATCCGATCCCACATTCATCAAAAGGATCATTACTGGCGACGAGACGTGGGTTTATAAGTACGCCACACAATCTAGACAACAGACAAGTGAGTGGCGTTCACCAAATGAGCCGAGCCAAAAAAACCACGTCGTTTTCAAAAAAACAAGGCAATGATCATGGTTTTCATGGATTACAAAGGTGTAATACATCATGAATTTTTGCCAGAAGACGAGACAGTAAACAAAGAATATTATTTGGGCATTATGAGACGTTTGCGTGAAGCAATTCGCCGAAAGAGACCAGAATCGTGGACAGAAACTCGTTGCACTATGATAACGAACCGTCGCACAATGCCATCATTATTCGAAATTTTTTGACGAAAAATGCAACAAATTCCATCCAACAGCCACCGAAGAATTCACCTGATTTAGCTTCCTGTGAGTTCTTTCTGTTCAATTGAGTTAAAAAATCAATACGGGGAACGCCTTTCAGCAGTCGTTTCTAAAATTGTACAAAATCGCCAACACATATAGAGATAGATGTACTCTTGGCTACATAGCTTTGACAAAAGTCAAGCTATGAAGCTAAGATTTAGCGGGAATATTAACAACAGATGTACCAACTTAACAAGAAAATAAAAAAACTCAAACCGGAACGATGGGATCTCCACACGGGGGTTATTCCGAAAAATTTTTGATCAAGGTAGTATTTCGAACGCTGTTATTATTGGTTAAAAATGGTGTTTGAGCTAATCTACATTTAAACCTTTATTTGGAAAAGTGCGAAAAGCTTATAATTCTATTAAACTTTACCAAAACAAGTTTTGTATAATTATCAAGTCCGTATATAATTAAGGACTGCAACAACTGAAGAGTAATTACTGCACCTACTGCCATATATGGTACAAGATACTCGCAGTCATAATACGAGACGAGCAGGCAGGCTTTAGACCAAATAGAAGCTGCGTAGATCAGGCCAACACTCTTCGCTAAACAAAAATAAACTATAGAATGGAGTATCCTTAGAATCTATTGTTCGTCGACTTCCATAAAGTATTTGCGTACTATCAGACAGACTGTCATATAGATACCATTGAGAGGAAAAAGGGTACCACAGAAAAAAATTTTATTAATTAGAGCGATGTACGAGGCTGTAGAATTTTCAGTTCTTTACAACGAGAACATCAGTCAATTAGTGTCAAAAAAGGGTGCCCACTATCACCTCAAATGTTCATCATCGTAGTGGATGACATATTGAGTAAAGTCTCTTTAAAAAGAAGAGGAATAACATGTAGTCTCTCACTACAACTCGAAAATTTAGACTATGCGAATGACATATCTCGCATAAGATCTCCAATATGCAGTCGAAGCTGGAGGACTTGGAAAGATTGGCTCTCAATGTTGGACTAGAGATAAATATTAAGAAAAACAAGGCCATGAGAATAAACAATAGTAGCACACAAGACCTTATGCTACAAGCTCAACCAGTCGAGTATGTGTGTAAATACCTTCTGTTATCTAGGAACCACAATGACTACAAACCGCGACGCAGAAACAAACGTAGACAACACGCTCAATAAAGCCAGAATGGCATTCTGACGACTACAGTCAGTATGCAGTAGCTCACAAACATACGAGTATATGCAGACGAACTAAGCTCAGAATATGTAACTCATGTGTTAAATAAATTCTACTGTATGGTAGTGAAATTTGGTTTGTATCGAATAACATCATGCAAAAGCTCCAGGTATTCATCAACAAGTATTTCGGAATCATATGCAAAATATTCTGGTCTAACAACATTAGTGACATAGAACTGTTTAATATGACTAAAGCAAATAAGGAAATGGAGGTAGATTAGTCACACCTTGCTAAAAAATCACCGAATGGCGCTCTAGTGGAATCTTCAAGAAGCGACCAGGAAAGTCCTGGAAATGCGCATTATTCAGGAATTAAGACAGAATAATCTAACACGAGAAGAAGCAAAAACAACAGCGGTGAACTGTGTAAGCTATATGCTCCCAGGAGTAGTAAAAAAAGGGAAAACTTTTACACATATCCACATTATATTGTATAACGTTTGTATTTTTTTTCTCCGTCACTCCACTAAAGAGTGTATCGGCTTTCTTCAAAGCATCCATTACTTTGTTTCAGTTTCAGTAATCAAGTTGATTTTTCAAGCTAAGTAGATCATTAATCTACTGTAGCTCGCCTCCATACGATTGTGTGTGGTAGTGAAGATCCTTGCCAAGTGATGGTGGTGGTGATCCTTACTTAGCATTGTAATTTTTTGCAAGAAGGTGGCGTTTTTCTTCTGATCATCCGTCTGATGTTTGTCATCATCGTCTGAGGTAAGCTGGATGGTCAGAGGGTCTTATTTAGATGTATTTGTCTGAAGTGAGGTTGAAGTCGGTTAATCTTAGCACTACAATTAACACCTATCTGGGTGTAGTTGACGATTAAAAAAACTCCACTTCTATTCTTTTTACAAGGCCTCAAGACCGACGGGATACTTCTCTACTTGTTCGTGTAACAGACTATCTAGGATTAGGTAGCCACAATTTTCTCTTTTATATCAAGTCCAACGTGTGCTAGGTCACCAGGATCAATGCGATCCACCGATGGCAGTGAAAAAGATCAGTATTTTTTGGAAAGGTAGGCAGATTAGCTCCAATAAAGACAAAACTTAGCACTGCCACTATACCGAATTCGGAGAAATCATTAGACTCTTCTAATCATTAGAGACAATTTGTAGGTTTTTGGGTAGGCGCATAGGTTATGTCATAAAACAATGAAATTTGAACGTATAGAAATACGCTTTTGACAAGCTTAAACTATTATATAAAATTTGCTGAAGTTTGAAGAAGCTGTTGTTAAGCAATCATAAATTATATCTAAAGGGACTCCTAATTACTCATATATGCATTGTGGTGTAAGGTATATACAGCCAAGCTTGACCGATTATAGCTTCATGTTGGGCAACATTTAATAGCCATAACACTTGTTTTAGTATGTTACTTAAGATGAATATATTATTGCTTCCAATTATTCTTTCTTAACCCATAAAAATATATTTTTTGTTGTTGTAATTCACTTCACTTACCTTGTTTGCTATCTGTGGGATTATCAATAAATTGATCTGTGGGCTCTAAACTGCATTTAACCATCATAAAACATAATGTCAGCAATAAAATTGTCAAGTGACATAAGGATTTCATATCAACCATTTTGGTGAAGATATTTAAAATAAAAATGGTGGATTTCGAAGAAGAAAGAAACTGAAAAAGGAAAGAGAAAAACAAATAAAATAAATAAGGAAAATTTTATTCTTTAAAAATTTATAATTTTGGGAAGCTATTCCTTTGAGGTCAAGGAATTTTTCTTATTTAATAAGTTTTCAAGAAGAGCGAAGGTGTGGGAATTTAACACAAAAGATATTTTATAAGAAAACTGTGGAATCTAACAATAAGGATTCATTGCTGATGCTGATAGCTTTTTTTTAAGCTTTTAACAAATTTTTTTTTAATAAGTAAAGGGTGTTTAAATTGAGATATAATTTTAATTTTGCTGCCATTTTTTTCTACTTATAAGTTTTATTATCGATTTTTATCTTCAGATCCTGAATACATTCCGCTTAGTTAATATGGAACGTTACACGAAGGAATAACGTGAAAATGGCAAATGTTTTCAAGATGTAATTAGGAACTTGTTTTTAACAAAGAATTGCCAGAATTGCCATTAGGGGTGAAGAGAATCGAAGAATTAGAGTAGAGTTGGGTTCTTTAGCTCTTTTAATGAGCTAGTTCGTTCACTTATAACATGTGTGTTAAACATACACACTCACACATACATAAATGAAATTTTTTTTACACACATGCTTTTTGTTGTAAGTGAACGAACTAGCTCATTAAAAGAGCTAAACGACCCAACAAATCTTTTGAAAGAAAAGTTCGAAAATCACATTATTTCTCGTAGATGAGGAGTAAATTGATCACCAAGGCCGTGTGATTTGACACATTTAGACTTTTTTGTGGGGTTTTTTGAAATCGAAAACAACATTATCGAGCGGATATCAACCATTGACAACAGTTTATTGAAAAACGTGATTGATAATTTTGGTAAAAGAGGGGAGTCACTTAACCGACATAACTCCGGAACTTATTTGTAATAAACTGCAATAAAAATATTTTAAATATTTGAAAAAATGCCTTTTTTTATTAAAATTAAAATGATACCTCAATTTTGAACACCCTTTATATATAAATTAAATTTTTCTTTCCTTAAATAAAATCTAAGTAGGTATGCATATGCACCACGTGTCTGATGAAACATTTAAAAATCAATTAAATTGTATTTTAATATACAAAAACTTCCTACAACAGTTTAAAAAATAACCTTTTTTATGATTATTTGTCTTGTTGCTATCCAGATCTCATTTTGCACTCATTATGTCCAAATCATTAATGGTTTTCTTTTTTTTTAAATTGAATAAAAAAAATTAAAAATTCACGACTCATATCCCCTGTACCTCCCTTAACAGAAAAGTGAAAATGTTAAAACTTTTATATGTATGCCATTTGGTGGCCACGATTTTTTTTCATCCATCCACATACATTGTGGCCAACAAACCAACTTGAAATTCATTGCCAACAATTAACAATTCCTGTGGAAAAGAATGTTGTGTAAAGCTATTCTCTCACGCATAATGAGCGAAATAATGGAGTGTTTGTATAGCCGAGGCAAGGTAAGTGGGTTGGTTCAATGAAATTGGTTTGATAAGCAATTGTTGCATTTACACTGTATGGTAGACGAAATGGAAAAAAGAGAAAAATAAGTATATAAAAAACGATAATGTAATTACTACCAGTAATTATGAGTCAAAGTTAATTTTTTGTTACATTAAAATGTTAAAAAGAATATAAAATGTATGATGACGCCGTTGATGATGCTCTGCTCGAGACCAAACTGGCACGGCAAATGGCTTGTGGTTAATTTGATCAGAGTATGGCGGAATATGTAAAGAAACAAAAATGCTTTATAATGATAAAGTATTGGCAAACAGGTGTAAACAGGAAGTGACCCTTGGTGGTTATAATTCTTTTGTTTTAAATTTTTTTCGTTTTTATTTTTCTTTAATGTAAAGGAAGTTTTATTTTCTTCTTCGAAAAGGTTTAAGTTGACTTTTTTGTAACAACGTTTGTCTTAAAAAGTGGTTAAACGATTTAAAAGTTACATTATTTTTTATTGTAAAAACTTTTGTTTCAAAAATTAAAATATAAATAATTTATCTGTTTCATTCACCATTTTATTAAGTTAAGGCCGTCTTTATAAAATTTTATATAAAAGCTATTCCATAAAGCGTTTTTGAATTTTAAATAAAACGGGATGTTTAAGAGATATCGGCGAAATTTTTTATACGTTTGAAAGGCCTACCGATATAATTATTTATTGAATATAACATTATTTAAATGATGGCATCAGTTATGTTGGCTTTGACCTTGGCTATGTCCCGCTTAGTCGCATAGACCTGCAACTTAAGAAAACCCCACAAGAAGAAGTCTAATTGGGTTAAATCACATGATCTTAGTGACACCACCATGATCGTGAGACGACCATGCCATCAAATTGCCAAAAGTTCTGTGACATGTCATTGCTATTCAAATTATCTAATTCAGTCGGCTAATAGTGCTTGCCGTTGACCGATTACGCCGCTAGCTAAAAATATACACTAAACAGTGACTTTATCGGGACGCATTGGACACTCTAGAATCGCAAGTGGATTGCTGTTGCCTAAAACGCAACAATTTTGTTTGTTGACGTACCCATTCACACAGCATGGGCATTTTTGTTGAAAATGATATTTTGATGAAAAAAATAGAACAGCCATTTTAACAAAACAATTTTATAATTTGCTAGTGCTGTTGAATTGTATAATCGACCATGGTGAGCCAATCCGACAGATGTAGCTTCAACAATAAGACCACTCTCAGCTGTTCGGACGTTATTTATGTATATGGTTTAAATAGTATACACTCTTGCATAGCATAGTTCTGATCATATTTTTTTTGTGACAAGAAGAAATGTATGCTAAACCACAAGGATGAAATAATCATACTATAGCCTAAGCCTTAAACATCGTTAGATTACCAAAATTTCAAAAGAGGTCAATAAAGATTTGGGGGTTTGTCTGAACCAAAGGTGTTGGAGACAGGATTAGTTACCCACTGGTAGCACAATTAAACACATCCTAGTGTTATTGGATATTATATTTAAAAAAACCCAGGTGGGTTTTTTCATTTTTTAAATTCATTAAAATATATTTTGTTAAAAGGTATTAACAGTTCATTTACCAAAAAATAAGTATAATTTGTATATTGGGAGTACAAGTTAATTTGGTGCATTTTTTAGCTCAAAAAATTTATTTATTTTAAAAGATAATGATTAACAAATTTATCAATTTCCGAATGCCTTCTCGAAATAACTTCTCGTCTTTTGAGGCGATAAAACGTTGAAGCCAACTTTCGAAACAACCAGTTGTCAGAAAAAGCAATATCCACAAATTGCGGCAGATGCGGTAAGATTGGATTGTCTCTAAAAATTGTTTGGCAACTTTTGCGACATGAGGCATAGAGTTGTCATGCTTTATCATGTTTGACCTTATTTTACGGCTGTTTTTCTTGTAATACACGGTTCAAACGAAATAATTACAGTCTGTAACAACACTGGGCTTTAGTGGCTCCGTAGAACATTACGCCCATTTGGAGACACTAAGAGTGCAAAATTGCATTACATCATATATGGATTGGATTTGGATTTTAAGTAGTGTTATTTTGTCTCATTACAATATGAAGATTTCGATTTAATTAATTTTATTAATTTACAAGCACTCTTAAGCCGGTAAAGCATGATGGCTGTAATATTGTTGTTTAAGGGTAATTTTCTTACTATAGTGTTGGCCACTGTATCGTCAACAGAAACTTATAAAAGCAACAGATTATGTTAGATATCTTATAAATTAAAGTGCCAATGGTTAAAAACATACAACATACTCAAATGAAAAATAAATAAAAAATAAAAGTAAAAGTTTTTAAGGAATTAAATTAAAAAAGTAAATAAACAATAAAATTATTGCCGATTATTGCAGATAATGAATGTTCGAATTCTGGTTAGCAGTAATATTTCGAAAGCCCAATTTTAAATTTTCTTGCATTGCTAATAACCTGAATTTGTCTGGGGAGTCGGTTCCAAAGACCATTACTATAAATGAAAAATCGGCCTTCTATATTTTCGCTGAATTACAAATTTCCCCTGAGCAGATCTGCCGAATCTAATAACCCTAAAAAAATAATTAGGCTCTCCGATACTGATAATCTTATGCATAAATATTAAATTCCAGCAGATTTTCAAAACTCATCCTATTAATTTGGTATGAGAAAGAGGATATTGTATCCCGCAACTTTAAGTTTCTGTAAATCTGTCGCATCGCAATTTACATATATTTCGCATCTGTATAACTGATCGGTATCAGATACGTTTTCACTAGTAACATACGTATTTCGAAAGACGTTGAACATTTTACTGCCCAGAGATTTCTCTGCATTCCATAAACTCTACCTACTGCAAAAGCCATGTAGTTGGACCAGGTCAGTTTATTATTATATACCACTCGTAAGTTTGTGGAAAAGCTTACAAACTCAATGGGATCACCATGAATTTTAATTTGAACACCCTCATTTAGTATTTTGGCATTTTTATTAACTATAATACATTTAGACTTAGAGGGATTGATACAGAGTCCATTATTTCTTGGCCGCATTTACATTCTTTTCAGGTCATCACATAAAACATGTGTAAATTTCACCAAGCGCAGTACTGTGGTATATTACATATGTATTATCAGTGTTCCCTCATATCCGGTAAATCATTACAGATCCCTGTGGGACACCTCTATTAACATTAATGGATTCCGAATATTTACCATTATATACAACAACCTCAGATCGACCAGTAAGATACGAACATAATCGTAAGTGTTTGCACACTGTCCGTGAAAAATAAAATAGTTTCTTCATTTTCCTCAATAATATGGAGTGATCCACAGTATCAAATGCCTTACTATGGTCAAGTAAAACTAACAGCAAAACTATGTTGATATCCAGGTCTACTCTTGTGTTTTCCACTACATCTGTTAGGGTCGCAATGCAACTTCTCCCCTTAACAAACCCTGATTGCACATTACACAATAGGTTTTGGTTTCTGATATAATAATTTATCCGTTCACTCATAATATTCTCAATAACCTTGGACAAAAAGGGAAGAATAGATATTGGTCTGAAGTCTTTATTTTGTTTCGGTATTGGCGTAAATTTTGATCGTTTCGATTCATCTGGAAATATAGATTTTGTCAATATTGTGTCGATATTGTTGTAATTTTTGATCGTTTCGATTCAACTGGAAATATAACTGGTACGCCATCTAACGTTTTTTTTCAACTAGTGCTTATTTCGTGAATGGTAACACTTAGCTCATGTCTGATTTGACAGATAATTGGTTTTATCCTTCCGCTGAACGAATATGGTCGTGTATACGCTTTTTTCGCTTCGCTAAGTGGGCCTGCTTTCGACTTACAGAAGATGCCGATTTAGCAAAAAAAAACCTTTTTAAAGATGAACCTCATTTTGATCTTGGCGGATATGTAAACAAGCAAAATTGTCGCGTTTGGGCACAGAAAACCCGCACGCATACATTGAAAAGCCGATACACCCAAGACGAGTCACTGTTTGGTGCGGATTTTGGTCCAGCGGCATAATTGGCCATTTTTCTTCGAAAATGAGCAAGGAGTGGCCGCTACAGTCAATGGCGATCGTTATCGGGTATGTTGAACGAATTTTTGCTCACAAAAATTGAAGAGGAGGATATTAGCAACATTTGTTTTCACCAGGACGGCGCTACGTGCCACACAGCCGAAGCTACACCCGATGTTTTGCGCCCTGTTTTCAAAAAAAAAAAAAAAAAATTATTTGGCGTACCCTTTAGATTTTGTCAATATTGTGTTAAATACGTGAGTAACACAAGGCAAAAGTTTGTGCATTATAATATCCAGAAATCAAAGATTAATTAAAATTAAATGTATTCTCAATAGCCACACTGCATAAGTTGTCATAAATATGGCACGCTAGTCGCGGTATGTCGACATTCACAAAGGACCGGTTTAAGTTATTTACATCAACCTCACATGAACTTTTCTTTTTCCTATCCCAATCTTACGAATCGCTATCCATTTAGCACTACTTTCGATAGACATTGAGAATTTTCTTTGGTAATATAACATTTTTGACTGTTGTATATATTTCACAACGTCTCTTCGACAAGATTGGAATATTCTGCGAAGTTCTGGAGTTTTAAATTTCTTCCATCTTGCATGAGCAATATACGTTTATCAATTAATCTCTTCATACATGTAGTGAACTATGGCTCATTACTTTCGACGTAGATTATCTCAACAAGAATGTGTCGATGAACTCAGTTCTTAAGGCATTAAGGCACCATCAAAAAACCACAGTATTTCGCTGGTATAGTGAATTCAACCGTGGTCGTAGTTCGGTGGCCGACGAATTCCGTGAACACTTAGTTGTAAAAAAAAATATGTTCTGTTGGATACCACATAATTTATCATTTGCTCAAAAGAAGTCTCCCGTCGATTAGTGTAATGAAATGATTAAAAAGTTCGACCGTGGTGCATCAAAAGACATATATAAAATCGTGACAGGTGACGAATCATAGATATATGCGTATGAGCCGAAAACAAAACAGCATTCGATCGTGTGGGTATTCCAACAAAAGTTGTTCGTAGAAAAAGCGCAACGAAGCAAATGGTCGGCTGTTTCTTCGGCCGAATGGGTCATGTGGCCACTGTTCCGCTGGAGCAACGTAGGATGGTCAATTCTGAGTGGTACACGACCATTTGTTTGCCGGAGGTCTTCGGAGAAATTCGTTAAACCAATCGCCGATGACAAATCATTCTCCGTCATGACAATGCGAGCTCTCACACACCTCGTCAAACAGGTAAAATTTTGAGCGGTCAAAACATCGAATTGGTGTTTCATCCTCCGTACGGTCCTGTTTTGGTACCTAATCATTTCTTCTTGTTCCTGAAATTCAAAGGTAAATTGCGTGGTCAACGATACAAGAGCGCCGTAGAAGCAGTTATAGCTTTCAAAACTACCCCCCCCAAAAAAAAAAAAAATAAATAAATAAATAAATGCGGAATAAAACCTAACAAAACCCGGTGGGTTAGGTTTTTAAAACAATTCGGGTTTTTGCCAACCATGGTTGAAGGCCTAACTTTTACTGAATCAATGATGGATGCACTGCAGCATTTATAAATTTCGAAGTATTTTTCTATAAACGACAGTAAGAAGCACAAGTTCATATGCCATATATTTGTATATGTAATCTTGTTTAAAGGCCCTATTATAACTCCGTTAAAAATTTCTGAATCTATTCGAAAAGAAAAGTTGCTAACCGACAATCAATAGTAAAAGCACCAAATAAAATCGTAATATTGTTAAAAAGATTAAGCATATCAAAGCTTATTTGGACCTGAATAACCTAGGTAATTCAATGGAGATACGTCTAAAATGTGTGAGAGTAGTAAGACGGACATGTTGAGTACAAAAAGAAAAATTTTAAAGACTTTTAAGTAGTAAAAGAACATTTTAAACTTTTTGTAAAAACTTATTCGACAGTATGTTCGAAATTTGAGTTATATTTGTTCAATTTATTTTGTTTAAGATCCTTTAAAATATGTAGAAAAATATTTATTTATAATAAAGTATTATAAAAAGTATGATTTAATTTCGATTTAATTTTACAAACCTCAGCAAAAGTCTAACGAAATTTCACCACTTAATGCTGAGGCTTGAATGTTAAAATCACTTTATCTAAATCAAAATGATTTTTATTTTATTTATTTTCCTTTGTTTGTTTTTGTTGTCGTTTTAAGCAATTAAAATTCATTAAAAAGACATAAAAAGTTTCCGAAATCACTACGCAAATGTGTCGAAATAAAATTAAACGATTTCTGTTAAGGATTAAACTAAAACATCACCATGAATATGTTATAATGCATGACCACAATTTGATATATATCAACATTTAATTTTGACAAATTTCAGATTAATTAATGGAAACAAATTTCAATTTATAGGACAATTAAGATAAATATAAAACAATGATTAAAAATCAGTGAATTGATTTTATTACAGTTGTTATTTATTTATAGTTTTTTCCCTCTAATTTAGTAGACGTTACACGATTACCAAAGAAAAAAATATGTCAACCACATACATACATATGCATAAATATATGTTTAATTTAAAAAAAGGAAGAACCGTTACATTTTAATTATACACTCCTGTCTTCATAAAAAAAACACAAAAACAACATTAAATATGTATGTGTGGCATTACAATATTTTCTGTTTTTTTCCCTATAGTTTATGTTGTTGTAATTGCTGCTGTCTGTCTCTCTTTATAATATTCCCACAACAAATTTTCACATATTCTTGCCATATGAGAGTATATGAGGTGTAAATGTATTTGTGTTTGTGTGTAAACTGTTTACAACTACATTTGTTTTAGTTTACTCGTACCCAGCTAGCAATTGGAAGACAAATCACCTTGCTGAGTCTTTTTCGAGTCCTTTTGGTGATTAAAAGCTGATTAATCACTTGCACGATTAATAAATGACTCGAAAATGAGTCGCGACAATGGTTAAAAAGTTGGATTTCAAATATAGGGTGGGCAATTTAAAAGTTTAAATTTGAACCAGTGGTTATTTCGAATCTGGCAATACTTGTCATTTTATTCTGTCACAAAATTCAATATATTATCTCCACGGAACGAAATGAATCTATTTGTGCTTGAGCAACGTTAGGATTTATGGGAAATTTATCATCATTTAAAATCATCTTTTCAGATGAAGCTCATTTTCATCTTGGTGTGTACGATAATAAGCAAAATTGCCATATTTGGGGCTCAGAAAACCCAAACGTGGTATTAAAGTAGCGGCTTGTGGAGCGGAGGCATTAATGGCCCATATATCTTTGAAAATGAGGAGGCAAACATTACGGTCAATGGAGATACCTCGCACCATGATAATCGATTTTTTTTTGCAAACCAGAGACAATTGAGCATTTGAAGCCCAACATTCGATGCCATTGCCGAGATACGAACCCATACCCTCAAAAAAGTTCTCGAAAATTGGTCCGACCGAGTGGGATATTGCGAGGCCAGCCGCGGCAGCCATATGAATGAAAGAATATTTCATTTCTAACTGAAACTATGGTACTTCGTAACGAAAAAATTAAATTGGCAAAATTTCAAACCGTTTTTGTTTTATTGCGTTTTTAAATTTAAACTTTTGAATTGCCCAGCCTATGCAATAGAAACCTGTATAGCAATCGCAAGTTAATAATTCAGAAGTTTAAAATGTGAGTATTAAATACTGCTAGTAAAGGGGTCGAATATGACCCTAATCTAACAACGAAAAGGCTTACAAACGATTTTCATCAAGAAGTGTCGCGGCTAAGGACAATTTTCTCTCGTCAAAAGTATCTTTTTTGATCAGAAACTGAGCGCACATACCTGATTTTTAATCGCGCAGAAGAGTAAAATTGGACACGAATTTGATTAATTTAAAAAAATGCTGGCTGGGTACTTGTTTGTGCATGTACATATTTTGTTTTTGTAAGAATTTTTAGGTGAGTGTAAGTGGTTTTTTACTCATTAGGTTTAGTGAAGCACACATATATAACTGTGCACAAGTAAGCCTGTGTGTGTGTGGGTATGTTAGTTTTAGTTTTAACTATTAATATGACATACACATGCACAAAAAGCGCAAATATTTCAGTTATGTTTTTTTATTCCCTCTCTTTGTTTTTTTCTTCATCATTATAAAGTCATGTCAGGTTAAAAATCTCCTGAGTATTGATGAAACATGAAGGTGTTTTTGCTAAATTTTTCCGCTTAAATTTATTTATTACTCTTTGTGTGTGTGTGCGAGCGTATGTAATTAATTAAATATAGACATGTAAGTGTATTTGTAAATGTTTAAATTATTTTAAATTAATTTTAACAAAAGCCCAAAAATATAACAGCAATTGTAAATTTTAAATGGTTCCTTTTGTCAAACTTTTTCACAGATATTTTCTGTTTTTGTATTTTTAATTGTAGAGATGTAAAGATTGAAAAAATAGTGAAAAGTGATGGCCGTTAATGTTAAATTTTTCCCCAGGGAATAATAATTCTGCAAATAAATTTAGAAAATTAGTTTTCTTTTTCAAGAGAAAATAAAATAATATATGAGTGACCTCATTAAACAATCTAATATTTTTTTATTTTTACCTTTAAAATTTTAATTTTTAGTACAAATTTAAAATGAAATAAAATTAATATGAAGTGCGAAATATCACACATGAAAGAGAAATTATCCCTGAAGGAAGTGACTCCAAGTCAACAATTTTGTCTTTCTTTAGTAAGTACAGACGTTTGCTTGTAGTTGCACCAACAAGGCGAACAAACGTTTCCTGTTGTAAAGGTATTGAAGGTAAAGATTGCAAAGAGGTATGCACTTACTTTGACGTTGTTTCCAAGGACAAAAATCCGTTAACCTTTGCATCTTAAAGACATTCACTATTCGCCATATTTATAAAAGAGGACTATAAAATCCGTTGCAATTAATGTTCTCTAAAATGTGCCAACTGATTTTATTTAGTAAGCACTTAAACGAAAGATGAATTCAATACCAAGGTTTTTATGTATACACGGTTTTTGTAGGTCCATTGGTTCACGAGTTATTGACATTTTGAATTTGGTCTAAATAACTTAGTAGTTAATACACATTATTAGTAGAAATATGGGAGAAATTGAATAAGTGAGTGTGGCATCTCCCATAGAAATTAATTCTAGATTTTTGTATATCTAGAGAACCATTAGAATGGAAAGTTCTGAATTTGGTCTAAATGACTTCTTAGTTGTAGTGGGCATGGTACGCACGATACAAATTAAATAATGATATTTGTATATCTTGAAAATAGTTGAAGTTGAAGTTTCTAAATTGGGTTTAAAAAACTTGGTAATCAATACAAGCCGTCATTTAAAAAGCTTTCTTATCTATCCACAGCAATCAACAAGCAGGTACAACACAAAGGCTTCCAGCAACGCGGGGGGATTACTCTAGTCGTTTATAAAAACGATGTTGTTTTTACGATAAACATCGATGTTGGAAAAATTATATTTTCCATTTTATAACTAAAAATGAAATCTGAAGCAGTGCAACGGCGAAAAATTTTTATGCCGTAAAAAACATCGTGAATCATTGTGATATTGACACACGCAAAATTTTCTTTGATTTTATACATGACTTTTTAAATAATTGTCAAAATTTTCATAGATGACAAAGGTTGATTTTATTTTGAGTCCTAATGCACAATATCATCTAGAACCATCCTTTATTCGTTTACGCGGTGGCATCGTTAAGCTTGTAGTCGGCTCTTTATTATGATGACTTTCAATGACGTTGTCATACGTCACTCCCTTTATTTCTGTCATTGTCACGAGGATTCACGAATGAAATTTTTCATTTATGATAATTTCATAGAAATTTCCACTCGATACTGATTTTGTAACAGTGATTCATCGATCAAAATGTCATAGTGACAATGTCATTCAAATACACTACCGGGTAGTTAAAGTAAACAACGCAAAAAATTGATTAAAATAAACAAAAGTCTACAAAGAACGATGTCGAATTTGAACGTTGATGTATCGGCGATTTTTCGGCCATCAAAACATCGATGTTAACATCCACTTTTATAAACGGTACATAGGTGTTTTCTAAATATCGGTACATCGTTTACATCCATAATAGTGACACGTCCAATTACTTTCATAATTTTTATAGAATATGCATCTTTAGTATAAATAATTTCAGACTGTAAAACTTTTAGCAAAAGTTAAAGTTTAAAACTTATTAAAACCCTTTTCAAATCCTTTATATCCTTTAAATTATTCTTTAATGACAGGTGTTTAAAATAATTTTTTTCTAATTTATACCCCTAACACCAACACAGCAAAAATGGAAACAAAAACAAAAAAGAAAGGAAAATACATTTTAATTGTTACTGTCATTGACATTATTGAAGCCCAGAAAATCACATTGCTTTGTAAAATCAAACATAATCAATTTAAATAGAGTTTTGGGAAAAGTTTTTAATTATTACATTACACAATACAACATAATATAATTAACTGATGCTGTTAAAAACAAGCCAAAAGATGATACAGTTTAATCATTATATACATACCTATTTCTTGAACGTTGTGAATTTCAAAAGGACAAAATGAATAATTAACCCACTACAGTCAAAGTTTTAAAATAGAAATACACACCAAACCAACAACAACAACAATAACATGGAAATTGTTTCCCATAAAATTAACAATAAAAGAAGGATAGAGAATTTAAATTTTATGTTTAAACAACAATCGCCAACAAAAAATAAAGTGATGACAATTACTACGTGACGACATATACATACAAACAAACGAACATTTATGCAGAAATAAAAAGGAGAGGTATCTTTCATCCAAACACATACAAGAAAGTGAAAATACCAATCCCAAGTTTTTATTAAAGTTTTTAAAAATCACAAGCTTACTTGCACATGTAATATTATATATATTATGTGTGTTTTATCTTATATTTTAAAAAATTTGCAAACGTTTGTTTCGATTGTTCTTTTTTCGAGCATTAGTTTATCTGTGTGTATGTGTCCTTTATTTACGTTCGCTTGTATGACCCTTTTTTAAGCATTTATGAGACTTTTATAATTTGAAAAACTTAATTCTCACATATTTAGTCAAAGAGAAAAAAGGTGAGAGTTAGAAAATATCATATCGTATATAATAATATTCACGCAAACATATGCAAAAAAGGCATCTATTGACCAACATAAACTCATATCGTTACATGAAATACTCGTATGACATCTAGACTGGACAAATATTGCTATGCTACGATACGTTGCAAAGGCTTTCATTTAGAAATATGGTCCAGTTGTTTTGGCGTCACTTTGCGGTTTTCAAGTATGACAGGCCGGACTTATTACTCTTTGTAGTCTGAGAGCTCTTCTGAAAAAGATGGCGATCACGGATGTGGATGTTTGTAGATTGTGTTCACAGGCATCAGAGACGGCCTAACACATATTGTGTGAATATAAAGTTCTTGATGCGTTTAGATGTTTGGGGCCAGAATGATAAGAATACATAAAATACTTTGGAGTACAATATACTATATATCTACATAACTTTTCATATCATTACAATAATATATGTAATTATTGTCATTATATATGGTGTTTTTTAGAGGTTCATAACTTTGAGTTGGCAACACTGCTTTATTTGACAACCGACTTAACAAATAACATTTCATTATGGATAGACTTACGCCAGTACAACGCTTGCAAATTGTTGAAATTTTTTGTCATGCACTTCGTCTATTTTATGGCGTCCTTCAAGCCACCAAGATCGTGTGATTCAACCCCATTGGATTATTTTCTTTGGGGTTATGTGAAGTCACTTGTCTACGTCGAAAAGCCAGAGATAACTGACCACCTGGAAGTTGACATTCGAAGGGTTATTGGCGAAATGCAGCCGCTTATGCTGCAAAAAATTTGTAAAAATTTGTGTTGCAGATTGCGCCTTGTACGTACCAGCTGTGCCGGTCACATCATATTTATACATTAATATCATAAATCTTTCTGTTCAGCAAAGCCCGTTTGATGACATTATTTCTTTGTTTTATTATGATTTAAGCTTATGTAACTATAAAAAACATACTATATACGATACTAATTAATAATGTTTTGAATGCAATTTTTAGCTTAATTTATCCTATCTTAACTGAAATAAAATACTAGCAGACCACTAAAAATATTTCAATAAAAAAGGGCAGAAAACCTGCTGATCTGTCTCATACCGGAGGTATTCCTCTTAAACCGAGCTTATTCCGCATCATCCCAGGAGCCAGTTCTCCCCTTTGTGCATCCCACAGGGACACCGAAAAATAGCTCAGGTCCAACAAAAATTGTCCCCCAAACAGTTAGCCCTTTCATTCTCAGATTGACCTTCATGGCCAGGGATCCAGCATAGAGTAACACTATTATGAACGCCAAGTTTATTAAGAGATGTCATGCGGTCAGTCAATCACAACTTTACTTCAAAAGATGAAAAAGCACTAAGGCGCAGGCAGCATATCTATATGACATCATATAAATACTTAAACCAATTTCCACAAGCTTTTCGCAACATATGCGGTCGTATATGACCTATAGCTATTCGAATGTTGGGCTTCAGGTATTTAATTGTTTCTGGCTTATCCAAGTAGACAAATGACTTTACATAACCCTAAAGAAAATACTTCAATGGGGTTAAATCAAACGATCATGGCGATCATTACGTGAAATTAATCCTTCATCAAGTTTCTTTTAGTTGCTCAGTCTTGTTGGAACCATATGCCAGCTAATTGAGGTATGAAAAAATTTCTAATCATGTCCCTATACCGTTCACCATTGACAGTAACATTCTGATCAACATGGTTTTTGAAGACATATGGACCAATGAATCCGCCAGACCATAAAGTGCATCAAACAGTAATTTTCTGTGGATGTAATAGTGCTTGTGGATTATCTTCAATTCTGATTATTTTCTTACACATTCAATCAAAACTGAACTTCATCGAAGAACAAATTTTGGAATAGAAATTCAATTCAAATATGTCAACAAATTGCAGCCGTTGCTCTAGTGTAAGTCTATCCATAATGAAATGTCAGACCATACTAAGCAAAAAACAACTATCAGCTGTTAAACCTGTTGTTAAATAACAGTGTTGACAACTCAAAGATATGAACCTCTAAAAAAATACCCGATATATATGTTGTGTGTAGTATTGATTCCAGAAGAGGCTTTCATAAATTGCGAATGCAAAAATAATTTTTTAACTATTTTTATTAAGAAAACAAAATTTTCTATTTTTTAACGTAATAGGTGATATGGATATAGTGTAGCATTTGTAATGATGACTGTAACACTTTAAGAAACATTAAAGACTTTATTAACATTTCAAAAAGTTTCATTTTTATATAATATTTAAGCGAAATAAATCCTACAAAATTTTGTACAAATAGATCTTATATTGATCTAGGCGAAATACAAGCTTTTAATTAAAAAAATTAAAAAGTTAATAATTTTTTGAGTGGCTTGAGTCATTAGTGGCAACATTTGGCAGATTAAAGTTTTTTATGATTCCTTAGCATTATGCTTAATTTTGAAAAATAAAACTTTTAATAAAAAATCAGAGAAATCATTCACTTAAGCAAAAAAACCAACATCAAGTAGGTTATTAGTATAGGGCGCTTCTAAAGTCGACCTGTTGTAAAACTTCAATAATTTCTAGTTAAACATTTTATTTGTTGGTTCAAACAAAAGATTTGTTTACGTAGAATAAATAAAGACACCTTCTAAAAGGTGCCTCTTTATGTGTTAAAGAGTAAATAAGAGAGAGTAAGTTACCCACCGGTATGTGTAAAATACGTGTGGGTGTCTGTTTATTTGCTTAAGGGTATTTGTAGCAGAGCAAAGAACACAAGCTGAACTCTTATAAAATTGCCATTTACGACACATGTGTGCCAATAAAACTTTGATTTAAATACTGATTTTATATTCAAGCATTTCATTTGTATTGGTCCTCCCTATTACTCGTTTTGTAATTTCTTTTTTAGAAACCAATTTGTTGTCTTTTTTTCTAATTCAAGGTAAATTATAATTTACATTCTGTTTATTGTTGTAAAGGGAAAAAAATTATAAATGAGAAGGAGTTTAAATTCAAATATTTTATAAATATTTATAACCGTTCTTCTATGATTAACAAAAAAATTTATTTTCTTTTTAATATAAAAGTCACGTTTCTCTCTTCAACATATCCATCCACGCACGCATACATAAATAATTCAATCCCTATTCATCTATTAAACAATAATTGTTAGTAACAATATTTATGAAATTGTTTTTTGATCGTTTTCATAAATTATTTGTTGCCATTACTGCTGTTCTAGTTGATAACTTGCTAGAGCGGCGGTAGTATTAAGTATTTATGTATGTATTTGTAACATATGCGTATCATCCGTCATGTACCATTAATTTAATAAACAAAACAAAAATAACGGTTATTTCCACTGTTGATAACAATTACCGGTTTTAACTTTATCAATGTCATCAGTTAGTTAATCAGAATTTATTAACAAACAGTAATTGACCCCATGATACGTTTGTTATAATTTATGGTGAAATTCATGGGGAAAAGGAAATACCTGTATGAGCATAATTGTAATTGGGAGTTACTAGAGTTGATAATGGATAGTCTGTGTAGAATGAGATTACAAATGATTTATCACAAATTAAAGTGTTTTTTTTTGTGGGGGGGTATTAAGTTAAACATGCATTTGTGCACAATCTGTTTGGAAATTTGTTAATAACAGTTATTATGAAATTATGTTGGAAAAAAATTCTTATAAAATGCCTTCGTGTTTACCCTCCCTTTATAGACTAATAAGTGTTTATTATAAAAGGAAGGGGGATTTATAAAACGACTAAATTCATTACAGTGATTATCGTAACTAAGTTTCAATCTAATCACTGCCAATTTTTTTCCAACACTTAGAGAATAATTGTGCTTTTGATACCAGAAAAAAATTTACTGACAGAAGAAGGAAAAAGAACGTATGCAATAATTTTATACAATATAAAAGACAAAAATCGCCTTAGCGGAAAAATTGTTCCAAAAATGAATAATAATGCATTGTGGGATTCACCTGACAGTTACTTATGTGGATGGATCTGATTTTTATAAATCAATAAGTTTAAAACTTTCGAAAGGGTTAACATAACTGTCAAATGAATTGTCATACTGCTCTCACTTTTTGGCATTTATAATCAGTATACTTTGGCAAATCATTATGAGTATATCGACGCTTGAACAACACTACCAAATTAAATAGATTAAGTTTAAAAATCACTCCTCAATTTGCGCTACTTATAGAGGACAAAATTATATTCAGACAAAGCTACAAATGAAGCGAAACCAATCAGCAACAGACCCTACAGAGTCCATTACATAGATATGTATATAATTCTTGCTGCACCCGATTCTAACGCTGGCTCCAAATGGCAAATGCGTTAAATACAGAAGTTGAATACTCATAACCAATCGTTAGAAATGATATGAGGTGCTACCGCTGTTGAAAATTGTCAGTTGGTCTGGCTTCGGATTGGACCGTTGCCCCCTTGGTTGGTAGCAGAGTTGGCAAAAACACAGGTTTTAAAAAAGTCCAACCCACCAGGTTTTATTGGGTTATTTGATGGGTTTTTTTTGGGTTTTATTTGGTTTTATAACTGCATCCTAATTGCATGCATTCAGAATGCGCTTCAGCCACGGTGGTCATATGCATGAAATAATTTCTAAAGGTTAATGAAATGCAATCATCTTTTGATTAAAAAAAAAAAAAAAAAAAAAAATTGGATTAAAATCTAAATATTTGTGTTATTTTTACAATTTAACATTCTCTCTGGCTTAAAAAATAAAAACTTTGTTGTAAGCGGCTCAAGAAGCTTTTAAAAACTTTTAATCACGCGCCCATACGTGAGAGTTGTCGTCACTATTCGGTTGGATAAAGGTTTTGTAAATAATGGCTTTTTCAACAAGAAGTTTTTTTTTTGTGGAAGCAAAACAAAAATGGTGTAAATGGTCGTGGGGCTTCAAATCATACATCAATTGCATCTTGTAAGGCTTAAAAAACAAATTCTTAAGCTTAATTCGTCGTGTAGTCATAGTGAATAGTCCAATTATTGAGAACGCCAAGAAATTGACTATAATATTTTTTATATATCAATGCTTTTACTACTGATATACAATTTGTAAGTAAAGTATAATCATCATGTTATTCCAATATAACCCACTGCGCTTGTTGAAAAACATATCGAATGAAATAGTTCTTGTACTATTAAAAAAAAGAACCAAAGGCAACCTAGGAAAGATTAAAATAAACTATTTTAATGCATAAATAAGTTTTGTTATAAATGTTTTCTTATTTGTTACAAATTCTCTATTTACTTACATATGAGCCGTTTGTTTTGAAAGTGGCGCAAGTCCATTTTTTAGATATTTAAGCTTTTGTAAATTATTAAATTTTAAACATTTGCTAATTATTAATATAAATATTTTCAATATTTTGTGGTCCCAAAAATTATGATGATGTTTTCTTTTCTACCAAAAAATGTGCATTTTATTAAAAAAAAATGCAATTTTGTGTTTGTTTCTTAAAAATGTATGTCTTGTATAAATCGATAGTGCTGATAATACCCTCTAAAGCAGATGCCTTTTTTTTAATTATATGGCTAACAGATAAAATTTAAAAAAGTCGCCTCTTATCGTTATTCAATTTTGAAGTTAATTTTTTCATTATTTTGTGAAGTAACCTTTAGAAAACATTACATCGTTTAAGATACATGGTCAGTAATATAAAAAAAATTGCATTCCGTATATTAGAAAAATTAAAAAAATTTTTTTTTTTATAAAAAAGTGCTCAAAATTTAAAGCCGAAAAGTGACCAATCTGGTAACAACTTTTTCATATTTACATACATATTTTTAAATCTAAAAACCTTTTTAAAAAAAAAAAACCTAAATATGGATATTGCTATCTATCATCTATTTCAATTGCAAGAAATGAAACAAATCAGTTATTAGTTCCATCTTCGTCAATTGATGAAGAAGAATTACTGACTTTATTTCAACACAGGGAACTCCCCTTTTTGATATTTGTGTCATGTTCTTCTCAAATAAAAAATTACATAAGTTTTATAGTCCTAAGTAAAACTTCCATCTCCCAAATATCAGAAATACATTTAGTTCAGAAAGACCATAGCAAGTTTCATCTATAAATACTTGCCACACTTTCAAAATAAACGGCTGAGATATTACATTTTTTTAAAATACAGTCAATGTCATTAATATTCGGTTTTATTAAAGAGATATATTTAACTGATTCGTCTTAAGCTAAATGTATATCTTTTTCAACATTTTTTTCTTTTCATTAATAGTTTATTTAGACACTTGAAAGTTCACATTTGTATTTAGAAAAAAAGAATAACAATATAACAAAAAAACTAAATTAATTCAGGTGGCATAAAATATTGCGCGTCAATAATATTCGGTTTTCTTTGAAAAGTAACAAATAATACATTAGAAAAATGGTTTTATATAAAATTCAGTATTTTGTTGGATAACCCTTTTGTTTTATAACTTCACTTAGACGGTTTGACATGTTTTTTACTATTTTAGTTGTATAAGTTGCAGGAATACGATCCCATTCTTCTTGAAGCCGCAATTTCAAGTCTTCAATGGATGTTATTTTGTAGTTGCGAATTCGCCGGTCCAGCTCATCCCATAAATTCTCAATCGGATTGAGGTCTGGGGATTGTGCAGGTGGATGGAGAACTTTAGGGCAGTTATAGAGCAACCATTCTTGAATTAAACGCGACTTGTGCTTTGGGTAGAATTTAAAAGAATCTAAAATGCCCAGCTTATTTGCACTTTCTTTCAAATTTTGACGGAGGATATTCAAATATGATTCCTTATTCATAATTCCACTGATAAAAACTAAATTCCCGTCCCTTTAGCTCCCATACAACCCCACACCATAACAGGTCCATTTCCATGTTTTACGGTTGGTTTTCAATTTTGTGGTTGTAGCTACTCATTTGGCTTCCGCCACACCATTACACGCCCATCGGATCCAAATACGTTATACTTGCTCTCGTCCGCAAATATAACGTCATCCCACCAAGTTTCAGGCTTCTTAATGTACTCCCTGGCAAAACTCAAACGAGCTTTTCGGTTGCGTAAATTAACCAATGGCTTACGACGTGCTACTCGGCCATGAAAACCTTTTTTTCTTATGGTTCTTCGTAGATGCAGATATTTTCTTTTTAAACTCATTGAGCACCTCTGTGACTAATTTGGGAGCACTTAAGCGTGGGTTAGATTTTATTTTTCGTACAATTGAACTTTCTTCCCGCTCGGTCAATTTTTTTGGCTGACCTGTCTGCTTTATGAAGTGTATTCTTCCTTCATTTTTGTGCCTTCTGACAATGTCCCCAACTGTATTTGGTTTCATAATTAGAATTTTAGCAATCTCTTTGTACTTTTTACCTTTTTCATAATGGAAAATAACAAGTTTTCGCTGTTCTAAAGGAGTGTTTTTTCCTTTGCGCCCCATTTGTATAATTTGCAGTGAAGTAGAATTTTGGACAGACAAGAAAGGAAGTGTTATGCACTTTTATTAAAACGAATCTCTATATTGCTGGAAAAGTGGCTGAATAACATGTTTTTTTGCAAATAGCATATAAATAGGGGAAAAACCGCATATTAATGGCTCTTAGTAAACAGGGTTAACAAACTTTGATCGATTTATCACAGTTGCAGGGTTACCATAGAGCCATTTTTTCCATATATTTGAATACTCATACTGACAACATTTATTTAAGTTTTTGCTATTCTTCTGATTACCTATCCATTTCGCTAATGCCAGGGTGTTATTATCGATAAACTTAAAAACCGAATATTAATGACACTAACTGTATTTTTCTTTACTTTTTTTGATTTTTTTCTCATATACAACATATACATATATGCATGTACTTTTACTCTTTATAGAGCAATTGTAAATTCTTATCCTAAATTTCAACTAAAATTTATTCGCTAGCACTCACCACTACATATTAGTAATATTTATACTTAAAAAAACGTTCAACATGTGCTGAAAGTATTTTAAACTGTTTGCATAAATTGTAAGTTATGAATTCAAATTTGTTTAACACTGTTCAATAGATAAAAAGATGCATTACAATACATTCGATATGCGTTTATGAAGAATTCCTTTTTTGGTTTTACCATAATATGCATAAAAAACTTATACTCTCCCTATGTAAAAACAGAGCGATAATTTTTTTCTTAAAAAAGCATTAATAGTGCTTAAAGCAACAAAACTTGGGAACATGTTTCCAAACTTTATAAAAAAAACAACTTTTTTGCAAATAAAAAAATCAATTAGGAATTTTGTGGCTGATTAAGCCTGCTTATATAATACACTCCACTTGAAAAAAATTATAATGTTTACCTATTGTTATGCTTGTAAGAATCAGGTTTTAAAAAGTTTAACTAAACAATTAACTGGCTCTGAATAGTGTTCGCTAGTAATTGTTTTACTTTTTTCAGGGCAATCGATTTCAATCCGCTGGACCAATTTTGCCTACTTTGACCCCGAAACAATTCTCTATTACAATTGTTCTCATATCAAAACGATGCAAATACTCATTTAGATTGCGTCTGATCATCACTAAGAAGTCATACAGTTGTGTTTATGATCTTTTATATCCAAATATTTATTCGAAATGTGTTTTTTAATTTTATGCAATCTTATTCTTCGACAGTTAGATATTCTTCCATGAATTTTACTTACTACATTACCTATCGAGCGTTGCTCGAAAATCTACATATATGTATATACGTGGAGATAAATACCCTTTTTCTGCTCCCACACGTTTTTTGCCATCTGCCTGTCCTTATAAAGAAAATGCTAAGACGTCTTTTGATGTATCCCGCTGATATATTTATTCAGGTGTACAATATTAAGTGCCACGCCCCCAATACACATATGTATATACCGTAATAACTGCGTGTTTTGTACGAATAGAAGCAAAACTCTTCTTTTACCCCCTGCTAACTCCCCAAAGTGCAAGTTTTGAAAATGTTCTTTTGTGCAACACATGAATGTTAGCAAACAAAAAACTTTGCTTTAAAGAGAAAAAATGTTTGTCGTTTCAGAAGAAGAGATTTTAGCGCCCACAAGATCCGATTTTAAAAAAGCACCTTATTGCAGCTTCGTTAGCTGTATCTACATATATATCTGTGCTCCAAGTTTCAACAAAATCAATTAAGTCGTTTGCGCGTGATTGACTCATAAACAAACTGAATAAACAAAATACTTATATGTCAAAATTTGACCCGTTTTCGCCGATTTCAACCTTTCCCAGGATCTATCCCATAAATCTATCTGTGTTTTAAATTTCATCAAAATCGGAATGTTAGAAAACAAAAATTTTTTTCCAAAATAAAAGTTTTTCAATGGAGAACCGCTTAAAATATTTCTTCTTATTAGTATAGCAAGTATTCTGTGAGAATTTGAAATACATGCCTCATTGGGGTTGAACTTTATGTCTATAGATTAGACTGATCTCTATATGGCACAATTTTTTTTTTTAATTTTTCAATGGGGAAACTGTTAAATTGTTCTTTTTGGAAGTAAGATCGTTTGTTTGTTTTTGTAAAAACTTTATTTACAGAACAGCTCTTGAGAGTTCCATACATTCCTTCAGGATCAGGCGAAGAAATTTCTAGTGCAGTTTTTGATAATTTGGAGAAATGGGGTTTACTGCAAAAAGTTCAAACTTTCGTGTTTGCTTGCACACTGCTAGAGATGAAATTGGGACGGAATATACTGTTCCTAGCATGTCGCCACCACATTTTTGAATTTGTTTTACAAGCTGCTATTTCTTCCGTAAAGTTATATTCATCCCGCGGTCCCGACATTCCATTATTTAAAATATTCAAATAATTTTTTCAGAAATATTAACTCTGACAACCTCTTAAACTGAGATCTATTGCTAAGTGTCGATTTCAAACTTTCACGAAATACTTTTTTTTACTAAAAAGAACAAATTAAGAGGTTTCCCATTAAAAAATTAAAAAACAAAAAAAATGTGTGCCATGTAAGGACCAGTGGATTTCTTGGTTGGGGATTTCTCTTCTAGACGATCTATATATTTAGCGTTTTTTTGCTCCTAGTACGACTACAGTAAACTAATATTTATTCATTGAAGTTAGTAGTGCAGAGGTCTAATCGCCGCTTTCGATATCGAATAGTCTATCATACGATAATAATTTTCGATACATATCAATTTGCCTAATTATAGCTTTCGATTGCTATGGAATCGTATTTTCAATGTTGTTGTGAATGAATGCATCAACTTTTAAATAAATTATAACATATCTTGAGGTTAAATATGAGTAAAATAAAAGGAAAAGAATATTATCAACATGAGTAGGAATTTATACTTTTATAACTTAATTAAAAATTTTGTACTTACTCGCAATAGAATATAAATCAACAATTATTTATTATAATTTATTTTTATTCATCTGAATCCAAAGACGAGTGTGACTTTTTGCTTTGTTTTTGCTTTAAGATCATATTTTATAAAATATCAATTTTCCACAGTTTACGTTGACTTGGCATTAAAAAAAAACATTTTGTATTGCTTATGACATTTATTTTGCTATCGAACGACGTTTAGAAAGATTATACTCGATTGAAGACTCGCTATCGAAAGACATCATCTCAAATTTTGTATTTTTTGTTCGATATCGAATGCCGTAATACCAAAATGAAATTAATCGATTATAATGACTCGTTATCGAAAGCGATGGTTAGACCACACATCACCTATAGTAATTATTAAGCTTTTCTTAGATTATAGTTTTTAGGGCTTTCAAAGGCTGTTCAAAGCAAACTGAAAGACACAGCTTGCTAAAAAATATGAAAGTAATGCAATAATAACTAAAAGTGTTGCAATGTAAATTACTGCACTAGAAACAAAAATTCACGGAATTAGGAAATTTTGTCCGTAGCAAATATTTATTTATTTTATTTAAATTACAAGCCCAACATTGATAAACAAAAGGGCGATCGGATATGCTGCATTTGATTAATAAAGTGCTTCGAAGTTGATCGTTTAAACTTATAGTACATATGTAGGTTTTCTGTTATCGTTTTTAGGCATTGTAAATATAATATTAGCAAAAGACCTAATAAATATATTCTAAACCATCTATGGGTAAATGTAAATAGTAGGGGAGACTAAAACACACTTGCAACTTACTTTGGCAACGAAGCAACATACTTTTAACTTCACCTTTTCACCTTTATTAGTTGCGAAAAGAATAAACTTCCAAACATTAAACACAACATTACAGACACACCTACTCCTACTGCTTAAACATACACACGCACACACACATTTATTATAATCAATCCGATGAAAAGACGTTAAGGAATAAACCACACAGTTGCTCTTACCAATAGAAGAAAGAAATCCTTAAAAATAGATAATAGCTTTTAAATACAACACAACATCAACATTAACAACAAATAGCAGAAAAAGGAAAAAAAAACAAATAAACGTTATTAGACCTTAATTAGAAATTATGATTAACGAAAAGCATCAGCAAAAGGTATTCAACACAAGTAGATGTGGAAAATTGTTACACAAATTATCTGAAAATAATGAAGTGATTGTATTCTAACGAAAAAACACAACTTCAATATAAAGTAGTCCAAGAACTTGTTGAATATTCGTTTTATTTGCCCATAACCAATTGTTTTTTAGTGGGTTTGCTGGTCAATGTATGCTTTGTAGTTCAAAGTATGAGTAGAAATTTCTACAACAATTTTTTAAAACTAGTAGATTTCCATAGTATGGTCTAACGATGAAACCAGTAGCCATTTTCTGCATCGACTATCACTCATATGAACACACATTCGAAAATGGGTTTTAAATGTTAATTTTAATTAAAAAAAGCTTCTTTACACGTCACTTTGATCAAGTTGGGTTACAAATCAAGATGAATTTTTAACAAAAAATTTTAAAAAATTTAAATTTTTTTAATAAAAGAAATTAAAAAATTCTAGGGAGGACACCTATCGCTCCATGATAACCGATTTTTTTGTGTCCGCTCGTCATCGTATTGATGTTAACGATGTTTGGTTTCAACAGCATGCTGCAACTTGCCACACATCTCAGCCACAATCGATTTAATGGGTCAAATGTTTGATGGCCGTCTAATTAGCCGAAATGATGTTGTCAGTTGTCTGCCAACTGCGATTAGACAACGTTGGACTATTTTCTGTGGGGCGTCGTTAAAGACAAGTGTTATGCCGAAAAACCAAAAGCAATTGAGCATTTGAAGGCCAACATTCGTGATGCCATTGCCGAGATACGATCCCATACACTCGAAAAAGTTATTGAAAATTGGTTCGATCAAATGGGGTACTGTGGGTTCATTGATAACCGGAACAATTGTACTTCACAACAAACCACTAAATTTGTTAAAATTTCAAATCGTTTTTTTTTGCATTTTTAAATTTCAAATTTCGAATTTTCTTAATTAAAAACCATTATCTCGTCTAATACTAAATTTTACTTATACGAATAATAAAACCAATCCCTATCAAAGCTGGCGTTAGGAAAGGATGTATTCTTTCTTTAGTACCTTCATGCTTGCCAATAGGTATAAGCTAGGAGCTTATCAAAAGTCTGGATGCCGACGGTATATGTCCTTTAGCTCACAAATATTTCGACATAAAGGGAAAGCTGAATTCAGTACAGCTGGTAATATTCTGCACGCTGGTAATATAGCAAGTAATTAAATTGGAATAATAATTTAACTTCTGGCTTATTCAGTACTGACATTTGATACAGAGTAAGTCTTAGCAGCCAATTATTTGTTCGAATAAATCTTTACACAGCTCTTCCAACACAAAAACTAACATTTTTAACCAATACATTTGTTGGAAAGGTATAGTTTCACTGTTTGTTTAGCTTAAACTGGGCGGGAGGGGCACCTTCCACACAAAGTAAATAATAATTTTTGTATATCTTAAAAACGGTAATAATGGAAGGGTCTGAATTTGTCAATACTCAATAAGTGGGTGTTATTGGAAAAGTTGGAGTAGCACCTCCCATAGAGAGTAAATATTTATTTTTATATCCCTTGAGAACGGTTTGAATAGCAGTTATTGAACTTGGTCTAACGATTAGTCAATACAAACCATCAGTTGAAAAATAGGCGAAATTATTTAAACGGTCGTGGTAAATGGTGATTTGTGTATATAATCCTTTCGTAAGTTCTATCCGTGTGGCATAAAGAATAACTGGTTTTAATAATTGCAAAGGAATTAAAAAAACTTTTTAAGTCAAGACACTTTTAACAAGCCACACTTCATATAAAAATCCAAGAATCATTTTGATTTAATGTCAAAATACAATATGGATTTTCATTTTATAAACCAGTTTTCGAAAGTAAAAAAGAAAACAAATGCACAATCATTTATTATACTGATTGAACTTTTAAACGCCGATTATTCTAAGCATTCAAATACATATTCAAACTTTATTGACAAGTCAATATAAAAATATTTCTTCATGGACAAAATATAGAATTTTGAATAGATTATGAATAAAATCTTATGAAAAAATTTAAAATTGAAAAGCATAAGAAAAATTGAAAGATTCAAAATAGAAAAATAGATAATAAAAGTGACAATAATAGTTGCCTAGTTGTCTAAAACTCCCTTTGGGTTTTGGTTTGCATTGCAAAAAAAAGTTTCTTCATTCTTATTCGCATCTTATCAATAGTTTCTCTTTATATTTTCAAGTTTCTTATTTTGTTGCACTTTTTTCTTTGAAGCCACAGGTTATTCAAAAGGTTTTCGATTACAACAGTCAGTCAGCCAGTCAGTCAATAAAGGAAGGAGTTAAAATTTCTTTTACTTGTTCATAAGAGAAAATGATGGTGCTTTGATGCATTTTTTGTCATGGGCGGGAAAAATGATTGTGATGTCGTTGCTGAAGAAGGGCGTTGCAATAACGACATTGTAAAAATTAAAAAGACCAAGAAAATGCATGAAAATCAACATATAAATACAATTCTTGTAAATATTTTTATAAATATTTTCAATTTGCAAAAGTATAAAATTTGTTTATTGTTTTCTATTGAAATAGAGTATTGAAAGACACTAGATATTATGCATTGCTTAGAAAACTCTAAGCACTCCACATTGAGTTTATGCTGACTATAGTAAGACATGGTAATAAAAGTCCACAAAGCATTCTGAATTATATACTTAGTTCGTTATCATACTTTTTCCATGAAGAGAACAATAAGACCGTGAGTTTTTGAATGGAACACAGATTTGTGGATAAAAAATAATATCATTTTTCAAAATAGAGTCCTTTGAACCCTTTACACTTTGTCCAACTTTTCTGAAATTTTTTTATCCCTTCCAAAAAATATGATTTATCGAGATCCCCAAAAACGTATTTCTTTATGAGATGGTTTCATCGTTGGAGTCAACAGAGTTATTTCTTCAGGTTTGGAAAAAAATAGCTCGTGTCTAAATATGAAAAATAGGGAGTCTGAGGGCGCAATTCGTAACATAATTCAAACATTTTTGTCTTTAAAAAAGCACATGTGTGAACGCTTGTTCTCTTCATTGAAAGTTTTTTGGTAAGAAGTTGAAATATTTAGGGCCATTATTGCAACTGGCCTTTTAAGTTGGATTTAGTAAAAGTTAACTTTAATTAAAGTGAACATTAAAGTCACCTTTAACTTTTTTCGTTATTATAGGGTCCGCCATCTAACGTTTTTTTTCAACTAGTACTTATTTCGTGAATGGTAACACCTAACTCATGTCTGATTTGACAGATAATTAGTTTTATCCTTCCGCTGAACGAATATGGTTGTGTATACGCTTGAACAACGCTGGGAAATATTGCGACATTACTTTGAAAATCATGGTAATGTTGCAGAATCAAAAATCATCTTTTCAGATGAAGTTCATTTTAATCTTGGCGGGTATGTAAACAAGCAAAATTGTCGCATTTTGGGCACAGAAAACCCGCACGCATACATTGAAAAGCCGATACACCCAAGACGAGTCACTTTTTGGTGCCGTTACAGTGAATGGCGATCACTATCTGGCCATGTTGACCGAATTTTTGTTCACAAAAATTGAAGACGAGGATATTAGCAACATTTGGTTTCAACAGGACGGCGCTACGTGCCACACAGCCGTTTTTGAAGATCGCATTATCAGCCGCAGAGCTGATGTCGTTTGGCCACCTCGGAGCTGCGATTGGACACCGTTGGACTATTTTAGATAAGATAAGTGTTACGCCAACAAGCCAGAGACAATTGACGCTTTAAAGGACAATATTCGTGAAGCCATTGGTGAAATATAGCTGCACACAATCGATAATGTGATTAAAAATTGGACCGATCGTGTAGGCTACTGCATGGCCAACCGAGGCAGCCATTTGAATGATATTATTTTCCATTATTAACCGGAAGGATTGTACTTTCAAATAAAAAAAGAAATTTGAGAAAATATTCAGTAGTTTTTTTTTTATAGCATTTCAAAAAAAAAAAAAAATTATTTGGCGGACCCTTTACAACTTATTCGTACAATAAAGTTAACTTCTTTAAAAATATGGCAGTGCCGGAGCAATATCGATAACTTGTGCCAAAATAAACAAGTTATTTAAAAACGCAGTGGCAACGATGTGCCTTCTTTTTTGTTATGAGATTGTATTTTTTTATCTTGTGATCTGTTTTCCTTTTTGATTTGAAAAACTGTTAATATATATGTTTATTTTTCATGTTTATATTTGAAGTTGCCATAATGAAAATAATATTTATATATATATGGCAAACTCAAACATAAACTTAACTTTTAAAATTACAGATAGAATGATCTTCCCTTTAGCTGAACGCTCACTTTTATCTTATTGTATAGTTATAATAATGAAAAACTAATTAACTGCTCGTTAAAATCCAGCCTTTAGTTAAAGGCAAGTTGTAATAATGGCCGTTACTGTCATAATATGTACGAGTAGATATATAGGTTAGTCAAGCAAGGCCTTGGTTTCAATGGAGATTTTTATGAACATCATCGTCTGTACCTCTTTGTGGCTCCAAGAGCATTTTTTTTTAGAAATTAGAGCCCAAATTTGTAAGTTTTAGCAGAAAACTATAAGAGAATAAAAATTATTAGCACAGTTTAAAACGAATTTCAAATCCCGGTATTTAAGGGATAAATGGACTCAATAAGATTCTTTTACACTTTTAAAGATAGTCAATGTGAATTATACCGCGTGCATATTAAAACGGCGTGCAAGCATTTCTCCAATTTTTTTATCACTTCCAAAAAATGGAATTGTCGAGATCACCAGAAACACACTGTTTTAACTGCTGTTTGATCTCTGGTGTGTTATGTAGAACCACGTTTCATCCACGATTTCGAAACGGCGCAAAAATCGTGCATATTGTCGTTTAACAACTCCAAACACTCCTGCTAAGTTGTTATACATTTGGATTGCTCAAACGTGGCATCCATCTTGCGAAAAGTTTTCTCACATCCAAGTGGTCATTCAAAATTATATTCACTGAACCGTGTGAGATGACTGTAGCTTCTACAATCTCTTTTAATTTCAATCTTCCATCGGTCAACATCATATCGTAAATTTTATCAATTGTTTCATATGTAGAGATCTCAACTGGGCGTCCAGAACGTTCGGCATATTCTGTGCTTATACGGCTACAACGAAATTAAGTAAACCACTGAACTACTGCAGAGTTCCCGTTGTATTTATCGAGCTTGCGCTTGGTTTGAGTGAAGATTTTTTTCCGCAAAAAAATAGTGCCTTATTAGCACACGACTCTACCAATACCTGCACGACGATGAAACGTAATATTTGCTGGAGTATCCAAAGAAATTCGATTTCGTATAGCTCACAAAAACCTGGACCATCGCAGTTCAGAACTTGGCGAAGTCGTTGTATAGGGCTGCATCCGAGCAAAATTCAACAGATCCAGGAGTTGAAGGTAATCGACTATAGGCAACTGTTCCCTGACTGGGTTCTTAGCCAGTTGCAAACTGACCCTAATTGTCGTCAAAAAATTATATTCAGCTAAGACGTACATTTTTGGACGGCCGAATTTGGGACGATACAAATTCACACCACATCTAAGAGCATCCTAAAAAAGTTACTGTTTGATATAGAATCAAAGCTGAAGGCGTCATACGTTCATGGATTTTTAGGAAGGACATTGGCCAGCGTTTTAGGTTAATGATTACAAGCTTCTTTTGGCCTAAATTGAATGATATGGATACCAATGATGTATGGTTTCCACAAGGCTACGCTACATGTCCCACAGCTCAGGCCATATTGGAGAGAGATCGTGCGATTTGAATGCGTTAGACATTTTCTTTTGATGTTGTCTTAAGTTGCAATTTTATGCGAATAAGCCATAAACCATCGGTCAAATTCAGCGCCAGAGTAAAATAACATTGAATAATTCGCAAGTACGTTATCCAGTGAAGCCGCGACGGAGATTTGCACGATGTTATGTTATATTCCATACATTGTGTTATCGATAAGCTTTTCAAATAAACAAAAAATTTCCATGATACTTCAGTGACTTTGTTTTATTTAAATTAAAACATAAGAAGCGCTTTATAAAAGACCCTGTCCTATGTATTTACACAATATTTGATGGTGAAATAATTTATATGTTTTATGTAAATATTTTTAAAAAGTTTTGTTAAAACAAATTTATATTTTACAGATTTTATAGACACAAAGTGAATCTTAAAAGATATAAGACAAACACACTTTGTTAATAAAATTATTTTGTTTAAAAGAAACTTTACAATTTTCAAAAAATAAAAAGTAATTTAATAAATTTTATTAAATCTTTCATTTAAGTTGCATTTCTGTTACATTTTGTTTGTCCAAAAATCCGATAAAAGAAAGTTTTCTACAATAAGTACTGCAATTTTTTTTATTTACAAAAATTAAAAAAAACACCAGCAGATACTTGCAATTGTTGGTAATACTTGGTTTAACGTTGCAACAATTTTTTAAACCATTAACAACAGCATATCGTTACACATTAATTTAGTATTCAAAAGGAAATTAGCAAATGGTCTGCTTAAAAGGGTCTCTGATCTTTTTCTACACTTTTACTCCTGCTCTTACACGCATAAGTTTAAAGAAATGGTATAAACAATAGTTTTACATATAATGTACATATGTAATATGCTAACACAGGATTATTTCGTAAATTTTCAAATAATTTTTATTATACTAAAACAAAAAACAACATTAGCAGCTTAATTTTAATAATATTGTAAAATAAATATTCATAATAAATTACAAAACAATTTGCGAGTAGCAAATCATATCCCTCTTGATAAAATGTTTAGTTTTTCTTAGTTTAGTTTTTTTAATTGTTTTATTTTTTAAATTATTTTTAAAAAATTTGTATACGAAAAAGTTTTCTTTCTAAATAATTGCATGCATGCTGTACACTGTTAAATAAAGAAATTTTTAAGAGTTACAAAGAATTGAAGTGTTTTTAATAAATTCTGGATCTTTTTCGGGGAAAATTTTTAACTGTTTGAAAAAACCGACATGTAGGGCACTCGGCTGGTAAGCCTAATTCAAGTACGCTGAATCCAGTAGTGCTAGCCGTATTTTAAGGCTAGCTCTTGTGTTCGAGATATACCGCTAACTCAAAAACGGTTTAATTTATTGAACAAACAAGTTTATTCAATTAGTTTTTTGATATGTTTGCTTCACTAATAAATTATCAGTCACCGTTCTTACGTAGTAATTAGGGAGATCGATTATTCGACTTTTTTCAAAACCGATTTTCGAATAATTCGAAAAGTAGCACTTGGAAAAACCTAATTCTTGAAGCGCAGAGGTGGACCACGTCATTTTAAAAATAAGCAGAAGCTGATGGAGAGCTTAAAAAACAGAGTAAGTACTGAAAGAAAGAAAGTAGTGAAAAATGCTTAAGTTTCGAACAGCTGCTCAAGGAGTTAATTTCGTTTTTGTTGTATTACTTGGTAGAGAATGGAGTTAAAGCTTTGTTATTATAGTTATAATTTAGATGCCTACGATAACAAAAATGAAATGTTTTACTTTGAATAAATCTATTAGTAATATACGAGTCCTTAATTGCCTCTACAAGAAAATTGCCTAGATTTCGAAGAACACTGTATATAAATTTATGCATCACGTATTTAATAGTGTGTGTGTGTGTCACTGTGTCACTGTGGTATGTTAGGTAAGAACCCACCTTCGAACCAAAAAGTCATCGGTTCAGTCCCAGGCTATACCATCTGACAATTTTCAACAGCGATATCATATCACCCATGCCTCTGTGGTAAGACACCCGCCTAACAACCAGAAGGTCGTCGGTTTAATACCAGGCCAGACCATCTTAAAAAAGGAAAAAAGTTTTTCGACAGCGGTATCACCTCATAACACTAGCTAGTAACTGGTTATGAGTATGCTGTAGGCCCCTTTTAATGAGTTTAAGAATAGAATCGGGTGCAGCTTATTATCTCACAACATTACTAACGACTGGTTATGTGTATTTGCGTTGTGAAAAACTTCACTAACTAATATATCTGCCGTTCGGAACCGGCGTTTGTGGGTTTGTGGATTTTTAATGAGTCTAGTTCATCATTCTCCAATATAAAAATCAATATTTATTTACAAAAGATGAGAAATGGTTATTTTTGCTCAAGAGTGCATATTTTTTTCGATCTACCATGGTTTTCACGTTCTTTGTGAGACTTTCAAGGTTGCCATATATACAAAAATAATAAAATTAATACAAATAGTTAAACGGTGAGCCTATTTTCAATACAAGAATATACAAACGTATAAAAGTTATACTTATTTAAATTAACCGGTTATTCGTGTTAAATTAACCGGTTTATTCGCTATTCGAAAAATTAATATTTTTAAAAAGCCGTATTCGACAAAACCAAAAAACCCGGTTAAAACCGGTCGAATAATAACGGTCAGATCTGCCTAGTAGTAATGTAATTCCACTGTTTTTTTGCAACGGGTTACGTCACTAGATTCAGCATGCCCGAATTAGTTTCACCCGCCGGGTACCCCGCTTGTCGGGAAAAATGTCAAATTTGAGCATAGTGTTATTGTTCTTCACAGTATTGAAGAACAATAAGGTACTGATTATATTTGCCACATGTACCCTTATTAATTTTATGTAACGCAATCATCCATAATACTAGAAATTATTTAAAGCATTTGCTAGCTTCCTGTACCAAAAAAAGGCTGAGTTATAATTAATGTCACAATGTCTGAGTATAGTAAGCCGCCACTACTCACGGTTTAAAGACTATCTATGCTTGCGCTGCATCTTTAGCACCTGCATTTTTAGAACTAAATCAGCATAATTCAGTTTCTGCTGTGATCAAGAGAGATATTAGACTACCTAGAAGTAGGTACCCTTTTATGTTTAGATGAATTGGAATGCAACAAATGCCCAACAGAGCTAGACTCCTTAAGAATATATTGAAATAGCCCCCTCGATCCTGGCGTGCAGAAGGCTGAATACGTTGTTTTTCTAACACATTTTCTAACCCATTCAAAAGTATATGTTGAAAGTATCTTATCACTTTAAAATTACTAGCTCGTAAAAAAAAACATTTACTTTACGGAGATTTTTATCGCTAATAGTCTGATTAAATAGATTTGTGTCATGAATCTTCATAAAAAGGTAAGCAACTTGATCCACAAAATTCAATGCTAGTTTTCATGGATCCTACCAAAACTTGTCAATTCCACTGGGGAGATCGCTGAGAGTCTTCCAGGCTGAGATCATGGCCATTCTCCTGAACAGTGGGCTCTAATATATTCTCTGACAGCCAAACATTGAAACGAGACGTTGTAAAAGCTTTCGCATATATATAGGGCCCAGTTGTTTTGGGTACCCGGACACTGTGGGATAGATGGTAACGAAACATGTGGATGGATTGGCAAGGAAAGGCACCGTAACACCCTATATTGATCAAGATTCTTACTGTGCGGCACCACTTACTGCTATTCTCAATCTATTCAAGAATTGGAAAAATGCTGGATGTTTGAAACACTAGAATGATCAAAGGGGACTTTGTCACTCCAGGGCGGAATTCAGTCCACAATTTGGGCGGCGCTCTGAGATTCTTAAGCATGGCAGAGCGAACTTAAAACTCCTGACGAATTTTCTGTCTGACCATTCTGCAAAGAATAGCGGTCTGAGGTGTTGTAGTTTGTAGACTGTGTTTACAAGCATCAGAGACGGAGGAATACGTGAATGTGGAGTTCTTGATAGGTTAAGATGGAGATGTTTGGGGAGACATAGAGTCTCATTGGCAGATACGAGTATATCCACCATTAGGGTAAACAATCTGTACACCGAAAGGGGCACAATAGATCCTAAAGGGCGCAGTATCCTGCCAGAGCGCCTGGTCAGCAGGGCTGGCAACCCACTGGGTAACCCAGGTAGGTTTTATTGGGTATTTTATTTTAAAAAACCCAGGTGGGTTTTTTTATTTAAAGATTTTCATACTTTATTTACAACAAAAATAAGTGTAATTTACGTATTAGGAAAAGATAATGAAATAACAAATTTATCAAATCACTACTTACATCTTTTCCTCACCTCTGAGCCAATTTCAAAATCATACATACGTACATACATCCCAACTGGGACAAGGGGGACTTCTCTCAATCACTGAGCTGCACCTGATTCTACTTTTAGACTAATTGAAAGGGAGCTACAATTTAACGCCGGCTCCGAACGGCATATACTTTCATTAGAGAAGTTTTTCACAGCGTAAATACTCATAAAAAGTCGCTAGCACTGCTATGTGGTGATACCGCTGTTGAAAATTATCTGATGGTCTCGTCTAGTATTGAACTGAGGACCGTCTCAGAAAAACTTCTCTCTCTTTTTAGGCACTCCAACTCTGAAGCCGATTTTTTATTTCTTCAAATGAAGTGATTCGGTGACATGCTAAAAGATAAACTCATACCTCTTTATAAGGGCTATATGCCTTTAAACGAGTTGAATATGTGATGCGTTTGCTTCCCCTTCCTTTTCGTAAACAAAAACGGAGAATTCAAAGTTTTTTAGTCGTAGAACGAGGTAATATGCGCTCCATAATTCATAAAAGCCATTATAGCGAAATGTCATGTAAAGAAAGCCCATATAAAGATGTGTGAGCAATATTCGGAGAAACGGAGATGCGGTATTTTTTCGTTTCTAGTAATTGTTTGATGTTTTCATGCAAAAGAATAACTTAATCATATCTGTCTTTATATTCCGGCCGTTTTTCTCATAATGCATGATTCAAACGAAGTAATCGAAGTCTGCTCCGATCACCGACGTTTAGCAGCTCTAGTACATAATGCCGCCTGGATCCCAGCAAGAGTGCAGAATTGCACTACAATACTACAACAACGTAATTGTATAAACAAAAAAAAAAAAAAAAAATATTATCGACTTGAACGAAATTTGGAAGCAGTTATAAAACCCAAAAAAACCTATCAAAAAACTCAATAAAACCCGGTGGGTTGGGTTTTTTTTAATAACCTGGGTTTTTGCCAATCCTGCTGGTCAGAATGATAAAAATAATAATAATGACATTGTATCCGATCTAGACGGCTTCATGTTTGCACGGCACTTGCCATATCTCCGTAATCTTATACTAGACAAGAAAAACCTAAATGTCGCCATTTTAGGAAATAAGGCTTTGCGAGTTTTTCTTAACTAAAACGATTCAAGGACTGAATTAAATTGAATGCCTACCAATAAAAAAACAAATTTTACCCAGTTTTCTTTTAGAATTGTAGAGTGAATTTTTTTATTTTTCTATTTTTTTGATTATACGGTAAAGAGTTATAAAAAATATATCCGTGCTAAATTTGTTTATAACTTGTACCTCGGTTGTCTACAATATTTAAGAAATAAGATAAAAATAAAATTTCGTTTTAACTTTTTTTCAGTATATCAAAAATAAACATTTAGCCCCCTATTTACAAAATTTAATGTGATTAGAAAATGTATTTTATTTCAAAATTTTAATACAAAATGTTATTAAAATAGATTTCAAATGTATTTATTTTTTTTATGAATTTTTTTTTATGATGTCTTAAACTGTAACTTATATAGGAAATTAAGAAAAAAATCGCATTTTGTTATTCTGACAATTAGGTATGAATTTTTGTGACAGTTTTAAAATTAAGCCAAATTTTTTTCTTATCTTCATTAAAAAAAAAAACTTAATATTTGTTGTTGATTTTTATGTAAAAATAATTCTGAATATTTCTTCTGCTGGTTCTTTAATCGTATTATACGATCAATAAAATTTTAATATTTTTTATAAAATTAGAAAAAAAAAACTCGAAATTACTAAAAACTCACTGCTTTCACAATAAACCACTTGTAGGCAACACTTGACACCTGTAGCTGGATTTAGCGAAACTAAAACGTTTTCAAAATGATTTTGTTCTCGTTTTAATTCAAATTCTTTTTTTCACACTTTTGATTTTTGACTTTCGTTTGAACACCAAGCACTGTAATCGTTTGAAATGAACAGAACTGAATGAAGAATATCCTGTTTGCGGTATTGCCTTTTATATCATCAACAAGAAATGTTTCATTGTATCGTTTGTTATTGGCCGTACGTGTGCGATTGTGTGTGAGAGAGTGAGTGTTAGGCTTGCAAGCAACATACATTTTGAACGTTACAAGTATCAACACTTACTTACGCACACAAACAACACATACTCTCTTACACTCGAAAATAAACCACGAAACATATTGACTGTTGTTTTCGCAAGAAATTTTGAGCGTAAAAACAAAACAAAACACTGATGGTTAAAAAGAGCAATAAGAGATATGATTACATGTTGTGCAAGCAAGTGTATGTCTGTGTGTGGGAGAGTGTTTGTGTTAAAAGAAAAACAAAAAGGTGTTACCAGAAATTTGATGAATTGTGTTTTGTTTTAAAAAGTCTTTATACAGGTATAATGATTGTCTTTTAGAATTTGGTATACAATGTTGCAGCAACATATTGCGAAAAAGAACTTTACAAACAAATGTTCAAAATGAAGTGCTTGTTTTGCTTGGCGTTGCATTTAATGTGGGCGTCGTTGACGTATGATTGATGCGAAATATGAATTAAATATTGTTCATACGTTTAGAATAGTGGAGAGATCATTGAGATTTTTTTTTTTGACTTTTCTGTGTTGATAATGCATCGCTTAGCAAACAAATGTGCTCGTTATTTATTATTTTTAATTATTTTGAAAATAAAAATTGAGTCAACAGTTTAAAAACAAGACAAAAAATAAATAAGATTATATTTTTAATTAAAAAATGTTTTAATTTGTGTATATTTGTAAAATTATGTACTGACGTTTGTCAAAAAAGATACAGTTATTAAATAAGAAATAAAATGTAATAAATGCAGTACTGACTATGAAATAAAAACCATCTGAGTTGAAAATTATGCTTTAAAAAATACTTCTTATGAAACTCCTACTCTTTTACATCTGAATTGTGTTTTTTGAAGAAGAAAACTTATTAACATGGATTACATTGTTTCTTAACCTGAAAATATATTCTTAAATTTTTTAAATTCAGATTTTAAAAAATCAGACTGAAAGAGAAAAGCTACATAATATGTTAGACTAACATTAATCCAATCATTCTAACATGGGCAATAATTTGTGATTTTTTAATTTATTATTAGATATTTTTACTTTTATTGATTAAAAATAGATCTAATTAAAAAATAATTATGTTTTTTAAAGGGTTTTTCGCCGCGAAAATTAGTTTTAAGCCTTTTGGAACTGAGAATTCAGCAAAATCGAGCTATCTGGCCCGAAGAAGTAGAAGCCTTAGCACTTGTAGAATACATAACTAAGCTGTGGCTGCTTGGATGTTTCCTGTAGAGTACGCACATTCCATGTTCCAATTCGTAATCCATGTTACAGACTAAATGTCATCATCAGTTTGTTTCACCTTATTCTCAGTTGTATTTGTTTCGATTTCGTTAATCGTTTGGGCTTAGGGCGGACGATTGATTAATCCACTGTATCAGATTCTAGTGTCAGGGCTGCTGGCTAAGCATTACTGAAGTTATACCACCCATGATCGATCGTCTGAGCAGTGTAGTGCAGTGAAGGTTATTATTTAAAAGCGTTTTGTTCAGAATTGAACAACAAATCCCAATTTGATTCCTACTCGTCTATTAATTTAAAAATAATTATTATTTTTTATTTAGCCTTGAGATTTGAATTCTCGAATTTCAAGCTCAATATGTCACTGTTAAACATCGACATTTAACGTGTAATGCTTTATAATATGTGCACATTAGATGGGTGCAAGGGCTATTACATTATAACGTGATATTGATTAACGTCGACTTACTTCTTAAAAAAACAGAAGTTAATAACACATTGCACGTTGTCGCAGCCCGAACACATTTTTGGAAAAAGCCGATTATAAAAATGAGAATTGAGCAAATATTTATAAGGGGCTTAATAGCTTACTCTTTTCTTAGTTGAACTGGATTTAATTTATTTTTTTAATTATTTCGTGTTTTACGAAAGTCGCGCCTTCAAAGTACAAACTTGAAAGTAAAAAAAATTAGAGAATTTAGTTTTTATTTCACCAATTTTAAACGGTTATAAAACATAATTGCCATCAATTTAATTTATTACTTTTTACGTTTTTTACGTTCACTGCATGAATTCAGATAATACAACGGCTATAGGATTAATTTACAAAAATCGATTTTTTTCCTATTGAAAAAATCAAAATTTAATTTTTCAAGGCTTGGATATTTTCCCGGCAAAGGTTAGGTTTATGTGGATTATTTTGTCCAAAGTGTCTTTTAATATAGTTTTTTCGTACCTTCATGAACTTATGAGCTTTTAATTTATTTGAATATTATCCAATGTTAAGTTTTCCAGTGCATTTGGAAATAAGAGAAACAAACCTTTTAAATGATATAATTAATTTAGTGATATATATAAGAGAGAATTCAGGAAGAGTTTACAACAAATTTTCGACTACGTATAGATTAATGAAAGCCTGGTGGCTTAGGCAGTAAAAAATTTCAGCAAAAATATTTTAAAAAAATGTCAACATAATAAAAATAAACCCAAATTGATTAGAAAAAGTTTAATTCATTTGCTATGGAAACGGTGGAACTTTTTGAAAAAATTATCTATGGTATTACATGTCGCCAACGGTACATAAATTTTGGATTCTTAGTTTTCAAGTAATTCAAAATTACTTGTTGGTTCTTTGTTTAAAGAAGAATTTAGAATCAATTGAAAATATTTTAGAAAGTTAGAAAATATAACGCAAGGAAATTTAATTAATTTATAAGATATATTAAACTTCCTTTTAATAAATTCAGACCTGGTGGTCGCAGCTACCTGCAAGACTATCATGACCAAATAAATGGTTCTACCTAAGAACGCGAAATGTATTTTCTTTCATCATCTGATATGGTGGATTTGAAAGCAAGCAGTGACGAAGATACTGAAGAAACACGAAAAGTTACCGAATATGTCGGGTTGGCCATCTATCGGCTTAAATTTGAACCAGGGGATATATTTTTTTGAATTTGGCAATACTTATGTCAGTCTATTCTGTCACAAAACGCAGTATATTATCTCTACTGAAAGAAATGAATCGATTTACGCTTTAGCAACTTTGGAATTTATTAGAAATTTATTTCCAAAAAAAAAAAATCAAAAATATTGTAAAAATCATCTTTTCGTTAATTAGCAAAATTACCGTATTTGGGGCTCAGAAATCCCAAACGAGGTCTTACAGAAGCCAATGCGCTACTAGAAGTGGCTATTTGTTGTGGCTTATGGAGCGGAGGCATCATTTTCCCATATATCATATTTCATATTACACAACCATTACGGTCAATGGAGACACCTATGGCACCATGATAACCGACTTTTTGTGCCCGCTCTTCATGGTATTGATATAAACGATGTTTAGTTTCAACAGGAAGGTGCAACTTGCCACACATCTTATCCCTGAATCGATTTATTACGTCAAACGTTTGCTGGCCGCATAATTAGCCGAAATGGTTATGTTAGTTGGCCACCAAGAAGTTGCGACTTGACACCATTGGACTATTTTCTGTGGAAAGCCGTTAAAGACAAGTTTTATGGCGACTAACCAGAGACAATTTAGCATCTCAAGGCCATCGTGATGCCACTGCCGAGATACGATCCCATACACTCGAAAAAGTTCTCAAAGTACTATGAGGCCAGCTGCTGCATCCATATGAATGAAATAATATTTCATTTCTAACCGAAACAATTGTACTTCACAGCAAAAAAATAAATTTTGCAAAATTTCAAACCGTTTTTTTTTTTATTGCATTTTTAAATTCCTACTCTCAAATTAAATTTTTTATTTACAAGTCAAATGCATTTTTTTCAACACAAGTTGACCTTTATTCGGATCAAGTTAAGCTTTTTTCAACACAAAAAAAATTTTTCACTTCAAATTAAGTCATTTTCACTTCAAATTAAATTTTTTTTCATATCTATTTAATTTTTTTATTTAAAATTAAATTTATTTTTTATTCGAGATATCCTTAGCGTGAAGTTAAGTACGAGTATACACAATGCACTAAAATCTTTGCAACTTACATTAAAAACTGACAAAATCAATATCGATCGTTTAAAGAGCGACATTACAGTTCAGCGACGCATACCATATGCGTTAAAATTCGTGCAAAATCATCCAGAAGCAAGAGAAATATTCATTGACGAATCCGGTTTTAGTTACCACCTTCGGAGAAACAAAGCAAAATCCAAAGTAAATACCACTATACGAGTAACTGTTACTACCGTTAGAGGTCGAAATGTTTCTCTTATTGCAGCCATGAACATACATGGCATTTTACCTAAAAAAATAATTGCACATTCCATAACCAACGACTTTATATCTTTCCTTGAAAAATTATTTAATAAATTAGCTGAATCTAACATCACAGGTGTTGATCCTTGACAATGCAAGAATACACAAAACTCTAGATGTAAAAGATAAAGTTGCGGACTCCGGGCATAACTTAGTTTTTCTACCTCCACACTCTACAATGCTAAATCCAATAGAAAAAGTGTTTTCAAAAACGAAACTTTGTGCACGAAATTTACTAACTGATCCAAAGAGTAATATGGACTTAGCAACTGTAGTATAATTAAACAATCCGTGGAATCAGTAATACCTTCTGATTGTAACAATTATTATCTTGATATGACCACAAATTTGTCATAAGCTGCATCTGGAGAGCCGCTGCAGTGAATATTTTAAATACATAGCAAGTTAAGAAAGTATTAGTTTCATTTTATAGTATACAAAAATAGTAATATAAAAAAATTAATTTATAATAAAAAAAAAATGTTATTTTAAATGAAAAAAAAATTTAATTTGAAGTGAAAATGATTTAATTCAAAGTGAAAAAACTTTATTTTGTGTTGAGAAAAGATGAATTTGTTCCGAATAAAATTCAATTTGTGATGAAAGAAATTGCGTTTGACTTGTAAAAAATTTAATTTGTATTGAAAAATCGTTAGTTTGAAAGTAAAAACCTATATTAAGAAATAAGGTAAGTTTTTAGCATAAGTTTCTGATTTTGATTATTTTTAATTTGAATTCTTATTAATTAGTTTTAATTTTTTCTATGAAATCCTATTTTTTGATTGTTTATATGTTTGAATATATTATAGGCAATTTTATATAGAAAAAAACGGTTAAAATCGGTTTGTATTTACAAAAGCAAAAAAATCGTACAATTTTTATCAATTTTGTAATTTTTTTTAAGTACTGTTTCAAAGTGGTAAACAAAATGCCAATTAAGTAATTTTTTCCATAAGTTTTTCTACTCAAAAGCTTAATAGCTCCGTCAATTCTCAACAGATTTCTAAAACGTAAGACTCATTTTATGGATAACTAAACACAGTTTCTTAATTAATTTATAAGTAGTACGATTCGTAATAAGTTAGTGTGCAAAAACGCATCTAATCTTGAAACATGTGAAAAAATTGGATGAAATATGCGTTTTGCTTAAGAATCACACAAAGATTTTTCAATGTTACTTAAATGATACATACAGTGGTGTTATTTAAAACAGAGCCATATATTTTGTAGTTTCCTTTATATTAAAATCTCGTAAGCTTAGACTTAAGTGTAAAAATTCAACCGCATTTATTTTTGTTGGTTCTTTGATAGATAAAATAATTTTTTTTTTACAATTATTTGTATCTTTGATTTCTAGACACATAAGTGCTATATTAATATATATAGAGAAAAGAGTGTACCATAAAATAGAGCCAGTTAAAGACAGTTAAAATAAAGAAACTAATTTAAGAATTTATGTTATGTTTTTATTTTCAACTTTAACTAAAAGTAGGTCCAATGTCCTAATATGTCTTAAAATTTCTAAGTAATCTTAGTAAATAATTATCATTTAGAGGAATTTAATAAAGAATACAATACAAACCCGAAACCAGAGGAGAGTAACCGCTCATTTAAAGAGAAAAATTATACACCATGTAAAAAAGGATACATTTGTTATCTCTTTTGCCCTTAAAAAGGAATTAAATCTTAATGTTTCTACTACAACAATAAGGAAATTGTTAATAAAAAAAACAATTTGAAGACAAAAAGTACACGGAAGGTTCCATATCTTACAAAGAAACACACAAAGCAAATACTTAAAAAACATTTGAGAAACACCTTGTGATTATATAAAACAAAAGTTAACATGTTAAATGCAGATAGAAGTAGCCTTCTCGTGCGAAGACCTCCCAAAACCGAATTCAGTTCTCAATTTACCGTAAAAACAGTCAAACACGATGGTGGAAATATTATGGTATGAAGCTGTTTCTCATGCGCTTGAACTGGGCATCTTTTTCGGATCGAAGACAGAATGGACGTAGTTATTATACTAATATACTAAACAGCATCATGTTGCCTTATGCTACGCTGAGTGGAAAATACCGCCACAATGGGTGTTTTAACCAGACAGTGACCCGAAGCACACATTGAAGTGAGCGAAAAAATGGACAATAATATTGTTACGAAAATAAAAATGCCGAAAAAGGAAATACACCTCATCAGGGACAGTGTGGTGAGATTTTAGCTATAAACTTTATTAGTTTGTGTCAAGGCTTCTGTGTATCTGTTACTGCCATAATTGTCTGTGCCATTAAGAGTGCTACCACTAGCATGCTTATTGGTGCTGCCAGTTCGATTCCTTTTTGTGTATTATAATTTTTCATCTTTTGAATTTAACGTATTCGTTATTCGAAATTGATAATGAATTGCTATAAAAGGTGGAGTATTGCATTTGGTGAGAGTAGTTATCGTCTTGATGGCATAAAATAAAGTCGTGTTTAGGCGTAAATAAGTGTTGTATAAACGAATATTAAGTGCAAGATAAATAAGTTGCTGTATTAAGATAAAAGTGTAATTATGTAAAACGTGTACAAATAAAAAGAACTGTATAAAAGAACAAACTTGCTGCATTATTTTCTTTTACGCAATTTAAAAGAACTCAAACGTTTTAAAAAGGTTAAAACGTGAAAATATCGAAGTTTTAAGCTATCCTTCTCAATCGCCAGACGTAAATCCTATTGAGAATTTATGGCAAATTGTCAAAACAAGTCTTTGGAGAAAAAATCCATCTAACAATGACCAAATATAGACATGTATTAAACATGCATGGGAAAATATTCCAGTTGAGACTTGTCAAAAACTTGAAGACTCAATGCCAGGACGTTGCTTAGCTGTAATAAAATATAATTGCTTTTCTACCAAATATTTGTGTAAAAAAATAATACTAAATAATAATTATTGTATTCAATAGCAGCAAGTATTACATTTCACATGACAAAGTTAGATGGCTCCATTTTTATTCACACCCCAAAGCAGATGAATAATTTTTTTTTTAATTTGTAGTTTTAAGCATTGAATAACAGTTTTTTTATTTTCTATTTTGTATGTATTAAAACCTATACAAAAGAAACAACAATATATTTTATTTTAAAGTTTTTGAAAACTTTTTTCTTATTTAAAAAGTTCAAATAAAGGGGGCTCTCTTTTGATGAGTACCACTGTATATGTACATATATATCATTTGAAAAGTCTGTTTCTTTTCCTTTCAAATCCGGAAACTTTAAATCGGTTAATATTTAGCTTAACTATCAACTCATAAGTATGGGCATGAAGATACGAAAATCCTGTATTTCGAAAATTTCAAAAACAGATTTATGTTGTACTCAATCATTCATTTTTTTTTTTGCTGTAGCACCGTGTAATTTTTTTTAAATAAATTGAATTTGAAATTTTAAAATAATTTTGAATATTGAGTTCAATTGCTTTTTTATTTTAATTCATTTCGGTTCATTCGATTATGATTTTTAGTACATGATGATAACGTTTTTATTATTAATGGATATAATAACATAACCACTATAAAATTTGGTCAATTCGAAAGGAAAAGACTTTTACAAAATAAAAATTTGCTTTTTAATGCCTTTTTTGCATCTATCTATCAATGCATCTATCAATGTAATAAAAAGAATTCAATTGATTTTTATGTTAACTTTAATTAAACTTTCTACGTTCACAAAACAAATTCTTAGTCAAGTTTAGTTCTCCGTATCGTTTTAAATTTCTTAATATTTCGTTGTTTTTATTTTTCTTATAGACAACAATTAAAAACTCATAAAAAATCTTACGATTATATTGTATGTACTTGAATGTGCTAAATATAATTTCATATGTATTGGTTGATTATTTTCAAAGAAAAATTATTATTGTCTGTAAACAAACAACAACAACAACAAAACCTACAGCAAGCTATATATAAATTCTTGCTCATATATACTCGTACAAATCTAATAATATTAACTGAACTTTGATTTTCTTCTTTTAAGTATTTCAATATCTGAAGTACTAGTATATGTATGTGTGTGTATGTGCTTGTGTGCATAAGCAAGTTTTTTATTATAAAGAGAACTTAGCGAATATAAGTGTCTATGTATTTGTGTGAGTATATATGTGTATAAATAAGACATTTTTTTTACATCACACAAATGATGATGACAAAGTTGACAAACGTACGAACAACAAACAAAGAATATATGCATGTGGGCAACACTTTTTAAAACAATTATTAAAAGAAAGTTTTGTTTTTATTAGGTACCTACTTCCACACATACATTACACAATGTATGTATATTTGTGTTATTCATATGCGTATAATTTACTGCATTTATTTATTATTTTTCTTCTATTGACTGCAATATAATTAGATGCGCTAAATTAAATAAAGAAAGAGAAGAAATCATAATTTCTTTCTTTTTTCAATTTTATTTTCATAATGGTCGCAGGAAGGAAGTAAGGTTAGAAGACAGGAAGGAAAAAGATCATAAAAACTTTCGTGTTGGCAAAAATATGAAAAAATCTATAACATATAAGAATTATAAATAACAAAAGGTAATTTTTCTTTCAAGTAGGGAAGAAGTGTTTAAAAATTGATTAAAAGTATGTCATAAGTAAAGAAAATAATAAAGTTATGACGGTCAATTCCGAACATATAATATACATACTATATATTTTGAAATAATATGTTTTAAAATAACCACTTAGGAGGGTTAACCCCTACTCTTGCAGTTTCTTATACTGAAACTATAAAAACAGGCTTGATAGTATATAGTTCAATTCAATATAGTATATAGTTCAATTAAAGCTTTGTAGCGACAATACCAACATCCCGTCCACTATGGATACGCATGGTTGGAGAGCGACTAATAAAATTGTGCCAGACATTTCAACTAGTCATAGGTGGCTCCATCTTCCCGTAGATCAGGCCAACACTTTACGAATAATCATTAAACAGTCCATAGAATGGCGTACTCTCCCGTATCTAATGTTCGTCGATTTCAAGAAAGCGTTTGATATCATCAGGCGAACGGCTATATGGAAACCACTAAGAACAAAAGGAGTACCCCAGAAAATAATTCGAATAATTAGAGCGATGTAAGAGGATGCAGAACTTTCAGTTCTTCACAACGGGAACATCAGCCAATCATTCCACACCAATACTGGAGTTAAACAAGGATGCCCACTATCACCTCAGCTATTCACCATTGTGCTGGATGACATAATGAGCGAAGTCTGTTCGAAAAGAAGAGGAACCATATGGAGTCTCTCACGCCAACTAGAAGACTTGGACTATGCGGATGACATTTGTCTACTCTCACATAATATTTCCAATATGCAGTCGAAACTGGTAGACCTAGAAAGACTGGCTCGTAGTGTTCTGCTTGAGATAAACATCAAGAAAACCAAGGCCATGAGAATAAACAATACGAGCATGAAAAACATCACGCTACAGGGTCAACCAGTCGAGTATGCAGATAGCTTCTGCTTATAGGGAGTACAATGACTACAAACGGTTGCGATGAAACTCCAGTTATTCATTAACAAGTGCCTCAGAATCATATGCAGAAGATTCTGGCCTAACACCATAAGTAACACAAAACTGTGGAGCATGACTAATGAGGAACACATATTGAAACAAATAAGGAAATAAAAGCGAGGATGGATCGGTCGCACCATCCGAGAAAGTCCAGAAAGTATCACCATAATCTCACTCGAGTGGAATACTCAAGGCTCCAGAAATCGTGGTCGACCAAAGAACACCTGGAGGCGCACAATTACCCAAGAACTGAGACAGAACAACCTAATATGGGAAGAGGCAAAGTCAATAGCTGTAAACCGTGTTAGATGGAGATGCTTTGTGGAAGCCATATGCTCCCAAGAGGGATAACGGAAAAAAAAAACAAATGCTTTGTGCAATCCACTGGACAATCAACTAGAAGCGGATGAGCTGTCCGACAAATACATGCTTTTGTATATACGCATCTGATTATTAGGAGCAGAAACCTATATTGACTATTTAAATCAAAATTTACAGTAATTTTGGAATATCCTGTTACTTTTTAATACTACTATTAAATGCACGTAAGCACTCTGTATACGCCAGGGCAATTAAAGAATGAAATGGGCAAAACCTTCGTCGAACTTGTGACACTCCTGGGCTTAAGTGTAATCGCTAACTTATTTAACAGTTCCAGAGCCTAGTGCATGTCAGAATTTTTGTTTTAATCAAAACTATGTAGTTTCAAAGTAAACTTCTCTTTCTTAGTCAGTATCATCTTTTCGGTCTACTTGGAAGAGTTTGTAACACCTAAAAATATTTTTATACACCATTTTCAACATTTTAAGTTTTTTGGAGATCTTAACTACGTTCTCAAAAGAAATTCTATGGCAATCTTTTATCACTTTATTTTTGAAGCCAAAGCCTATTGCTTAAAAGAAAAGCCTTGTACATGAGATACACATACCAAAATAATGTTGAGGTGAGAGAAACATTAGCACAAAAGTAATGTACCAACAAAACCAGAAGTTGTGAATACTTGCTGGTGGAGAGTGACAAAAATATATTGACGATTTTGATTTATTTTTGAAACGGGTTGACATTAACTATAGAAAATCTATATTTAACATTTGATTTAATCTTTAATTAGAACAAATAATGAGTTTAATAGTTAATAAGGAAGGTTATTCTCTAAACGTTTTATAAAATTAAAGCTAATTTTATGATGTTTATTAATATTTTTAGAATATTATGAAGTTAAACGATGAATAAGTAAAGTAAATGAAGAAAGAAAAAGAGAAAACATATTTAGTAATGCTATTTTGATTTTTTGCTAACACCCGGCGCACAATGCGTCGATCTTATAGAATAGACAAAATTAGAATGAGTTGTCGTATATACACGATATTTCGTGCAGACAATTATTAGGGCTCAATATAGATCTATATATGCAAAATTTTAACAAAATAGTACAACGGACCCGCCCATTGCCCACATATATTTAAACAAAAAAAGCCTATCTAATTATATTTTTTATATATAAATTTTATAATAAGAAAAAACATTATTTTTAGCACAGAGTTGTGTTAGCACAGAGTTGTGATATAAATAAATAAATTCCAAAAACAACGAGTTCTTAGCGCATATAATTTTGTGGAGCTTCAATGTTGTACTTTTGAATTTGAATTGAATAATAATTTGAATTATTTATGGGTTAATATTATCATACATAAATTGATAATCAAAACTATTTTTAATTTTTTATTTGCTTTAAACTATTAAAAATTAGTCAAATTTATGAAAAATTCTCTAATTTATACTTTTTTAAAATTTCAAAAATTTTTAAGTTGTTTTTATTTGATAGAACATATTATGTAGTTTTAAAAATATAAATAAAAAGTATATGTTTTTTATATATATATTTTTTAATACTTCTTCATAGTTTGGCAATTTTAAAATTATTATTGAAATAAGTGCGTTTTCAAATCAGTAAAAATAAAAACAAGAAACGCAATTTAAAACTTTTTTTTCTATTTTGTTTATAATATTGTAAAGTAATTGAAAAACCAAATTTTGGAAAATTTTCTAAATAAATATAATTTTTTACAGCTATTTATATAAAGCACCTAAAATCCAATTTAGATATAGTATTTTTTTATAAATTAGTTGAGTTTAGCGCCCTATTGCGACAATATAGTAACGGTAAAAAATTGCTTCAGTATTATATTCAGCTGATAATTAGGTGTCAAAAAATATATATTTTATCAAAATCCGTTCTGAGTGATTTTTTTTTCTATGGGATAAGGTACGGTGCAGCGTGCTTCGCTACCCCTATCTTTATTATCTTAACTTTTATCATTGTTATAATTTCTTACTTACTTATCTCATCCCGGACCAAATCTAAAAAATAAGATAGCCTATAGTTTCTATTAGAAAGACAGTGCAGAATCTGCTTTTTAGCTTATACAGTCTTCAAACAAACACACCGTAATTTTTATATAGTATATGTGTATAGATAGCTTTTACCTCATGTGCTTTGTACAATGCCCGCTTATCAAATCTTTCCGGTAGATAATGAAGCTTTAATTGTTGTTTTCCACGTATAAATAATTTCATACGAGTATATAGTATGAATGGAAGGTACAACGCCCACTTATTCAACCTCGCTTAGTTATTGACTGATATTGTGTATTGTCCTCGACGTTGTTAGAAACTTCTAATATTACCGTTCTCAAGATATATAAAAATTAATGCTTAATGTGTATGGGTGATGCCACGCCCACTTATCCAATGCCGCTCATTTTTTGACTGATGATTTTTATTGAATACGAAGTCATTTAGACTAAATTTAGAAACTTTTTTTTTAACTACTCTCAATATATACTGAAATCAATATTTACTTTGTATGCGAGGTACCACGGCCACTTATCCAATTCCGCTCATTTTATGACAAATGATTTGTATTGACTATCAAGTCATTCAAACCAAATTCAAAAACTTCAGTTTTAATCGTTTTCAAGATATATTAAAATCAATATTTACTTCGTATGGAGGGTACCAGGCCAACTTATGCGATTCTGTCTACTTTAAACCAAATTTAGAAACTATTACTGTTATCTTTTAGAAGATATAGCCAAATAAATATATACTTTGTATGGGTGTGTCATCGCCCAGTTGGAGTTTTTTGAATTATATAGCCTATAGTTTCTTCCAGACACACATAGAGATACTGAAATATTTAAAGATAATAGCTACAACCGTTTAGTTGGAATAGACTCCAAACATACATACAAATATACATTCATTGTTGTCTATAAGATAGTAATCCAAATTACGGCAAGTCCAAATTACAGAATGATAAACAAACAATTGACATTTGAACGACTGTTTTTTTCTAAATTTGAATGACAGTTTTAAAGAAAAGGATATCTGTACCAACAGAATTTTACTTGTCTACAAAATAATAATAGCTTTTATAACTTTTAATTTATAATTCAATTCAAAATTGTGGAAATATTAATGCATGACTACTCCCCATACCATAGACCATTAAACAGTTCTTAATCATAAATACTTTATAATTGATACAAATAATTTATAATTAAAAGCGATTAATTACCTTATCACGATAAGATAGCGTGGAACTGAGCATCAGTACCCCATTAGATTAGTAGCTGATCTTATCGCAAACAATTCCATTTAAGTTATTGTAACAATAATGTTATAAAAAAGTCTTGGGCCATTCCACCACATCGTACGTTGTGTAAATATAAAGTATGACATACATAAATATACATTCATATGTGCATACATATGTTTAAAAATACAATATATGATTAAAATAATGGTTATGAATTATGTAAAATTTTATTAATACTAAATGGTTACTTAATATCAAAAATTGTTAATATTCGTACGTACATACCTGCAAACGAATGATTTTGAGAAGGCAATATCTTTTTTCTTTCTTAAAATCCATTGAAACAAATAAATTTATCAAGGCTTATTTATCAAGATATAGTCAATTAAAATTTTTTTAAGTGTATAATTAATAAAAGATCATCTAATATATGTATATTATACAATATTCGAAGTTTTTTTTTTGAAGTAATAGACGTGCTAAAGAATGTTTTTTATTAGTGATGAGGTCTTTGATGCAATGAAATTAAGTAAATTTTTCTTTTTTTAAGGCCTATTTACAACATTAAGAGCATTTAAAAGTAAATTCTTATATGATTACTGTTATATACAGAGTTATGAAGCATTAGGAAACTTTATTTTTTCTTTTAAGTTGAACTTAGAAATAACCACTTCTTTCATATCGTTTTTTCGTCTTCGTACATTTTAATTTTTACAATTTAATTATTCAATAATCTTGACTATTATTCATTCAAATATTTCAATTTACATAACGTTTTCAATTATACTCCTATAAAATACAACACTGTCTATTTTTATAATATGGCAACTCACAACTAAATGTCACTTGAGCTTGGCAAACATAACATTGTTCTTGCTATTAAAACAACAATAAAAAATCAGGTCTGCCAACCTTTCCATGAAATAATTCTTTTTGTCAAAAATTGTAATTTCTTCGTGCAGGGTGAATTTTTTTCACAGGTAAATAATCGTCAAAATCCTTAAGCATCCGTGTAAAAAATATTAAATAATTATGAAAAACATCAAATTAATTACAAGAAATGTGTAGTGAATGAAAATTTCCAACAAAAGCTACGGTTACGACATAAAAAATCGTGAAAATTAAAACAGTTTGAAGTTTGACCCCCTCGTAGAATTACAAGCGTTTTTATTTAATGCCGGTAGAGGGGTAGTGTTCTATTGAAAGTGAAAATTGTTTTTGTTTATTTTTTTCGTACATAATTGTAACTGATAATGTATATTTCAATTATGCTGATGATTATTAATTTGCATGATTTATTCCTTTTATATTTTTTAGTATCACAACAGAATAATGCCAGACCTAGTTGAAATTAAATCTGATGCTCCCACTACCTCTGCTGGTCCTGCTGAGGCTGTACGTGTAGAAGATGATGGCAGTGATAGTGACTCTGAGGACACCATTCCCGAGTTGGAAGATGCCGGTGCTGGTGCTACCCAATTGGGTGGGGGTGCCACCGGTTTGCCCATTGACCTTGTCTCCAAGGCCAAGCAGTCGCGCGGTGAAAAGAAAGCCCGCAAAATCATGCTCAAGTTGGGCTTGAAACCAATTCAAGGTGTCAACCGTGTCACCATCCGCAAATCAAAGAACATCTTGTTCGTCATTAACAACCCCGATGTATACAAGAATCCCCACAGTGATACTTACATCGTTTTCGGTGAAGCCAAGATTGAAGATTTGTCTCAACAGGCTCAAGTTGCTGCTGCCGAGAAGTTCAAGACTCCTGAAGCTGCTGGTGCCGCTGATACTATTGGCACAACCTCCTCCGTTGCACCCATTGCCGAAGAAGATGAAGAAGAAGTCGACGAGACCGGTGTTGATGAGAAGGACATTGAGCTGGTCATTACTCAGGCCAATACTACCCGCGCTAAGGCAATTAAGGCACTTAAGAACAATAACAATGATATTGTCAATGCCATTATGGAGCTGACGATGCTTTAAATTCTATTTTATTTAATTAACCCCCCTATGCTAAGCCTTCATGATGTTAAGATAGAGAGTAGAATTTAAATTAATGGCCTGCATTTTAATTTTAGTACCCGCCTCAGCAAAAAACTATAAAACAACTACAGAAACGTAATCACATTTTTATTACTATAATTATATGGTAAAAATAAATTATAATACAGACTTAATTTTTTTTTTATTACATATGAATTCAAAACTGTATTAAGCAGTTTTATGAGTCCTTTGACTTTTTACTTGTTTGCTTTGAAGAAAATTTAAAGTATTTGGTATTTTAGAATCCTGTCCTTACAATTTGTTACTTTATTTGAAAGTAAGAAATATAAGAAAAATGAATAAGTTTTGAGTAATAATAAAAAATATCTAATTTTATTTCAGATTAAATAATTTTGTTTTACAATTATCAGAGCAGACCAAAATAGAAGTTTTAATAGGCATGTGCTACGATGGGTCATTGTAGGATGAAAATGCCTTAAAAACATCAAGATATTTTTAGGCTCTGTATCTTTCTGTATAATAACAATATAACCACCACTCCCGATTTTCGATTACGTCTCTTCATTTAATTGCGTTTCGATCGAAAATTGGTAGTCAAAAAAAGACGAATATAATGTTCTAAAAAGCATACGTATGAAATAGAAACAGAAAAATAATTAAATTTTAATAAAAAGTAGTGCATGCACTAGGGTTTCAATAAGAAAACACTAAATTTTTGTTTTGTCTTTGTCTTTCATGCAAGTGGACAAGAGTAAATTAATCACCCCTATTCTGACTTTCGATTCGAATCGAAATTTTCTCCGTTTGGCAAATTTAGTATTCTGAGTTTAGATTCCGTTCAGCTTTCTTCGATTGTATGTATTCTGCGTTACGATCGCAACTACGTTTTTCGAAGTTGTTAAAGTTGTGACGGAGATTTTTTAATCCTTGTTTTTTAGTTGAAAAAAAAAAAAAAATTTTAGCCAAATAAAACATATTATATTATTTATTTTTATTAAACACAAAATGAACATATACGAAGTGTAAAAAAAATTTAATAAAAATATTAATTTACGCTTGCCCACTTGCATGAAAAAGATAAAGAAAAAACAAAAATTTTGTGGTTTCTTATTGAACCCCTTAATGCATGCACTACTTTTTATTAAAATTTGCTTATTTTTTTATTTCATTTGCTGCTATGCTTTTGAGAACACTATTTTCTTCTTCTTTCGATTCGATTTTCTTTTGGAATACCAATTTTCGATCGAAACGTAACTGAATGCGGAGACGTAATCGAAACGCAGAATAGGGGTGATATTTTTTTTACATTTCGTGTTCAATAAAAATAAATAGTGTACCAAGTTTCATAGCCAAATAATAAATTTTTGGACTAAAAAACAACAATCAAAAACCTCCGTCTTCCACTTAAATACGAATTTTTTTCAATTATTATTTTTTATTAGATATGTGTGTTGTGTTTTATGAAATTTTCGATAGACTGTCGCCGTGGACATGATACACTTATTCAAGGCACTTTGAACGAGACAGCTGTCTGTACAACAACTAATTTTTTTGCAAAAACAGCATATATTTGTTGCGAAATGTGGTGTAAAAACGGAATCAGGTGTAAAATAAAAAACAACTTGACATTTGTAATAAAATACACCTGTTGCAGCTTGAAAATTGTATTTACGTTCCAAACGCTACCTTGTAAAAAATCATGTAAAAGCAGAATTAGGTGTAAGTTAAATAAAACTATTGACAATCAAGAAACATGCATTAAAAAAAAAAATAGTCAGCCGAACCCGCAACCACCTTCTTAAATGTGCCTTGCTTTTATGGAATATCAAATTATTATCGAAATGATATCAACGTTGATGTTGACTCAAAAGTGACGACGATGTCGACAATGCCAAATAGAATAAGGGTGAATAATGTTCGCAAAAGCATAGAAACTTATGGAATAGAAACAAAAAAATAAGCAAATTTTAATAAAAACTCAAATCTTTTTTGTTCAATATTAAGTATATGATCGTTATTTTATAACATGAAAACCACTAAACCGATTTACATATCAATACATGCATTGGAAAGGTGTACTTTTACTAATGGTGCTTGTTCCACTGCTAGGTGCCACGCCAATGTAAAATTTTACATGTCTATATCTTTAAAACGGTAATAGAAAGAGTTTCTAAAATTGGTCCAAATAACTCTGTGGTCAATACAAATCATCAGTCAAAAAGTGGGCGGAATTGGATAAGTGTGAGTGCCACCTCTCATACAAAGTAAATACTGATTTTTGTATATCTTTGGACCGGTAGTAGTGGAAAATTCTGACTTTGATCTAAATAACATTGTAATCAATCCACATGATCAATCGAAATATGGGCGAAATTAAATAATTGCGTGTGGAACCACCCGTACAAAGTAAATATTTATTTTTTTAAATCTAGAGAACGGTAATAGTGAAAGTTCCTAAATTTAGTCCAAATAACTTTGTGGTCAAAATATATCATCACTCAAAAGGTGGGCGCAGTTGGATATGTGGGAGTGCCACCCCCAATATAAGGTAAATATTGATTTTTTTATATCTTAGGAACGGTAATAGTCTGAATTTGGCCTAAATAGCTTCGTATTTAATACACATCAACAGTCGAAAAATGGGCGAAATTAAATAAGTGGGTGTGGTAGCTCCCATACAAAGTAAATATTGATTTCTGTATATCGAGAGAATGGTTAGAATGGCAGTTTCTTAACTTGTTCTAAATGACTTGGTCGTCAATACAAATTATTAATTTTAATGCATTGCTTTAAATTTTTCTTGTGAGGAATATATACAAATTTTGAATTGATTCATTTTAGCGGTCCAAGTCTGATTTATGTATATTTCTCTTAGAACGAACATATGGCAGCAAATATTAAGTTTCAATTTTTTCCAGCTTATGTTTAGGATAGCTGCATCTTTTCAATTTGACATCTCCATTTTATCTTAACAGGTACGCCTTTACCGGATTGCATTCTATATGGCATTGGGATTGAGGATGTCAAATGCATTCTCAAAGCTTATAAATGTTAACTGCAGTCGAGAGCTATTGGCGTGATCGATACAGGGCATTTGTAGGCCATGTTACTAAATGCTATTCTATTCTGTAAAATCGAAAGAAGATATATTTTTTTTTAAACACTAAAATTCTTGTTATGGAAATTACTTTTATTAAGAAGGTATACAAAAATATTTGGACACATTGGTTTATTATTAATAAATAATTTGATAATAGATATCTTAATTTGCTAATATAAGTTTAATAATTTATATTAAATAAATATATATGTATTAAGTAAATATTTGATTGATTTTTGCTTATCTAACTACAAACAAATGCCATTAGAAAAACGAAAAATGCCAAATTTTTCTTTTAAGTTCCAAGGGCTAAAGAGATTCTTAATTAAAACTAAAAATAAATAGTTGTATATTTTAAAAAATAAAAATTCATCTGTAAAATCATTAAACAACAATTACACTTTAGTTTTATGCTTAGATTAACTTAAAAAAAAAAAAAATATCAATACAATATATCAATACAAAATATCAATGTCTTTTCTTTTCTAAATTTAAACTTTATCGTCAATTGAGATTATTAAAATTTAAGTACATGGATACTTAAAGAAAAACTTTTTGACGTGCCTATTATTTTTGACTTAAAAATACTATATTGATGAAATCGTTTAACGATAAAATACTAAACTTCAAAATTATGATTCCAATTTTAGCATACGAACTTGGCTTCTGGATTGTAAATGCAAATCAGCTGGTACTTGCATCCAAGGTTCACCATCAGCCTGCATGGGACAAGTACTTTTTACTACCAACTAAAAAAAGCAAATTTTAAAATATGTTGAAAAATATAAAAAAAAACTACCTTAACATGTTTGGCCTGACCAATTCGTACTGGCTTACTAATGCCCACTTGCAATTGGGCAATATGAAATGAGGAAACAATACCAAATATCTCCAAAGTACTATCCGATATGGAATTTATTATTTTAGTTGGTTCATCCGAATTATTACTTAATTCTAAAAAAATGCATGTGGAAAAATGTTATATTTAATATACAGATCTACTTACCACACAATTTACAACCAGCACCCCATGAGTCTATATTAAGGAAGACTATGGATTGCAACTCTGGTAGTTCTATCAATTCATTATCTAAATATAAATCGATTTTTTTGTTAATGCCCTCACAATCACGTTGAACTATTTGTTGAGTACCGAAGCCAAAATAAATCAACTGAAATTTTTCAAATAAAACTTTGAACAAAGTAACTCACTCCGTTTACAATCAGTTATTTTTACCTTATTAAATATGCGACTACTCAAAAGATAAAATTTAGACTCTCTGGTTTTGTGGAAGTTATATGTGACCAATGCATCGACACCCAAGCTAAAGTAATTGTAAACATGTATCGTTTTTATTGGATGTCTTTGTATGGGCAAACGATAGTGTAACTTTTCAATTTGCAAATCAAAACGATCCAGATTTATCGAACGAGCTTTTCTTATCTGAAAGAAACATCTATATAATTCGTTATTCTAAAAATCATTTTGTCATTCTTACATTTCTAAGTATTTGTACAGGATCTAAAAGAGATGGTGGTTCAGCTCCCCAACCTAAAACACGCGAGAGATCATTACCTGTACCCAATGGCATTATGGCCACTGAAGGTATTGGCTAAAATGCACAAAATTATGTATACATCTTTATATAAAACTGGAAAATATAATTGAAGATACTTACCTTAATATTAAGTGAATACATAGTGTTAAGTACCCAACCAACAGTGCCATCGCCTCCAGCTACTAAAATACGACAAGGTCTGGGACTAGCTTTTGCAGCCCATTGCATAGCGTCTTGCGGACCACGTGAACCTAATTCCATAACTTGTAAAGGATGTAAATATCCTCTTAATAGCGATACAACATCTGGGCCAGTACTGCTACCTGACTTTGTATTGGCGATAACAATCAATGGTTCCCAATTATCAATAGTCGGTGGTTTTATACCGGCCAAATGTAAACGTACCGATTCACGTGTCCTGGCGGCCACTATACAATATGGCGGAAATATCATGTCGCGAAATTCACCAAAATCGCATTCACCACGTGCATCAATGCGTTTATAGCAATTATTGTGGTAACAGCGATGACACCAAGCACAACGCCAACCGTTTAAGCCAACCTCCTCTACATCATCACCACAACCATCACAGACTGCATTCAACGGTAGATTACCCTTCACCCAAAGATGGCGCATTGATTTCTCGTTTCTGACCCATTTCTCTTTGCACTTGAATAGCTTATCCGCCTTGCGGGTACAGGTACGTGATGTATGGCAACAGATGCCACAGCAATCACAAAATACACCAGCCGATGGGGTTAATAAAATTTCACAAACATTGCAATAGCATGCCTGAAATATTAAAAAGTAAAAAATTAATTAAAAATCATTCGCTGATGACTTCATTTTCATCATTTTAAACACGTCGCACTAATACACATTTACTACTTACTCTATCCAATATTTTTATTGATTTCCAGCCATGTTTACATTTGCCGGGTATACAAATAACATCCTCTATCAACAGGCTGCGACAGAATACAAATAAGGCACCCAATGCAAACAAGGAACCAATTAAGGCTTCAGGACTCAATTCAAATGTTGCCAATTCCATTGTATACACATGCGTGTGTATTTTATTACTTTCTCCACTATTCCTTTTTATATCTTCGCCAATCTTGAATTAAACACTCTAATTACTTTCTGTTAGAGATCTATTGTCTTTTTTTCGTCACACATTATTATATATAAATTATTATTTTTTTTCGTGCTAAAAATCAATTGGATAAAAAAATCAATAGGATTTATTTAAGACTGCAATGCACGTGTTGTTGTACGTCGTATGATATTTTGTTTTGTTTATTATTGACAATTGTTCTAGTGCGAATGTCAAACCCAAAAAGAAATGTTGAGACAAAGTTTTCTAGTTTTCACTCTATAAAAACGCTTAAACGTTAAACATAAATGTAGCGCTATCTCTTTTACTACTCAAAAAATGCAACCATGTAAGAGAAGACGAAAAACGTCAAATTTTATTTAATTTTCTCTCTTCGATTGTTGCGGTTCCACGTGCATCTAATACACGCTTTTATAAAAAATTTCTGTTGTCGCGGATTTTTTTAAAATTTATTTGTTAAAAACTTTATAAAATTTATCACAAAAACTATGGGGCGTAAAGCAGAATATAGTGAAAAACCTAAAAAGGGGCCGGGACGTAAAGCACGTAAGCAGGGCCCGCCAACATTCACAAAAAAAACATTTGGTAAGTGATAAACCATTGTGTTATTTGCGTACAAGGTAATCCTTTAATTTATCGTAAAATCTTCTAGTGCCCATTGAGGATGAAGATAAAAAGCTAACCCATCGTCAGAAGCAACGCTTGGCCAAGCGACAACTAAATAAGGCCATTATCAAGCAAAAACAGAAATTGTCCAAAGAGAAGAACAAGAGTAAACAAAAACAAAAAGAGTATCACAGCGATAGTGAAGAGGAGACTGCATTACTGGAAAATGGTAAAAATGGCTCTGTGGTAGGGCAAGAACAAGAAAGTTCAGAGGAGGAAATGAGTGAAATCGAAGAGAAGCAACAGGTGGTGGCGAAGAAAACGATTAAAAAAGGTAAAGGCTTTACCGATGATAATCAGGAATGGCTAAAACCAAAACAAGAGAAGAAAGGTAAACATCAGTTAATAGAAGATGAGTCGGAAGGTTCTGAAAACGATGAAGATGATGAAAGTGAAGAAGAGGAAGAGGATTATGAAAATGAGGAAGAAGACGAAGTTGAAGAAGAAGAGGATGTAGAAGGGGAAGAGGAGGAAGAAGAGGGTGATGATGAAGTAAAACTGGGCAAATTGGATGATCTATCAGACGATGAAGAAGATAATTCCGATGATGATTTCGACGTCTCTGGCGATGAAAACGCAGAAGACGACGAAGAAGATGATGATGATGACGATGACGATGATGATGAAGACTTACTTCCTATTGAAAAACAAAATAAAAAATTAAAGAAACTTGAAGCTAAACAAGCTAAATTAGCTGCTGAAGAAATGCAGATGTCTGTAGACCAACAGGATGTGTTTAAATTCCCCGAAGAGGGCGAAGAAACCGAATTGACCCTGCAAGAAGTACAACAACGTATTAAAGATGTCACTTTGGTATTGTCCGACTTTAATAAATATCGTGATCCCAATCATCCGCGCAGTGATTATATGGAACTGCTAAAAAAAGATTTGTGTTTGTATTATAGTTACAATGAATTTCTGATGGGCAAACTAATGGATATGTTTCCCCTGTCTGAACTTATGGAATATTTGGAAGCCTCTGAAGTAGCTCGTCCGCTGACAATTAGAACAAACACTCTAAAGACCAGGAGAAGGGATTTGGCTGCTGCTTTAATTAATAGAGGTGTTAATCTTGATCCTCTGGGTAAATGGACTAAAGTAGGCTTGGTTATCTATAATTCCCAAGTTCCTTTGGGCGCCACACCTGAATATTTGGCTGGACATTATATGATTCAAGGGGCCTCTTCCATGTTACCTGTGATGGCCTTGGCACCACATGAAAATGAAAGAATTTTGGATATGTGTTCTGCTCCCGGTGGTAAGGGCTCCCATATAGCTGCCATAATGAAAAATACAGGTGTATTATTTGCTAACGATTTCAATAAGGACCGTGTTAAGGCTGTGGTAGCCAATTTCCATCGTTTGGGAGTAGTAAACTCTATAGTTTCCTGTGAAGACGGTTGTAAATTTAGACAAGTTATGACCGGCTTCGATAGAATTCTTTTGGATGCTCCATGTACGGGAACCGGCGTAGTCTCTAAGGATCCCAGTGTTAAGACCACAAAGTCAGCAGTAGATGTACAAAGATGTTATAATTTGCAACGTAAACTTTTACTCACCGCCATTGATTGTACCGATGCCAAATCTGCCACTGGTGGATATATAGTTTACTCCACCTGTTCGGTGTTGCCTGAAGAAAATGAATGGGTTATTGATTATGTTTTGAAAAAGAGGAATGTTAAATTAGTGCCTACTGGCTTAGATTTTGGTGTGGAGGGTTTTACCAAATACCGACAATACAGATTCCATCCTTCCTTGAATTTGACTAGACGTTATTATCCTCATACTCACAATATGGATGGTTTCTTTGTGGCAAAATTGAAAAAATTCTCCAATACCATACCGGTAAGCAAAGAACAACAGGAAGAAGATGAAAAACAATTGGATGAAGGTATTAGTGCTACTAGTGAAGATAAAGCCACTTTGTTAAATGCCGACAATGAAGCAGAGGGTGAAAACCAAGACGATGATCCTAAGGGTCGTAAGAAATTGGGTAAACGTGCTGGTAAGCCAACTTTAAGTGAATTTGAATTGGAAACTAAAAAGAAAAAGATGGAACAAAGTAAAACTAAATACATAGCCAAGGTGTTCGAACCTCCAGTAAAAGTAGAAAAGAAAAAAAAGGAAGTCCAAACGCAAGATAACAATAAGACACAAGAGAACAAATCAAATAAGAAAGAAAACAACCCAGACAAGGTAAAAGGTACGCAAGAAACCCAACACCAAACAGAAAAATCCGAAAAATTTAACAAAAACCAAAAGAAACTGGAAAAGAAACAGGAAAAACAAGAGACTCCAAAAAATGCACAGCCACAAAAGAGTAGTGACAAGAAAACGCTCAACAAGCCCCAACAAGTAGATAAACCCCAGCCCAAACAAAAACTCAACAAAAAATCTTTTGAGAAACAGAAATCAGAAGATTTAGATGATGTTGCGCCACTTTTGGAAGGTAAACCAATTAAAAATCAAAAACAATTCAAACAGAAATCTAAACAGACTGGCAAATTAAAACAGAATAAAAATAAAAAACAAAAATAATTTTCGTAATTATTTTTATTTGCACCTGTAAAAAATGTAATTTTATTTACATAAAATTTAAATTTATTAATAAAAAAAATATAGTTTTATTTTAATGACTATTTTTGTATTAAGTTAAAAAAAGTTGTATAAAAATGAATCAGATATCTTATTTCTTAAACACACAAGGTATACAATAAACAAAATTGTTATAAAAACAAAAAACGAAAATTACGTGTTCTTTTTTATGCTGAAACAAAAACAAAAAACAAGTAAATGTTAGGAACTGAAAAAATTATTTTGTTTATTGATATCTTATTACATATTTGATATTCGATATGATCTAGAAGGATGCGCCACTTTTGGAATGCCTTTTTATACATTTTCTATTCAAGGAAATATCACTTGCTGCTAAAGACAATGGTTTAATTTTCTAATTAAATATAAAAACTAATATCACTCTGTGCACTCCACTCAGAAACCAATAGGATTCCATTTTGAAAGCCTTTAGAAAAACTGAAAAAAAAGCAGAGAAGGAAGGAGATAGAGACCAAAGGAAACAAAAGTATCAAAGCAGAAATAAGGATGGAAAAGTAAAAGACATAAAAGCAAACTCCCCTAAAACTAGCTGATGCCCGATATACATCCCCTTAGGTTAGAAGTCTCGGCAGAAACAACAACGCTGAGACCATTGAAAGAGATCAAGCCCAACAAACTGAGCCTACGCCTGAAGCGCAGGGCAAAAGCACAGGACGTCTTCTACCACCTCAGGCTCCCTTCATGGCACATACTCTGCAGAAATCAGAGCCCAGTGCCCAGTCAGAGAACCTATCAGAGTCTAAAATGGCTTTCAAAACGGATTTAGGATTCCGTCCTTGATCAGTAATGTCTGCGCCATAGCAGTCTGTAGGCCCTACAGTGCCTCCAGCCCCTCCATTGACCCTTCCACTTAGGTTTTCTAGATGGCCTTGATTTGGCTTGATTTTCAAGAATTTTTACAGCTTGTCAAGAATAAAGAAAAAATGATTTTTCAAGACTTTTTAAAGCAAATTTTTTATAGTTTTCCTTCCACAAAGTTTTAGAAGAAACTATTAAACATTTTAGTGAACTAATAACGTAAAGTGTTTTAAGTGTATTTGTTTCCTAGCTTAGTTATCTAAATAATTTATAATTACATTTTTATAATAGGTATTAGAAAAAGTTCGTTTACAAATTTTACTAAAAGTGAACACTTTTTTCTTATCTCTAAAACGAGCTGCAGTCCTCTACAGAATTTAAATTTGTACTATTAAGAGAGTTCTGTATAGATCGAAACAATTGATATCAAGAATGTGCTAGGTCTAGGCTATATGGTGAATACATAAAAACTTCACTGCCAAGCTCTCTCGGTTTCTGCTGAGCCATCAAAGATGTGTGTGGTGTGGCGTTGTCATGATGAAACACAACGCCTTTTCTGCTTAGCAATTCTGGCCGTTTTGATTGAATTGCTTTATCCAATCTAGGTAATTGTTGACAGAAGGTATTAGAATTAATCGTTTAACCAGATTGTAGAAGCTTACAATAAACAATTTCCTTCCAATCCCACCATACACACAGCATTACCTTTCCAGGTTTTAATCTTGGCTTTGTCATCGTCGACGAAGCTTCACTTTGCTTCGTCCATTATCCTTTTTGCACATTATTGTCGAACCGAAAAATAATATTACCAGAAATATAATATTTTCGACAATTTATTGAGTTACAATTTGTTTCGAAAACAAATATATATTGACTGTCAAGTTTTTTTTAAATCAAGACTTTATAAATGTCAAGAATTTTGCATTGTTAAATCTGGCAACCCCACTCCACTGTCCGACGAACTCATATATCCTTAAAGTCAACGAAGAAACTCAACTGAGCGATTTCGTCAGTTCTATAGCAGACTCGTTGTCCACTATGGCACAGTAAATTAAGATAGTTTAACACTGTATCTATCCAAGAGTGACGTAACTTCTGACTGTCCACATAAATGATCACCGTATCACCAGGAGTGATATAATCACGAATCATCTTCCCTGACCTATGGACAGCAATGATTCATCCTGGAAGACATTGCACTTATCAGAAAGTCTATAAGATAGCTTTACAGCTTAAACCACTATCCAGCAAATAGACTCCCGTGAAAATTACAGCAACTGGGCATTGTGACCACCCAGGGCCTCCTGTCATACACCCTTATTATAGAGTTTGAAAAACCGGACGTATTGTCCCAATTACAACCAAATCGAACTCTGCCTGATATTCCCAGAGAGACACATGTTTGCAACCTACCCAGCAGCTTCCACCGACTAGCTTTTTTAAGAGCTTTCCACCATACTAGACAGCCATATGTGAGAAACGGCATGACTACAGAGTCGTAGATCCACTTTATCAGCCTTGAGCGGAGACTACACTTTCAACCTATGCTTTTAGTAAAGCAATATTATCAATATATAGTAAGTAAAATTAATTGGGTTGGGAAATAATTTTATACTTTCGAAGGAGGGTTCGCTAAACAAGTCGAGTCGTGAATTTTTGTAAAAAGAACTGCGCTCATAAAGCGAAACTTTATTTTTTGAATTCATTCAAAGAATAAACCCCATCGATGGCCAAATCTTTTTCAGCTTAATGATATAATACCATTTGGAAAGTTTGAAGACTCTTTCTTTCATAGCTCCCAAGATATACCGTAATAACTACGTTCTTCCTAGGAATAAACAATTAATCAAAAATTCCCCTTTTACCCCTTGATAGTCCCTCAAAGTTTAACTTCTGAAAATGTAGTTTTGTACTATACATTTTAGAAATTCTGAATTTTAGCAAACTAAACAATTTGCCTTAAAAAGAAAACTTGAGTATCATTTCAGGAAAAAAAAGTCACAAATTTAGTCCGTTTTTCAAAGAATATTACGTCTCCGAGGTCTTATTTAGAAAAAAAAACATACTCTATTGCACTTACGTCAGTCAGATCTATCTGTGTTTCAGACCCATTTTGTTGTCAGTTGTTTACGCGTGATTGACGGACAAACAGACTATATATATTGATACAGAAATCTGGTTGGGCACTCCTGTCCTTTATTACATTGCTGAAAAGAATAAACAAAAGCCGCAATAACAACTATTCGTGCTGGATACAAATAACCAACAAGTAAGTAAAATAAACAGCAACAACAACAGGCAGAAAAGAAAATAAGTAATAGAAAATAACAAACAACAACAAACAACAAGAACTGAAAGAAGTATCTGTTTACATTCGCATGGCTTCATAAAAAATAAAAAGAAAGTAAAGAAAATAAATGGCTTTCGAAATATTGTTTACTCAGCCATATAAAAAGCAAACCGGTGCGAACAATAATCAATTTATTTGGTGTAAATTCAGCGAACAAGTTATTGGTTTGAATGCGATGTAAAGAGAGTTTAGTGTGGCCAAACTCTGGTTGAAAAGGTCTTGATCGAACCTAAGTTGTAACTACGATCGGGTTGGAAGATCTTTAGGTAGAAAGATCCATCGAGTAATTGTTGTTGTTTACAAAGTTTTAAACAGAGAGAGAGAGAGAGTAATTAAGAATAAAAATTGTTATTGCTCGTGAAAAGGTTACGAGCAGTGGAACACAATACTGTGATAAATAAAGGATTTCAATTAAAAACCAAACACAAAATTTATTTTATTTTAACTGCAATCTACGAACTCATAAATAAACGTTTTTAAAAGGTAAAAACGTAACAACATGTATGTATTTCGATATATTGATGAGCTCCTTTAGATATGCTCACACAATATTCTAAATGTTGCACATACCGGAGATTTTTAATGAATAATCTTAGATCTTTTTGCGAATTTATTTTTATCGCTGATTACGGCTTAAAGCCATTATTCTTAAATTGAATGTGTGTTAAAAAAAAATATTACAAAACTGCTCATTTTAAGAACTTCCGCATTTCTGTATAGTATAGTAAAAAATTATAATTAAAAACACACCACAGCACAGAATTGCACCATATTTGAAATCAATTAAACCGTTGGTTTTTAAATAAATACTTGTAAAAATATCGGAGGTTAAATTTTTAGATATATTATTTATATTCTACTACATTTCCTTGCTTTATACTTTTTAATTTTCTGAAATATTATTAATAGATATTTTCACTTCTGACGAAGAACCAACAGGTAATTTTGAATTACTTCAAAACTGTGAATATTCAAATTGTGTAGCGTTGGCGACATGTAACACCATGCATAATATTTGACAAAAAGTTTCACCATTTCTATAGCAAATGACATTTGACATTTGTTTCTGATATTTTTGCTGATATTTTCTACTGCCTCCTTATTCACCAATCTTGGGCTAATCCATATATACATAGCCCAAAAGCTGTTCTAAAGTCTTCCTGAACAATTTTCTTATTATATTTTACAAATTGCTTGAGGAATACATATCGACCCTTTTGAGAGAAATTATCGTATGTAAAATATTTTATGAAATTCATTTTTTGACGCAAATGTATACTAATGTCACAGACACACCACATAGTAAAACATTATATCGATATTAGCTATACTTATGGAAATATTACTGAATTCATTTTATCGTATGTAGCATTTTTCTTTTTCGTGTGAAAGAAATTATCGTAAGTTCCATACAAATGCCTGCATATAAATGAAATGTCGTACAAATAAAAATTTAAAACTTTGTTTTTGCGACTCTTTTGAGCACGTCTTTTTCGTTATACCGTAATTTGGTATTTCCCTTATTCGAAATGGAGTAGAAATGGTTTAAATAATTTATATAACTGAAAATAATATACTAAGACTTAAATTTAGGTTCTTTAAACTCTTTGGAGCTCCTTAAAACTCTTATCCAAAGCAAAACACATATATCAAAAAACAAGAGCTGATAGTCTAAGAAGTTTGTGCTCTTTGAATTGGAATATTAGATTTGTGTTATTTATTAATAATAATACGATAAAAAAACAATTCATCAATACTGAAGAATGTATAACGCACATTAGGGACAGAGAAGACTAAGCAGAAGGCAAGAAGAAATCAAAATTTTTTATGTGCAAGTTTTAATATGCATCCCGTGCTGAAAAATACCACATTTTTTTACTCTCGTAAAATTATTATAATTTTAGATTTTACGAAAATGTCATAAGAGATAGTTACTCTTTTTTCATGGGGTAAAAGTGACGGTAAGCGTGGCTCTAATGAAGTACGTTCAGCCCTTTAAGAGTAATTGTTAATCATAGATCGTAAAGAAACAGCTAATAAACCAAGTCTCTACTGTGACAGTTGTGTCGGTCAGAATCACAACAAGGCTATGATTATCATGCTTGTATACCTTTTTAGCTTTTCCAAATTTGTCAATGAAATTATGGTTACTTTTTACTTCCGGGCCATACTACGATGCTAGTAGATTCCGTGCATAGCTTGTGTTCAAATTAAGGTGATATTTCAGGTGTTTTTAAATTATCGTAAGTACTTCACTTAACAAAAACACGAACAAAATTTTGTGAGCGCAGATATCGTGTGTGCCCAAAAAGCTGAATATTTCTGATTATAAAAGCTTTTCCAAAAAAGAAGAGTCCAATTTATGTTAACATATCGGTTGTTTTACCACATTTAAAATTTAGTATTGATTAAGGTTTTTTCGCGGCATACCCGTCCAGGGATTTCCCGGGAAATTTAGCTAATTCATTTCCCGCTTTCCCGGGATTCTTATGCGGGAATCCCTGGAATTTTCTTCTATATGTATGTACAATAAAAGTTTTGAAGTTGAACATATTTAGGCACGTGAAACATATTGTGTAATAATACTGCGTAAAAGTGGAGCAGCTGAAATAAAATCTCACATACATATTAATTGATGATTCCTGGGAATCCCGAGAAAATAAATAAATAAAAAACTCTAAATAAAAAACTCTAGTGTTGATGTACTCAGCCAAAGCAAACAAATTTAGAAAAAACGTCCTCCTGTAAAATTAAGTTTTTGTAACATACGATAATTTTGGGCAAAAGGGTCGATATGTATGTACACGTTTCTGAATGCTACTCAAACGTAATAATACATATATGTCTTTTTCTCTTCTTTAAAAATCCGCTAAGAAACTTAAAATTGGATAATATGTAAATAATTTATAGCTCATAAGTTCATGGAAATTCGAAGAGGTGATATCATCATACTCATGGGTGACTTTAACGCGAAGATAGGTAGCGACAATACCAACATCCGGTCCACTATGGGAACACACGGCGGAGTAAAGAATAAGAATAGGGAGCGACTAATAGAATTGTGCCATACATTTCAGTTAGTCATAGGTGGCTCCATCTTCCCGCATAACGAAATACACAAGTATACCTGGACATCCCCGAGCGGCAATGCGCGCAATCAGATAGACTACATATGCGTAAGCAGAAGATGGAGAAGCTCTTTATCGGATGTCAGAAATAGGAGAGGAGCTGACATCGGCAGTGACCACGAGTTTATCACTGGTGAAATCAAGATTAAATTGAGATGTCAAAGAAACACCATCAGGCACACAAGGCGAAAACGGCTCTACCTACAAAAACTCCGTGAACGGCTATCAACAAACCAACGTCACTCATGGGAAGATATCAAAGCAATATATAATCAAGTCGCGGAGGAAACACTTGGTGTAGTACACTTGGAACCTGGTTTCTCAAAGAAGGGAACTAAAACTGCAGCTGAATAGCAACAATACCTTGAGGCAGCAATACCATCAGCTGGAAAAACAAGTAAATAAAGCTGCAAGAAGAGACAGAGGAAAGTTCATGCAACGACTGGCAACAGCGGCAGAAGAAGCAGCTGTCCAGAATAATATGAGAAAACTATACCAGACGATTAAATATCTCACTAATCAAAAGTGTAATAGGAATCAAGCCGTTGCTGATAAAAATGATACACTAATAACGAACAATGATGCATAAACACAGAGATGGAGAGAATATTTCAATGATGGCTAGTAACGTCACGAGCACTACTGAGGACAGCGAAACAGTTGAGAACATAGATGAGGAAAATAGTTTAAGAATATCATGCAAGCCTCCCAATCTGAATGAGATAAAAGTGGCATTGGTAAATTGAAAAATAATAAGGCGGCAGGCGAAGATGGACTACCAGCGGAAATTCTACGGGTTGACATCCAAACCACAGCTGAACTTCTACTGCCTCACATCTCATCAGTATGGGAGGAGGAGAGGCTGCCTCCTACGTGGAAGAAGGACATCATTGTAAAGTTATCAAAAAGTGGCGACTTAAAAGACTAATAATTGGAAAGGAATTACTCTACTTAACACCATATATAAGATACTTGCAGACATAATACAGGGGAGGCTTCAGAGCAGAATAGACAACATACTCCGAGACGAACAAGCTGGCTTCAGACCGAATAGAAGCTGCGTAGATCAGGCCAACACTTTACGAATAATCATTGAACAGTCCATAGAATGGCGTACCACCTGTATCTACTATTCGTCGATTTCAAGAAAGCGTTTGATACCATCAGGCGAACGGTTATATGGAAAGCACTAAAAACCAAAAGAGTACCCCGGAAGATAATTCGAATAATTAAAGCGATGTATGGATGTAGGACGCAGAACTTTCAGTTCTTCACAATGGAAACATCAGCCAACCATTCCACACCAATGCTGAAGTTGAACAAGGATGCCCACTATCACCCCAGCTATTTACCATCGTGCGGGATGACATAATGAGCAAAGTCTGTTCGAAAAGAAGAGGGATCACATGAAGTCTCTCACGCCAACTCGAAGACTTGGACTATGCGGATGACATTTGTCTACTCTCGCATAAGGGTTCCAATATGCAGTCCAAACTGGAGGACCTGGAAAGATTGGCTTGTAGTGTTGGGCTTGAGATAAACGTCAAGAAATCCAAGGCCATGACAATAAACAATACGAGCTCGGAAAACATCATGCTACAGGGTCAGCCAGTCGAGTATGTAGATAGCTTTTGCTATCTAGGAAGTACAATGACTACAAACGGTGGCGCAGAAACAGATGTAGATAACAGTCTCAACAAAGCGAGAGCGGCATTTGGACAACTGCAGTCAGCTCACATATATCCAGACGAACAAAGCTCAGAATATTCAACTCATGTGTTAAGTCGGTACTGCTGTATGATAGTGAAACCTGGCTTGCATCGAATAATATCACACACAAACTCCAGGTATTAATTAACAAGTGCCTGAGAAATATATGCAGAATATTCTGGCCTAACACCATAAGTAACACAAAACTGTGGAGCATGACTAATGAGGAACCCATACTGAAACAGATAAGGAAAAAAAAGTGATGATGGATTGGTAACACCATGCGAAAAAGTCCAGAAAGTATCACTAGAATGTCACTCGAGTGGAATCCTCAAAGCTCAAGAAAGCGTGGTCGACCAAAAAGCACCTGGAGACGCACAATTATCCAAGAACTGAAACAGAACAACCTAACATGGGAAGAGGCAAAGTCAACAGCTGTAAACCGTGTTAGATGGAGATGCTTTGTGGAAGCCATATGCTCCCAAGAGGAGTAACGAGAAAAAACAAGAAAAAAGTTCATGAAGGTACAAAAAACCGGGTTTTTATCCGTATCTCAAGATTTTGGAGGTGTTTGAAAAATTTCAAAAGCAGATTCTTGTTGTACTTAATAACAACAATCAGCCGTTCAAACTTGGTGGAATAAAAATTAAATTTTATAAATATTTTTTTAAATTAAAACATAATTTAAATGCAGTCCAACTAAGAAAAGTGTAAACTATTAAACTTCATATAAATTTATGCTCAATTCTTATTTTTAAAAATGGACTTTTTTCCAAAAATTTGTCTTGGCTGCCACAATGTGCACTGCTTTTAATTGAAACTTAAACTTTTTTTGTTAAACTTTTTTTTTCTTTATTTTTTTATATATGATGTTTAAAAAGCACTCGATGTAATTCATTGATACATCGAAACAGTTTGATGTTTTTTTTATTGATCAACATCGACGATACATCGATGTATTTTATTTGAAGCATCGAAGTAAAAACTTAATACAAATACTTTATAGCCTAAGTCAAATGTCATTATAATCTTTTTTATACTGCAACAACAAACAATTTGAGATCAAAGCAACAAATAAATTATCAGTCTATAATTTTTGTTGCGTTTATTTGCACTAACCGAGGTATAACTCTAATAAAGTTTTGAGATTTTTCTTTTAATGATTTTTGCTCTGGAAAAGAATTTCGAAAGACAACAAATTTTTATTTGTGAGTTTTTTTTACATGTTTGGCTCATCTACTTATATAATTAATAGGCAAACACGTTTTTTGTAATCCTTTTAAGACTGTACTACTTTACCGATTTTGAAAAGATTTATGAATAATATATATTGTATATGGTTTTAAAGCATTTCCCTTACAGATTTCAAATTTATTTAAGTCGGTTCAGTATTTTAGGAGTAATACGACTATAAAATTATTACTAACAACAATAAACAAAACATATATTTTCGGCTTAAGGCCAAGGCGTATAGAATTCGTCATACTTTATACTTATAAAGGGTCAGCCATCTAACGTTTTTTTTTCAACTAGTGCTTATTTCGTGAATGGTAACACTTAGCTCATGTCTGATTTGACTGATAATTAGTTTTATCCTTCCGCTGAACGAATATGGTTGCGTATACGCTTGAACAACGCTGGGAAATATTGGGACATTACTTTGATCGATCAACTTACAGAAGATGCCGATTTTTCCAAAAAAATCATCTTTTCAGATGAAGCTCAATTTGATCTTGCTCTTCGAAAAGAGCAAGGAGTGGCCGTTACAGTCAATGGCGATCGTTATCGGGCCATGCTGAACGAATTTTTGTTCACAAAAATTGAAGAAGAGGATATTAGCAACATTTGGTTTCAACAGAACGGCGCTACGTGCCCCACAGCCGAAGCTACACTCGATGTTTTGTGCCCAGTTTTTAAAAATCGCATTATCAGCCGCAGAGCTGATGTCGTTTGGCCACCTCGGAGCTGCGATTTGACACCGTTGGACTACTATTTGTGAAGTGCACTCAAAGATAAGTGTTACGCCAACAAGCCAGCGACAATTGACGCTTTAAAGAACAATATTCGTGAAGCCATTGGTGAAATACAGATGCACACAATCGACATCGTGCCTTCAGAAAGACTATTTGGCAAGAAATTAGACAATATTTTATTTCGACAAAAAAAAAAGGAAATACATATCGTTAGTCTCATGTAGAAAGAGACTAAGTCAAATCATTTCAAATTAATAAAAGAAGGTAAGACGAAGTGTATTTGTGTGTAATGTGTTGAATCACTAAATAACTTATGGCCTTTTTTCATGAGACCAACGATATGTATGTATTAATTATTTTAGATTTAAAATGTAGTTAAACTTTTCGTAACCACATCCCTGTATTTTTCTAAAGTAATAAATTTTTTTTTTGGGAGAAATCGATACAACATCGATGTAGCTTTGCGAAGCATTGTATCGAAAAAAAAATATCGATGTTTTTTTTAAGTGTCCATCACTAGTGTTATATCTCCGAAATGATAAAACTGCAAATCTGAATTATGTATCCTGTAAATTAATGCCTGTAATCAAAAGACTCATTATATCTTATCTCATCTCACCTCATCTCATCTCATCTCATTTCATCTCAGTATATCTTATTTTTTATTCTTTATTATGAGCATTTGTTACACGAGTATACTGGTATAAGGCATTCAGTGAACAAAAATATTGCCTGTATCCTATTTTGTATCCTGTTTTTAATGTTGTTGTAGTCGTTGAACGTTGTTTGAATGGATGGTGTTTGCTCTTTGTTAATAGACTATAACAAGTCGTTGGTTGGTTCATTTCTTATTTTTTTGTTTTTCTTTTTCTTAACATACTTAATGCATATTGTGTTGCCGTTGTAGCTGTTGTTGAGATTTATAATGCATACATGTTGTGGATTTGAAGCACTTTTTTGTTGTTGTTCACATCTTCTGTTTTATAAAACATATTTATTTAAACAGTACCTTTAAAGAATAATATTTTAATCTAATACTAAGCATATGCAAAAAGGAACAGAGAAATATAATGAATATTTAGTGAAGATTCTCATTATACCTTATCTTTATTGACGTCGCTCAAGCGTTCGATGTATCTATCATCAAAGTATCCGACGCGCTCTTTAATGCAAGAGAGTTCTATCTAAGTTAATTGTCACATCAAGGCTTTATATTAAAGTTTAGCAATAGGAGTACTGACTGAAAACTTGTTAAGCAATCTAATTTATGTTAGAACTGTGGTACGAAAGTAGATATATTGGCTCTTATCAAGTAGATATATTGGCTCACAATTCGTTGTATTTTGATATACATTGAGCCTCATACTCAAGATTTTAGCTTATATTCCAGACTTTTAAAATGCGATGAAATTAGACGTTTTATATTTTTTAAGACTGTATTTACGGCTTTACAAAATCCATAAACAGCAACAGAACAGGGAATGCCGCCGGCTCTTTAATGAGGCTATGAGAGGGGCGACTGCTCCACTTATAGATTCTCATGGAATAGATTTAAAAGCCAGATTAGAAGCGCAAAATGCAAATCTTGGAGATCCTTCTGCAGCAGTGTAGAAGAACACTCCGAGACGAGCCGGCTGCGGCATCGTCACCGGCGATCCCTGGTTTCATTCAGAAACCATGTGGTAGCTGGACAGGAGACTTTGAATGTCTTGCTGGACCTGCACTTTCTGGGCAGTCTTCCTCACACAATCATACTGAGTCCTACGTTCCAATGACGGAAAGTGGGCTGAGGTGGACGTTGTGTAGCTTTGCCACGTACAAATCCCCTGGCCCGGATAGCATTATTCATGCCGATTTTCAGAACAATGCTGATTTGGTGATTCCTTGGCTGACTTATAAGGCATGGTCTTATATTTCTGAGTCTTGGACCGTGTAGGGTGGTATTTATTCCGAAGGGGAGTAAAATCTCCTATACGGTTCCAAAGGACTTCAGAACCATCAGCCTATCTTCTTTTCTTCTGAAGATTTGAAAAGGTTGATCGACTTGCATCTTCGCAGTACGATAGAACCTGACCTATTACTTGCGTTCCAACATGCCTATACTAGGGCCAGATCTGTTGAGACTGCGCTTCACTCGCTTGTAGGGTATACTGATAATGCCCTCGAGCACAGAGAGTATGCTCTTGTGGCATTCCTGGATGTAGAGGGGACCTTTAACAATGTGACACCGTATGTGGTTAGGTCGGCTCTGGTGACACTGAATGTTCATTGGTCTGTGATCAGAGTCTTCTAACCAACAGGGTCATTGTCTCTACTATGGAATCAGCTATCGTCTACAGGGTGGCTGAAAGAGGCACTCCAGGGGGATTTTTCCCCTCTCCCCTGTGGATGATGTTGTTGTGGCTGTGTCGGGAAAATTTCTCGATGCAATGTCGCAGCGCCTTCAAACATCTCTAGGTCTTCTCAGTCGATAGAGCACTGACAGTGGGCTGAGCGTTAAGCCGGGAAAGACGGAATTGGCAGTATTCACGCGCAGATAGATAGAAATCTGCGAAGTGCAGTACTGATGATTACAGGTGCGCTGAGGTACACTTCTTCGAGAGCCTTGTTTGTACTATTAAACTGGCTTCCAGTGGACCTGATTGCTAGGCAGATGGCAGGTATGTCTGCAATAAGGTGGGGCATGGTTGAACAGGGTCTACGGTCATGCGGCCATCTTTAGGTATTTGATTACGGTCTCTGATAAGATAGATTACTGCACACCCAAAACCCTTCCTGGATAGAATGTTCTCCATGTGCATCTCACCAAACCCGGTAATTAGACCCGGTTCTATTGAGGTATACACGGGTGGATCAAAATCCTCAAAAGGGGTTAGGGGCGGTATCTTTATTCCTGTATACGGGGTGAGAGAATCCTTTGAACTGCCGGACCGCTGCAGTATCTTAGAGGCGGAGGTCTCGGCGATAAAGATGGCAGCGGACTGGTTGATGTAGTACATGGTATATGATTGTGATATCCGAATCTCTACGGACAGTTAGGCTGCGATCAGGGCGCTCTCTGGTGTCTACTCGACATCGCGACTGGTGTGTGAATGCTGGGCATCGCTGAACGAGATGGCGAGATATTTAGACCTGGAGATTATCTAGTAAGGGTTACTCGGGCATCTGGGGGAACCGTCCCTTCTTCTCGGTAATGAGGAGATTGACCACTTGGTGGGGATGCCGCTCTTCTCTTGCAGACTTATGGTCATGCGATACATGTTGGGCAGGGCACAGCTACGGTGGGATGATGAGCCCACGTGCTCTGTATCAAAGCAAATCTGGCCTCTATATAATCAGGGTCGCTCGGAGTCTCTTATGGGGATGCCGCGACATAGGCTATGAAGTCTTGTGCCTGTGATTACTGGGCACTGGGTGGCTAGTGCGCACGCTTGGAGTTTGGGTTTGCCGTTCAATGACCACTGTAGGGGTTGTCAGGATGAAGAAGAGGAGGAGACTGTCGAGCATTTCTTGTGCAGGTGTCCAAGTCTTTCGGATATTAGGACTGGTTTCCTTGGCATGCCGTTTCTGGATGCCTTGTCGGATCTGGCTGATATGAATATCAGCGGAATATTTTATTTTGTGCAGGCGTCTGGTTGGTTCGCTTCGAACCGGGATGCGAACATGTAGGTTTTTCTTTACTAGATTATTGACATGGGTATCACAGTGGGATCAATATTGGACCCAAGTGGGCTGGACCGTTGTCTGGCTACACGTCGTAACTAACTAATTAACTAACTTATTTTACAAAAATGCAGAAAACCGACTACAATGGGTTAACTATGATAAGTATAAGTATCTATACTGTTATTAAACATTGTATTTTAATCTTAATACAACACTCACCAAAAAAGGCAGTGTATGGGCGATAAATGGTCGACTCTAATATCTAAACCACGCCGATGATATTTGTCTATTCACCTAATAATTTTCTAATATATCTATCAAATTAAATCAAGCACTCACACTCATTAATACTGGTAACCTTTTAAAGTTCGTAGGAATCGTGGATGTTTAATCCATTTGCTATCTTGAAAGCATAGCGCCTGCGGCTAGTGTGATGACTTAGTCTTCAAAAGGGATTTCTGGCAAAAAAAAAAAAAAAAAAATGGTTGTAACATCAATCTCCAACCTAATTAAAAGAAGAAAAAAAGCTGAATTGGTGATGTTTTGAGAAGACTCAACCGAACTAACCCAGCCGAAATAAAGCTGATGGTGGAAAATGTATCCAAAAGAAAGAATTTTGCCGTTACCATGTGCTCTAATCTGGAGCTATAGAAATCAATAAACAATGTTTGAGACATAATAAAAAATAAAATAAAATAAAATAAAATAAAATAAAAAAAAAAAATAAAATAAAATTAAGTAAAATAAAATAAAATAAAAAGATAATAAAATTTGAAGTTGATATTACTTTGCATCCAAAGATTTAATCCTTTTTAATACCGGATGGAAAAATGAAACTTTGTATCATAACTGCTGGTTATTTTATGTGCGTTTATGTTTTGTTTTTTGTTTTTTTTGTTTCATATTGTGTAGGAAGAAGCAGGCATGTGTTGTTTTGTTGTTGGGTTTCTGTTTTAATAAATTCTAAGCAATCTCAGGGATTTCATGACATTTCAAGTGCAATGACAAAAACGACATGCTTGTCGACCGCATTTCCTTTTTTATACTGATTAGAATTTTCCTTTCTTTAATCTTAAAGAAAATTAGAAAAATATAAGAAAAAACAACATATTCTAACAGAAACAAATGCTAATGCAGATATTCCTTATGCATAGATTTCTTTTTAAATAATAAAAAAAAGATGAAAAAAATCGAGTAAGAAAATTAAAATTAAAAAAAAAAAATTACTAAAGGCGTGAAATAGAAAAATATATTTTATTTAAATTGAAAAAAGAAAATATTAAATGACTTATTTGAAGTATTTAGTACAAAATTAAAGCTTTATATACTTGCATATAAGCCGATATCCTAAGTAGTTATAGCTTTTTTCCATATGTATTACTTATCATATTTTAATTTAAATATGTTATAGATATTTGTAATTCAGATAATAAAAATAAGTTAAATGCATTTAAAACTTATGATTATTTGGCCCATACATGATAAGGTTTTTATATGAAATCTATTACCAATTATAAGCCAAGCAAATTTGATAAATTTAGCACTTAACCGTTGCCATTTAGGTTACCTAATTAGTTTATTTAGTTAAAAATTGTATGGCAGCTGTAATTAAACATTAGTCAAATCTTATATCGGGTCCGCCATCTAACGTTTTTATTTTCAACTAGTGTTTATTTCGTGAATGGTAACACTTAGCTCATGTCTGATTTGGCAGATAATTAGTTTTATCCTTCCGCTGAACGAATATGGTTGTGTATACGCTTGAACAACGCTGGGAAATATTGCAACATTACTTTGATCGATCGACTTACAGAAGATGCCGGTTTTGCAAAAAAAATCATCTTTTCAGATGAAGCTCATTTTGATCTTGGCGGGTATGTAAACAAGCAAAATTGTCGCATTTGGGGCATAGAAAACCCGCACGCATACATTGAAAAGCCGATACACCCAAGACGAGTCACTGTTTGGTGCGGATTTTGGTCCAGAGGCATAATTCGAAAATGTGCAAGGAGTGGCCGTTACAGTCAATGGCGATCGTTATCGGGCCATGTTGAACGAATTTTTGTTCACAAAAATTGAAGAGCAGGATATTAGCAACATTTGGATCAACAGGACGGCGCTACGTGCCACACAGCCAAGGCTACACTCGATGTTTTGCGCCCTGTTTTTGAAGTTGGCATTATCAGCCGCAGAGCTGATGTCGTTTGGTTACCTCTGAGCTGCGATTTGACACAGTTGAACTATTATTTATGGGGTGCCGTCAAAGATAAGTATTACGCCAACAAGCCAGAGACAATTGACGTTTTAAAGGACAATATTCGTGGAGCCATTGGTGAAATACAGCTGCACACAATCGATAATGTGCTTAAAGATTGGACCGAACGTGTAGGCTACTGCATGGCCAGCCGAGGCAGCCATTTGAATGAAATTTTGTTCCATTATTAACCGGAAGGATTGTACTTTCAAATAAAAAAAGGAATTTGAGAAAATATTCAGTAGTTTTTTTATAGCATTTTCAAAAAAAAAAAAAAAAAATTTTTGGCGCACCCTTTATATAAAAATGAATGCGTGTTTGTATGTATGTTTGTTTGTGCCTTATAGGCAGCTAAACTGCTGAACCGATTTTCTTAAAATTTTTACAGTATCTCCAAGATTAATGCAAATAGCTTTGTAGTCAAAACAAATAATCAGTCACCGAAATTGGTTAATTTGGCGTGGCGTCACCGATACTTAGTGAACATTTATTTTTATATATCTTGAGAACAGTAATATTAAAAGTTTATAAATTTCGTTCGAAGAACGTAGTGGGCAATACACATCATCAGTCAATAATAACAGCAGTTAATTTGTTCAAAAGTGAAGAACAATAATTTAAGCTCTGAAAAAATGGATAAGCGGCTATTGCGCAAAGCACACCGTGGTAAAATCTATCTATATACATATATATCTATATATAAAATGCGTTGAAGCTGACATGCGCCAACCGATTGTTATCCTCTAAACGAAAGATGAAGTCAATACCAAAGTTTTTATGTATATGCCTTTTTTGTAGGTTCCCTTCCTTTGTACTGCATAAGTTAAGTTTTACTTGAAAACGAAATTGGTTGCAGCATTTAAACTTTGTGTGAGTTAGAAAATCTTTTTAAAACTGTGTATATAAAAAGTATACATACATATGTAGAAAGCTTTCATTTGGTGTGTTGGCTTTACTATTGTTCAACTGGGCGTCACGCCCATATTAAATTTGTATTTATATGGCCATATCATTGAAACGGTAATAGTCAGAGTCTTTAAATTTGGCCCAACGAACTTTGTGGTCAATAGAAATCATTAGACAAAAATTAGGCCGAATTGAATAAGTGGGTGTAGCACCTTCCTTACAAAGTAAATATTGATTTTTGTTTATCTTTGGGACGGTAATAGTGGAAGGTTCTAAATTTGGTCTAAATAACTTAGTTGTTAATACACATCATCAGTCGAGAAATTGAATAAGTGGGTGCGGCATCTCCCATACAAATTAAATATTGATTTTTGTATATCTAGAGAACGATTAGAATGGCCAAAACGAACGGCTGTGAAAGATAAAATTTTGATAAGTTAAATTTGTAGTAAGAAAGTAAATTAATTTGGTCCATTTTGTTTCTAGCTTAGGCATTTCAACTCAAAGCTTCGTTTTAAAACCATCATCTTGTACTTTAAAAAGCTTTTTTGTAGCTTAAAATTAATATCATGGGATAACTTATCAGTAGTATTAATACTTAAGCTGCGCGCTTTGATACATACATATCCATAGTCTGCGTGTTGATACCTAAGTTTCGAAGAAGAGTATTCTATTAAGCCTTTTCTTAAGTCGTACAAGAGTTGTATTATCCTAAGAATTAATAAAATTATTTGTTTGGTAATCGCCAGTACTTCTTTTACAAGATTACACTGTTCATCTTTGGCATAAGCCCGGGTTAAAAACAAAAAAAAAAAAAAAAAACAACTAACCGCTTCCAATTTTCGATCAATTCTTCAGTATATTTTGTCTGTTAGTATAATTGCGTTGTTTTAGTATTGGTAATACAGTTTTGCACCCTTGGTGGAATTAAGACGGCATTATGCATTATGAGCTGCTAAAACTCGGTGATCGGAGCAGAATGAATTACTTCGTTTGAACCATGCATTATAAGAAAATTCCAAGGAATATAAAGACAAACATGATTAACTTATTCTTTTGCATGACAACGCTCGGCCTCACGTCGCAAAAGTTGCAAAACAATTGTTAGTGTTAAAATGTCGCAACCGACGTTTTCTCCGAACATTGCTTCTTCTGACTATTGACTTTTTCAGTGGATACAATATCTTTTGGCATGTCAACGAAACATTTTTTGAGAAGTCTAAAAGCGACATCGTTTTAAAAGATGTGAAACGGGATTCGGAAATAGGTTTAAAGGTGGGAGAAAGAAGAAAGCAGTGATTTGATAAATTTTTATTTTAATAAATTTGTTAATTCATTATCTTTATGAGCTAAAAAAGACGGTTCGAATTAGTTTGTACTCCCTATATATGTAAATTATACTTATTTTTGTTGTAAATAAACAACGAAAACCTTTAAATCAGCTTTAAAAAATGCTTGATTATTTTCAATGCATTTGTTCCTGCTTAACTAAACTTAAACAAACCTATGCAGCAAAAGTAAAAAGCAAAAGCAAAACGATAACATTTTTGCTTTGCTACAGTTTTTAGCTTCAAATTACATAACTATGTTGTTAAATGCTTACTGAAAACTTTAGAACTAATGAGCAAAAGCAAAAAGCAAAGGCAAAAAAGTAAAATAGTAAATAACTTGTGTAGTCAGCAAAGCAACTATTTTATCAAAAATTGCTTTTGCTGTAAGCAATAAATTATCATTTAATATATTTTTACTTAACTTTTTACTATAATGTGGGCATAGTTTGCGACTCTATTCTGATCTAAATAGAATTTATCAATAGGCATCTGCTAATGGACTACTTCTTATTTCTTATTAAGTCTAAATTTTTAACAATTGGCAGAATCCCGCCGGTACTAAGAGGGAATTTGTATACTTCTCTTAATGAGACAAAAATTCAATTGGTAAATACAGCCAGAAATTTGGGCGTTACATTTAATAGCTCGCTGACATGGTCGGATCACATTAATCAAGCATATGGCGTAATTAATGGGAGGATTAGAACCCTATGGCTCTTCCCTTTTATATGCCTCTGAGATTTTTGCTCGATGCAATATGATTTTGAAACGAAAGCTCAACATAGCGTTTAATAATATTGTTCGATATGTTTTTGCTTTGAAAAGATTTGATCATATATCACCGTATTTAATACATGTTCTTGGCATGCACCTCGATGACTACATGCTCAGCTGCTTTTACAATGCCTTTTAGGTTTACTATGGTGTATGCTTGTCAGAAAAGCTATAGTTTAACAATCCCAAACTAGTTAATAGTTTCATTGGAAGTGATTGCAACACACTAAACCCCAAATAAAACAGAGGTTTTCATCGAATAATAGTGTACTAACGCCCACACTTCTTTTTTAGCACAAGCGTATATTGTTCAGAGCTTTTGAAAAAATCCAAAAAATCCATCACCAAGAACATGAAAAAAAAAAATTTGAAATCAAAGAGTCAGAATTGAAATAAGTGCAAAACAATTTAACCAATTTTTCCTCCATGAAACAGCAACTGCAACGTACTCAATGCATAAGTAGTAAACAGTTAAGCAAAAGTAAACAACAACTCATTGCTTACAGCAATAGCGATTCTTTGCTGACTACTTAAGCAGTGAAGCTAAACAATTTATTTACTATTTTACTTTTTTGCTTTTGATTTTTACTTGTGCTTATTATTTTTTAAAGTTCTCAGTAAGCAATCAGCAGCACAGTTATTTAATTTAAAGCTAAAAACTGAAGCAAAGCTAAAATTGTAGTGCTGTTGCTAATTTAAAGCAAGCAATTTAAGGCCTGCTTTAAATAAAAAACCCACCCGGTTTTTTTCTTCTTTTGATATAGAACCAATAGCATCCGGGAGGTTTTAACCAGTGGGTTGCCAACCCTAGTTTATTTAATTCAGTAGTAAGACCCTTTTTAAGAGATGGCACTTGATTGACAGACATACGAAGTTTGTAGTAGAGTGGTTGAAAAGGTAGAGTGTGTAATACACGACGGTTTTTGTTTTTCTTTTCTACTTTTCGCAATTTACATTCTGTTGCCTCATATTATTTTTCTCATTTCATTGAGACTTTAATACTGTTGCATACGAAAGAAAGAGAAAGAAGTATAAATGATAAATTTATGTCCGTAAATTAATTTCTTGTTTGTAAGTTTTAGGCATATCATAATCATAAGTTTAAAAGTTAGATTGTCGTTTGTCAATGGGTGAGTAGAGCGCCCTATATCCATTCTTTTGCGCTTTTTAGTACAATAAACCTGTTTTTGATGGAAAATTCTACACGATTTAGTTCATTTGTGAACTAATTGAACGAACCGAATTGCAAATTAAATCAGAGCAACTCGTATTAACATTAAAAAAAATATTCGTCAGCAAATAAATTTATTTATTTTTATTTATAATTTTTTAATATTTAATACAATCATTTTCTCCATATGTTACATTTTTCTGCAGGATTTTCATTGGGACACTGAAATACTTTTGCAAATTCTTGCATATTACCCACTGCTTGTTTAACCCTAACGTCGTCACGATCATGATCAATTGCTCGGGGCAGGGAACCACAGAAAAATTGAGCAAAATTTATAAAAAATAGCTGGTTAAGGAAAGACTGCTGATGCTGTTCTGTAGAGTTAATCATTTGATGTCTAAATGTCTGCCACGCCAATTGTAAACCATTAACGTCCGCCACTCTCTCGTTGAGAGAAACCGTAGGTGCATGGCTAGTTAAACATTTAATAGCTGATAGAAATCGAGGATTACGAGACAATTGCAGACCCATGAAACTTTTATTACCTTCAGCGTCAAATTGCAGACCATGAACATCAAAAGCATGTGACAGTTCATGTGCCATAATCCAACCAACTAAAGAGTATTGAAAAACCGGATGTTGGCTATAGTGATAGAAGGGTAATTGCAAAAATAGCATGGGTATTACAAGTACATTATGTTGATGTACATAGTAGGGTGCATTACGTAGCTGGGAAATGTCATCATTTATATAAAACGTTTCGAAGTCAAAGGGTTCCATAAGTTGACGGTGCTGCTGCATAGTACGGAAGTTTAACATTTCCAGGTGATTGTGGTAAAAATTATTTGCTGTAAGCCGAGCTGTAGCATAATAATGGTTAATATTTCGTATGTATAAAGGTAAGTTACCTATACGTATTATCATTTTATTTAATTTATTTTCCAGATATTTTATTGCCCTCGATTTTAAGGAAAATTTATTGTCATTTATGATTAAAGAAAATTCATGTTTGAGTTGTAAAAAGATATTTTGTAAAACATATTCATCCTCTGCACGGTTTTTATACAAAAATGTATCATATATTAAATTTACGCCCAAAGGAAACATGACATTGGTGTGCAGTAAACATTCTCGTTCGGTTATTAAGGGTCGTATATCCAATAGGTATTGGCAAAATCTTAATAATATGTATGAACCCACTATAACTTTAGGTTTTTGTTCTACAAGCAGAATGAAATCATGGAAATAATAAAAATTTCCTGAGAATTCCACAGGAGTTCTTGAGGAAAGTTGTTGACTTAAAAGCAGCTCGAAATACAAAGACCAGTTTAGATTAGGAACTAAATATTGCAAGTCCTGTAGAGTCATTATAAAGTCATCCTGCTGTATGTGCTGATATTTTTCATAAAGATTCTGTAATTCCTTGTCAAATTCATGAATATTTTGAGCCATTTGCCTATAGTTTTTTGTATTATTGGAAAGTATCAAATCAAATTCTTGCATTATTTGCAAAACCCGATATTTATTTTCAAAGTTAACAGAAGCCTGAGGTATTTTTATGTGTATCACATACTGTGAAGATCTATTTGAAGCAAAACCCACAGATTCCTTTAGAAACACCTCCTTAAAGCCATATCTCCTTAATAAAGCCAGCATCTTTAACCAATTGAAATTTTGCCATGTATTTTCAACATCATTAAAAAGTTCAGACCACTTTAACTCCTGCTCCCATATATCTTTAAAGGGTATATGATTTAAATAACCAGCCATATTCAAGTAATAATTTCCACTTTTTAAACAAGAACCGTAGTATTTGATTATTTGAACCACCAACTCGTCTATATATTCATATTCTTTATACATTCGTTTCATGTGTAAGTCTTTAAGCGTTCTTATTAAATTATCGGCATAATAATTGCTCATTGCTCCAAAATTATCCACATGATCGTAATACGGTGCTGCTGTCCAAGAGCCACATGCGTAATCCCAAAAATTTTCACATGGTTGAGAGTAATTCGATAGATTTTCTTTAATTACCTTCAAAAGATTCCAATTTAAATTCTCCAAACATTTGCTTTGTTCTGCACAGCGTATCACTTCTACATGATCGCTGTGTATGAGTTCCAGTAAATCAATGATTTGTATAACAATTAAAATCAATTTAATATTTTGTTTATTCATTTCGAAATTTATAAATTTCGTAGATAGATTTTAGTTGCCTTTTAATTAATCTTTTGTTTGCAAAAGATCTCTTAATACTGTTTATATTGAAACCAGAAATTTTTCGCTACAATCATAATTGATATGGAACACGAATGGTAATCAGTGGAGACAGATATGGCCAAATGATGGCACTTTACTTAAATTAACAATCTAAATTCATCAATGCTTTGTATTGTTTAAGAAATATTCTTTTGATATGACTTTCTATAGGTCAAACGTATAAATTTCTTTTTAAACAATTTTTATGATTCATAATAGGCATTTCACAATCAGATAACAATCTCATTAATTTTGAAAATTAACCAGTGGGGTCCGTTTCTGCTAAGATATCTACATACATATGTTCTATTTTATACAAACAATACCATGTATTTATTTTTATTAAATTATCTTCATTAGATTTTAAAAATGAATCTAAAACCAGTTTTCTTATCTGTGACGTCTTTATTATTTTAATATTGTCATTATTAAAGCTTTAATGTGGTTTTTAATTTATTATTCTCGTTTTTTTTTTTAATACTGAAGCTTTCACGACCGGGTTAAATGACCCGCTTTAAATTTTTTGTCAGAATTTCTTGTAAATAACACTATAATTTCGTTATTTACCTTCACTACTTTTATTTAAAAATACATTTAATATATTATCAGTACTTACGAGTACTCCTCTCTTATTTACTTATTTATCGAGAAATATGTATATGTAATCTGCTCTAGCTACGGCAGCGGGTAATTTGACCCGCTATGGTAGGATTAGGTATCGGTAGGTATTATAAACATTATCATAAACGAGTTAAAATTAAAATACGTCAGCAAATAATTTTGTCTATCTAGCTTGGCAGCACACTGTACCTTGATTTACATATTCCGAAATAAACAAATCTTCCCCAAGAGAGTACATTTGGTCCCGGTAGAAGTTTAGATGCCTGTGTAAATTAGTCAAGGAAGTAAATTTTTCGTTGAGAACCACAATGTCTGTTGCGCCAATATTTCGTATTGTTCTCCAAGATTTCTTAGATCCTATAACAGAATCAAAGACAGAAAAATGTACGAAATATACTTGTCTTTTGGACACCAAGATAGTGTAATTTGTTGCCTCCTGAGTGTTTTTTTTGGGGCTACGTTAAATCCACATGTTCTTATATATAAATAATTTTTAATAAAGTACAAATCCGGCCTGGAAATTAGTTTTTATTTTTAAAACTTCTTTCACGAAAAAGAAAAAAATACACGTAGATAAAGCTAAAATTTAACCTACTCAGCATCACTATTTTTTTTAATGATCGTCTACTGTGTAGTCATTATTAGAAAAACACACTTAACCTATTAACTCTATTTCTATTTACATTACATGTGGGCTATAAAATCAAATCTAGGACCTCAGGACGGATTGAGGAATCAAACGTAATAAGCAGAATATTGAGCAAGCCTGTATTTGTGGCAATACGTGACTGTATTATTTTGGTGAAATCTTCTGCAATCTTTATTGCAATCTTCCTGTACTTCCTCAGAAAGTTACCTAATTGGCAACAGAGAATGATTGTATAGCTTCCGCTCAATGCAGAAGGGTCTATCACAAATACTTGTGCAAAATTCCTAAACTTTTCTAAATAAACGTTAATGTTCAAAGACAACGCTCTGAGTATAAGCCCGAATTGGTTTATTAACGTCTCATCTAAATCTGTAATATCAGGATTCCGTCCAAGATTTCTGAAAAGTTATGATCAAGACCTTCGTTAGTGTTTCCGAGTCCTGGTTTTGATTTGTCTACAGTTGATCCCAGTTCTTCTCTGAATCATTCTCTGAATCATTCTATAACTTTGTCAGAGACATCTCTTAATTGTCATTTTTAATTTCGAGGCGGTAGCTAATGTGAAGTAGACATTCAAAGGACCGAATCCAGGCATATAATGTAGACAAACTAAAACTAAGATTCTCTTTATTAGCTTCATATTCCCTAGAATAATTATTCATTAGTGTTGATGTTGCTCAAGAAATGTAACACTTTTGTGATGTAGAAGCATTACAAACTTTATCGTCAATCCAGATCATGTTTAGCAGACAGCTAATAGTTACCAAACCAAGATCATGTTTGACAGACACCTAATAGTCACCATCTTCGGGATCGATCCAAATCACTAATACGTCGGCGTTTGGTCTTGAAAAGGGTCTTTTGTAGTTTTTCTTCGGTTATCCAAGGCCATTTAGAGGTAGTTGAGATTATGTGGATGGTTTTACATTATCGTAAAACATAGAAACGCTATATAATTCTCTAGCCATGCTTTATTAGACGTTAGAAAACGTTACCAAATTTTTCTAGAATTCTCCCACTTTTTCAAAAATTTTGCAGACAATCTGGATTTAATTGCCTTGATGATCCCCTTCACCGATTGTTTGTCTAAGCTTTCCAGATCATGTTTTGAGGCAACAAAATTAAAAATTGCAGTATTTTTCATTAGTACTGGAAGTTTTACTCATTCATTACAAATATCTATTTTGGATACAATAAAACTGCCTTTTGCTAAAATGAAAATAAATACTTTAATGGCAGATTCGGGCACGAAATTTTAAGTTTATGTTTAACTACAGTGATGCTTTATAAAAAATTTAGCTCGGGGTTTTTACTTATCGCGTTTTGAATTCCAAGCTTAGTAACTTTCTGTAATTTTTTTTAAATAACATAACTTTTCTAAGTTAAGGATTGGAAAATATAGTATTATAGCAATAGTATAAAAAACTACTTACACTTGATTAATGAACCCACCACTAATTCATCACGACACAGTGTACAAGGGAAGGTTTTCGTTGGTTGCTTGGCTAAATCTAAATGCTGGTGATACTGACAAAATTCGGCCCAAATTTTTTACGATATTATTAACTTACTTGTTACCATATTGTTACGTATTAACCTTTTTAAAACGTTCGAATTTAATTTGAATTTCGTTAAATAAAATAAATAACACATAGTTGTTGTTTCATTTGACAGCCTCTTTATTTCCACACTTCAATTTTATACAGTAACTTAATTAACTTCCACTTTATACATAAATTACTTAATTTTTTTACGAACACTTCAACACGACTTTACTTTATGACTGTTAAACTATAACAAAGCAGTGTTCCTTAAATACCTGACTGCCATCAGTTTCGAATGTTCTAGTAAAGTCTAAAACATTTTATTCAGCTAAATAATTCAGCTATGTTATTACCCAATTGGTAACACTCTTCCATACGCAATTAATAAGACTGTTAATTCGGCCAATAGAAGAAATGCCGTAATAAAGTTTATAGCTCTAAATCGTATATGAACAGATAAGCTTGTGCAAGTATTATCTGATTGAGAATTATATACTTCGTTTACGTATACAAACTAACGAAAATGATCAGATAATAGCAAGATAATAAATAAAACAACAAATTTTACTCAGTTCTGGGATAGATGTTCATGAGAATGGGCATATGTCGCATTGTTTTTTTAAATTTTTCGTTTATGTTGTTGTTTACCTTTTAAGTTCTTCTCTTCAACGCACACAGCGAAATTTTCTAATACTACTACACTACTACACAAATTATTATTTTTTTTTTTTATTTTCGTAACAATATATTACTTTTATATTCAAATCTTAACAATTTAAATATACATAATCTGAAAGGGGGAATAATATACACACACACAGTTACTAATTCTACTAATCCAAAACGCGCATAGCTACACTTCAACAAGCATGAGAAAGATATTTTTAGAAATTTATTACATTGGCAAGGGTTTTAGTCATTTGTTTCCAAAGGCCAAGAACAGATCGTGATATCTGGATATTTGTATGATGGCTAAGTTAATGTCACCCTTTTTTGATAACAAGCTTACTATGCAAATTATGGCCCATGACAGGCGGGAAAAATCGACTTGACAGTAAGTCAGTAATAACTGGACATTCAGTACTAAGCCTATACATACAACATTTTGTAGTTGCAATAACAGGGAAATAGGGGAAACAGTTGTTCATCGTCTGTTCGAATGCCCAGCCCACACAGCTGACGTATGTGCCTCTTCTCTGATAACTAAGCAACTACCAGATCTTTTTTGTGTGCTACTCTCAGCTCTTGACTGGAAAGAGACTGTCGTAATTCTCTTGGGATACTCTCAAGGCAGTTTTGTGTTCATCTCATTTGGGTCTCCAGTCACGGGTTCATTCCGGATAATTGTGTTGCTGATAAACTTGCTAAGGCAGGCACACTCTTTCCGGACAGCCATCTATACGCGAGGGTGGGTGTACTGTTGTCCTCCGTTAAGCTGTGTATTACGCAGAAGCACTTACTAGGCGCTGACAGACGCAGACAGATCCTGAGAAGAGGGGGAATCTTGCATCATTGCTAGATTCATCTGACCTAGATTGGATAGTAGACACACCAATTAGTTGCTTCAATTGGATCGTAGGAGCTTCTCCTCTTCTGTGTCTATCCTCACTGGGCAATGTGTTATGGGTAGGCACGCGCAAAAGCTGCGCTTACCGCTGAATGAATATTGTCGAGGTTATAGATCGATTGAAGAAAAGGAGAGTGTGGTCCAATTTATTTGCCAGTCTCAGTCTCTAGCTCGACGTAGATGGCTCACACTTGGCTCGCTTTTTCTCGATAACTTTTCGGAGCTATCTAGCATTGATATCAAGTTAATAACCAGGTTCATTAGACTAGCGGGCTGATTTCCGACTTGATTTGAGGGATTGTACTTCTATGTGAGGCCTCCGGTTGACTGTCATGACCGGTTAATTTGGGCTCGGCGACTAGCACAAGGGCAACAGCACATATGTGGTTTCACAACGGGTGACAAAACTGACAAAGCTGACAAAAGAAACAGATGCCTTGGCAGCTACATAATATCCAACTTTGGTGAGTTATCTAGGTGTAGTCTCATTGACCTACTGAGATATCTCACGGTCACATGCTGGATCTAACACCACATGCATTACCATCTAAATGGCAGTACATCTGGCAAGTGGTGTGGTCTTGTCAAAACGGGCTCTTTTTGACTCTATTTAACTGTTTATGCTCAGTGCACTACTACAAAAACCCCAAACAACCCAGATTAATGTAGGGTATAATAATTACGAATATTTCTTTCTTAGGCTTAAACTTTAATGAGTTTTATTAGTGTGCATAAACTTGTGTTTGATTTCTTTCAAGACATTTTATAATCCATTTTAGGCCACTACGCTAAAAGTTTTAATGGCAATATTGGTTGCTGTCTAAAAGCTTAGATTCCATTAATTTGCAATACACATGTACCATTAAATTTTATCCAGTTTGTGGATATATTACGGATTATCAATAAAACATCGAATAAAAACCACAAAAGTTTTCCCAAAAACTCTTATACTAATTTTAAAGACCCACAGAAAAGCTTAAGTAAAACTTACAAAAAACTTTTATCCTTGTAAATAACAACAACAACAACACAATAATATTGCGAGTATTTACCGGCATTTTATTTTGGTTCCACATTTTAGCCGCATAAAAGCTTTCAATTTATTTAAGTCAAAACGCATTTGTGTGGATATGGGTGTTTAAAAGTAAATCTTTTGCAAAATATTATAGTTGTTGTTGTTGTTGCTGCTGATATTCTTCTATTCAACCAACCGTACTGGCTGGCTGCTTTCGTTTAGTAAACAATCCAGATGTGTGTCGAATACTTGCCGAGAGTTATTCTATTTGCGGACAACCAATAGAATTATATTCGAATTATTTTTTTAGTTTTTTTTTAAGTATTTCAATTAACGGTGAGAGAAAAAAATTACCGTAATTGTAAAAACAACAAAACAAAAAAGTAAATGCCTAGAAAATGCAACAAGTTTATTTAAATAACGGTAAATTAGTTAAGAAAACAAAACATTACATTTTGGCGCGCGGTTTTTGGAAGTATTCTTTGAGCGTTTTCGTTTAGAGTGAATAAAAGCAAATGTGAATTAAATTGATGAATTGAATTAATTGTAATGAATCTAAATAAAAAGGTGTTCAAAATTAAAAAGCAAAAAATAAGTGATTTATTCAATTAGTAAACAAAAATTAATAATGAAAAATATAAATAGAAAAAAAAAGGGAAATCAACAACTTAATTAATTGTGTTTAAAATTGTAAATAAATTGCTAATTATGTGTGAAATTTATTTATAAATAAAGAATATACGTGTTTAAGTTTTTGTATAATACATGATGATTAAAATATTAAAAAAGATTTCTTATAGATAAGTGGTTAAAAACCAAATAAAATTAAATAAAAATACCATATACGAGTAACAATCAAATATTTATAAAGTAAACTTTGTGTTTGTGTTTATAATTAAATAAATTTATTTAAAATCAATACCTACAACCATAATGAAAAACCTATAAAACAGATGTACAATTAATTTACGTTAGACAAGTAATGAATTTCTTTTTTAACAATTAATTAAAATTGGATTTTATTTTAAAAGTTAAAAAAAAAAAAATAAAAACAAAGACGAAAGGTACGTACAATTTCAATATTATTATTATACGAGTAGTTGCTTGCATTTTTATTACGTAGTTTCTAAAAGGTTTGCCTTACATTTTTATAGTCATGCTCATAAAACAATTATAAACAAATCATTTAAAAGTTATTATCGATAGCATTTTCGTAAATTATAACGATTATTTGAAATTGATTTTAATCACCATAGTATACAAATACACTATTGGACAAAATAAAGTGCAAATTACCTTTGTTATATGGTGAGTGCACCTAAGGTCGGCATGTACCAGTAGTTGGCAATTTTTGTATTTATACTTAAATAACTAAGAATAAAAGTAATTATGTGGTAAAAAGTAAAGCCAATTGAAATTTATAAATTTATATTCTCAGCTTTCTAAATATATGTTAAAAACAATTTGAGCTTAGATAAGTATTTTTGACACTATTTGCCTCTAATATGAGTAAGTGACTGTCTTTCGGTTTTTACGAAAATGCTTGTTTTCTTAGCAAAAAATTGGTGGGAGTGCCGAATTAATAATGTCAATAATTACTTTAAAATAATCAATTTTCAATCGGAAATGTTTTCAAAAGGTAGAAAACTGTAGAAATATGGCTACAAAAGCGAAAGAGCTGAAAAAAATTTATTTTTCTCTAATTTTAAGCGATACCGGCAATAGGAACGAATAATTTGCGATCGTCAGTATGGTTTCCGAAAAGGCTGTTCAACTGGTGACCTGCTGGCATTGCTCTCGGAGAAGTGGAACAAGTCTATTCATGGTTTTGGTGAGAGTAAGGTTGTGGCTCTGGATATCTCAAAGGCGTTTGATAGAGTTTGGCACGAGGCTCCCATTTCAAGACTTAATGAGTGTTTATAGATGGTGTCGACACTCTAATGCCGACTACTAGAACACTACCGAAAATCACTCGTTCCTATGGTCGGCAGAGGTCTTTACTACTAGTTTTGTTAAGGTCGAGATCTCAAAATACGTTAACACCTCCAGAAATATCAATTTACTAAATCTTTATATCTTTTTCAAACGCGCATTAAGTAACACTGGCCAATGATCAATATTTGTACGCACGACAGCCATATTAAAATGACCTCATCACGAGTTAATTAAGTCTTAAGGAAGTTAATGTTGGGCTTAATTTTGCAGCAAAACATGACCACTAAAAGGGTCAATTTGTAATACAGATCAGGGCTACTACAGTTGGCAAATTTTTGGGAGCCGCATTTGCGTCATTTTAGCCTTATGGACAGTCACAAAGCCTTATTGTAAAATCAACAGTTGGTTTTGGAAAAGGCAATGATTAAGTGGCTTCATAACCGCTTTCAAAACGGGTTTCTGATAAACTTTGTACACAGAAATGCAAGTCGGCGACTTTATAGTAAACTGGATTACCTTTTTGACGTTTGGGGTAAGCTCAGATACTTCTCTAGACTACTGTGTTTACAACTCGTGATTTCGTTTGTTATACTTCTTTGGTTCGGTTAACATTTTTCATCCGTAAACACAGTTTTTCTGACCAAATTATCATCGTATTTCTCCAAAAGGCGTTTGGATTTTTCTACAAGTGTCCGGTATTACGTTTTAAGGCCCCAAATTCAAGTCTATTTGATTCGATTCATGAACTTTTGTGTGATATTAATTTTACGTGTTATGACTTTCTGTTTCCGAAGAGGACATCGCAGAGTTGTTTTGATTTGAAAGCATTAATGACATGCTATGTTCGAACTGTAATTGAGCGGCTTGAGAGGACGCTAATTATGTGACCGGTCCATGGTAAAAGCTGACACATTTTAAAATACCAGTTATAGACTTCAGCTTTAGACATTAGCTTTCAGAAGCCATAAAATATAATTCCATATAATATATTCCTTTGCGATCTATTTCTTTTTCGTTTTTAGCTTTATCATGTAACCTATGTACAAAATCTGAATTATACATAATTAATATTCAGGATTTTCTAAAATGAATTTATCTTTCGTGTCTGATTGATTTTATTGAACATATAGAATGTGGAAAACATTTGTTACTTATTTAAAAAGTAACAGTTTGAAATCAATCTCGATTTATTATTTTCTGTACTAAAATATGATATGCCGACAATAGGAACACAGTATGCCGAAGACTGGAAAATTAGTGCCGACTGCTGGCAAATTTGGTGTTTTTCACAAAAACAGTTAATTTCTCAATTCCAATAAAAAAAATATTTAAATTTAACGTAATAATCTGAAACAAAACAAACTAATGAATTGCAATAACTAGTCATGAAATAAACAAAAGTCTTAAATTGCCGAGTATTGGTACATTCACCCTATTTCATCTTAGAAAAATAGAGACAAACTCAATATTATTGCTAAGAAATTAATTGAATTTATTAATTTCGTTTACATTTTAGTGTAAAAAACATAAAAACTTAAATGTTTTAATTAAACTTTTTCAGCAAAGCAACATAAATTAAAAAATGGGAAATTGAAATGAAATACAAAGAATGGTCCAAAAAAGAACATATTGCATATCACAAGCAAAAATAGCAATTGAGCTCTGTGGAATGTCTGAGAGAAAGCTCAAGGCTACGAAGTGTAAAGCTGATAATAATCCCAGCCAAAAATAGTAACTATTTTCTTCTTCTAAGGAGATTTTGGAAGAACTAAATATGACCCCAAACATATGAGCAAGGTCACAAAGAACTACTTTCAAGAAAACTGTACTGAAACACTGGAATGACCGGCTCAGAGCACCGATCTGAACGGAACATGAACGGGCTAACATTAAACATTTTGAAAAGAAATGCATGCCGAATTGAGAGAGATTCCTATAAAAATTTTTAAAAAACTTGATTTCAAGTACACCTAAAAGACTTTGTGATGACATATTTAATAAAGAGAGAGCTACGAAGTTCTGATTAATATAATATTAACCCTTCATATTTCTGTGGTCATCATCTTAGATTTTGCATTTACACTTTATTTTGTCCAACCGATGGCAGTGAGCATATTAATTTATGTTGCTTTGCTGCAAAAGTTTAATTAAAATATATAAGACTTTATGTTTTTTAAATATGACAATGAAAATTATTAAGTTTTTAACAATAATATTGAGTTTATCTCTTTTTAAATTGCACGGTCTAGGCGGCTAATTGACCAGCTCCAAACAGTGGAATAAACTGCCTCCCAACTCCTCTCAATTAGGCCATTCATTTGCGTGCTGTGGGACATTTGGCCCCGTTTTGTTGAAACCACAAGTTGTATCGATATTGTATATCATCGCACGGTAGCACTCGCCATTCACATTAACATTCCTGCCTTCGTCGTCTCTGAAAAATACGGTCCAATGATGACACCGGTCCATAATCCACACCAAACTACATTTTTCGGGATGCATTAGGAGTTCTTGCAATGCTTTTGGCTACTCTTCACACCAAATACGGCAATTTTGCTTGTTCACATATTTATTTAACCAGAAATGAGCTGATCATAAATTGAAAGAAGTGCAATATGCACTTTCTTAACTGAGCATGAATTTTGAATGAGCTTCGACGATGAACACAATTTTCTGATAAAAAAATGGATCTTCATCCAACTGAATTTTGATGATAAAATTTAATAATCTGCAAGCGTTGTTCGTTTGTTAGTCGATTCATGATTAAATTAGAGACCAAACTGAACATGAACTTGCTAAAAATCATCGATATTTTGAATAACTCTAATATGGCGAGAAAATTAAATGAGTCCTGACAATAATCTGTGGTTTGAAAACAAAAATTAAACATATACTTCTATAAAACTACGGTCACATTTGTCAAATATTTGACGAAAAAACAACGTGACCACTATTTTAAAACAATAAATATTATTTATTTGTTTAAATTAAGAACATATGTAATTCAAAATTGTAAATATTTCTTGGTACTATTATTTGTTTTTAGCTTAAGCATGTACAACTTGAAAAGACTATATCAGCATCACTCGTAATCTTTAATTTTACGTTACATAGACTACGCATATTCTGGCTGCATTCTTTGCCGAATTTTCGCAATTAAATCAGATGTGTAAGCTTGCGGTCAGATCAAGAGACGAAGCATTCAGAAATTGGCGTAATAACAAATGCGATCATACTGATTCGCTACGCAATCAGGCGCAGTACTTAGGCGCGAAAAAGTTCTATACGAGCAGTACCTACGTGCTATATTTTTTACTTTATCGCGGGGAAGTAAGCTTTTGGTCGTTCATTAAAAAACTCAGGAACAGTACTTGTTCGGTTCCAGTCCTTATAAAGAATGACCAAAAATTCACTAACCCGGTTGAAAAGGCAAACCTTTTGGCCGAAATGTTTGCGGGTAAATCGAACTTGCCGGAGAGCGTTCAACCACTGCCCGAACTTGAAAGAGTTAATAAGTCTTCTGGGCCGGATGGCATTCCAGCGCTGGTCCTGAAGCAGTGCTCTTCGACGCTTGTGCGTTCATTGGCTAATCTTTCTAGTGCGTCTTATCGTGCGGGTGTTTTTCCATTTTGCTGGAAGGTTGCCAATCCCCAAAAAGAGTGAGGCTAGTCAGCGTGAAAACTACCGCCAAATAGCAGTTTCTCCGACACTTTCCAAAGTTATGGAGAATATGATTAATCACCATATTGTGAAGTGTTTAGAGTCCAACAATTTGCTGAGCGATCGCCAATATGGTTTCCGTAAAGGTCGCTCTTCTGGTGATCTGATGGCGTTACTTTCTGAAAGATGGAACAGATCCATTCATGGATTTATTGAGAGTAAGGTTGTCTTGTATGGACAGGTCTATTTTGGAGCTTCTCGACCGCGCACAAGAGAGGGCGAAAGTTTTTATTAATGACGGTATCAATTTTTTAGACCATCGTCGCAATGTGGCGGGTGTTTCATTGTTCTATCGGTTCTATAACGGAATGTGTTCTGATAAAATTAAGGAACTAGTTCTTTGTAATCATAGCTCATCTCTTTGTAGTTGATTGTTCAGTGAATCGCACAACGCATTATAGAGAGAATTTGTTCAATTAACGACATGAGCAAATTTGAATCGAACGTACATAAGCTCTACTCTCTCTATTCTCGTTCACACAACCTATTTTCCTAGTACCAGCACAATGTATTGCATAAGTAGGAGTTATAATACCCTCAGTGCTGGCCTCAAGAGAAAAAAAAAAAATTCAATGAAATACCATATGCAAGAGGTATTCGTAAAAGAAAATGAAATTGAGTAGGGTGAAGCCTAGGAAAACAAACTATTCGTTAAAAACCGCTTTTATTAAATTGGCCAATAAATTGGCAGAGTACGCGCAATAGGATGACACTCTACTGAAAATGTAATAAACAACCTCGACATACTCTGAACATATTAAGACCAAAAGCACAAAATCGAGTCCGGTGAATAAATGTTACGGAAGTTAGAAGACACATATGTATATAAATACGTACAGTGCCGGTCAAAAAATAGCACCATTGATAGCTTTTGATTCGCACATCAATGTGCAATAATTACAATCTCTTTGATATTTCCTATGATCAATTTAATAAAAAAACGTTAATTTTGGGCAGTCAAAAAAATAGCACCGTTTCACAAAATTTTGGTTTCTTTTATTAAAAACCGCCATAAAGAACATAAGGTACTCTAAGTTTATGTTGAAATAAATTAGGTTCATACAAAATTTTCAATTTATTTTAATAGAAATGAGCATTGTATGTCTGAAAAAGCTGTTATTAAAGAAATGGTTTTTGAAGATAAACCATATTTCTAAATGAGAAATTTGGTTAGATGTTCCAACAAAGTTATTATAAAGACTTTACAATTTGTTTAAAAAGTTGAAACACGTGGTTGCAAGAAAGTAATGTCGACTTTAATGGTTGTACGTTTGGTCAGACAAAGCAAGAAAATCTCTTTTATGCCAGCTACAGAGTTCAAAAAGCATCAAAAAGTAGCTGCCAGCGTTGAAATTATTGCTCGAAGATTAAGAGTCAATAAATTAAATGCGCGAAGTCCCTAAAAGTGCCATTGTTCACACACAAGCACATTCCATTGGCTTGTTTAAAATTGGAGGAATGTGTTATGGGCAGTTGAGTCCAAGGTTGTTTTATTTAGAGGCAAAGGTTCACATTTCTATATCAGAAGACTCCCCAACACAGAGTTAGATCCATACTTCCTCTCTAACACCTCTAAGACTAGCTATGGGCAGATGAGTCCAAGGTTGTTTTATTTAGAGGTCTACATCAGAAGACTACAACACAGAGTTAGATCCATAATTCACCTCTAACACTGTTGAATAAAGTGGTTCAAGCATTGTGATAAAGGGGTGTTTTTCCTATTATGGTGTTGGACCTATACATTGGATCAAAACAACCATGGATAGACAATTAATGTTAATATCCTAAAGGATATTATGCTCCCTTATGTTTCTAAGGAAATGCCGCTGATATGGGTCCTTTAGCAGGACAATGACCTTAGGTATACTGCAAACTTGCAAAAAAGTGGCTTCTGAAAAATAATATTAACTTGATGGAGTGGCCCGGTCAGCCACCTGATCTCAATATCATTGAGAAACTTTGGGCAGATATAAAAAATGGTGTATCGCATATATAACCACTTTGTCCAACAGGTCTGGAATTTAATTTTAATTGAAAGATGTCAAAACTTGGTCAATTCAATTTTAAGACTCTGTTTAGTCGACATTGCCAACAAAGGCCATGCGACAAAATATTAATTTTGACATGTGCATCGATGATAATAATAGTGAATTCAAAATATTTAGTTTATTTATAGTTTAGTAACTTATTTCTTAGTGCAAAAGAATAGAGTGCCATTTTTTTGACTGAGCTTTTTAAAGTTTCATTTTTAAAAACTTAAAATTTAGAATAAAAACTTAGTGAAGTTAGCGAGTATAAGCTTCTTGTGGTACAGACAAGATATAAGATGAAGTATGTATATTTTTTCCTATAGTGGTGCTATTTTTTTACCGCAGCTGTACATATGTGTTTTACATGCCCATTTATAATAATATCTGGCTTATTCTTTTCTTTGATTTTCGTGATTTTTGTTTTACTTTTTTCACAATTAATTTTTAATGTTCAAACCATTAATACCATATCCTAAGGTAATGAAAATATGTTTATTGTTTATATGTTTGTTTTTGTCATGTTATATTGTAAAAAAATCGTAAAGTCAAAAGCACTGCCTTTTAATATACCATAATTCCTTTAATATAAAAAATTAGCTTATTTTCTCAATTGAAGTCTTATTTTAGGGAAGGCAGACAAAATTGATTATATTTTTTTTATTTTTTCATATGGCACGTGTAATAATAGATTAATTGAAAAATTTATCCAGTGGGCAAAATTATTTATTTATAAATTAAAAAAATTATGTATTCAATTAAACAAAAATGAAAAAAAAATAATTCAAATAATTTTGTGATAATACATCATAACAATTGAAAAATAAATTTTTATGCTCATCAATACATACATATGCATATATACATATGTATTTTTGTTTTTAAATTTATTGAATTTAATTTATTAAATTCAAATAAAAATAATTGTTCGTTTTGAAAAAATGAAATATTTATATATGTATGTATGTGTTTGTAATACATATACATATCTGTGTGTAATAAAACCTTAATAATAATCGATAAAATTTTTCCATTTAAAATCTATTACGAATTACCATTTTTTTACACACAGCCATTAATAGACATCGCAATGCCACATCAATTATTACTCTCTTTTAGGATGAGATAATGGAAAGAATTACATCTTAAGTAATATATTCGCAGAGTGTGAAATTGGGAAAATTGAAATCAATTACCTTTTAAACATGCCATAGACAATATTTAGAACAAAAAAGATCTAATATTTTAAACAAATAAAATAGCTATAGTCGGTCGAAAAGGTCTGTAAATGCAGTATACTCTTCATTAGTACATAGCAAAACAACAACAGGTAATGGGTTATACGTGAGCACAGGTGAAAACAAATCATCCATCCCCTATATGATGTGAGTACAAATTACCATGTATTTCGATATGGTCTTCTACTTGGTTGAGCGTCGGAGACTATCTCAACATTTGATCTCAGTGCAACCAGTAATCGATTAAGAAAATAAGGATACATGGTGCTAATATACTTCTTGCAATTTGCGTTTTTATCACAGCCACCACAAAATGCTTCCCAAGGGCTCATATCAAAGCCAAATTTTAACTAAGTTACGTACGCTCTTGTAGTACTACCCGCCTGTTTGACTTTGTAGTACAAGTACGATATCTCTATGGATTAGAATCTAACAACAACACCAGCAGCAAGAAATGAACTCTACGGTGCGCTAAATGCCCACAAGAGACCTACAAGAAAATATAACGATAAACGAAACCTGCCTCACCGAATACTCAAAGTTGCATTTTATACTACGGAAACAGAGCATAATACAAAATGTATGTAGACCAGCGTTCGGCAAACTAATGTTAATGCATTTTACAATTGTGGTAGTAATTGAGAGTCTCAGGCCACTTTGCACTGTGTCTTTCAACTTGTTTTCTCTTTACTTCTCTTTGTTTATTTTTCAAAAACAGCAAGGTAAGAGACCGGTAAGATGATTGCGAAGGTGGTGGCCTCTAACCCCACCCAAAGTCTAAAGGAGGATACCTACAGTAGAAATATAAAATAAGAGAAAGAAATGGAACCAACAATCATGAGAAAAAGCAAGAGCATAGGAGCAATAAGTTAAAGAAGAAACAAGAACAGGAGTAAGGAAAGAAGGGCAAAATAAATGTTAAAAGGACACCCCCTTCACCAGTAATCCTCTCACCAACCAAAAAATGCCTGACAAAATCCCCTCTAGGTCTAAAATTTAGGTAGACACAAAGGTCCCGTCCCATTATTATTACTCTGTTTCTTCGAAGACCAGGCAGAGGTACAGAATGCATTCAACCGTCTTTATCGCTACAAATTCTGCAGAAGTCAGTGGTGCTTGTGTCCCACAATCTGGTTTTTGCCCTCCATCAATATACAATGCCAAGTCAGAGAACCTACTGGAATTCTAAGAGATTTCCTACAGAGCTTGAGGATCTACTTCGTTCTTAAGTGGTTCAGTATGAACCATTGCAAAATAAAGACTCTATAATAACCCCTGCTCCTGCACTTCTCAACGCATTTATAGGTCAATCGAGCTGAAGAAAAAACCCTTCCGCCAAATGCGCATGCAGCGTGACCCATCCACCTGAAATATATGCAGTTTTGTTTCACACAATGCCGCAGTGCCTCGGAATATAACATAGTCTGACGCTGTACATGTCATGAAACAGAATGAGGGTCTTCTCGCGGGACGTGTTCACCCTGAAATATCCCATAACCGTTTAGTTCTTCTAAATATTTCATATATAAGTGCAAATGCCTAACCTGCCAAAAGTCTGATCATCTAAAAAGAGTTTACTCTCAATATCATCTAAATCTTTAATATTTGTTATAGTATAGGCTTTATATTATAACATTCTTCCAGTACTTAGTTCTCTTCCCACATGGGCAGTCTTTGGAATTAGTCACGTCAGATCTTTTTAAGCCCAACACACAGGGCTTAATTTTGGTTTTTGGTGAGGCTTTTGGGGATTTATAACTGATTTCAAATTTCGTTCAATTCGAAATAAAAATACCTAAAAAAGATACAAAAATATTTCTACAGTTAGGGCTACAAACTTTATTATAGAATCTATTCTATTGGTTTGTTTCTAGACTACGAACACCCTGGCAATGTCGTATTTATTTATGTTATACCAACTCAATTTTTGGTATTAAGATTTTACATTTGAATTAACGTAGCTGAATAAAAGGTTTTAGTATTTTTGGAACATTCGAAACTAATGACAAAATTCTATAAAAGGCGGCGCATTATGCTTAGCTAAGGCGTTAATAAAAGTATTGAGTAATTTGTATAAACTGAAAGATAAATAAGTTTCTGCATAAAGTTAAATTGTGGAAATAGAAGAATTGTATAAATTGAATACAATAAATTCGTGTTATTTATTTTATTTAACGCAATTTAGAAGAACTCAAACAATTTGAAAAGGCTAAAACGTAACATTTTTAAATTTAACCTTTTATATGGCCAACCCGATATTTTGTGTGTAAGTATAATTGCGTTGTTTTGGTATTGATAATACAATTGTGTACTCTTAGTGAGTCAAACCGACATTGTGTACTATGAGCTGCCAAGACTCGGGGATTGGAGCAGACTGCAATTACTGCGCTTGAAAAACGGCCGAAATGTAAAGATAGTCATGATAAAGTGATTCTTTTGCATGAAACGCTATTGCCAAACACATGTTAGAAACGATCAGATGTCGCACCCATCGTATTCTCTGTACATTGCTATTCTATTGGTTGTTTCTACGGTTACAATTTTTTTTGCGTGTCACCGAATCCTTTCTTTAAAAAAAGTTGGACGTCTTAAAAGACGAGAAGATTTTCTGAGACGGGATTGGAAAATTGGCTCAGAGGTGGGGAAAGATGTAGGCAGTGATTTGATAAATTTTTGTTCTGATAAATTTGTTAATTTATTATATTTTTTGCGCTAAAGAAATTTACCTTATTTATGTTGAAAATCAACAACGAAAACCTTTGAATAAAGAACCCAACCGGGTTTTACCGGGTAGGTTTAATTGGGTTACGCAGTAGGTTGCCAATTCTGGTAAAAATGCTTTGATGAGGTTATGTTCGGTCAGTATGAAGTTTAAGCAAAACTAAACATTGATTGTATACTATATATACGAATTTAAATCGGTCACATTTAAATCCCTTGTCACTTCATCGTCTATTTTGCTTGCTAGCTAAGTTTTGAAGAAGAATTCGAACTTAAAATTCTGATTATTTGTGCCAGAGAAATGCTGCCGAATTTCTAAAAAATTTTACAAATAACAGAGAACTCTTTTTAAAATCGTAGTAAGGACTAAAGTTCTACTTTTTCAAAAACAAATACTACAGAACCTTTCAGGGTATGACTAGATTTATTGGCACCTGTTTCAATTCCCCCTAATTAATAATTCAAATTGTGTTTGTTTCTACAATTATCTGGCATTTAAATTCAATTGATTAATTGTATTTACATAGATAATATCTAATCTATGTAAATACATATTGTAATAGTTGGTTTGTTTTTCTTGTTCAATTAATATGTCACATTTAGTTTTCGAGCGCCCTATTGCTTCATTTATCTGTAAATAATCTTAAAATAACAACAACACTTGAAATGTATATTTGCATGAAAACAATCTTTAATTAAATTAACAAAAAAAAAAGAAAAATAATAAATAATAATAAAAAAAAGTAAATATGTATGTATAGGTATATTTGGCTTTATTGTTTATTTATTTGTTTAAATTTATTATTTATTTATTTATTTATTTATTTATTTTTTGTTGAATTTTTTTGTTTAACTTAATCATCAACTGTTTGTAGAAAATATTAAAACGATAAACCGTTGACAAGTAAAATATACAATGAAATACTCCGGTAGTTGTGTGTTTTAAATAAAAATTAAATATTTATTTTGCAAATTGCAAAGTAACAACAGAAAAAAAAGTAACTGTCAAATAGTACAATGAATATTTAATTAAATTTTCTTTTACTGTATTACAGCCTAACAAAATTCATTTTACATATTTTATTAAATTAATTATTTATTATTTTGTATGAAATATTTTCTTTTATTGAAATGCTTGCATGGCTGGCATGCGTAATATTTCGTTTATTTTTTGTTTTTTGTTTAAAAATTTGTTTAAGCCAATGACATTGTATCCGTTTACAATATTACTTTGATATCCTGGCGGAAAGTGTCATTTAATTTGTAACAAAATTAATATTTTAATGATATTGTAGTGGTCTGTCTACTTATTCATGTACACTCTAGTTCATTTAAATATACCAACAGTGATTAGAAATGACTAAAAAAATTTACATGTCGAGTAAGCTAATAAAAACAGATTTCAATGTGCCGACATACTACCTTCATCAAAAAGTTTCCGGAATTTATTCAGAAAGTTAAAAATACAGGTTTATGCATCAAAATCTATCTATGGGTAATGTAGATATTCAGGAATCAGATGCTCTTGATGTTTTGGGTATGAGAATTAACTGTGACGTTCGTTGGAACGAGCACATATTTCGAGTGTCGAAAGAAGCATTCAAGTACCTCGGCTTTTTAAGACGGTGGAAGAATTACTTCACTCTATCTGATCTCCTTAATATTTACAAGATCTATATCCGACCCAAATTGGAATACAACTCTCATGTATGGGCCGGTGCTTCAAAGCCTATTTTGGAGCTTCTTGACCGCGTACAGGATGGTAGGGTGGCCAACTCTATCGATTCATTAGAGCATTGTCGCAATGTGGCGTGTGTTTAATTGTTCTATCGGTACTATAACGTAATATGTTCTGACGAAATTAGGGAACTAATTCCACAACCTCCACAACAATGCACTGCATGATTAGGGGTTACCCCTGAGTGCTGGTTCCATACAAAAAAAAAAAAAAAAAAAAATATTGTTGCCTTCTAAATAATCCAAATCGACTGCAGCACACTTATACCAGCGCTTGATCCAATCCTCGAAACATTTTTTATATTCGGTTTTCGGTATGTCCATCAGTGCTTCCTGGGATTTTTCCATTATTTCCTCTCGGCTGCTGAAACGCGTTCTCCGTAATGGTTTTTTAACTCGATTAAACACAAAGAAGTCACAGGGAGCCAAATCAGGAGAATTCGGTGGCTGTTGGATGATTATGGCTTGTTGCATTATTCTTCACAAAATTTCGAATAGTGATGGCACTGTGCAACGATGCGTTATCATGATGCAAAATCCAGGAGTTCACAATTCTGGTTTCTTTCGGCGAATCGCTTCACGCAAATGTCTCATAAATGTCCCAAGTAATACTCTTTGTTTACTCTCTGGCCTACTGGCAATAAATCATGATGCACTCCATCGTTGTAATCTATGAAAACCGTGAGCATTGCCATTTTTTGGACTGAAAAAGTCGTGGTTTTTTTTGGCCTCGGCTCATTTGGTGAACGCCATTCGCTTGCCTGATGTCTGGATTGCGTGTCGTACTCATAAACCCACGTCTCGTCTTCTGTAGTGATCCTTTTGATGAATGTAGGATCGGATCAGCCTCGCAAATCATGTCTTTTGCGATTTCAACACGGTCTCTTTTTTGCATGAAATTGGGGTCTTTTGGCACCAACTTTGCTGTTACACGACGGAAACCTAAATCATTAACCAAAATGTGTTGGATGCATCCATGGGCAATGTTCAAGTCTTCCGCTATCTCTTAATGGTTTATTTGAGGTTATTGACCAAGTTTTCTTTTACTTAATCAATATTTTCGTCGGTTTTCGATGTCGATGGTCTCTCTCTGCGTTCATCATTTTCAATTGACTCATGACCACTTTTGAAGTGCTCGTGTCACTGGTAAACGACCGTTTTCTTTAGAGAATCGTTGCCGAAACACTTTTCCAACATTTCCAACGTTTGCGCAACATTAAGTCAGTGTTTTACGCAAAATTTTATACAAGTTTGTTGTTACAAATTGTCGCCAACACACATAGAGATAGATGTACTCCTGGCTACTTAGTTTTTGCAAATGCCCTGACGCTAAGTTTTAGCGAGAATATCAACAACAAATATACCAACTTAAAAAAAAAAATTAAAACTATGGGATCAAGTTGCTATTATAAAAGGTGACCAAAAGTCCATTACATACAAAGTCTATTCAAATGGCAAAAATGTGACTTTAAAATAGTTCATATGAATAACAACAGCTGCTGGGTTTTTATATTATTGAGCGAATTTGTTACACAGATTTTTCAGTCTTAATTAGTTTGATAAATTGCACCTCATAAAATAATAACTCCTTTAAAGTGGGACGAGGAGAACCATTAACATCAGAAGAAAGAGGAAAAACGGAAGCTTTTTTTAACAAAAGTTATCGTTTAGAAAAAATTGAGAGATAATCGGAAGTGCTCATGTTGTCTTCAATTACATCAACAATCGGAATTCCTTGACAAAAACATGAAAGCAAGACCAGTAAGTATCATATCCTCTGATTCCATACCAAAAATTAAAGCGAATGCCGTAGTTTCTGCTGTTCGGCGCTTGATTCTGGATGCTTCGCATGTCATGAGAATGAAACCTAAACAAAAACTTGTATCTGGTGGGCTCTCTATCGGTTATTTTGAATCTGCCAATACTTATGCCATTCTATGCTGTCACAAAATTTAGTATATCATCTCCAATAAACGAAATGAATCGATTAACGCTTGAGCAACAATGAGATTTATTGTAAATTTATTTCCAATTTAAAGACAATTGGACGGAAGTTGCAAAAAAATCAAAAACTTCCATTATCTTTTCGGATGAAGCTCATTTTCATCTTGGTGGGTACGTTAGTAAGCCATATTGCTGTATTTGGGGCTCAGAAAACCCAAACGTCGTCTTACATTGGGCTATATTTCCTTGAAAATGAGGATAGCGCAACCATTACGGTCAATGGAGACACCTATCGCACCATGACAACTGATTTTTTTGTTCCTGCTCTTCATGGTATTGATGTAAACGATGTTTGGTTTCAACAGGATGGTGCAACTTGTCACACATCTTTTGCCACAAGCGATTTATTGCTCGAAAATTGATCCGATCGAATGGGGTATTGAGAGGCCAGCCACGGCAGCCATATGAATGAAATAATATTTTATTTATAACCGGAAAAATTTTAATTTACAACAAAAAATAAATTTTTTGTTTTATTGCCTTTTTAAATTTAAATTTTTAAATGGTCCACCCGATATTAAAACCCATTCACAAAGAAAAAGGAATGGATTTTGCTAAAGTTCACATAGCATGAAATGCTGCATGGCATACTGTAGTCTTTTCTAATGAAAATAAATTAAACCTGGATGGTCTTGACGGATGGTCATGATATTATAAAAGAGAAAGTAATACTAAGTCGTCAACACAGTCGCATTGGTGGAATTATGGTATATCAGACTATGACCGGATTAAAATACCATTGAATATGATAAAACTAAAAGCAGAAAAACATTCTGGAACGAGCTTTTCCGGAATGCAGTAACATTTCTTACACGGTAAAAGCCTGGATAAGTCACCAAAATGTGACGCTAATGGACTGGCCACCTTACTCTCCAACAGTGTTGACAAAAACCCGGGCTTTTTAAAAAATACCCAACTCGTCGGGTTTTATTGGTATTTTTAAGTTTTTTTTTTGGATTTTATAACGGCTGCCAAATTTCATTGACAATATTTTTTGTTTGTTTGTACAATCACGTTGTTTTATTATTTATAGTGGAATTTTGCACTCTTGGTGGGATCAAATCGGCATTGTGTACTATGAGTTGCTAAAACTTGGTGATCGGAGCAGACTACAAGTACTTAATTTAAATTATGCATTATGAGAAAAACGGCCGAAATATAAAGTCAGACATGATAAATTTATTCTTTTGCATGACAACATCCGACCTCATGTTGCAAAAGTTTCAAAACAAATATTAGAAACGATAAAATGCCGCATCCGACGTATTCTACGAACATTTCTCACACCTTTTTATAGGGGCTTTCTTTACACGGCATTTCGCTATAACGGCCTGTTTGAATTAGGGTCGCTTTAAGCGTATATTCCTTCGTTCTACGACTAAAAAACCGTAAGTTCTCAATTTTTAACTAAAAATGTAAGGGAAGCAAATGCAACACATATTCATCTCGTTTAAAGATATCTCGATTTACGGCCTACATTTTCCAAAACTACCTAAGCCGTATAAAGAGTATGAGTATCTTTTAGCATGTTACCGAATCACTTCCTTCGAATAAATACAAAATCGGCTTCAAAGTTAGAAAACCTTAAACAACGAGAAGTTTCTTTGAGACGGAATTTGGAAATTCACTCAGAGGTGGGAAAAGATGTAAGCAATGATTTGATAGATTTGTTATTTTATTATCTTTCTTGAGCTCAGAAACGGAACAAATAAATTTTAGTCCCAATACGTAAATTACACTTACTTTTGTTGTAAATAAACTACGAAAACCTTTAAATAAAAAACACCGTGTGGTTATCCAATAAAACCCGGGTGGATTTGGGTTACCCAGTGGGCTGCAAACACTGCTCACCAGACTTAAACATAATGGAAAATGTCTGGGAATGATTTTTACTGAAAGTTTATGAAGGAGGTAAACAATATGAAGACGTTTCATCGTTGATCAATGCAATCGACACCGCTTTGGACGAGATTTACTTAGATTACCTTAAAACACTCTACCATTCCATTCCAAGTAACATATTTGAAGTTCTAAAACACCATTAAGGCAATACTCATTACTAAACATTAAAGAACAGTTCAAATCAAATAGTTCTTAATAATAAAATCTAATCCAGTGAATAATTTTTATGTTTTTTCTAAACTTTTCTTTGCCGTTGTTATTCAAATGAACTATTTTTTTGAGTTCTCCAACAGCTTTTTTCAAACTTTAGTAAATAAATTACAACACATAAAAAAAAATAAATAAAAAATTAACGATAATAAGGAACAATAAAGTAAATTATCTAAAAAAAATTATTGCAACTTTTTTTTTTTTTGGTTGGTTGATTAAAAATTCGCAGTAACATATAAATTGTTTGCTGTTGTTATTTAAATAGACTGGAGTGACCGAATATTATATTGTCATATATATTACAGTGGGAAATAATTTTTTTTTATTAAAACATCAGTTTTATTTTAATAATTAATTATGCTCAACGATTTGTTACAATAACTTATTCACCTTAGACTTTCAGACTTTTTAAATGTAAAATATACAGAAACCTGTTGCTTTTGTGATAACCTACATCACCATGAACAAGTGTTTGGATATAACTTGTGTTTGTACTGATGTTATATTATTATAACAATTACTTAAAACATTTTTTGAATAAAGTGTGGTGTGCTAGCCGTTCTAGCATATAAACCTTTTAATCAAAGATCTAATGAAGATGAAAATGGGTGTATAATTATTAGCACTGTTTATAGCGTTTTTTAAAAGAAGAATTTTCGAGTTAGTGCTTGTTTCAAAACTTTAGTGCTTTTTTTGTTGGTACCATCACAGTCATTATTTCCAATGGCAATAAAAACGCCTACAAAAAAGTAACACCACAATATTTTTCTAAGTGTATACTTAAACACAACACTATACAAATTGTTTCTTATATAAAAATGCAATCGTTTGCAAATATAATCTATATTATTGATGCATAAGTGATATAGTCTGTGGTATAAGTATGTAAATGTTGTAAAATATTTTTCTATTCTGTATGTGTATACAACTGTAGTGAACACATTTTTCAAATTTAGAAACACTAAATATTGAATCTTGCATATCTTAAGCAAGGTAATAGTGGAAGTCTTCTGAATTTGGTTTAAGTGACTTCATTGCCAATATAGATTATCATTCAAAAAGTATCTGGCATTGGATAAGTAGGCGGATAATTTTTGTATCAAATACAAATACAAATAAGTTCAATATGTGTAAATTAAAGAAATATACACTAGTGACCATAACTAAAGCAACTGATATTACACAACGATGTTATTGCAAATATAATGATTTAAAAACAAAGACAGTAAATTTTTCTGTTTTTATATTAGCACTCTATTCACAATAATATTGTTACGAATATAAAAATACAACTCTGCATTATGGTATTTTGGTATATGTCAAGTTGGCAGCACTGCCACATCGAATATCTTTGCGTTACATTTGAATTGGCGGATGTGGAAATAGAAGATGATCGATATTTCCTGAACCTTCTAAAATGCAGACAATTACGTATATAAAGGGCTGTTTTGTCTACATGTCAGTTAGTTATCATTTGGCTGTCGTAAGATAAAGCGGAAATAAAAGTGCTGTATAGTGAATATTAAGTTATTGTAAACTGTATAAAAGTTATTGTGTAGTAAATAAAAGATAACAGTAAAACAAGAAAATAAAAACGGTATTTATTTTATTTTAAACGCAATTTAAACGAACTCAAACGTTGTAAAAAGGTTAAAACGTAACAATATAGATAAAAAGAATTTTAACATTTACTTCTCTAGATTGCAAGAACAAAAGGGAATCTAAGAAGCCGCTGTGGTATGGTAGGTTAGACACCTGCCTACCAACCAGAAGGTCCTCTTTTCAATATTAGGCCAAACCATCTGAATAGAAGAAAAAGTTTTTTCAACAGCGGTATATATTCGTTAGTAACTGGTTGTAAGTATTACTACTACTTCTCGTATGTATTTGCCGCTCAGAGTCATCGTTAAAGAGTAAGTTCCTTTCAATGAGTCTAAAACTAGAATCGGGTGTATTTCCTGTGTTTCTTCATGGAATGTTATGGGAATATATCGGTTGGGCCTTTCAAAAGTTTAAATTTAAAAATGCAAAAAAACAAAAACATTTTGCAATTTTGCCAAATTTATTTTTATGTTCTTCCGGTTAGAAATAAAATATTATTTTATTCATATGGATCAATTGTCAATAACTTTTTCGAGTGTACTGGGTCGTATCTCGACAATGGCATCACGAATGTTGGCCTTCAAATGCTCAATTGTCTCTGGTTTGTCGGCATAACACTTATCTTTAACGGCGCCTTACAGATATTAGTCCAACGGTGTCAAATCGCAGCTTCTTGGTGGCCAACTGATATCACCATTGCGGCTAATTAAATCCGTTATCATGGTGCGATAGGTGTCTCCATTGACCGTAATGATTGCGAAATATGAAATATGGGCCGCTGCACGAGCCCCATCAAAGAGTCACTCGTAATGGATGCATTAGCTTCTGTAAGAGCTTGTCTGAGCTCCAAAGGCGTCAATTTTGCTTATTAACGTACCCACTAAGATGAAAATGAGATTCATCCAAAAAGATGAATTTTTTTATTTTTTCTTGAAAATTTTTTTTTTTATGCAAAAACCTTGTTTTGGGGATGTCTCAAGAGGTCTAGAAAAACTGCTTTGAGAAATGCTTTGAACGAATGCAAAAGTGTAGTGATCATATTTTGGAAAAACCATAAAGGCATTTTAATTTAATAATATTTGTTATTATTTGCTATTCCCGAAATATAAATAGTACCCTCGTACACTTAAAACACTTTACGTTACGTTGGTTCACTGAAATGTTTAATAGTCTTTCATAAAGCATTGTGTAAGAAAACTTTAAAGAATGCTTTAATCTTGACAAACCATATTTTTTCTTGATTCTTGGCAAGCTATAAAAATTTTTGCAAATGAAGCGAAATTAAGACCATTTGACAACCCCAAGTGCAACAGACCAGGGACTAGAAACATTGTATTTGATTAGTGGTAACATATCATAGTGCCATAACCATAACCGTAACCATAGATATCAATGAAATTTTGATTTTCTCCCCTAATCATAAACAGCAGCTTATTGCTGGATAAACCTATTTTTGGATTTTTTTTCGTTTTACAATAAAAAAACACTACAAGAACAATCCTTGCATAAACAACCTAATTAACCGCCGTCTAACATGGAAAAGCCACATAGATGCCTAGTTAATCCAAGTCAAACTAAAGGCAATACAAATAAATTGGCTTATTACTAGAAACTTGGTGCTTAGTTTGGACTGTAAGCTCCTACTTTATAATGGGATTTTGAAACCAACTTGCTGCTACGGAACACAATTATCGGGCACTGTTTCAGCTTCAAACATTGAACAGATTAAAAGGCTTCAAAATAAAATTTTGCGACTGATTACAAATGTTCCATCGTTATAAGAATTCAAACATCCAAAAAACCTGAACGCGCCCCTGATTATAGAGAAATTCGTCAATGGGCAAGTTTCACGAACATATGATTTTTCGCCCCGCACTGGTTGGACTAAATTAATACAATGGTATAATGAGTACAGGACATATATATATATATATAGGGCGTGTTATTTATTGAGGTATAGAACTTTAAGTTGGCATTACTTTTCAAGATGGCGACCGACTTAACAGCTGTCAAGTGATTTATTCTCAATTTGAATTGGCAATTCATCATGAATAGACTCACGCCTTTACAACGCTTGCAAATAGTGCAATTTTCATTTATCATAAGTGCATTTTTTTTTAATTTTCAATTTTTTCAATTTTCATAAGCGAATTTTGTTTAGCGATGAAGCGCACTTCTGATTGAATGGCTACGTCAACAAACAAAACTGCCGCATTTGGAGTGAAGGTAATCCTCAAATGTATGTGGAAACACCGTTACATCCAGAAAAACTGACTGTTTGGTGCGCTTTATGGGCTGGTGGAATCAGTGGTCCGTACTTTTTCAAAAACGATGGTGGCCAGAACGTTACAGTCAATGGTGATCGGTATAGATGATTACTAACTTTTTCATTCTTGAATTGTATAACCATGATGTCATGTTGATGTGGTTACAACATGACGTCGCAACATGTCACACAGTTCGTGCCACAATAGATTTATTGAAAGACACGTTTGGTGACCGCCTAATTTCACGTTTTGGACCTGTGAATTGGCCTCCAAGATCTTGTGATTTAACACCGCTGGACTACTTTCTGTGGGGCTATGTAAAGTCATTGGTCTATGCGGTAAAGCCACAAACGCTTGACCATTTGGACGACAACATTCGCCGTGTTATTGCCGATATACGGCCACAAATGTTGGAAAGAGCCAGCTGTGGCGGTCATATGCCAGAAATCATATTTAAAATGTAATGCCACAAGATTATCTTTCGGATAAATAAATTTCATGTCAATCGAATAATCATCCATCGTTGTTTTATTGCAATTTGAAGTTCTATACCTCTATAAAAAACACACTCTACATGTATAGTATATGGTAGTAAATATAGATTTGAAAACAAATTTTTAGCACACATTGCAATGAGGATTAAATTTAAAAAAATTTCAAAAAAAGTATTATAGCTACGCTAACGGCTATGACGTTACATTAAGATACGTCCAATCGAACCTGAAACTTTTTTTACTTGTTTTCTCTTTGTCACTTGGATCATCAACATGGCGCTATTGCTATTGAGTATGTAATTAAAAGAGATTATTTTGTTTGCAAATATTTTACTTCATTTCGATAGTTGATGTTGTTGTTTTTCAATTCAATCTTTTCAAAAATGATTTGACATTTTGTTGTATGAATATTACACAATTTTCCTGGTATATACATATGTGTATTAGGGCGGTGCATAAGTTGTATGGAAAAAAGTGTAGAATTTTATGTATTACATTGCTCAACAAAACAAAAAAAAATATCTTGTTTCTGGGATATTTTTCTGTTCTGTATCAAATTGACTAACATTTTTTTAATATGGCAACAATTTTTCTCCAACAGCTGTTGTTTTTGAGTTATAGCTAACTCCCCCATTTACTATTTTTACTTAGATTTTGTTGTTTTGTTTAACACTAAAATATATTTTCTTGATGTTTTAGAAGATGTTGTGAACTGAATCCAAATTGGTTTTGGTATATTTATACTGAAAACTATCAAAAACCTATATCGGACTTTGTGAAAACTGCGTTTCATCAATATTTTAAATAAAATTGCGTAAACAAGACCAGCCAAGAGTATTTTGTTGATGGGTCACATATGAGGCAGCTCGTGAAAGATCATAATCTTTTAAATTCAATGACTGAAGTGGAATCCAAAGCTTGGAATTAATTTGTTTTGGTTATGAGTAATTTTCTAGGCAAAAAGAAATTTTACGAGCTTGTTGGGTACATTCTATCGAACTAGCATAAGCTAGGGTGCAACATGAGCGTAAAACCTAACTTCCTGCACTCGCATTAGATCGATTTCCGCAAAATCTGGGTGATTTTAGTGAGCATCAGTGTGAGATATTTCATTATGATCTTCGGACAATGGATGAGAGTTGTCAGAGAAGATGGAGATCTACCTAAAGCCATTCATTCAAGGAATTTTTATAAGAGATCATTTGATAGTGTTCAGTAGAAATTGTGTATTAATTTTTTGTATTTTTTTTTTTAAAGTATCAAAATGCATATTTCATAATAAAAAGCTGTTAGCAATCTCCCAGTATTTTTTTCATAGTTATGGTCATAGAAATACCCGATAACACAAAAAAAAGTTTAAAGGAAACTGTGTTGACCAGAAGGTGACCAAAAGGGTGTACTAAAGCTTAAAAAATATTATGGTGACTGTCTATGTATTCTTACAACGATGATTTTATAAAATGCCAAATCTTTTAAATATTTTGGCATCAGTTAAATGTCATTTTTAATTCTAACAGCTGATAGCTATGGGAGTAAATAAGAAAATATGTACGTTAACAGCCAAAACGGTTGATTTGATACTTGTAAAGGTACACAGCATCTTTGTTTTGTCCATTTCATTCACTTTAAAATGCAATACAAGCTGATCTTTTTCCAGCTATGCCCGGATTTCAATTCTGACTAGAGTATCTGAACAAAATTACAATTTATTATTTATTGGTGCACCTCTGGCTGGTTATTATGCCCGAGGTAAACAACAATTTCTCAACCATGTCCGTAGCTTTCAATGCGCTCACTTCCTTAAAATCTTTAGATCAGATCTATAGCATCACGTTATTTTTGGATGTAACCCATATTATTTAGTAGTGCTAATGAGTTTGAAAGTGAGTCGATTTTCGCCAGATAGGATTCAACGTGTTCAGAAATTTAGTAAATTTAAGGGTTCATTGGAGTTTTTACGTATAATAGAATTGTATATATCAATGTATATATCAGTGGGCAGCTGTAATCATTCGTAGGATCTTATTTTGAATCTTAAAATCTTTTCTATGTTTGAAGCAGAGGCAGTGCCCATAGCTAAGTCCTATAGCACCATATTGGTTTGATAATTGCATAATAAAGAAAGATTTTACAATCCAAATCCAAAATTGAATTCCTGACTATCAATTGCCTATCAGTTCGCTGAATTCCGAGATATATAAATTTCACCTGTTAAGGTATTATTTAGTTGTTGGTTTTAGCCTCGGGGCTTGATAATCTATCAGGTCACACAATAAGTCCGTAGTATGACACAGATGGCGTTACTAGAATTTTCGCTATATGATTTTTATTTAGTACTAACCTTCATCCGATACGTGTATAAATTTGAGAGCAATTTGACTATTGATTCGTGAGTTATAGTATTTTTATTGAAACAAATTTTGTTATTGAAAAAATTGAAAAAAAGTGAATTTCGAGTTTTAATAAAGTATTGCTTTTGATGAAATGGCTTGATAAACATTATCCGAACTCTGCTTAATCGAGACAAATGGTAGAGAAGTGGTTTAAAGGCGGCTGTACCAACACAAATGATGCAGAGCACAGTTCGCGCCCAAATGAGGCTGTTATTCCAGAAAACATCAAAAAAATCTACAAATTGGTTACGAACGATTGCAAATTTTATTTGCACGGGCTAGCTGACATTGTAAAGATATCAAATGATAGTATTTTTACCATTTTATACGAGCATTTAGGTGTGCTAAAGCTCTGTTCCATGTGAGTGCCGCGGGTGCTTACTGTTGGCCAAAAACAAGAATGTGTTGATGATGACAAAACTACATGAATTGAACTTTGAATTGCTCCTGCATCCACCGTATTCTCCAGATTTAGCCCCTAGCGAGAGAATGCTTACTGGAAAGAAATTTAAGTCCAATGATGAAGTAATTGCTAAAACTGAGGCCTATTTTAATGAGAAAGAGAAATCGTGCTATAAAAGTGGTCTCGAAAAGTTGAGAAATTGCTATACTCGTTGTATCGCCTTTGAAGGCAACTATGTTGAATAACAAAATCGAGTTTTGTCAAAACTTTGTTTTCTTCTTACTTATCTTACGGACGTATTGAGTGGCCTGTTATGTGAGTGCATTTTTGTTAATTGACTTTTATTATCCAAATTATTTTTAGAGAAAAAATATAGATTTTGATTCTATAAGTATATTAAAGCTTAAACTCAAATGGGGACTATCCTAATGTACATACATATGTAGTCACATACATATACCATATATTAGCACTTTATTAAAAACTAATTAAGAATTATTACGAACAAATTTTTGAATGCCATTGTCATATTTACACTTTGCGTGATACTTGTAGTTTAGAAAAGGGATAGAAAACAAATGCATTACTCGTAAGATTAGTATTTAAAATTGAAAAACCTTGCTTGTGTTTCGTTAACTAAATTTAAATAAAAAAAAGTGAAATAGCCCAATAATCGCATAACTTCGATGGAATCATAAAACTTAAACTCGATTCGAGGTTAAAGTTTATATAAAGATACTGTCAAAAAGGTAACATAAAAAAGAGGTCGGAGACAGTTCGAATTTCATTAAACTTGCTACGTTGACAAAAGATAACTGATAATGCTTGATTTTAAAGTGAAAATATACAATTTAAAGATAATTATAAAATATTTTTTGTACCGAACCAATATTCGACCTTTTTAAATTTAATTTTAGTTTTATTTAAAACAAAAAACCTATTTTAAGATACTTATTTATGTTTAAATCTTATCAAAATTATAAGGTTAGCGATTAATAAGCAATTAATCTAATCAGAAGGTACCACAATTGTTATTTATTTTTTATATTTTGTAATAATTTATAATTTAAATAATATCTGTGCGGTATGGGTCGCGGGAAACCTTTGTCACCTTATGAACAAGGGATTGAGCAGGGATTGAGTATGCGCGGAATGGTGAAAAAACGGGGATAATCTTTGTGTGTTGTGCAAAACTTTCTCAAAAACAGATAAAATTATGGAAAATTAAAAAGCACGAGTCGTCCAAAGGTGCTGACTGCCCGTGAAACTTGGCTAATTTCACGAAAGACCTCGAATTCCATGAAAAGTGCGGTAACGATAAAAGAGGAATTGAAATTACAGGCTTCGAAAAGCACAATTCTAAGAGCTATCAACGCCCAGTCAAATCTTATTCGAGCAAAATTAAAAAAAATTCCCTGTCTGACTAAGCAGCATAAGATTAAGCGTAAGGAGTTTGGGAAAAACAACATGGCAACTAGTTGGCATCAGGTAAACATTTTTTTAAAAAGGTTATAAAATATTCCATACAATTTTGGGTTTGTAGATAATTTTTTCTGATTAGAAAAAATGTAACCTGGATGGACCAGATAGTTTCAATTGCTATTGGCGGATTTAAGGAAGGAGCCCTTGTTTTTTTTCCAAATGGAATTTCGGCGGTGGCAGTTTGATAGTTTGGGCTGGCTTTAGCTCACATGGTACCCCGGAACTCTACTTTCCTTCCACTCGAATGGATAGTTTTGAGTACCATGGTATTCTGTCTGAAAGTTTACTTACTTTACTTATTTAACCTAAAATGCTAACAAAACTGTCACCTTTCAGCAAGTTAACGCAGCAATTCATGCCAGCAAGTCGACCAGACAATGGTTTGAGGAGCACAATATTAAAGTACTTGATTGCCCAGCACGTTCCCCCGACTTAAACCCCATGGATAATTTGTTGGGACTGCTTGTGAGTAATGTTTATGCAGACATAAATTTAAATAAACATAATATAATGGTACATCTCTAAAAGCAAAACCGGCTTATTATTCACTTATTTGAACGTAGAATTTTTTTTAATAAGGTGACCATACATAACATTTTATAGTTTGGAGGAATTGAGCAAATATTAAGGTGACCTTATCATTTTGAAACACACCTTATGTACAATACATAAAAATGAACATTTTTTTGTATGTTTGTTGGTTTGTTTGCGCCCTATGGACAGCTAAGCGGGTGAACCGAATTTCTTGAAATTTTCACATCATCTCTCTGTAAGTCTTAAAGGAACTATAGACTGTATAAATTTCAATAATTCCAACTGGGTGATGCCACGCCCCTACAAAGTGTATATTTATTTGTCTATATCTTCAAATTGGTAACAGAAAGATTCTTAAATTTGGTCCAAATACATTCATAGTCAAGGCAAATAGTCCGTAAAAAAGTGGGCGAAATCAGACAAGTGAACGTGGTACCTTCCATACAAAGTAAATATTGATTTTAGTATATCTCGAGAACGGTTACATCTAAAGTTTCAGAATTTGGTCTGAATAGCTTCATACTCCATGCAAATCATCAGTGGGCGTAATTCAACAAGTGGGCGTGGTACCTCCTATATAAAGTAAATACTTATTTTTAGATGTCTCAATAACTGGACGAGATTAGATAAGTTGGCTAGCACCTTCGATTTATACCAAATAATATATAGTAATAATATATGCTGTATCAGCCAAAAAGCGTGTTCGTTTGTTTGAAGACTGTATACAGCTAAAAACCAGAACATATATGTATGTAGTGCCTTTCTGGAAGGAACAAATGATTGGATTTTGACAGGAAGAGGACAAAATGGGGAAAAGGATAACTAAGATAGCATTTAATGGTGTTTTATTTTCTACAAAGAAAGTACCACCCTGTTAAAAGTACATTTAAAAATTGCTGACCAAACCTGTAATATCATGGGGACTACACGATCAAGTTTTGCTGTTCAATTTTTAATACACTGACACGTTTTTACTAATACACTCACAATTTCGAAAATTGATACCAACATGATAATCAAATTTGCTTTCCATCGAGTGTTTCAAGTTGCTTTCACGAAAACAGCTGTTCGTATGGGGCATGAACAATTTGTAGTTGTTTTCTCAGCGCACACATTCTAAGCAAAGAAATTGTTTCCAAATTGATATCAAGTTGCGTGCCGCCTACGTCACAGCCATCAATTTTAGTAAATTTTGACAAGCAATATATGTGAAACAATTTCAAGAAAAACCTAATCGTGTAACCGCAGAGTAATATAATTTTTTATTTGGGAAGAACATAACACATATATTGAAAGGGGGAATGCCCTCTGTTTACCATTTAATTAAAAAATTTGTTTTGCAAAGCAGAATGAAGAAGATGAGTCTAATAACCTATTTTATTTTCGCAAATAAAATAGATGCAGGAATATCCACATTTAGATTTTTTCCAAAACAAGGTTTTTAGATTTAAAAATATGTATCTTTTGTTTTGTTTCCAATAAAATATGTAAATTTGAAAAAGGTGTTGCCAGATTACTAATTGAACGCTTTTTTTATAACAAAAAAATATTTTTGACACTTTTCTAACACGGAATGCAATTTTTTTTATATCACTGACCATGTAGCTTTAACAATGTAGTTTCCTTAAGGTTACTCCGCAAAACAGTAAAAAACTTAACTTCAAAATTGGATAACGATACTATGCGACTTTTTTTAAATGTCATCTTGTAGCCTTATAAATAAACAAAAGTTATCTGCTTTACAGGATATTATCGATTTATACAGGGCATAAAATGCAATGCCTTCCACCATCGATGTGTGAATTTTTAAGAATGAAACATACCACCCTTTCAGAGAGCGAAACATTTTTTAAAAACAAACACAAATTGAATTTTTAAACGTATATTTTTTGGCAGAAAAGAAAACATCATAAAATAATAATTAATATAGGGGTAGCGAAGTACACCGGGTTTTAGCTAGTTGTTTAATAAAAGAAGGTTCTTTGTTGCACAGAGTTGTGTTAGTTACTGATATAAGTAAATAAATTCCCAATAACAAGTTTTTACGTTTTTGTGGATTTTGAAAAAAATAAGAATTAAAAGTATATTGCAGTCTGGCAAAATTTCGATGTTTTACTGCATTTTTTGAATTTGAATAATAATTTTAATTAAAGGGTCCGCCAAATAATTTTTTTTGAAAATGCTATAAAAAAAAGCTACAGAATATTTTCTCAAATTTCTTTTTATATTTGAAAGTACAATCATTCCGGTTAATAATGGAAAATAATTTCATTCAAATGGCTGCCTCGGCTGGCTATGCAGTAGCCTACACGATCAGTCCAATTTTTAAGCACATTATCGATTGTGTGCAGCTGTATTTCACCAATGGCTTCACGAATATTGTCCTTTAAAGCGTCAATTGTCTCTGGCTTGTTGGCGTAACACTTATCTTTGACGGCACCCCATAAACAATAGTCCAACGATGTCAAACCGCAACTCCGAGGTGGCCAAACAACATCAGCTCTGCTGCTGATAATGCGATCTTCAAAAACAGGGAGCAAAACATCGACTGTAGCTTCGGCTGTGTGGCACGTAGCGCCGTCCTGTTGAAACCAAATGTTGCTAATATCCTCCTCTTCAATATTTGTGAACAAAAATTCGTTCAACATGGCCCGATAACGGTCGCCATTGACTGTAACGGCCACTCCTTGCTCATTTTCGAAGAAATGTGGCACGATTATGCCTCTGGATCAAAATCCGCACCAAACTGTGACTCGTCTTGGGTGTATCGGCTTTTTTTCGGATTTTCTGTGCCCCAAATGCGACAAAGTTGCTTGTTAACATACCCGCCAAGATCAAAATGAGCTTCATCTGAAAAGATGATTTTTTTGGCAAAATCGGCATCTTCTGTAAGTCGATAGCAGGCCCACTCAGCGAAGCGTATACACAACCATATTCGTTCAGCGGAAGGATAAAACTAATTATCTGTCAAATCAGACATGAGCTAAGTGTTACCATTCACGAAATAAGCACTAGTTGAAAAAAAACGTTAGATGGCGGACCCTTTATTTTCGGTTAACATATTATATATAAAGTGATAATCCAAATTATTTTTAGTTTTTTAAAACTTTCTAAATTATGTATACACTTTTAAGACTACAAACTTTTTTAAATTGTAGGACAAAGTTGGTTGTATTTTTTTATTTGATGGAATATATGGTTTCAAAAACAGAAATAAAAAATATATTTTTTTTATATTTTTTTTTTATACGAGTACTTCTTCAAAGTTTGGTAAATTTAAACTCTTTATTAAAATAAGTACGTTTTTCAAAGCAGTAAAAAATAAAACAATCAACAAAATTTAAAATTTTTTTCCTATTTTGTCTATAATATTCTAAGGTAATAAAAAAACCAAACTTTTAAAAATTTCTTAAATAATTTTACAGCTATTTTCCTGAAGCACCTAAAATCCAATTTTTGACATAGTATTTTTTATTATAAACTAGATTAAGCTTTCTCTCGAAGTTGGAAACCTCAGTGTTTTGTACCTATAAAATGTATTTCTAATAAGGAAAATATAAAATGAATGCACAAATTTTTTATGGGAAAACCCCATCATCTCAAAAAGACAAGTTATTTTTTATATATACATACATAGATAGGAATACGGGGGTGACGTGTTGCAGTGGTTAGGGCGCACGCATAACAACACAAGCGAACCAGGTTCGAGCCCCAGCAGACAACATGACGAAATAATATAATTATAGTTTCGTTTTGAGTGTTTAATAAATAGGCTTCAACTTTCCCTCCAGACAACTCCGTCTAAATAAAGAAGAAGCCCTCCTCACCTTCCAGCTTTTCTCTGGTGATGATGGCAAACATCAGACGAATGATCAGGAAAAACTCTACCTACTAGGAAAAAATACAATCCTAAGTAAGAATCACCACCGCCACTTAGCAAGGATCTTTACCACTACACAATCATATGGAGGCGAGCTATAGTAGATTAATCATCTACTTAGCTAGAAAATCAACTTGATTAATGGAACTGATACAAAGCAATGAATGCTTTGTGGAAAGCCAGTATACTCCCTAGAGGAGTGACGGAGAAAAAAAAGATAAGAATACATATATTAGTAGCATTTGCCCGGTGTGCTTTGTGCAATATCCGCTTATACAATCTTTCCCTTTTTTGTCTGATGTGGATAGATAACGTAGATTTAACTGCTACATATTGTTGACTGATTGCCCACAAGGTTGTTTAGGCTAAACTTAAAAACTTACTATCAACGTTTTAAACTAATATTTACTATATATGACCGATTATATAAGGGGGCGTTATCCAATTCCGTCAATTTTTTTCACTGATGTATTGACTAAGAAGTCATTTAGACCGAATTCAGAAACTTTCACTTTAACTCAAGATACCTATACAAAATTCAATGTTTGTATGGGAGGTACCATGCCCACTTGTCCAGTCCCGTTTGCATTGGCAACAGAACTTAGAAATGTGCACTGAATTGGCGTACCAAATCTTATTTAAATACCGTAAACAGGAGAGAAAGGATAAAGGAATGACCGCCTACAGCGACATCTGTTGAGAATTTTTCGACTTTTCGTTTTTTCTAAGCCTTAGCCCAGCAATAGCGAACCAAATGGCTGAAGTAAGTATCCACTATGGTCTGGTCACTTTCAAGTTTTAAGCATCCGAACAACTCACAATCTATTTTTATACACATATGTAGATTAGTTGAGTTTAGCTCCCTCTTGCGACAATATAAAGAAGCAACAACAAAAAAAAGTTCAGTATTATATTCAGTGAATAATTATGTTTCAAAAAATATATATTTTATGGAAATCCGTAGTAAGTGATTTTTTGATTTATGTCTATGGGGCAACAACGCACTGTGCGGCTGTCTGAGTATGAATAAACACATGAAAATGGTTTGCATAATTTAACACAAATTTCATAAATTTGGGCAAAAACATTAACTTACCCTCCATATAATCCAATAATACTGGCAGCGTTGCCACAACTTCAATTTTTTTGTAACCAAAAATTTAGAATCATAATTTTAATACAAAAAACATTTAAATATAATTTTATATATAGAAATTTATAGCAGTATTGACTGAATATAGACTGGTCAAAAAAAAAAAAAAAAAAAAAATTAATACAACATTTGATGAGGCATATTTGTTCTAAACATTTTAATTGTGTATTAACAAACTTCGCACAATAGCAAATATAGTTCTCTCATATGTTTAGTTATAATGAGGTTTGAAAATTTATTTGTGGATAATTTTAGCTCAACAGCCTTTACTAACAGATATCTTAATGAATCGCTAAATACCCGAACCAAACAATAGCGTTGAAGTGAAATATATCTGATATTTATTCTAACTTAGCCAATGAACGAAATAGTAAACAAGAAAGTTTTATTTCTCTTTATTGATTGCTTGCCAAAGCTTATCCTGGATATGTTCCACCGACCTCAACGTACTCAATATCATTTGCATTTCAGATGTAATGATTTTGACATGAAAAAGGAAGACCTCCCAGGTAAGGCATACTCATAGCATACTCACAACAAAAAGCCTAAGTTTGCCAAAAAAAGTTCAGTTTTTAAAGAACCAGAGTAATAAACGTTAAAAGAAATCATTATCTTTATTTTTTACTTCGAGAAAAAGTAACCAAAATGGAAAAAAAGTACACTTCTACACATCAAAGAAAAAAATAACCAATTTTGGTTAAAAATAACCAAAACGGCAACGCTGAATACTGGGCAAGTTGAGCACAAATATGAATATGTAGATTATACATATTTGTTATGGTTTAGAAATATGGTGCGAAAAATATTATTACGATTAGGAAAGGCTAAAATGTGGCACATCGCATATAAAATATCGTAACAATGTTTGCGTTTTTAATTTGATGACATTTTGTTTATTTAAATAGCCGTAGGAAAAGAAAATTAATGAAGCATTAAAGACTGAAACAGTTTATGACTTCGTATGATCATTGAAAAACTAAAGCAAAAATTTTCAATCGAAATATATTTACATATTCTAACGTAAAATTTAAATACAAAGTAAAATTATAGTATTTTTATTACGAGCAACATAGTATATCTTAGACTTTATATAGGGTCTGGTATAAGAGTCTAAATTAGATGATGTTGATTCATCATTCAGCGCAGGTGTTTTACAATTTTCTAGACAAATACAAATCTGTAAATGCTTAATAATATCTTGAATATACAATTGGATTAAATCAAGTTAATTACAAAAAAATTGATTCAGATCTGTTTCTCTGATAACACTTGAACCCTAATTGCTACATGTATAGCTGTTATACAAATTTTGACCTAAATATTGGTTATATTTTTAAGAATATATTTTTTATATCTGAGTCGAGCTAAATCGATCTTAATATTCGTCGGTCATGAGTAGCAGTGATGAGAAACAAATTTTATATACAAAATATTATTATTTTACTTTTAAACTTTTTTACGTTTTCATTCGAAATTTATATTTTTGCATTATTTTTATTATATGGTGACATGGTGTTTATAAAATAAATATAAGTATACAATTAAGGCAATGCTTTGCTGAATTATTCTACAAGTATTCGTTTATAATTTTACATAAACATATATATTGCATGCAGCAATTTCTTTTCAACTACAGTGATGTACATAAGTATTACAATCAACGAAAAATATATCTATTATTGAATAAGCGACGTAGTTAGAGCTTGATATACGCTACAGTAATAATTAATATATTGTTACGTTTTTCCCTTTTTTTTAAAACATTTGAGTTCAAAAATAAAATATAACCACGTGGTTGTTGCTTTAAAGTTTTTATTTCCTCACTATATCTTCATACAGTTTATCTTCATACAGCAACTTATTTTTCTTGCACTCAATATTCGTTTATTTATTTATTTTATTTATTATACAACACTTTTATTTACACCTAAAAACGATTTTACTTTATGACAGCCAAACGATAATCATTTGGCGTAGGTAAAGTAGCCTCCTTACATACCTAATTGCCACAGTTGGCTCTCATATCCTCTATCCGTTAATTTTAAACATATAAGATTGTGTTAACCAAAGCTGCTGCCAAATACGCAAATAAGTACGGCATTGACAGGGTGACACATTAATACCAAATATACCAAATTCATACAGTTTAAAAGGCGCTGATGTGGTGTGTTTTCTTTTTAGGCATTTTTATTTTCGTAACAATATGTACATAAGATTACGTATAACAAGGTTAGTTTAGGTGAGGATACATGGGTCGAAACCGCTGCAGCGGCTCGAAGAATCTATGGCCCATTGTGACTTCCTCAAAAAAGAATACGAAAACTCTTCAATCACCTAATGTTAACGCCGAGAAAGATCGCTTTAAGCCATATCTAACCTTGAATGTTCTAAGCAGTTGGTTCTAGCAATAGCCAACCAGTACTCCTGATAAAATTGACAAGATTCATCAGTAATATATGCTTGAGACAGTCAAGATTATAGAAGAGACGTGTACCAAGATGCTTAAGTTTAAGGGACTGTCACAAGATAGTGTTGTACTAATTTCTTTTCTTCTTCATCCTAAAAGATTGTACACTAGTCATAACATAGGTAACCTACACGATGAAACCTACGTCCAAACATACAGTACCTAGTAATTATACCCATAAGAAGCCTAATTGAATCCCTACCAAAAATTGTAAAAGTCCTGTTTACTTATATAAAAGGCCAGAACCTGCCGGATATCATGCAAGTGGTAATATTAGACCACCTGTGTTCCACCCTGCTCAACGTATACTCATCCTCAATTTCGATCACGACCCCAAGGGTAAATGAATATCCCTCTGTGCAAGAGTCACAGTCATAAATGACCCCCTAGCTGCGTACACTTCTGCCAAACGAGGGAGTCATTTGTTAGTGTGTTTAACGATATAAAGATATTGGCAATGTTCTAAATTCGAGCACAATATTCAATATTCCACCGCTGTGCATGTCTGTTATAGTTTTTTTTTAATTTAGTTATACCCTAGGCTAGTGATTGGCACAGAGAGATCTTAAAAATATAATAGCGTTCCCAAATAAGAAGATTTATCTGTATTTGAAGTATTTCTGTTAATTGCACAGATTTTGAAGTTTTTATATTATATTTGCTTAATATAACTGTGATGAGGTTTACTCGTACCTTTCTTAATACGATAATGTAATTATCCCATTTTTTGACCACTGATCATACAGGAAGAGGGAATTCACGCAGTCTGCGATACTCACATTTAGGTCTAAGAAAATTTCGTTTTTCTGCACAGTCGTTTTAAAAATATAAATTTTTTTTGTAACAGAACAGTGGGATAGCTTTACATACTACGTAAGTACGTACGTATGAGTGATATATCTGCTTTACTAATAAATTATCATTTATATCTATGTACTCACGTAATGTAGTGATACCCCTGTTCTTTTGCCAAAAAAATTTATATTTCTAAAGCGACTGCTCAAATTTAAGAAACATTTTAACCTTTTTACTCAAAGGTAATTTTATTGCGGATTTTCGTTTTTTAGTTTACTTAATAAACTAAATTGTTTTACGCGAATATATGTTGTGCAGTTTCTTCCATTTTTGAAATAACATTATATCTCGAAAACATGAGTTAACCTAAGAAAACGGTTAACACCATACGATTAAGCGTACTCGTATCCGGTTTTCCCGCTGGGGGCTTCGCATGTCTAATTCGAGCACAGTGTCATTATATCACATTTATGTACTCTCTATAGAATTCAAACACATTGCTTTTTATATATAAAGATATAAGAGTATAAGGGTAATTTTCGTATATCTAGGGTTTGGTGTTATTTTTTGCTTTTTCTTTTGGTTTTTCTTGTTTGTGTCTCTTCCTACAGATACAAATAAATTTTGTTTGTGAACAAGAAAAGAATGTAAAATACTCGTACTCCCACAGTTGAATAATCGCTGAAGTACGCCATCATTGTCGTTGATGACTATTTGTATCGCCTTCTTCTTATTATTCCAATTAGTATCGTTCGAATACAATGAAATATGTATGCAGATATTTATTTCATCTTTTTTACAAAAGTGACACAAGTGACAAAAAAACTGTGTGAATGAATTGATGATACAATAACGAGTATTTGTCTGTTGTAAACATTTTTTATTGCTTGGGAAAGTCTGTGAACACTTAACATAGTATGTACGTCTGTACTCTAAAGTGTAAGTGGTCGACAAAAAGAGAGCAGGAAAGTAGCATTTTTGCTCCCTTTTGTGATATTTCTTATGAACACTATCACATAAGCATGCACCCGTGACCAGCGTGTGCCGATCACTGGTATAAATGAAAGAAAATCTGTTAAAAGAATATATGTAATTTGAAGTATATATAGGAAATAAATCGCAAATTTTAATAAAGTCTTGCCTCTTATGAAAATTCTTATTTTATATTAAGTTTTTAGTTTTTAACGCTTTTTTTTAACAATTCAGAAAAATTTGGTGAACTTATATTTATTTTCTATATTGTTTAAATTTGTCCTCTCATGTAGTAATGGTTCTCAAATTTCATTAAGTCAATTAAGAATTGAACTGACGGTTAGTTTAGTTTTTGAGTGTCTGCGATATTTTTTAGAATTCGTCTTAAAAGCTTAAATGACAATAAAATGAACTAGTCACTAGGATAATATCAAAACAATTAAGAAAGGCGCAGACAGTAAAGGTTAACTAAAGGGTTTTTCAACAAGTTATTGTTTTTTAACGGGACATATTTAAATAACATGACCGTTTTGGCAGCTTACTTATACTTGAAAAATTGCATTAAAGTAAAATACAAAAAATCAAGTACGAAAATTGTGAGAGCTATGATCAACATGATTTTTCTTCTGAAACCGTTTCGATTGTTCCAATGAAATCATAGCAGCCGTGAACCGCAATATTGAAGATGATCAGCATTTGTCAATTCCTTGGTGTTGTTAGCAATTGACTATATACACAACCACCACACAACGAATTTTTCATAAGCGATTTTGCAAGGTATCAGTGGTATATGTATTAAAGCCTGCCAAAGTTTTGCAAATATGCCACTGGAGTTATAAGAGTAACGAGAGCAAAGATGCTAACATTAAAAATTTTGTCAAATTAAATTTAAAAAAAATTCCAGTAAAATACACCATATTAGTGCCTTTGGGACTGTATTGTGGAATTTTTGTCTATTGTCACCCTGGTTAATGCCGTATTGATTTGGGTATTTGACGGCATTGCCAATTCGACCATCTTTAGGTAACAAAATCTTACATGTTTAAAACTAACGGATATAAAATAGAGGATATGGGAGCGTTTGAGACATTTCCGGAACTTTCCAAACTGTAGGCAGTTAGGTATATAGGAGGCTGCTTTGCCTACGTTGATATAGTTATCGTTTTGCAGTCATAAGGTAAAGTCGTGTTTAGGCGTAAATAAAAGTGTTATTTAAACGAATATAAATAAGTTGCTGTATTAAGATAAACTGTATAAGATAAAGTGAGGAAATAAAAGCTGTAGAACAACAACAACAACAACGTGGTGTTTATTTTATATTTTGAAGCAGAAAAAATTCAAACGTTTTAGAAAGATTAAAACATAACAATAATTTGATCGCAAGACTCACATTAATAGACAAACAATATGATATGCCCGTTGGCGTATTTGAGCGACATTGTCACTATTGTATTATCATCGACAAATCATCGTCGCAAAATCAGTTTAAAGTGGAAATTTTTATGAAATTATCGGAAATTAAAAATTTCATAAATGAATTCTCACGACAATGGCACCAACATGACTTACGTCGATCAGATTTATGTTGTTGCGATTTGCATCATATTTTTTTTTTTTTCATTCTATTAACGTTGTCTCAGTTATTATCAAAAACCGGGAAATATCTGCTTTTTCTTGGTATTGAATTGTTAAATTTTTATTTTTTTGTGTTCTTTATTTGCGTATTAAACTTTTCGCATATATGTTTGTATGTCCACACATACACTAAAGTGCGCTTAGTTTAAAATACGTCATTCAGTAGTTAAGATACGTATAGCAACACCCATGTATATATGTATGGACATTAGGGTGCTCCTTTAAGTATAGGCCAATTTGTTTTGTGTAGTTGGGATCAAAACTCTCCCCAGAAATGTTCTTCGCTAAAAAATACATCCTGGAAAATTTTAGGTGGACTGCTCGTTAAAAACTTTATTTTGAATTATATTGATTTAAATGTTAATCTTTTGCTTCTTTTATTTAAGCAATTCTTATTATTAAAGTTTATTTTGGAGCAAAAATGTTTTTTTATGGAAACAGTTTAATTCCCGGGTTAGTTGCTATGCTTGTGGCATCGTCGTCTCACCCAAATGGGAATGTTCGCCTATTATTTGAGAAACTTATGCCAAAAAACAAACATGTTAAAAAAAATTGTAAGCATTTTAAACGTTCTTTTCTATTCTCAATTTTCAATATTTTCTAGAATGTATCTATCGGTTAAATCGATGAATAGGTGTACAGGAACGCCTGTCACTATACTTAAGAGACAGGAGCGCGTGTAGGTCTGGCTCGATTACTGATTATGGGAAGTATTCCGTTTGTCAGTCAGATTATAATTTGCTTAACTATGCTTTATATAAAAACTATTTAAATAAAATAAAAACCAATTTCGTACGGGACCATAAGTTCCTCTATACATTTGTCAATTCGAAGAGAAAATCCAGTGGATTTCCATCTGTTATAAAATTTAATAATAAAGAATCTTGTAATATGTTTGCCGTTTTTTTTTGCAAATACTTATTCTGTTGCTGCTTATAATGATGATAATAAGTACACTTATCCGCTTTCATCGAACCAAATAATATTCTTTCCTACTTTGAACCTAAGAAAGCTGAAGGTATCCTATAGTCCCGGTCCTGATGGGGTTCCGAGTTGCACTTTATATCGATTCATTTTAAGTCTGGTAATAAATCCGACGTAAAAAATTGTAGAGGCATTGCTAAATTGAGTGCTATTCCGAAAATGTTTGAAAAACTAATTGCTGTTTTTCTCTGCCTATCACTTCAACGATAATTTCATCTTATCAACATGGTTTCAAAAAAGGTTGCTCAACAACAACTAATGTTCTGCACTTAACATCGTTAATTAACGCTGCATTTACTCAAGGAAAAGAAACTATTGTTATTTATACGAATTTTAGTGAAGCTTTTGATAAAGTGAATCATAGACTTCTGCTGACTAAATTGGATCTAAATAACTTTATTTTATGGTGGTAGACACAACATGTTGGAATGAAAATGTAAATGCATGCGTTTCTCTAGAAGTAATGTATTTGCTGTAAATTATTTACTGTTGATCTCGGTATTTTACTAAATTTTATTGATCGTATTAATTTGGCTGTGAACAAAGCTAGAGGTGTTCTTGCGTTTATAAAGCGGTGGGCTAAGGAGTTTTCTGATCCATGCATTACGAAACAGCTCTATGTTTCACTTGTGAGACCTATTTTGAAATACGGATCAGTCGTATAGGATCCTTATTATAATATTCATATCACCCGTATTGAATCTGTTCAGAAACAATTTTTATTGTTCTGTTTGCGTCACCTGGGTTGGAATTATTTGGATCTGCCTTCTTATACTTGCAGACTATCTTTAATTAAACTGCTTACTCTTAAAAGTCGTCGCGCCATGTTTGATGAACCTTATCAATCGGAATATTTGTTGTGAGTTTCTTTTAGAATCTGTTAAATTTAATGTCTCTTGTCGAAATTCACGTCATTATAAACCTTTATATGTTCAAATGTGTAGATCTTATTATGCTATAGTTGATCCATTTATGAGATTATGTCGTCAATATAATTTTTTGTCCGAATTTGTTGATTTTTCATTAAATATTAATATTATCAAGCACAAGATTATTATTTTTCTTAATACTCGATAAATTTTTACTTTTTTAATTTTTACTTTTCATATTTTAGCTATTTTGTAATTAGTCTGTAAGGATTAAGTCTATTGACTAAATTGAATAAATAAATAAATAAATAAATAAATACTAAAAAAACTGAATTTGTATGTTATGAGTCGACTACATGCTGAACGATGCAGGATTTTATCTGCCTCGTCTTCCCGTTAACGAATAAATCACTTATGATTTTTTTGTCTGCTAGGACTCTCTCACTAATACACGAACGTCCACAAGACAAAATAAACTTCTATCAATTATGAAAATTATGGAAAATTACTTTAAAAAGTCAGGTGTGACACCAAAGAAAATTCATAGTCGCTCATCAATGACTTACAATTGTCAGCGCTTGTCACAATGATTCACTACATACACAAATGTTATGCATGTGTATATTAGGGAGATCGAACGGTTGATATTCGACCGGTTTTAACCGGTTTTTTTTTTGGTTTTGTCGAATATGTTTTTTTTTAAATGTCCATTTTTTGAATACCGAATAAACCGGTTATTTTAACACGAATAACCGGTTAATTTAAATATGTATAATTTGTATGTTTTTATATATTTTAGTGCAAATATACACTTCGTTTAAGTATTTTTCTAAATTGAATGTGGCACAAATAATGTGAAAACCATAGTAGATCAAAAAAGATATGCACAGTTGAACAACGAAACGTTTTCTCATTTTCTGAAAATAAATAATAACTTTTATATATGGAGAATGATGATCAACTATACTCATTGAAAGGGACATACAAACGCCAGCCACGAACGGCAGGTGTTATAGTTAGTAAAGTTGTTCAAACGTAAATAGTCAAAACCAGCCGCTAGCAATGTTGTGTGATTATACCGCTCGTCGAAATTGTCAGATGGTGTGGCCTGTAATTGAACTACAAACTTCTTGGTTGGTAGGCGGGTGTATTATCTAACACACCATAGTGGCACACACTAAAAAATACATGATGCATGCATTTATGTTTCAAAACATGTCCTCTAAATTGTGAAAATATTTGGAAATGGATGGAAACGATAAGTCTAGATCTATTGATTATCCTTAAATACTAAGCTGAAAAAGCTCTTCGAAACCAGAAATTATTAACCATCTTAAATATGTTTATGAGATTGACGCTTTTGTGCAGCAAGGAAAACTTGATTCTATACCAAGTAGTCTGTAGGCGCTGGCAAGTAGAACTGTTACAAAACACGCTGTAAAAAATTAACCACTGGATGAAATATTAGGACGTTGTGGTGTCGAGAAAAAAATGTCCGTTAAGACCCTAAAAAAGCCTAACGTTGTTCTAGCATTCTTAATTGCTAGAAACTACGACATGGGACAAAAATTTATCAATTTTATTTGCTAATGCAACTTGAATTGAGAAAAATTTTAGTTTAATAACAGAACCGGTTAACCGGTTAACCGGTTATTTTATATATTTATAACCGAAAATCGATTTTTTTAAATTGCAATTTTTCGACCTATTCGAAAACCGGTTTTTGAGAAAAGTCAAATAATCGATCTCCCTAGTATGTATGCTGTTATGTAGGGCATTCAAGAAATTATTTAATTATTTAAATTTCCTTAATTGTAATTTATGATTTTGTTTTGCAAAGTCCTCTAATGACGTACTACAAATGACAATAATCTATACCTACGTTGTTTCTTTTATATTTACTTATTATTATTATTTTTATATTGCTATTGAATATTTTCGAAAGAAGTCTGTCATTTGTATGACATTTACCTATGGTAGACGTTTAATTAATTGATATTTTAATGTGTGCAATTATGAATATAATGAACATAGCACAGGTGAATGCTTACATTAACTTCTGCTTTACATAAGAATCATTTTAAATGGTTGGTATTCCAAAAGTATGCAGTATATTTAATTTAATGCATTATAATGTAATGTATTCAGTTCTTTAAACAATAAATCAGGCCATAAGCTATACATACATATTTAATACATCAATCAGTCAATGTTTAAATAAAAGATATTCTAATGAAATCATATGCTATGTGGGTGATTTTTAATGCAAATAAAATATTTGAAATGAATTAAACTTCCAAAAATTGTTTAACAGAAATATCGTGTCAAAAAAGATTTTTAGACAAAATAAAATAAAAATAATTTTTTAATAAAAAAAACATCATGATATTTTTCTAATATTTATAATTGAATTTTCTAGCTAAATGCAATGTAATCCCCAAATATAATTAATTTCTTTTCTTTTCTGAATAATGTGTGATTATTTTTTCTTTAGCATTAAATTAAGTGCAAAAAGTAGTTGCTTTTTTTTAGAAAATTTAAATAAAATTTTAAATACTTTTTCTTTAATTTATGACCTTTTTTGTTAGTTTTGATTACACTGACTTACAGCAGAAAACGTCTTTAAATAAAACCATATGGAATATAATGATTTTAATACGCTGAATTCAAATCCGTTTTCAGTTTTTTTTTATCGGGCTCAATTTTTTTTTACGGGCGTGGCAAATTTTTAGCCCAAAATATGGTAGTTATGTCAATATATTTCATCATAACTTGAAAACGACTTGACCGATTTTGATGCAGATACAACCAAAGTTTAGGAACAAAATTTCATATAAATCACTAAGTAACATTTTTTTGTATGTTCAACAGTTTTGGAGTTATTCACCATACGCCCATACGGAGTAAGTATTTATTTGTCTATATCTTCAAAATGGTAACAGTAAGAGCCTCTAAATTTGGTCCAAATAGTTTCACGGTCAATATAAATCATCAGTTTAAAAGTGGGCGGAATTGGCCAAGAAGTGGGCAGAATTCTACAAGTGCGCATGATTTCTCCCCAAAGCTGAAGTTTTTTAATTTGATCATGTGTTGAAGGCCTTGCTGCTCACACTCGTACGTTACATTATATAATTTCATTTATTGTATTATATAATCTTTAATAAATAAATAAATAAATAATTTGATCTTAATGGAGTGAATTTGATTTTCATTTACAAAACGGACGGAGTTGGACAAGTTGGCATGGTACCTCCCTTATAAAGTAAATATTGATTTTTATATATTTATATTGAGAACGGTAATAATACAAGTTTCTAAATTTGGTCAAAGAACGTCGTAAGCATACACATTATCAGTCAGTCAGGGCGAGATTGGATAAGTGAGCGTGGTCCCATCCATTCATACTACATTTTGAGTTTTTATATGTAAAGAACAGTAACAGTGAAAGCCACATTAGCTAAAAATGTTGAAAGATTTGATAAGCGGCTACTGCACGAAGCCCAATAAAAATACATAAATGTGCGTTTGTTTGAAGATTCTCTACAGCTAAAAACTGATTATCCAGTGTCTTTCTGGAACGAACTACAGGCGATATTAAATGTTTGGATTTGACCCGAAAGGGAATAAATTTGGAATCAGGTTAAAAAATGTTAGTCTAACATATATAATAGTTAGAACAAATAATTGACACAGAGGTAGCGAAGCAGTCGAGGTTTCAGCTGGTATAAAATACATATGTACAAAGAAATACACCAGTACTGCGGTTAGCGTGGTTAAATTTGAACAGAGTAAGGCGTCGCAAACTGAACCACGATTTTCCATACAATTGTATTGACTTTCATTTAACTGGTTCCGAAATTTAAAATTTTAGCTAAAATAGCAAACTAAATTTTTCAATAGAAAATTTTATTTATTATTATTATTTTTTGTTCTTGTTAAAATAAAAATATGTCAATTCATCAGAAAAAAGTAGAAAGAGAAACAATAATTAATATTAAGATAAAATTAAAAATAAGAAATTCATCTATAAAAGCAAAAGTCTATGTAGTTGCATTAGACTTAAACGGGAAATCACCTTTTTCTGTGTTAGCATTGCAGAAACATTTTAATATTAATGACACACTCTAAAACGAAAACGACGGATATTCGAAATCACAACAATTTAAAAAAAAAAAACAAATCGAAACGACGCAAACCGAAGCGATACAGACCAGGGTATTGGTGTATGTTCAGATGGGAAATTATGGACTTAACCGGTTCTTATTAGAAATGAAACGCTTTATACAAAATATGGGCAAATTTGAGGTTAGGAAGTAAATTGGCTGTCAAATGATGATATATCAAGAATTGAGCTGAGGCCCATTTTCAATTAGGCGGTTATGTAAAGACACAAAACTGTCGTATATGGGGCTCACAAAATCCACAACAGTCCTCGAAAAACCATTACATCCAAAGAAAGTGACCGTATAGTGCAGTTTGTGGTTAGGCGGCATCATCAGCTTGTACGAAAATGGGCAAGGAAACGCCGTCACCGTTAATTCTCTGTGCTACCAAACCATGATAACCAATTTTTTGTGGCCACAATTGGCTTATGTTGACGTCAGTGACCTTTGGTTTCAGCAGGACGGCATCACAAGCCACACAGCCAGCCAAACAATTCAGTTATTACATGAGAAATTTCCCGGTCGCGTAATTTTTCGATTTGGCGTTGTGAATTAGCAGACTCGTTCTTGTGATTTTACGCCGCTGGATTATTTTCTATGTGGCCATTTGAAAGACGGGACTTACGTGAACAAACCACAGACAACTGACACTCTGAAAGAGGAAATTCGGCGCTACATTGACGAGATAAGCGAAGCTTTGTTGCAAAATGTGGTGCAAAATTTTGTAAGAGCGGACGTCTGCCGACGTGCTAGAGGGGGACATTTAACCGATATCATATTCCATTATTAATTCCCATATTTCTATTTTATATTGGTATGAATAAAACTGAATTTGTCAAAAAAAAAAAAAAAAATGTGTTTTTAAGCAAATTTACAAACTGTTAAAACTAATTGTTTTAAATATACTCATACCTCTTTTTACGGCTTAGATAGGTTCGTAAAATATAGGCCGTAAATCGAAATGCCATATAACGTTGCTTTTGCTTGCCTTACACTTTTTGTGAATCTACGGTTTTTTGGCTGTGTAATGAGGTGATTTGCGCCGTAAAACGAATGTGTTTCTTAATTCAAACAGGTCGTTATATATAGCGAAATGCCGTATAAGGAAAGGCAGCATAAAGAGGTATGTGTGTAATATAAAGCGGTTTGGAGAAATATAAAGCAGTGAAACTAATTCGCGTGAAAAACAATGAAAAATTAACTTTTTTACATAGAAAATGTTAAAATATCTGCACTGACATTTCAACGAATATTTGTCGTACAAAAAAATAATGTTTAAATAACATAAACTAATTGCTTTAAAATTAAATGTTTTATAAGGCTTTTTTTTCTTAAAACTTCTGATGGCTTATCGTGTGACAATTTCAATTTCAAGCAATGTGTGACAACTAATCACAATGATTTATTTCGATGTTTTTTCTTTTTCAGTTTAACGTGTGTTGACATTCGTCTTAAAAACTACAAAAATTTGATATTTTATGTCATCTTGTTGTTATTGTTGCTGTTATCGCCGTTTAAATGTTTATTTAAGTTGCGTGTGCGGACCAACTGTTGTTTGCTTTTCATTTTCTGGTCTCTGCCTTTTTATTGTCTCGTTTAATCCTCTTTTATTTCGTCTATGCCATAAAAATGTCCGATTTTGCCTAAGACGAAACCTAACCAGCATATTTTCTAGTCTCTTTTACTCTCTTTAAAAAGTGTATGTAGGGTTGTGTGCGTACGTGACTCTTAGTTTTATTGTATGTGTTTGTGCGAATTTATCTTTTGTTAACATCCGTTTTTCATTATCTATTTTGAGACTTTTTTTTTGCCAAATTTTCACTTTTTTTATGATGGCAGAACTGGAATAGAATGCTATCTCTTTTCAAGCAAACAAACATTTAACTGTGTAGTTGATTGAAGTTTTGATTTCTTCAAAAGTCTGCTATTTTTGAAAAAAGCAGAAGTTTCTTAGCATTGTCCCTCGAGCGTATAACGTTAACATTTTTAGCAACAGTTGCTTGCATACTTTTCTTTTCGCATGTTATCTGCCATTCGTATTTTGTTTTCTTTTTTGGGACTGTAAAATTGAAAAAATTACAAAAACATATGAATATGTAATTAGTGCTGATTGTTGTTATTGTAGATAAAGCTTTTCTAAATAAACACATCCATACATACTTTCCCAAATGTTTTAGAATGTTTTCGGCAAAAGTTGTGTCAATTTAATAAATGTTTTAAAAAGTTGTATGTTCTAGAAGCAAAGGAAGAAGGAAGAGTAAGAAGGACTGACATTTGTTACTAATGATGGCATTAATTTGTTATTTTTATTTTCCTTCCATTTTCTTGACTATTCAGGCAAAGGCCGTATAACGATATAATAGTTGATATTTAAATTAAATACAATGTAATTTAAACTAACGTTCTAAATAGATAAAAGGAAAAATAATTTTTGATTCGTCAATGAGTTCTAATTAAGTGTGAATACTGGCAGATAGGTTCATAGATCTTATGTGGTAGTTTTTTTCGCCAATATTCTGATATAATCTTCATCTCTTTGCGTAAGTGTTCTCGTTTCAGCGTTATATAGTAGTAACACGGATAGTATAAGTGTTTTATAGAATGCAATTTTTGATAGATTTGAACAAAGATGCAGATCACCAACGAACCAACGCTTTTTTGCTACATATACTCACTCATGAATTAGTATAAGTACGTACAAATCAATCAAATTCAAATATTCATACCTACGCATACTCACAATAACTTCGATTCATAAGTATAAATAGCAATGAGTATGAATTAAACGTCTTACTCATACTCATAGCATACTCATACTCAAAGCATCCATTCATTCATCATAAAATACTCATAAATGATTCGAATCATTCAACTCATTCGAGTAGTACTCATCACATAAGTAGGAAATAGTGTTCAAAAGGGCAATAAAGAAAAAATGAAATGTTCCGCAGTAAGCACGCAACCTAATATTCTAATCATACTCAGTTGTGTAATAGCTTCTGATAAAAGCATATTCCGAATTAAAATTGTTTATTTGTTTTGTTTTTATTTTTTCAATTTTTCTCTACAAGGCACACTACAAAACTTTCTACTATTATTACTACAAATGCAGGTATCTCTTTGGCCATCCTTGGTCTATACACGATGAGTTAAAATAAGTATGAATCATCAAAGTCATAAATGTTGATAAGTATGAGTACTTTAAAGCATGAATGAGTGTGCGTATGTGTATGAGTATAAGAATATATGAATCATGATTCGAGTGTACTCATGTTTTCAGTATTCGCTGCTGATGTCTGTTTACTACCACTATATTAATTATTATCATTACTAATAAAAATATATTTATAATTTTTAAACCTTTTTCCGTATTTTTTTCCTTCTGGTTGAAATCTAAATATTTAAAGTAGCCTATAGTTCCGTTCAGAAAGACACTGTAGAATCTGATGTTTTAAAATAGAGACAAATTGTTTTTTATATATTATATGTATACCATATATAGAAAGCTTTCGCCCGGGGTGCTTTTCTCAATACCCGTTTATCTAATCTTTCTCGTTTTCTGACTTATGTGAATAGATAGTTTTAACCGTTGTTTTCCATATATATATATAAAAAAAAATATAATTTATTCAATGACGCCCATTTTTTGTCTGATGATTTGTATTTACTACTAAGTAATTTAGACCAAATTCAGAAACTTACACTTTAACCGTTGTTCTCAAGGTACATACATGCACAAAAGTCAATATTTAGTTTGCATTGGATGTACTATGTCAACTTTTTCAATACCGCCCACTTTTTGACGAATGACTTGTATTAAATATGAAGTCATTAAGGCCAAATTCAAAAACTTTTGCTTTAACCCATACGATTTTGGTCACTTTTTGACTGATGATTTGTATTGACTATAATGCTACTTGGACCAAATGTAGAGACTCTTACTGTTACAATTTTAAAGATATAGACAAATAAATATGCGCTAAATATGGGCGTGGCATCGCCCAGCTGGAAATTGTGAAATGTATATAGCAGGGTTGGCAAAAATCCGGATTTTTTTTAACCCAAACCACCGGGTTTATTGGGTTTTTTAAGGGTATTTTTTGTTTTTTAGTACAATTGCGTTGTTTTAGTATTGGTAATGCAATTTTGTACTCCTAGTGGTATCAAGGCGGCTTTGTGTATCATGAGCAGACTGCAATTGTTTCGTTCGAACCGTGCATTATGAAACAAATGGTCGGAATATAAAGACAGACAGACAGAACAATAAAGTTTTCCTTTGGCATGACACAACTCGATCATGTCGCAAACGTTGCCAAACAATTGCTAGAAGCGATCAAATGCTGCATTCGCCGAATTCTCCAAACACTTCTTATTCTGACTTTTGGTTGTTTCGACGGGTACAATATCTTTTGTCATATCGCCGAATCAATTCTCTTGAAGAAGTATAAAATCGATTTCAAAGTGGATCAAAAAAAGATGTAAGCAGTGATTTGATAAATTTTTATTTTGACAAATTTCTGTATTCATTATCTTTTTGAGTTGAAAAATGGACCAAATTAATTTGTACTCCCAATACGTACATTTTAATTATTTTTGTTGTATATAAACTAGGAAAACTTTTAAATAAACATAAAACCCAGTAGGTTGTCAACCCTGTTATATAGCCTACAGTTCCTTCCAGGCATACAGAGTGATACTGTAAAAATTTCCTAAAAATCAGTTCAGCCGTTTAGCTGTCCATAAGGCCCAATATACATTCATACATACATACATACAAACACACATAAATTTATTAAAAATTGTTCTGTCTTTTGTTTTTCGAAAATAGAAGAAATTTTCTCTTTCAAGTCCATTCATTCATTCCTTCATTCATTTATTCATCAACTTAAATGAGAGATTAAATGTTTGCATTGCTTAGCCAGCCATGAGGGTTGCCTTCTTCCATGAAGGAATTTTAAAACTTTTTTTCTGATTTATTTTTTTGGTTTCTCTTTTTTTTAATTTTTTTGTGCATTTAAAATTTTTCAGACAGTTATGTAGATAAAGATGAAGAGTCAAAAAAGAATAAGAAGAATAAATATTTAAACAGAGAGATGCAGACAAACATATGTATGTTTTTATCACATAAATTACAATATTAATGCAGGTCTTTTCATCGATTATTTTTAAAAATATTTGCAATAATTTTTTTTATTTTTAGTAACATTTTAGTATCAGCAGAATTAGGTTTAGTTTTAACGTTTTTTTATATATACGAGTATATATGGACTGACCGAACGGTTTTACTATCCATGCATCATCCAACAGTTGATTTATAAATTGTTTTTATGGAAATCATTTCTCCGAACTTATCAGCCACAAATAGTAGCTGAAACGCATAATGTTAACCTGAGTGGAAATGTTTCAGCACTTATTTGTTAAAATAATCTAATCTTTGAAATAAATTTATTTAAACTCCACTCATCTTATCTCTTTTAATAGTTCATCTATGTCTGTATATCTGTAAAGAATGGTTTTCTTTAATTTTCTTTAAATTTGTTTATTTATTTTAATTTTATAATTTCGTTTTATTAACCCTTAAGGTGAAACTGTTTTAGCACAAACAACCCTTGGGTGCTACATTTGATTTACTCAGGGAATCTTTTGATGAAAAAGTAATTTCACGCAATGGTCCACTGAGATCATGTGGTGTAACTCTATTGGACTATTTTCTTTGGGATTATGTAAAGTTACTTGCCTATGTCGCACATTGGGGTATTTGATACCGAAAGTGGGAATTAATTAAAAAAAAAATTTAAAAAAAAATTCCGAAATCAGTAAAAAATTTCGTATCACGTTGAAGTAGATAACATTCTACATCACTAGGCATAAAAATATTTTTGGTATCATTTTCCGTTATGCTGCTACGCCTGGTTACTCTTACGTAAACATATATATTATATACAAATAGATACTCTTACGTAAACGTAACGTTGCGTTGCGGAGAAATTTAAAAAAATTAGACTTCTTTCCGTTTTAAATTTAAATTTAAATTTTGTTTTGAAAAAAAAGCTTACATTTATAAAAAGGCTTTTTTCAAATGACACGTTTACGTATTTTTAGTAACTATCAGCAACTGAAATTGGCCGTAACGTTTACGAAGCCCTAAGAGTTTTTTTGTGTTACTCGTATTTGTTTTTAATAAAAGTAAAAACACATATTTTTTACTCTTCAAAGTGAAATTTCTATGGTTTTTTTAAGGATAACGTAAAAAGTAGTAATGGAACCATTAACTGCAGGCTAGTGAGATTATTTTTGCAAATTTTATTTTTATGTTTTAATATTGTCTGAAATAGAGGCTAAATGTCAGCCATTTTTGGAAAATATGTGGACTTAAAGTAGTGAGTTAAGTAAAGTTGAGTGAAGTTTTTTATTTTTCCTAAAAATACAAACATTCCTGCAATTACTGGTGCAATAAAATCTTGCTCATATTAACACTTAGCTCATGTCTGATTTGACAGATAATTAGTTTTATCTTTCCGCTGAACGAATATGGTTGTGTATACGCTTGAACAACGCTGGGAAATATTGCGACATTACTTTGAAAATCATGGTAACGTTGCAGAATGTGTGCGAAAATTGCACGCGTCAGCTCCGTATGTTCGTTACCTTGTGAAAAAAGTGAAAGAAACTGGCATCTTCATCGATAAGCCAAAGCATGAAAAGCCAAAAACAGTGCGTACACCCGAGAATATTGCAGGTGTGGCAGAAAGTGTACGTGAAGCGCCATCAACATCAATTCACTGTCGTTGGTATGACGCCATACAAAGTCCAATTGGTTCAGGAGTTGAAGCCAACTGACCATCCAATGCGTTTTCGCTTCGCTGAGTGGGCCTGCGATCGACTTACAGAAGATGCCGATTTTGCCACAAAAATCATATTTTCAGATGAAGCTCATTTTGATCTTGGCGGATATGTAAACAAGCAAAATTGTCACATTTGCGGCACAGAAAACCAGCACGCATACATTGAAAAGCCGATACACCCAAGACGAGTCTCTGTTTGGTGCGGATTTTAGTCCAGAGGCATAATTGGGCCATTTTTCTTCGAAACATTTTTCGATGAAGTGGCCGTTACAGTCAATGGCAATCGTTATCGGGCCATGTTGAACGAATTTTTGTGTACAAAAATTGAAGAGGAGGATATTAGCAACATTTGGTTTCAATAGGACGGCGCTACACTCGATGTTTTGCACTCTGTTTTTGAAGATCGCATTATCAGCCGCAGAGGTGATGTCGTTTGACCACCGTGGAGCTGCGATTTGATACCGTTAGACTATTATTTGTGGGGAGCCGTCAAAGATAAGTATTACGCCAACAAGCCAGAGACAATTGACGCTTTAAAGGACAATATTCGTGAAGCCATTGGTGAAATACAGCTGCGCACAATCTATAATGTGCTTAAAATTTGGACCGATCGTGTAGGCTACTGCATGGCCAGCCGAGGCAGCCATTTGAAAAAAAAAGAATTTGAAAAAATATTCAGTAGTTTTTTTTATAGCATTTAAAAAAAAAAAATTATTTGACGGACCCTTTACTTGCTGTAAATTATAACAGAGTATTTTTAACTAGCACGTAGGCATTTGGGACCTTTTCTAATTAACTATAATATTTTAAGTTAGTAAAACCCGGCTTCGAATGTCATCTTCATTTATCGTATTAACTTCCAATAATGAACGCTAGGCTCGCTAGCTCTGATGATGAAAGGAAAATTGCTTCAATTAACAAAGCCCGCATCCAAAGTGAATTTAGGCATCAAATGGGTTTGGTTATTGATCAGTCAAAACCCAGATTTAAAAATTCCAATGACGACAACACTGCAAGGCGTTTCATCCAAAATGCAGACATTTCGACACAAATAACAAAACTTAATGTCTATTTAATAAAGCGAATGCACGTTAATGGTAACAGTTTCAAGTGGTTTTCAAATAAATATTAACATTTTTCAGGGGAGTGCACTTGATACTGCTAACTATTTTGTGAAAATGTATCGTTAGTATATGTCTCCCACTGTTTACAAATATTTAATTCATGGACGAGAAGTAATAAATCAGGCCTTATTACCGATAGGGTATTTGTCGAAAAGGATCAAGAAGCTCGAAATAGAGACTTCAAAAATGTTAGAGAGAATTTTGCACAAAAATGTTCAAGAGAAAAATCTAATAAGGAGGTAATAATTTTCCACAAGAAAAATCCAGTAAAATCTTCAATATAGCGATGATGAATGACGACGATAATGATGATGTTGATGGCAATGATAGTGATACTGAATAAAGTCTTATTCCTATACTATGATTATTTTTATTATGACAAAAATAAAAGTAATAAGAAAATAGAAATGAAATTAAAAAAAGAGGAGAAAGTCAAAAATTTCACTAAAGTATGTATAAAAACTATTTATTTATACATAGTATATATAGAGTATAACTAAATAAATATATAGATATAGAGTATAACTAAAATAGTTCGAATAAATTACAAACATGGTAAGAATAAGCAAGAAATTTACGAGAATGGCTTAATAATCCGAACGTTGGTGAATATAACTTTGACATAATAAACAACATAAGCTTAGAAATAAAACCAAAAACTCTTTTTGATAAGCTGAAGCTATTTCGGTCTAAGCAATCAGTTCAGAAGCATAGTTCTGTCTCGACGAACAAAAATTACACTCTACAGAACATTAGTACTACACGTGATACTATATTATGCTATAGAGTGATTACTTGCAAATGAAGTTGTTATCGGAGACGAAGAGTATCTCCATTTAATGAATCACAAGTGTGTTAGCTATACGAAGCAATAGAACAATATTATCAATATCAATAATATTGTTACGAAAATAAAAATGTCTAAAATGAAAATACACCACATCAGTGCGTTTGGGACTGTATTGTGGGATTTTCGTCTATTGGTTTGTGTCAAGGTAGTTAATGTGTTACCCTGGTAATGCCGGGCGATGGCATTGCCAATTCGACCATCTTTAGGTAACACAATCTTACATGTTTAAAATTAACGGACGTAAAATATAGGATTTAAGAGCGTTTGAGACATTTTTCATTCCAAAATGTGGGCAGTTAGTTATATATGAAGACTACTTTGTTTACGTCATATAGTTATCGTTTTGCAGCCATAAAGCATGTTTAAGCGTAAATAAAAGTATTGTATAAGCGAAGATAAATAAGTTGCTGTATTAAGATAAAGAGTATAAAATAAAAGTGAGGAAATAAAAAGTGTAAAACAACAACAACGTGGAATTTATTTCATTTTGACGCAATTAAAAAGAACTCAAACGTTTTAAAAAGGTTAAAACGTAGCAATATGATGTGTAGTTGTTTTGAGAGTTAACGCACTTGTTTAATATTTGATTTGTTGTCCACAAGCAAACACTATGGACTAAAAAGGTTGGTTCTAGCTAGACAAAGGTGGTCAGAATGTAAGTACAAATGTTGTACACTAATCCGTCAGTTATTTTTTTTCAGTGGATAACCCCTACTCATGCAGTGCATTGTGCTGGTACTAAGGAGAAATGATAGTTATGGAATGCAATGAAACTAAACTTAGTTCGGTTGTTATATATGATCGGTCTATCAATTAAATTTTTTTAGATTTTGTTTTGACTACTTAAGGGTTAAGCGAAGACAGGGCACCGGATCTAAAATCTGCTACAGCAGCAATGGCAACAACAATGATTTTATGATTAACAAACTGCTTTCTTTTATCTCAGAAAAAATTTAATGCCAAAAGGCAGTTAAAGATAAATAATTCAAAAAGAGACAGAATTTCTGATATAGCAGGCATATAAATGAGAAAAGCAACAAAAATCTGAAAAAGTAAAAAAAATGGTCAAAATTATATAAAAAAAGAAGCTTCGCTTGAGTGATTTTTTCATTTAAAATTGTTTTAAAAAAGTATTATTGAAAAATAACATAATTCGTACAGACAACATTGACAAGTGAAACTGTAATAGTAATGAATGAATCGATTGTAAAAGAAATTTTATAAAATGAGCCAACTCACTCCTAATAATTTTATTAGTGAAACACGAGGCATGAATATTTTCAGCTACAATTGTTCACGATTAAAAAACTGCTTCGGGGGCGGCACAATAAGTCCGTAACTTTTTGAATTTTCCGCTTCTTAACGGAAAGAGCAACACTGCTACTGTCAACAGGCATCTGCCAGTTGTCTCCTGTCAAAATTTGAACAACTTGTGTCATTAAGTTTGTGTTTGACAACCATTGATATCAGACTACCGCTTGATTTGAAGAAAATATCTAAAAAATTGAATTTCGTGTCCTTATTAAGCATTATTTTTTGCTTAAAAAAACCATTACTTAAACCAAAGCTAAGCTTGATTAATACTTAGGAACTCTGCGCCATCAATGGTAAATAATTGGTTTAGTGAATATCAATATCGTATTGGACACCCAGATAAGGTCTCCATACCCAAAACAATTGAAAAAATTCAAAATATGGTGTTGGCCAATCGGAGATTGATGTTCTGAAGATTGCCGAAGTTATAGGCATCTTACATGACTCAGTGGTTTCAGTTTTGAATAATCACTTGGTAATAAGAAATCCTTCCCCAAAATGGGTGCCACTTTTCGACCGCAAATGTAATCGTGTGACAATTTTTGCACAATTTCGAAACTGTAGGCGGAACATAAATCCTCCACGACACACCAGAGGCCAAAGGATGCCAAAGAAGGATAAGATGGGTTTGACAACCAAATAAGACAATTATCGAGTCGATTTAATAAGAATTAAAAATCGAAAAAATATTACTTACGCGAATGTGTGCCGTCGGTTTCCAAGCCAGTTCAATGTTCACCAAATGATCCCTTACCAGTCATTTCCAGTACTACGAGCAATGAGTCCGAAACATCGTTCACCAGTAGTGATAGTATGGCTACATTTAACGAAGCAAGACGCAGTTGGGACAAAAGTAACAATCTATAGAGATAGAAGCTTGCAATTGGCTGTATATTTTGAAAAGAAACACACTATTCTATACTGTACTAATTTTGATGGTTCATTTAAAAAAATTAACCAGCCATATGACCAAACTGAATGGAGATTATTTATTGATGACTTCAAGTACAATTTAAAGGCTATTCTTTTACATAATGGGAATGGAAAACCATCCATACCAATTACTCATGCCATTAATACAAAGCAAAATTACGAATCAATGACTGAAATTTTGACATTACGCAAATACAACGATAATAAATGGAAGATGTGTTGTGACCTTAAGGTGTGTGATTTAAATTTCTTTGTTTATATAGACCATCGTAAACAACTGTAAATTAATATGTTTCAGGTCATTGGTTTGTTGACTGGTATTCAAGAAGGTTTCACAAAATATTGTTGTTTCTTTTGTATGTGGAATAGTCGTGCTACATGTCATCATTACGTCAGAACAGAGTGGTCAAAAAGAAAGTATTCACCAGGTAAAGAAGTTATTTCAAATAAAACATTAATGACGTTCTTCTATGCCGCTGCAGATAAAATTGGGCCTTTTTAAGAACTTTGTCAAGGCTCTGGTTTTCTTGGAAACTACAGAGAAATTGTTGGTAAATTATTGAAAAATTGTCATGAATTAGGTGCATGAATGGATTTTCATCATTGGCATTTAGATTTTTTTCCATAAAACCTAGGTGTGTTGAACGACGAACAAGGGGAGCGTGCTCACCTAGATTTAAAGAAAATTGAAGGAAATTATCAAGGGTTATGGCACAAAAGCATGCTGGAACACTATTGCTGAACTCTAATACGTGAAACCGAACCAACAAAGTACAAACGACGTTCAAATAACGTCAATCACTTTTAAATAAATTAATGATTTTTTATGTAAAAAACGAAAAAAGAACACTTTTTTTGTATCTCGAAAACTTGACGTGATAGAGAAAAACCAATTACAGATTCGAATTCAGATCACCAAATTACCTTAGAAAATGTACTTGGTTGCTCCAGTTCAAAACCTTGTCGGCTAGTGTTATTAACCGTTTCTTAAACAAATAAAGTAAAATATTAACCCCCTTTAGAAAATTAACCTAAAATGAACCTCATCTAGAATATTGTGAAAAATAAACTTGACTATCATGAATATTGTAAAAAATATCAAGTAGTTTACATAAAATAACCGGATCAACTAGAACAGCATAAAAAATAAACCGGCTCATTTCGTATAGATTAAAATTGCAAAAAAAAAATTGTATTAAATTGCCTGCACTGTTTAAAAACATAACGTGAAAAATAAATTCAAGCACCAGCTCTAAAAATGGCCAAAAATATATACAATCTCTGCTCTTTTATTTTGCTTGCTCATACATATTTATCAGTATCTCTGATATAAACAAATAAATAAATAATAATTCTCACAAAAAAAAAAAAAAAAATAAAACAAAAAAATGAAATGGAAAAAGAGTAAAACGCTTAATGTCACTTTACTGCTGTATGAATTTCTGATTTCGGTCGGCTCTTCGCAACGATACGAATTTCTAACATACGCCTTCAGGCCATTTAGTTTTTACGGCCACATCGCAGTACAATTCTAATAATACTCGTTTAAATTAAAAGAATGGCATAAAAAATCACCAAAACGGTGAAAGAAGCAGTAGAAAAACGATAGTATCGTATCGTATCGTATATGTAGTTAGTGAGTAGTGAGTTGTGAAAAAAGAACCTAACAGGAGTTTATTTTCGTGCGGGACTGGTTGGTAGGTTTTTTTTGTCATTTTATCAAGGCCATTTAAATGAAAGTGAAAAGTTGCAGAATTTAAAAAAAAATTGGAATGAAAGAGAAGAGAATAGAAACGAATAATTTTTTATGTCCAATGCAATTGTTTAATCATAGAGAATGGAAATGGAAATGAAAATATAAAATTCTGGCCATAAAACCAATGTAAGACAGTGGCAGATTTTCTAGAGAATGTAAATGAATATCAATCACGCGTCAAAATCAAAACACTTTCTAAGGCAAAGATTTGTTTACAATTGAAATTTTAAATCAAATTTAAATAAACATTTAAAGAATTTTAACATTTTATAATGTTTATACATACATACATACATACATACATACATACATACCCGGTGGCGAATTTGAGCGACATTATTACTATGATTTTTTTTATGGATGTATCATCGTCATGGTATCAGTTTGAAGTCGAAATTTGTATAAAATTTTCATGGATGAAAAATTTCATTGATGACATTCAAAAGGAGTTATATATGACAACGTCAATGTATAACACCATACTAAAGAAAGCTGAAATTAAGCGACATTGCCTGTTGTCTGTTGTGAGTCGACTTCATGTTGAGTGATGTAAGATTTTGTCTGCTACACCTCTCCGTTAACGAATAAAGCACTTATGATTCCCGATGATATTGTGTGTTAGGACTCACCATTAAACGGACGTCTACGAGACAAAATCCACTTTTGTCATTTATGACAATTTGGACAATTACTTTAAAAAGTCATATATGACACCAAAATAAATTAATCGTCAGTCATCGATGTTTTACCATTTTCAGCGTTTCCCACGATGATTCACTATGACTTTCGCCACCGGGTACATACATAACAATATACATATCGCACACTAAATCATGAACAGTCAAACTCAAAATTTGTAAATGTTCAGGCGAGGCAAAAAACTGTTTCTGATAACGTGGTTGTTATTATACAGTCAAATTGGGTTCCACATTAACCAATCTGCCTTAGAAGACAATTAACTTCACTTCTGTATAATTTTGTGCAATAATTTTGCAAATAAGAGGTAATTTTTAGTTGTAAACGTTTAGTTGAAAATTTAGTTGAATTTTTTTCGTTGAATAATGTGCATAATTTGTATCTAATTATGCCTTTTTAACTGGAAACATGTTTTGATTAACTTACAAATTTTCTCATTAATAGCGTCACAACTTGAAATAATACTATTTATGTGACAGAAAACTACTCAATTATTCATAATCTTATTGTTACAACTAAAAATAGTAGCCTTTAGTTGATAATGTACAAGCGTCACAAATAACATAAAAATGGACATAACAATGTTGTATCTTATAAGGGAGATAGTGATGCAAACAAAATTTTCGTGGTTGTTCGATATTTGATCTGTGATTTATGGACAAAAGTGATATTGACAAATTTTGAGTTGCGACTGTTCATGATTTAGTGTGTGATATGAAAATTAAAATACTTTTGGAATTTATTTATTTTATTAATAGACTCTTGCACTTCTTCAGACAAAGAACCAACAAGCAATTTAGAATCATCATTGTAATTACCTACCACCAGGCTTTGGTTTTTTTCTCGGTTACTCCTCTAGGGACCATATTGGCTTTCCACAAAGCATCCATTGCTTTTGCTTTTCAGTTTCTTTAAGCAAATTAATCTCTCAAGCTAAGTAGATGATTAATCCACTGCAACTTCCTCCATATTATTTTGCGTAGTGGTGAAGATCCTTGCTAATTGGTGGTGATCTTTACTTTAGCACTGTAATTTTTTCAAAGTAGGTGGCATGTTTTCCTGGTCATTCGTCTGATGTTTGTCATCATCGCCAGAGGTATGTGGGGAAGGTCGGTGGGGCGCTTCTTTATTTTTTAGATGGAGTTGTATGAAGGGAAGTTGAAGCCTCTTTTATATTCGATTATTATATTCGTCATATACTCTGCTGGGACTCGAAACTGGGCCTTTTGTGTTGTTATGCATGCATCACCACCATCTATCTACATATATGCAGTCTAAAAGCTGTTTTAAACTCTTTCTGAATTTTTTTTAAATTTATTTTTTGATAATTGCTTGAGAAATACACAGATATTCATTATGGCTTGTTAAACGGAATATACAGTATGCGATAAAACATATGCACGAGCATGTACTTACTGACATATAACTTGATAACATAAAACAGCTCATTCGAATTTTAATTTGTTTTATTATTGGGTATACAAGTTAATACTGTCGATTTAGACAACATATGGCATAAGTATCACATATGGTTTGTGTCAATAATAACAAATATGATATTTTGGATGGTAAGCATCTGACATGCCATGCACCAACTCAATAAACTTTTGAACAATGTTTTGAGCGATTAAAAAGTGGTGATTTCGACACAGAAGATAATGAGAGGCCTGGTCAGTTGAAAAAGTTTGAAAATGAGGAATTGGAAGATTGTTGTTAAACACAAGAAGAACTTACATTATCATTTGGAATCGCATAACAAGCCATTTTCCTACATTTGAAAGTACTGGGATTCATTCAAAAGCAAGGAAATCGGGTCTCATATGAGTTGAAGCCGAGAGATGTTGAAAGGCGATTTTGTATGTTGGAAATGATGCTGGAACGCTACAAAAAGAAGTCATTCTTGCATCGTATTGTTACTGGTGATGAAAAATGGATACATTACGATAACCCTATAACCCGGTAATATGTAAATCCCGGTCAACCAGCCAAATCAACGCCGAAGCCGAATATCCGTGACGCCAAGCTAATGCTCTGTATTTGGTGGGATTAGAAGGATGTTTTGTATTATGAGCTGTTGAAATCGGGTCACACGTTCACAGGGTGAAGAGAGCAATTAACGAAAAATAACCAGAATATTCGACTAGACACGAAGTCATAATCTTCCATTATGACAACTTTCGGCCACTTGTTGTAAGACCGGTCAAAAACTATATGTAAAACAGTGGATGGGGAATTGTGGCTCACCCGCCTCATAGCCCAGACCTTGCCCCTTCTGACTACCATTTGTTTCGATCGATGCAGAACGCCCTTACTGGAATACGCTTCAGTTCAGAACAGAGTATCAGAAATTGGCATAATTCATTCTTTACCTCCAAACCAGGGCAGTTCTTTTGGCGCGAAATCCATATGCTACCAGAAATATAGCGAAACTCTGTCCCTAGCCAACAATATTTTGCAATATTATACAAACATAGCTAACAGTAATTAGCAGTTAGAAGAAAACGAGTGAAATTGAGATTGAGTAAACATTTCGAAAATGAATAAAACTTATATAAGCCAATTATTTTAAGCTTTGATAAGTAAAGAAATTATTTGAAAGATAATAAAGTGAATTAATAAGAAAAAATATCAAAATCTTGTCCGATTTGAAAATTATAGCAATTTGAAGTTTCATTCAATTTAAATTTCAGTCGGTTACGGATTACAGAACATACCCGATAATTAATTTCATAGTGCATTTTTTATTCACAACAAATTAATGTGATATACATAAATGATATAATACAATGACAAGCGGTGCCCCCAGCGGGTATACTGAATTCGAGTTCGCTGAATCCAGTGGTGCTAACTGTTTGTTTAGGTTAGCTATTGTTTTCGAGATATATCGATATTTCGAAAATGGTGGAGTTTGCACAACATATTTTCGGGTTGCTTAAAATCGGTACAATTTATTGAAAAAATTAAAAATTCGGAATTCCGTAATAAAATTCGTTAAGTAAGGCTAAAACTGGGTAATCAGCGTAGTCGTTTTAGATTGAAGCTTTTAAAAAATTACGAGTAAACTTCTTCACGGTTATATTAAGCAAATGGGGTGCAATTATTACTTAAGAAATTGTAACTAAAATCACAAAATTAAAAGTAAAAAAATAAAATTTCAAAAACTGCAAAATCTGCACAATTAACAGAAAAACTACTTTTTTAAACGAAAACTTCTGCACATTTGGCAACGTTGATCGCAAACAAATTTGGCATTCAACACAGTATTATTTACCGTATTATAAGCCGTTTCCGCTTATTAAGCTCATTGACAACCATACACAAAGGTGGTAGACCCCTGAAAACGGAACGATCAGGCGTTACTCCGTTTAATAAAAAAAGTATGTCTTTATATCAGGAAGGTCTATTACAACCCAATTAAAATTAAATGTTTCGTTAGATTCATCCAAAAGCGATCTGTTTTACTGCCTGAAACAGATTGGTTAGAATTGAATTTATAAAGGAGCAAGTAAGCTTAAGTGTACTTTTAATGAAGAAGATCTACAAAAATCAAAATATTTAATGCATGTGTAAAATCAACGCTTTTATACGGCAATGAAACTTAGTTATTTATTAACGCGGTTAGACAATAGCTGCAATTGTTTATAAATAGATGTTTTCGTAATATAATATCAATGAAGAGTTAAGAAGCAAAACTAAAGGAGAACCAATAGTCATACAAATATAAGGAAGAAAGTGGAGATGAACTGGCCATACCTTGACAAATATAGATTTGGACTGGAATCCGTACGATAGCAGAAGACTAGGACGCTCAAAGAGGATATAGAGACGAACACTGACGAAAGACCTAACAAGGATAAATATATCCATGAAATTTCATTACTATTAGTGTCTACGATAGATGTATTATAACTGTATTGTTGATGCCCCATGTTACCACGGGAAGTAAATAAAGGAAAAAAATTTTTTAATAAAATAAGAAGAGCTTAAGAAGAATTTATATTCCTTCTCTTTGTATCTTTTATATTTTTCAAGTAAATACCCTAAAGTTGCGGTCACATTTGCTAAATATTTGATGAAAAGAACGTGACTACTATTTATAGAAATATTTTTCCTTTTATTATTTATTTTTTTAAATTATGTATTTTAAAAATTTAAATATCTCCATAATTGTTCAAGAAACGCTGAGATAAAAGGAATTGCTTCCATAAAATGTTTCTATAAAATAGTGGTTACGTTTTTTCTCCAAGCTTTTGACCAATGTAACCGTAGCATAAGAACCAGCAAGTTAATATTTATATCCTTAAAATTTTTACTAGAAAGTCTACGGAATTTAACAAAAGAATTTAAGGAAAACGTCTAGGGAATCAAATTTGTAGTTTTGTTGCGCTTACATCATAAATTTAAATTAAAATTTTTATTGCTCCGTAATAAATTTATTATATTTTTGATTTCTCTACTAAATATTTTTTGTTTGTTTTGTTTTTTATCTATTTCAGTAGTGTTGCTAGTAAGTAAATTCATCTAAAACTAATAAACGACAATATTTATAATATCACCAATCTCTAATAACATCAACAACAACCGCTAACGAACGCTTCGAGCAGGAACACGTCAAAAGTCCTGAATAACAATCTGCTAAGAATTGAATTAAATTTCACGTATAATTTTTAAATCAATACAATTTGACATTTTTCGTAGTAGTACGAGTAAGTGTTTGTGCATAAGTTGAGAGAGTGTTGGTTGCATTTTCTCTACGATAGTAGTGTCCATACCATACCGAAAACCTAATATATTTACTACAGACACAAGCACTTTACGACAGACAGGGACGCGAAAAAGATTGCAAAAAACAAGTATTGATAACAACAATAACAATCACAACGATAACAACAACAACACAAGCAAAATGGATGCACCACCGCCAGATTTGAGTGCATTAGTCGATAGTTTGACATCAGGCAGAGAAGCCACAGATCTCTCAAATGTACTCGCCAATTTTTCAACGGAAATGTTACATCAAGCAAATGCTCTACTAGCAGCAACAGCAACGGCAACATCCCAACAAAGTGGCCTATTTGACACTGATACTACCACCGACACGAATACGGATGCAATAATACATTTAGAGGATATTGAAGTGGCAGCAGCATTGGCACTGAGAAACAGCGATACACTCGTTAATCGAACTCTTGAAATGCAGTGTTTGCGACAACAGCAACAAGATGAACGGGTAAGTAAATTAGGATATATACACTGGGTCAAAAACAAAAATAAACGGTTTGAAGACAAAGTAAGAAATTTATATTGAAAATCTCTATTGTTTCTAAATAGTGACTTTATAGATAATTGAGAATTTAACACAATGAATAGGTCCCAAGTTAATAAAATGAAAATATGTTTACACCAATTAATATTTTGTCTAATCTAGTGTCTTTTCCTTGCACATGTGTATACGTTATTATAACTAAAATAATTATAAAAAAACCCGCAAATAGGCGTTTTAGCTAAAAGCATCCTTGAACCCTAACTCGTTTATTTTTAGTTGACTTGCGCATGCAGATAATAAATAAGTCATCTGGACCGGATGTCATCTCAGCACTGGTTCTAAAGCAATGCTCTTTAAAGCTTGTACCTCCATTAGCTAACCTTTTCAATGCGTCATATCGAGCTGGTTTTTTTCTATCTTGGCGAGGCGACCCTGAGAACTACCCACCAATAAAAGTTTGTTCCGCACTCTCTACAGTTATGGAGAGCATGAGTAATCACAAATTTATGAGGTATTTGGAGTCCAATGGCCGTCAGTAAGGTTTTTAGCAAGGGCCGTTCTGTTGGTGACCTGCTGGGGTTACTCTCGAGGAAGTGAAACAGGTCCACTCAAGGTTTGGGCGAGATGACTAAGATTATGACTCTAAATATTTACAAGGGGCTTAATAGAGTTTGGCATTAGGCTCCCATTTCGAAACTTATTGCTTTTGGTGTCGGTAGCCACTAATCTCGATTTATATCCAGCTTTCTCAGAGATCGCTCTTTGTTTTAGGGGTACTAAAAAACTCTGTTCTTTCTCTCACTCTATTTCTTATATTTTTTTTATCGATTTTCTTCTTCATACTTCAATTTTCTTCTTCTACTCTTTCGCCGATAACAGCAATATTTGTCATTCATATTCTTTTAATTGTAGGCCGAACCTCTTGGGGATTGTGCGAAAAGGATGAATATGATGAATATTTTAATGCACGCAGGACCCAATGTTGTTTTTTAAAACACAGACGTGGTGGTCTGTTATCATCTGTGTATATTGGTAATGTAGATATTAAGGAATCAGATGCTCTTAATGTTCTGGGCATGAAAATTCACAAATTTTGAGTGTCGTAAGCAGCGTTCAAGTGCCTCCGTTTTTTAAAATAGAGCAAGAAATACTTCACTTCATTTGATCACCTTAACATTTACAAGACCTATATCTGACCCAAAATGAAATACAACTCTCATGTAGGGGCCAGTGATATAAAGTCTTTTTTGGAGCTTCTCGATCGTGTACAGGAGAGGGCAAAGGTACACATTAACGGCTGCATGTACTATCGATTCGTTAGAGCATCGTCACAATGTGTGTGTTCTGACAAAATAAGGGGTTTAATTCCCGATAATCACACATTCGTAGGTAGTACCTGTATATCTCATAGAGCGCACTCCGGACCAATATAAATTGTCAGGGATTCTTTCCTATCCGATGCATCGTTGCTCCTTATTTTATAGCGTCCAGGTGCTCAAAACAACTGCATTCTGGATTCCCACGTGCCAGTTATCGAAATGTATCGTAGCAACATTTGACAAGTTTAGATGTCAAACGATAAGAGCCGAGAAGCATTAAGCTTAAGTGACCGAATCATTATAGCCTCCCTGTTATTTTAAAATCAAAATCCACAAGCGTACTTTCAGAATAGCAGTACTCAAGCACTAGGTGGGCACAAAAGTCTTACTAGAAATAAATCGCTGGTCAGACCTCGAAGTTTCTTTTTTTCCTATTTGTTCACCAGACTATACAGACGTAGTTAAACATAATCTCGCCTTCAATTCTTGACTTAAATCAAAGGTGTTATAGGTATATGTTATATGTCTTAATCATACGTATAAAAATGAATGTATGTTTGTTTTCTTGAAGTCCATAGACAGCTAAACGGCAGAACCAATTTCTTGACACTTTATATCTGGAAGTAGCTATAAGCTATATGAATTCCAAAAAATCCAACTTTACGGTCAATTCAAATAATCAGTCAAAAAATGCATGGAATTGGAAGAGAGGAAGAGGTACCTCCCATATAAACCAAATAATGATTTCTTTCAGTATTTGGTACAAAAAACTTGATGATCAGTACAAATCATCAATCAAAAAGTAGACGAAATTCGAAAAGTAGGTATTGTATCTACCATATAAAGTAAATATTGATTTTAGTATGTCTTAAGAACAGTTACAGCTATAGCTTCAGAATTTGGTCTGATTGACTTCATAGTCAATACAAATCATCAGTCAGTAAGTAGGCGAGATTGGATAAGTAGGCGTGGCAGGTTCAATTCATACTAAATATTGAATTTTGTATATATGGAGAAACGCAAGAAGCCGAAAAGTGGGTATTGCAGTAAGCACGCTGAATAAAAGCTGGGTATATATATATATATGTTATGTACAGAAATGAATGTGTGTTTGTTTAAAGACTGTATATAGCTAAACCACAGATTCCATAGTGTCATTCTGAAAGGAACTAAAGACCATCTCAAATGTATGGATTTGGACCGGAAAGGGAAAAAGGTAAAAAGATAAAAAAGCAAATAAAATAACATTTAAGACAATAATTAAAATGGATGTGGCGAAGCACGCCGGGTTTAGCTAGTATTTCTTATATTAAAAGTTTATTTCCTTAATAGCCCTTTACTTAAGCAAAATAGTACGATTACTTCTAATACTCACTTTACATCTGCATTCAAGGCCTTCAGTTTATGCATAGAATATGAGAAGCGTAATAAGGATAAATACTCCGGTTATCCAAGAATAGGATGCACTGCCATATCTATCTTAATATCTTTTTCTTCATCTAGGTGTGTGTGCGTATGACGTCTCTTGTATTTTTACCTGTTCATTTATACTCACATACATATTTTATCATGTCATTATTACACGCGCTCACACTTGCACATACACACACACAAATAATTTAAGTTATATAACAGTTTGACTGTTGTGTTATAAAATGAAAGTGTTTCCTTTAGACAACTTTACTCATATTGTGTTGCGGGTTTTCAGCTGAATCTCATGTCATTGGAAAAGTTTTATTAAAACATGCTTTTCTTATTAAAAGTGTAAATGCATTGAAAAACGGGGAAAAATGTTTCACTTTTTTCTTTCAATTATTTTGAATTTATTTTTTTAAAGCGAGAGTCTTGAGGGAATCAATTTCTCAAAGGAGGTTTAAAAGAAGTTTTTCAATTTCAATTTGCTGAAGTTGCAAATGGCAAAACGCATTACGATTTTCTTTCGCAAAATTGTTTTATTTTTTTTATAAAGTAACTAAAACCCACCGTGCCGTTAAATTTTTACCTTTTTTCCACTTTTTGTCATAACTTCTGTTTGGAAATAGCAGCGTGCATGAAATTTTGGAATCTTCTGTTTCTTTTTGAATGCATTCTTTGTACAAAAAAGGGAGTTATGGATGAAGTGGGCGTGGCACATCTCATAGAAGCATATTACAAAATGGCAAAAAACATTTTAATACCTCTTAATAGATTTTATTCAAATTTAGCACGATGATTATTCGATAGCACTCAGAAGACAACTCAACCAGGACCTCAGTTAAATACATATATATGTGTTAATAAAATTTTGTTTTTATCTCGGAAAGTCCCACATTACAAAGCTCTATCTGAGTTATAGGTATGTTGTCTGTGCTTAAAAAATCGATACAGGCACGTTTTGGCAAAACAATTTTTTTTTCTAATTCTATAAACACATTCAAGGCTACTGGCCATCAGATCAGATGATTGTTCAGATCATACGATCATCAATCATATGATATGATTGTTCAGATCATACGATCATCAATCATATGATCTGATTGTTCTTTTCCAGTGGTGCCACGTCCATTTTTTTCGCGTTTTTAATGTATATATTTCATCTGTTGCGTTTTTTAAATGCTTATTCGTGTATTTTATTTTATTGACAGCACTAAACTGCTTGTTGTCGCCAAGCAAACTGGAAATCAGCCTAAGTTGGCTACGGGCTACAACTCTAGTCGTGTAGTCGGTAGCCGTGTTGCAGCTGTAGTCGTTAAAATAATTAAGTAGCTGGTTAATTGGCTACTTCTTTAGCCAGCGTCTTTCGTTAGCATGTGGCCGATGGTAGGTAGTCTTGAAAATATACACATTCAAGCATCAAGTGGATATTATACAGATAAATAGGTGACAAAACATCGCACTGGAATTGGCTGGAATCCCATTTGAAAGTTATACTAATTGATTAACACTATATCAACCATTTACTACACTAACAACACATTATCTATCACATTTTTTAAACACTCATAATATTTTAACCCTCACCCGTATTTGCATTGAAGGTAGACATAATTCGGTACTAAGAAAAAAGTTTTTCAATGTGTTGTTGTTTTGTAAAAAGATCAAAGCAAATATGATGCTAAAACTTTTATAGAAAGAGCGACAATGCAATTATTCATATACAGATTAGTAAAATTAAGAAAATAATAAATAAAAACAAATTAATTAATATGCAGTTATGTACAGTAAACTTTTCTCAAACAATTACTGAACAAACTGGGTAAATTAATTATCGAAAATTGACTTTTTTCCAGCTAGATTGTCCTTTGCAACACTGAGACAGCCTTTATTTCCTTCCAGAATGGCACTGTAGAATTTGACGTTTAGCTATATACAGCCTTCAAGCAAACACACATTAATTTTTGTATATAAAATACATATATAGAAAATTTTTGTCTAGTGTGCTTTATGCAGCACCCGCTTTGTGGCTAATGTGGAAAGATAATGCTGTCTTTGAATTGTTGTCCACATCTATAAAACTCAATATTTAGTATGACTGACACTCAGTTACTGGCTGATTATGCGTATTGTTCAAGATTTTGTTTGAACCTAATTTAGTAACTCCTACTATTCCGTTCTCAAGGTATGCAAAATCAGTATTTACTTTGTATGGGAGATACCACGCCTACTCGTTCATTTTTTGACTAAGGATTTGTATTGACTATAAAGTTATTTAGACCGAATACGGAAACTTTAGCTTTAACCGTTCTCAAGATATAATTAAATCAATATTTAGTTTGTATGAGAGGTACCACGCCCACTTGTACAATTTTTTCCAGTTTTTGACTGATGATTTGTATTGGCCAAGAATTACTCAGACCAAATACTAAAACCTTAGCAGTAACCGTTCTCAAGATAAAAATAAATCAATATTTAGTTTGTATGTGAGGTACCACACCCACTTTTCCAATTCCGCGTAGTTTTCGACTAATTATTTGTATATAGTTACTTTAAAGTCATTCAGACCAAATTCAGAAGCTTTTGATTTAACCGTTCTCAAAAAAAAAAAAAAATCAATATTTAGTTTGTATGGAAGGTACCACGCAAACTTTTCCAATTCCTCCCAGTTTTTGGCTGATGATTTGTAGTAACTATGAATTTAAGCAGACCACACTCTAAAACTTAAGCTGTAACTGTTCTAAAGCTATATTAAAATCAATATTAACTTTGTAAGGGATATACTACGCCCACAAGTCTAATTCCACCGACTTTTTGACTGCTGATTCGTACTGACTATGAATCCATTTGGGCAAAATTTAGAGATTTTTTCTGTTACTATTTTGAAGATATAGACAAACACTTTGTATGGGCGTAGCAGCGCCCAGTTGGAATTTTGTAAGTTTATATAGCCTATAATTTCTTCCAGACATACAGAGAGATACTGTAAATGTTTGAAGAAAATCGATTCAGCCGTTTAGCTGCCCATAAGATTCAAACAAACCAACAAACATACAAACACACATTCATTTTTATATATAAGATTTAAAATAAAATAATTGAATATGTTAATTTAAGAAATCATGTACTTGTATGATGTAGACTGAAGAACGTTGTTCTGTCATACTCGTACATACAAATATGATTTTCGAATCAGTTTTTCCTGTTTTTTTTTTTAATATGTTTTTGATTTTTGTTTAAACAAGTTTTGGTTTCTTCAGAACATTGTGGGTTTTAAAGGCCAATTTAAAACAGAAACTTTAAAATTACAGTTGCAGGTAAGAAAAGAATGAAATTATAGTGACTTAAGCCGATCTGCATGATCCCTTACACCTTCTTTAATTTTTGGGATAATTAGTTTTTTATTTAAAAGCAAGGACCAAATTAGACTACAGTCTACACTGGATAACGTCCAAATAGTTATTATATTATATTTTTATTATCTGAAATTATGTATCAGACTCTAAATAATGTGCATATGTGACTGGTGTCATGCCGGTCTATGAATCCCGCCTTGTCTATGAATCCCGCCTTGCCTTGTGCGTCCACTGTGCGCTGCATCACTTTTGCTGGTACGACCACATTTAACTTCAGCAAACCACTTCTCTACCATTTGTCTTGATGGAGCAGAGTTCGGATAGTGTTTATCAAGTCATTGTTTGGTTTCCATTGTATTTTTTTTATTAAAAAGTAATGCTTTATCAAAACTCGAAATTAACTTTTTGCCATTTTTTTTTTTTCAATAACAAAAGTTGCTTCACACAAAATGCTGTAACTCACGAATCAATAGTCAGATTGCTAACAAATTTATTCACGTATCGTTTGAAGATTAGTACTAAATATTGAGAAAATTCTAGTAACACCACCTATGTGTCATCCTACGGACTTATTGAGTGACCTGTTACATTAATAAGATATATTTTAACGAATGGTAGATAATCCTCTTAACAATAATTGTGGGACATTTACCCTAATCATGTAAACAAGGGCTATCCTCCCCCCTGCACATCTTTGTGAAAAAGTGTGCTAGGCTAGAAGTAGAGGACTTTGTACACATGAGTGTTCTAGGAAGCGTTTCGGTTCGTATGGTCGTGTGTCCGATCACAGACCATATGAATACTAAACTGGTTTGTAGTCGGAGGTTCGAAATCATATTCCCTGATAGGGGGGAATGAGTCTTACACTCAGACAGTGCAGGACACGGTCAGCATGTTAAAACATATACTATCAGTGCCAAAACTAAGTAGACACCAACATTCTTTGGAATTTAGTTAATATTATTATTACATATTTATATTTCAGTATTTTAAAATACGATGAAACAATTTATACTTTTTTAAGACTTTATTACGACTTCAAAAAATCCATAAAAAAGAACAACAACATTCTTACAACGACTAACGTTATGCAACAAAAGCGAAAGACTGTTTTTACACGCTATTTTATTTTAGGTAGTATATAAGTGCTTTAACTCAATCCGATTTTTAAAAATGTAGTACCATTATATCCATAACTTCCTATACAAAATAGCGTGTAAAAACATCGTTAAGCTTGGAAACTTTAGAATGAATTAGTTAAAAAAATGCGTTTGCTTGATAAATACACACAGTTTCCTCATGTTTACTTAAGTAAATTATACACTATTCCAAACCCGTCAAGAATCCTAAAATCGGTTAATATTTAGCTAAGGCTTAATCTTATAAGTACTGGATGGGCTTTTACCCGTAATTCAGGATTTTAGAGGTGTTTGAAAAATTTTAGAAACAGGTTCTTGTTGTGCTCGATAGCACCTATCAGAAAAATGGTACATACCACTTCCTAACTATTTCTATTCTATTCTATTCTATTCTATTCTATTCTATTCTATTCTATTCTATTCTATTCTATTCTATTCTATTCTATTCTATTCTATTCTATTCTATTCTATTCTATTCTATTCTATTCTATTCTATTCTATTCTATTCTATTCTATTCTATTCTATTCTATTCTATTCTATTCTATTCTATTCTATTCTATTCTATTCTATTCTATTCTATTCTATTCTATTCTATTCTATTCTATTCTATTCTATTCTATTCTATTCTATTCTATTCTATTCTATTCTATTCTATTCTATTCTATTCTATTCTATTCTATTCTATTCTATTCTATTCTATTCTATTCTATTCTATTCTATTCTATTCTATTCTATTCTATTCTATTCTATTCTATTCTATTCTATTCTATTCTATTCTATTCTATTCTATTCTATTCTATTCTATTCTATTCTATTCTATTCTATTCTATTCTATTCTATTCTATTCTATTCTATTCTATTCTATTCTATTCTATTCTATTCTATTCTATTCTATTCTATTCTATTCTATTCTATTCTATTCTATTCTATTCTATTCTATTCTATTCTATTCTATTCTATTCTATTCTATTCTATTCTATTCTATTCTATTCTATTCTATTCTATTCTATTCTATTCTATTCTATTCTATTCTATTCTATTCTATTCTATTCTATTCTATTCTATTCTATTCTATTCTATTCTATTCTATTCTATTCTATTCTATTCTATTCTATTCTATTCTATTCTATTCTATTCTATTCTATTCTATTCTATTCTATTCTATTCTATTCTATTCTATTCTATTCTATTCTATTCTATTCTATTCTATTCTATTCTATTCTATTCTATTCTATTCTATTCTATTCTATTCTATTCTATTCTATTCTATTCTATTCTATTCTATTCTATTCTATTCTATTCTATTCTATTCTATTCTATTCTATTCTATTCTATTCTATTCTATTCTATTCTATTCTATTCTATTCTATTCTATTCTATTCTATTCTATTCTATTCTATTCTATTCTATTCTATTCTATTCTATTCTATTCTATTCTATTCTATTCTATTCTATTCTATTCTATTCTATTCTATTCTATTCTATTCTATTCTATTCTATTCTATTCTATTCTATTCTATTCTATTCTATTCTATTCTATTCTATTCTATTCTATTCTATTCTATTCTATTCTATTCTATTCTATTCTATTCTATTCTATTCTATTCTATTCTATTCTATTCTATTCTATTCTATTCTATTCTATTCTATTCTATTCTATTCTATTCTATTCTATTCTATTCTATTCTATTCTATTCTATTCTATTCTATTCTATTCTATTCTATTCTATTCTATTCTATTCTATTCTATTCTATTCTATTCTATTCTATTCTATTCTATTCTATTCTATTCTATTCTATTCTATTCTATTCTATTCTATTCTATTCTATTCTATTCTATTCTATTCTATTCTATTCTATTCTATTCTATTCTATTCTATTCTATTCTATTCTATTCTATTCTATTCTATTCTATTCTATTCTATTCTATTCTATTCTATTCTATTCTATTCTATTCTATTCTATTCTATTCTATTCTATTCTATTCTATTCTATTCTATTCTATTCTATTCTATTCTATTCTATTCTATTCTATTCTATTCTATTCTATTCTATTCTATTCTATTCTATTATTCTATTCTATTCTATTCTATTCTATTCTATTCTATTCTATTCTATTCTATTCTATTCTATTCTATTCTATTCTATTCTATTCTATTCTATTCTATTCTATTCTATTCTATTCTATTCTATTCTATTCTATTCTATTCTATTCTATTCTATTCTATTCTATTCTATTCTATTCTATTCTATTCTATTCTATTCTATTCTATTCTATTCTATTCTATTCTATTCTATTCTATTCTATTCTATTCTATTCTATTCTATTCTATTCTATTCTATTCTATTCTATTCTATTCTATTCTATTCTATTCTATTCTATTCTATTCTATTCTATTCTATTCTATTCTATTCTATTCTATTCTATTCTATTCTATTCTATTCTATTCTATTCTATTCTATTCTATTCTATTCTATTCTATTCTATTCTATTCTATTCTATTCTATTCTATTCTATTCTATTCTATTCTATTCTATTCTATTCTATTCTATTCTATTCTATTCTATTCTATTCTATTCTATTCTATTCTATTCTATTCTATTCTATTCTATTCTATTCTATTCTATTCTATTCTATTCTATTCTATTCTATTCTATTCTATTCTATTCTATTCTATTCTATTCTATTCTATTCTATTCTATTCTATTCTATTCTATTCTATTCTATTCTATTCTATTCTATTCTATTCTATTCTATTCTATTCTATTCTATTCTATTCTATTCTATTCTATTCTATTCTATTCTATTCTATTCTATTCTATTCTATTCTATTCTATTCTATTCTATTCTATTCTATTCTATTCTATTCTATTCTATTCTATTATTCTATTCTATTCTATTCTATTCTATTCTATTCTATTCTATTCTATTATTCTATTCTATTCTATTCTATTCTATTCTATTCTATTCTATTCTATTCTATTCTATTCTATTCTATTCTATTCTATTCTATTCTATTCTATTCTATTCTATTCTATTCTATTCTATTCTATTCTATTCTATTCTATTCTATTCTATTCTATTCTATTCTATTCTATTCTATTCTATTCTATTCTATTCTATTCTATTCTATTCTATTCTATTCTATTCTATTCTATTCTATTCTATTCTATTCTATTCTATTCTATTCTATTCTATTCTATTCTATTCTATTCTATTCTATTCTATTCTATTCTATTCTATTCTATTCTATTCTATTCTATTCTATTCTATTCTATTCTATTCTATTCTATTCTATTCTATTCTATTCTATTCTATTCTATTCTATTCTATTCTATTCTATTCTATTCTATTCTATTCTATTCTATTCTATTCTATTCTATTCTATTCTATTCTATTCTATTCTATTCTATTCTATTCTATTCTATTCTATTCTATTCTATTCTATTCTATTCTATTCTATTCTATTCTATTCTATTCTATTCTATTCTATTCTATTCTATTCTATTCTATTCTATTCTATTCTATTCTATTCTATTCTATTCTATTCTATTCTATTCTATTCTATTCTATTCTATTCTATTCTATTCTATTATTCTATTCTATTCTATTCTATTATTCTATTCTATTCTATTCTATTCTATTCTATTCTATTCTATTCTATTCTATTCTATTCTATTCTATTCTATTCTATTCTATTCTATTCTATTCTATTCTATTCTATTCTATTCTATTCTATTCTATTCTATTCTATTCTATTCTATTCTATTCTATTCTATTCTATTCTATTCTATTCTATTCTATTCTATTCTATTCTATTCTATTCTATTCTATTCTATTCTATTCTATTCTATTCTATTCTATTATTCTATTCTATTCTATTCTATTCTATTCTATTCTATTCTATTCTATTCTATTCTATTCTATTCTATTCTATTCTATTCTATTCTATTCTATTCTATTCTATTCTATTCTATTCTATTCTATTCTATTCTATTCTATTCTATTCTATTCTATTCTATTCTATTCTATTCTATTCTATTCTATTCTATTCTATTCTATTCTATTCTATTCTATTCTATTCTATTCTATTCTATTCTATTCTATTCTATTCTATTCTATTCTATTCTATTCTATTCTATTCTATTCTATTCTATTCTATTCTATTCTATTCTATTCTATTCTATTCTATTCTATTCTATTCTATTCTATTCTATTCTATTCTATTCTATTCTATTCTATTCTATTCTATTCTATCTATTCTATTCTATTCTATTCTATTCTATTCTATTCTATTCTATTCTATTCTATTCTATTCTATTCTATTCTATTCTATTCTATTCTATTCTATTCTATTCTATTCTATTCTATTCTATTCTATTCTATTCTATTCTATTCTATTCTATTCTATTCTATTCTATTCTATTCTATTCTATTCTATTCTATTCTATTCTATTCTATTCTATTCTATTCTATTCTATTCTATTCTATTCTATTCTATTCTATTCTATTCTATTCTATTCTATTCTATTCTATTCTATTCTATTCTATTCTATTCTATTCTATTCTATTCTATTCTATTCTATTCTATTCTATTCTATTCTATTCTATTCTATTCTATTCTATTCTATTCTATTCTATTCTATTCTATTCTATTCTATTCTATTCTATTCTATTCTATTCTATTCTATTCTATTCTATTCTATTCTATTCTATTCTATTCTATTCTATTCTATTCTATTCTATTCTATTCTATTCTATTCTATTCTATTCTATTCTATTCTATTCTATTCTATTCTATTCTATTCTATTCTATTCTATTCTATTCTATTCTATTCTATTCTATTCTATTCTATTCTATTCTATTCTATTCTATTCTATTCTATTCTATTCTATTCTATTCTATTCTATTCTATTCTATTCTATTCTATTCTATTCTATTCTATTCTATTCTATTCTATTCTATTCTATTCTATTCTATTCTATTCTATTCTATTCTATTCTATTCTATTCTATTCTATTCTATTCTATTCTATTCTATTCTATTCTATTCTATCTATTCTATTCTATTCTATTCTATTCTATTCTATTCTATTCTATTCTATTCTATTCTATTCTATTCTATTCTATTCTATTCTATTCTATTCTATTCTATTCTATTCTATTCTATTCTATTCTATTCTATTCTATTCTATTCTATTCTATTCTATTCTATTCTATTCTATTCTATTCTATTCTATTCTATTCTATTCTATTCTATTCTATTCTATTCTATTCTATTCTATTCTATTCTATTCTATTCTATTCTATTCTATTCTATTCTATTCTATTCTATTCTATTCTATTCTATTCTATTCTATTCTATTCTATTCTATTCTATTCTATTCTATTCTATTCTATTCTATTCTATTCTATTCTATTCTATTCTATTCTATTCTATTCTATTCTATTCTATTCTATTCTATTCTATTCTATTCTATTCTATTCTATTCTATTCTATTCTATTCTATTCTATTCTATTCTATTCTATTCTATTCTATTCTATTCTATTCTATTCTATTCTATTCTATTCTATTCTATTCTATTCTATTCTATTCTATTCTATTCTATTCTATTCTATTCTATTCTATTCTATTCTATTCTATTCTATTCTATTCTATTCTATTCTATTCTATTCTATTCTATTCTATTCTATTCTATTCTATTCTATTCTATTCTATTCTATTCTATTCTATTCTATTCTATTCTATTCTATTCTATTCTATTCTATTCTATTCTATTCTATTCTATTCTATTCTATTCTATTCTATTCTATTCTATTCTATTCTATTCTATTCTATTCTATTCTATTCTATTCTATTCTATTCTATTCTATTCTATTCTATTCTATTCTATTCTATTCTATTCTATTCTATTCTATTCTATTCTATTCTATTCTATTCTATTCTATTCTATTCTATTCTATTCTATTCTATTCTATTCTATTCTATTCTATTCTATTCTATTCTATTCTATTCTATTCTATTCTATTCTATTCTATTCTATTCTATTCTATTCTATTCTATTCTATTCTATTCTATTCTATTCTATTCTATTCTATTCTATTCTATTCTATTCTATTCTATTCTATTCTATTCTATTCTATTCTATTCTATTCTATTCTATTCTATTCTATTCTATTCTATTCTATTCTATTCTATTCTATTCTATTCTATTCTATTCTATTCTATTCTATTCTATTCTATTCTATTCTATTCTATTCTATTCTATTCTATTCTATTCTATTCTATTCTATTCTATTCTATTCTATTCTATTCTATTCTATTCTATTCTATTCTATTCTATTCTATTCTATTCTATTCTATTCTATTCTATTCTATTCTATTCTATTCTATTCTATTCTATTCTATTCTATTCTATTCTATTCTATTCTATTCTATTCTATTCTATTCTATTCTATTCTATTCTATTCTATTCTATTCTATTCTATTCTATTCTATTCTATTCTATTCTATTCTATTCTATTCTATTCTATTCTATTCTATTCTATTCTATTCTATTCTATTCTATTCTATTCTATTCTATTCTATTCTATTCTATTCTATTCTATTCTATTCTATTCTATTCTATTCTATTCTATTCTATTCTATTCTATCTATTCTATTCTATTCTATTCTATTCTATTCTATTCTATTCTATTCTATTCTATTCTATTCTATTCTATTCTATTCTATTCTATTCTATTCTATTCTATTCTATTCTATTCTATTCTATTCTATTCTATTCTATTCTATTCTATTCTATTCTATTCTATTCTATTCTATTCTATTCTATTCTATTCTATTCTATTCTATTCTATTCTATTCTATTCTATTCTATTCTATTCTATTCTATTCTATTCTATTCTATTCTATTCTATTCTATTCTATTCTATTCTATTCTATTCTATTCTATTCTATTCTATTCTATTCTATTCTATTCTATTCTATTCTATTCTATTCTATTCTATTCTATTCTATTCTATTCTATTCTATTCTATTCTATTCTATTCTATTCTATTCTATTCTATTCTATTCTATTCTATTCTATTCTATTCTATTCTATTCTATTCTATTCTATTCTATTCTATTCTATTCTATTCTATTCTATTCTATTCTATTCTATTCTATTCTATTCTATTCTATTCTATTCTATTCTATTCTATTCTATTCTATTCTATTCTATTCTATTCTATTCTATTCTATTCTATTCTATTCTATTCTATTCTATTCTATTCTATTCTATTCTATTCTATCTATTCTATTCTATTCTATTCTATTCTATTCTATTCTATTCTATTCTATTCTATTCTATTCTATTCTATTCTATTCTATTCTATTCTATTCTATTCTATTCTATTCTATTCTATTCTATTCTATTCTATTCTATTATTCTATTCTATTCTATTCTATTCTATTCTATTCTATTCTATTCTATTCTATTCTATTCTATTCTATTCTATTCTATTCTATTCTATTCTATTCTATTCTATTCTATTCTATTCTATTCTATTCTATTCTATTCTATTCTATTCTATTCTATTATTCTATTCTATTCTATTCTATTCTATTCTATTCTATTCTATTCTATTCTATTCTATTCTATTCTATTCTATTCTATTCTATTCTATTCTATTCTATTCTATTCTATTCTATTCTATTCTATTCTATTCTATTCTATTCTATTCTATTCTATTCTATTCTATTCTATTCTATTCTATTCTATTCTATTCTATTCTATTCTATTCTATTCTATTCTATTCTATTCTATTCTATTCTATTCTATTCTATTCTATTCTATTCTATTCTATTCTATTCTATTCTATTCTATTCTATTCTATTCTATTCTATTCTATTCTATTCTATTCTATTCTATTCTATTCTATTCTATTCTATTCTATTCTATTCTATTCTATTCTTTCTTGTTGCATAAGTTATTGCCTTATGTACTTATATGTGACGCGTAAAAAATTTAGCTTTTTTTCGTTTTTGTTGTATAACTATAGTTGTTGTAAGAATTTTATTGTTGTTTTTTATGGATTTCGTAAAGCCGTAAATGCAGTCTTAAAAAATAAAAAATGTTTAAATTCATCATATTTAAAATAAAAGACCGAAATATAAACTAAATTCCAAAGAATGTAGGTATCCACTTAGTTTTGGTAGTGATAGTAAAGGCTGGGCCATTTAAAAGTTTAAATTTAATAATGCAATAAAACAACAGTTTGATATTTTGCAAAATATATTTTTTTGCTGTGAAGTACAATTGTTCCGGCTAGAAATGAAATATTATTTCATTCATTTGTTTGCCGCGGCTGGCCTCACAGTACTTCATTCGTTCGAACCATTTTTAGATAACTTTGTTGAGTGTATGTGATGGTAACTCGGCAATGGCATCCCGAATGCTGACCTTCAAATGCTCAATTGTCTCCGGTTTGTCGACATAAAACTTGTCTTTAACGGCGTCACATAGTAAATAGGTCAACGGTGTCAAATCGTAGCTTCTTGGCGGCCAACTGACATCACCATTTCGCCTAATTAAACGGCCATCAAACGTTTGAAGCAACTATGAAGAGCGGGCACAAAAATATCGGTTATCATGGTGCGATAGGTGCCTCTATTGACCGTAATGGTTGCGCCGTCCTCGTTTTCAAAGAAATATGGGCCAATGATGTCTCCGCTCCACAAGCCGCACCAACTGTCACTCGTAATGAGTGCATTGGCTTCTGTAAGACCACGTTTGGGTTTTATGAGCCCAAAATACGGCAATTTTGCTTACTAACGTACCAGCTAGCGAAGCGACAACGAAGCGGATGGTCATGCGGTCAACTCTTAAACCAATTGAACTTTCTAAGGCGTCATACCGAGATTTTTTTTTAGCAAAATTGGAAGTAAGCTGGTGCGCGAAATATTCAATTCTTGAGGACGATAATGAGTTGATGTTGATGGATTCTCACGCACACACTCAGCACGCTTACGTCTTGGCGCTTAAACAATCAAACCAGTTATACACATTCTAGCAATGCACTTGCGTATACCGTGCATTGTTGTACGACGTTGTCGTGTAATTTCTTCATTGTTTTCGAAATAAATTTCCAAATAATCCCAACGTTGCTCAAGCGTTAATCGATTCATTTGGTTCAGTGGAGATAATACACTGAATTTTGTGACAGAATGGAATGACATAAGTATTACCAGGTTCGAAATAACCGCTGATTCAAATTTAAACCGATATATGGCCCACTCTATAACCTTTTTAAAACTTTGCTAGATCGATCTACAATGAATTTTGCACAGTGGTAAAATGGGTACAAAATTCATGCTGTTTATCAAATTATGCCTATATTTTTATGTGTGCCGCTGTAGTATCGTGGGTAAGACACCCGCCTACCAACCATAAGGTGTTCGGTTCACTCTTAAGATCTTCACAACGCTGTTGGTATGATTTTAAAATTCTATTTAGCGTCCAACTATCCCGACGTCTGAGCATTGCAGTAGAACAATTTGTATAGCCTCTTGTTTGCCAAGTGGAATATTTTAGCAGAATACTGGCATTCCGACACTGTTCAATAGATTCTCGACAATCTGCACCATAGATAGGTATGGCTTCAGTACGCCTCTTATTTGGCCATTAATTTGAGTCTGGCTAATCTTTGTTCTTTACATTGTTGTAAAATTTCGCTCATATTATAAATGGAATCCATTTCGGAAGATGTATCATCGTCGATTTCCTCCTTGGGTTCAGTCTTAACGGTTAAGTGTGCAACATTAAGCCTAGACGTTGGTGATGTAGCCGCCGCCCTAGCCGCTATGGTATTCGATTTCACCTGCTGCGCCAGAGCTGTTACCAACGCTTTATCATCTCTTGATCTTTCTGTTTTACCGGCTTTTAATGGTTCATCATTTATTGCGTCTGAATGTAATTTTATTTGTTTCGCTGGTGTGAGCCCCATGTTGCCATCTAATGTAGAAGTATCCCGTGATCTCGTTGTGTCTCTAGTAACTGATTATGAGTATGAGTACTATTGAAAACTTCCCTAATGTATTTGCTGTTCGGAGCCGGCGTTAAATTGTAGGTCCCTTTCAATGAGTCTTAAAATAGAATTGGGCGCAGCTCATTGACTGTGAGAGGCCCCCGTTTTCCTTCATGGAATGTTATGGGAATCAATATATATTAAATAACCCATTTTTACGTATTAATTTGTAACGCAAAGATTGATTTATAATCCTTTACTTACACCAAATTTGGCACAGTTGTTAAGACTGTAAACTGTCATAGAAATTTTCACTGAGAAATCCAATGCAGTCAATAATTTCTTAAGTAGACATACGTTTTTCCGTCGAATAAGTTTTTTTTTTTAAGTACATTGAAGAAGTACATGGAACAAGGCGAATTTAAGAAGGTAGTCTTAGATTGAAAACAAATACAACACTGTATAATAAAATTTCGGTATTTCAAAATAACGCAACACTGTAGTAAGCAAAAAGCTGTAGTGTCAAAAATATTTATTACCAACAAAATACAGAATGATTGTGTTTTTTGACATACGCGAATGTATCAGGTGTTGCCTAAGTAGCAAATTAGGCGATTTAATTATTGAATTCGCCTTGCAATGGTGCTTAACAAACTCACTGGTTTTCAAATAATTGCTTTTAATCCTGACTTTGTTAATAGATTTAATTGTATATGCCGTAAAATTGTTTTTGTTTTTGATTTAGAAAAAAATATAAAAAACCATAATGTCAAAAAAGAGAAACACTTCTAAGACTTTTCAACATTATCTTTAAAAGTGTTATACACAAACTCGAAAAGTTGTTTAAAATTTCATGAGTTCATTTGACTGAAAAGAAACAAACTGTTAAAATAGACTAAAAGCATACATACATTCATACGTGTATGATTTCACTTAAAAGATATTAATAATGTTTTTGTATGGAAAAGACTGAATAAATTTTGAAATAAAAGTCAGAAAACGAGCGTATAAAAGTCATCATAGCAGTGTAATTTTATCAACATTATCTGTACCAGTAGCAAAGCAGTAAAATCGCTAAGAGTATATGGGATGGTATCCCTCGTTGCTAACGATTAACTTACACACATATACATACATTTAAACACACAAAAACATTTTTTATTTTTATTTTCTTTTGTAAGAGAAACACGTTTTTCTTTTTTACTTACTTTCTTCTTCATGACAAGTAACTGTTATGTACTGTTTTATTTTTTAATTTTTCCAACCATCATCCCTATATGTGTATATTGGTTTCCACTTCCTCTTAGCCATTTCATTATGCCATTAAGAAACCAAAGAAAAGAGAAAGACGAAACAAGAAGAAAGAACATAATTTTTCATTATGATTTATTCTTAAACAATTAACCCTTGTATTCTCTTATTCATTATTTCATTCATTGAGTTTTTCTCCCTTCATACCATAAAGGGATTCAATTGTTTTTCTTTTTCTTTGTTGTTGTTATTGTATTTTACATTTATTTTTATTGTGCTGTTGTTGCTTTTTAAATATTCATCATCATTACCAGCACCAACAAGCAGCAGCAGCAGCAGCAGCCACCAGCTAGCAAACAGCAGCATGCAGGTGCTTTAGAATTTTAAATTTTGTAGTTTATTTTGCTTTTATCGTCGTGTTTGTTGGTGTTGGTTCTTTTTTTTCTAATTTTCTTTTTAACATTTTGTTTTCAGATTGCCAACTCGTTAACAAATTCAAGGAATTTATTATCCTGCCCTGTATCCTTTGATTCGGTGCTATGTTGGCCTCGTACTACGGCTGGTTCTTGGGCCATACTGCCATGTTTTGAGGAATTCAAAGGAGTGCATTACGATAGTACACGTAAGTTGAAAAAGTTCAATTTTGAAATTTAATAAGTAAATAAGAAATGCAAGTAAAGTTAAAAGAATAGAACCTATCGAAGTGTTTTATAAAAATAATCAAGGCAAAGCTTTAAACCAAACACTACTTTAGAAATTGTTTTTAAAAAGTTTTTAACACCTTCAAGCTTAGGAAATTATAGCCGGTTAACTCGATTTATCAATCCAAAATACACCCGTTAATCCTAGCGTTAAAATAAAATTTTTAGCGATTGGCCTTAATGTTGACAAAAGCTTATCTTTACTCTACATATCTGCAGCAGCATATGGTATTAAGTACAAATAATCACTTGCAACAAAAACATTAATATGCCAGTGCTCTGTTTACCTTTCAGTTAAGAAGCAAATAAAGCATTTTGTTTACACATGAAATTATCTTGTCTGTGTACTATACTACACTTAAGAAAATTATGCTTATACTTAACTGTGGCAGGCAATTACTTACAAAATACCAATAATTGTATGTCATCAATTACATATTCAATAATATTTTATAATTTGTGAATACTATTTATAATTACACGTCATTGTTAATTTTCTTTTATAAATTACTAGAGTAATCCCTCCCACATTGCTGGGAGCCTTTGTGTTGTACCTGCTTTTTGATTGATGTGGATAAATAAATAAAGATTTAACTGTTACTGTTTTCTACACATGTAAAATTCCATAATTATTTTTTTAAATGGTTTGTATTGATTGCCATGTTATTTAAACCAAATTTAGAAACTTCAACTCTAACCATTCTCAGATATACAAAAATCATTATTTGATTCGTATAAGAGGTTTGTATTATTTAAGAAGTCATCTAGACCAAATTCAGATGCCACACCCACACCCACTTATTTAATTTCACTCTACTCCCACTTAACCGATTCGGCACAATTTTTGACTGATAATTTGTACTGACCACAAAGTTATTTGGGCCAAATTTAGAGAATCTTACTATTACTGTTTTAAAGATATAGACATATAAATGCAAATTTTATATTGGCGTGGCAGCGCCTAGTTGAACAATAGTGAAGCCACAGATCAAAATGAAAGCTATCTACATATGCTTTTTATATGTATATACAGTTTTTTTCAAGTAAAACTTATTGGCTCACTCACACATATACATAAAAACCTTTTTATTGACCTTACCTTTCGTTTAAAGGTTGGCGCGTTTCAGAGAACATCAATTACAACGCATTTTAAAGTTCTCTTTTATATAAAGGGTGTTTTTATAGAGGTATAGAACTTTAAGTTGCAATAAAACAACGATGGATTATTCGATTGGCATGAATTTTATTTATCAGAAAGATAATCTTGTGGCATTACATTTTAAATATGATTTTTGGCATATGACTGCCACAGCTGGCGCGGATGTAGTCCAATCTGAACGTCCAATTTTCGATGACTTTTTCCAACATTTGTGGCCGTATATGAAGAATGGAAATTGCACTATTTGCAAGCGTTGTTCGCCTTTAAATAAAACTATATGGAGTATAATGATTTTCAAATCCGTTTTCAGTTTTTTTCCATCGGGCTCGAATTTTTTTTATGGGCGATGCAAATTTTTCACCCAAGTTATGGTAGTTATGTCAATATATTTCATCATAACTTGAAAACGACTTGATCGATTTTAATGCAAACGTTTGGTGGTACGTTTCTGTAAATAAGCTGAACAAAAAAATTTTTTTTTTTGTAATTTTAACAGTTTCGGTGTAATTCACAACCTAGCTGTGAAAAAAAATTTTTACCCACAAAGTTAGAGCATTTTTTTTTTTTTTTTAAAAGTCATAAAAAATATTTCAAAACGAAAATTTTAGATGTTGAGCACTTAAATTAAGGCTTAATATGTTGAGAATAAAATAAACTATAAATCATGAAAATCGTTTGGCTATCAAAATTAAATACAGGTACCTAACTTTGACCAAAATTAGCGAACAAATGTTTTCTTTCTTCTTTTATTTCCAAAAAGTTATACAAAAATTATTCAAATATAATTTTTACATTTAGGCATTTAAATTAAAGCCAGATATGTAACCTATAAAGGGAGGTACCTAACATTGACAAAAAATTTTAATACTTTATTAGACAACACAAACATAATGAAAGGATGTTTTTCTTTGATGAATCAATAAAGAATCGCCGTTCCTCAGACTTTTCAGGGAAAACCAGCTTTCGAATAGTTTGCATCATCACAGAATACTAAATCGCCATCTGTGCTAAAATAGGCCAGCAAATCTTCTTGTCTATATTGAAAACATGAGAATTTCGTGTTCTTATCTAACAAATTCCATTGCTGTAATCTTGACGCAAGATGTTCTGAATTTCATTTTGAGAGTTCTAAGACTCCCACAATATAACTCAGGTCAGACTGGTTTATAAAATGTGGTTTTCACGTTGGACTTCTATATGCAGATGAAGTAGTACCCACAGATGTTTAACTGGTTTCACTGCAAACAGAAAAAGCATCTTCTTCATTAACCATTTCGTGACGTTTAGGCGGTATTGGATTTAATGAATAATAATTGTTTCGAAGAACTGGCCGTCGGGCAGACGATATGATCGGATATATGATTTTGTTCTTATTATGCAGAAATAATATGGTTCACTTCATATCATTGGTTTCCTAAATGACATGATCTTTCTATCGTCGTCGAGATTGGCAGACAATATTTGTTACTTACATCGATAGGAAATCCAAAGTAATGTATTGTTACGTTTTTACCTTTTTAAAAACGTGTTTTTATGAGTCCGTAGATTGTAGTTAAAATAAAATAAATTCTGTGTTTGGTTTTAATTAAAAATGCTTTATTCAACACTGAATCTTGTAATCTTTTTACAGGCAATAACAGTTTTTATTCTTAATTACTCCGTTTACAACTTTGTAAATAACAACAATTACTCGACAGATCTTTCTTCCTAAAGATCTTCCAACCCGATCGTAGTTATAACTTAGGTTCGATCACATCCTCTTCAACCAGAGGTTACCCACACTTAACTCTCTTTACTGAGTTAGCTCCAACTAAGCTAGTTTTTTTTCTTCACTACTAGTTTTACGAGTTCTTGTCCTTATATTCTCTCTTCACACCAATAACACATTCGCTGAGTTAATTTTTCTTAAAACTGCACTCGCTGAGTTTACGATACATAAACTGATTGCTGTTCGCATCGATGTGCCTTGTATATGGCTGAGTAAACAACACATCGAAAGCTCTCGAACCTTTTGATATTTCAGGTAGATTCCATTTCTTTCTTTTAATTTCTTTTTAGTTCTTTTGGAGCCATGCGTATGTGAACATCTACCTATTTCAGTTCCTAGTATTTGTTGTTGCTTGTTTATTGTCTGTTACTTTTTTCCTTTGCTGCTTAATTATTGCTCTACCCGTGTTATTTTTATTTACACTATCTCTGCTAATGGTTGTTGTTGTAGATTTGGTTATTTGTAAACAGCACGTACTCGTATAGTTGTTTTTGCAGCTTTTGTTTATTTATTTTAGCGTAGTAATATACGCTGTGGTGCCCAACCTTATTTTCGTAACAGTATATAAGCACTCTTAATTTGGCAAAACATCTCTGCAGAATTTTTGCAAGTCCAACCCCTTGACATACTGCAATCTAAAACAAAAATCCATTATAAATAAATCAGATCTATGTATAGATTTTCTAAAACACTTACCATTAGAAAAAAATATATATAAAACGGAAATAGTCCTTAGAGTACTTTTCAATATTGACTTTTGATTTTGACAAAGTCAAATATCGGATGGATTTGTCTTTTTGGTTTCGCAAACATGTGTTAAATGACGAAAAAAATTGTGTTATTTTTCTTAAAAGTGCATTTTGTACTGGATTTTTAACCACAATCATAAAAATCTAATTGAGATTCTCTTTCTTTTATACCTTTCCTATTTGACCAGGAGGAGTCTTAACTTTACAGAATGTGATTTTGTTTTATATTAAGAATTGTCTTATGTTCATTTAATACTGTGTATTCAATCTACCTTTAATGATTTTTGTAAACGTAAGTAAACCAAATATTTTGATTTAGACAATAGTATCAATATCTTATAAACAATACTCTGATATTGGGTATACAAGTTAATAATGTCGATTTTTTTTGCATGAGAAATGCATTTATTATAATTACAGAATGAAATGATATATTATTCAAAACATTGCCCATCATTAGCCACTACTTTTCCCCATCATTCTGGTAGCATGTGGATTACGTGTCTAAAGAACTGCTCCGGTTGATACCCTGTTCTGAATTGAAGCGTATTCCAGTAAGAGCATTCTGCATCAATCGAAACAAATTGCAGTCAGAAGGGGCAAGGTCTAGGCTGTTTTCCGAATAGCTTTTGACCAGTCTATAACATTTGGCCGAGCGTTGTCGTATCTGGTTGAATATTCTTGTAGTTATTCGTTGATTTCTCTCTTTCAACGAATCGATTGTGTTAGGTACAGGTCTCCTGTGATCCTCTGACCCGATTTCAACAGCTCATAATACAAAACACCTTTCTGATGCCACCACATACAGAGATTTGCCTTGGCGTCATGGATATTCGGCTTCGGCGTTGATTTGGCTGGTTGGCCGGACTTTATACATGACTTTTTGAGCTTGAGTTTGTTGTAATTTATTGATTTTTCATCACCAGTAACAATACGATGCAAATAAGACTTCGTTTTTTAGCGTTCAAGCATCATTTCCGACATGCAAAATCGCCTTTCAACATCGCTCGGCTTCAATACATAAGGGACCAAATTTGCTTGCTTTTGAATGAATCCTAATGTTTTTAAACGTATGAAAATGGCTTGTTGCGTGACTTCCAATGATAATGCAAGTTTTTTTTGCGTTTGACGACAATCTTGGTCGAGTATTGGTTCCAATTCCTCATCTTAAAATTTTTTCGGCTGACCATGCCTCGCCTTGTCTTCTGTGTCCAAATCACCACATTTGAATCGCGCACACCATCGCTAACAAAATTTTTGAGTTGGTGCATGTTGAACGTAAGCTTCTACCAACAATCGATAGCTTTTAGCAGCCGTTTAGCTGTTCTATTTTAGGCACAAAATTCGACATTATTATAACGATTGAAAAAAATATATGTTTGCACTTTGGCATCGATCGAATACTAAATTATAATGACAGATGTTTACCCTCCAAAATACCATATTTGTTGTGAATGACTCAGACCATATGTGAAAGTTATGTCATATGTTGTCCAAATCGACATTATTAACTTGTATACCCAATACTATCTGTATCTATTAAGGTGTTATAAATATCAGTATTTCAGCAAATGCTTCGTATACCAAACCTTAAGTATACATGTATGTTTGTTTGTACATATAAATATATTGCAGTCTATGTAAATAAGAAACGTGTTATCACAGGCAAGTTGTTGATTTTGTCTTTATTTCTCTTTTTTTACAAACCGACTTAAACGGAAACGCAGAAAGTGGAACGTTGTGTCGTTTTTTATAGGGATCTGGAACATGATTAATTGCTAATAAATAATTGTTTTTGTTACTGTTATTACAGTTACGACGAGTATTTAGTTCATAGATGTTTACAAATTTATACCATAACAGTTAACGATAACATAGTCTCTTCGGCCCAGGTGAACTAAAAAAACAACAGTTGGTGGGTTTTTCTATATTTTTTACGCCCTTTTTTATTGGTATTTATAAAGTAAATATTGGGAAAAGAGAAATAAACTAATTATGATGTTTATTCACTAAATTACGGAAGTAAGTAGAGAAAAAAATCAAAGAAAATATAAAAGAAAACATTTATTTTTCACTGATTTTAGCAGAAAATCGCTGTGAAAGTAGGCGAGGCGGCAAAGAAAGAAGTTTTTAAGAAATGTTTTAAATACAAAAATGTTCTAATGTTTTTAAGTAACCCTATTATTATTATTACCCACGACCAGGCATTATTGCGGATACTACGACCCAAAGGATCTATACCAGAAATATGCATTTGTATGTTTTTTCTCATGCAATCCATTACGTCGGATGTATGATATAAATCCGTTTTATGAGTTTTTATAAATTTTGGCATCCATTTGTTAGTGCATATTTTTGCATATTTTGCTCATATCAGCATTTTTTGGTATATTTCAGTTTTAAGAGCATATTTTCGACATTTTTTTGTATTTTCGGCTTATTTTGTATTTTATCCTTTTTAACGGATATTTGGTTTTTGTGTACTTTAAAATATTTGTACGGCGAAAACAAAAGTTTTGTTTTAAATTCTGACCAATCATTGCTTTTTTTATTTTCTCTTTTATTTTCTTTCTATAGGGTGAAATAGACATGCTGATTCAAAAATGTAGTCAATTTGCTTCTAGCACATCAAATTATTTCTTTCCACTGTATCTGAGTGTAACCACTCTCTAAGCGAACAATCGAAAATTTGTACCTTAGTATTATGTTTACCGAACGCAATATAACTGTAACTGTGCACTGCAGCTTAAAATTTGATGTGATCGGCAAAAAAACCATTTTCTTATTTAGAGGCGATAAATTAGTTAAAAACAAGTCGTCTGGCTTGACCACGTTGTTAGAGCATTTAAACTGTGTGTGAGTTAGAAAATATTTTTAAAATTGTGTAGTGTGTGGCTTAACTATTGTTCAACTGGGCGGTGCCACGCCCATATAAAATTTAAATTGATATATCTATATCTTTAAAACGGTGATAGTAAGAGTCTATAAATTTGGCTCAATATAAATTGCTAGTAAAAAATTGAGCCGAATTGGAGAAATAAGAGTATCACCTCCCATGAAATTTGTACATCTTTGAATTTGGTCTAAATAACTTCGTAGTCAATACACATCATCAGTCGTAATATGATCGAAATTGAATATCTAGGTGTGTCATCTCCCATACAAAGTAAATATTTATTTTGGTATATCTAGAGAACGGTAGTAGTGAATGTTTCTGAATTTGGTCCAAATAACTTTGTTGTCAATACAAATCATAACTCAAAAAGTGGGCGGAATTATAAAAGTTGGAGTGGCACTTCCCATACAAAGTAAATATTGATTTTACATATCTTGAGAACGGTTAGAATAGCAATTACTGAACTTAGTCTAAACGATGTGGTAGTCAATAGCAATAATCAGTTTAAAAAGTGGCGAAATTGGATAATCGGGCATGGTACCTCCCTCACAATGTAAATATTGATTATTGTATATCTTGCGAACATTCAAAGTGGAGGTTTCTGAATGTGGTCTAAGTGACTCGGTAATTAACACAAATTGTCAGTCAAAAAATGGGCGGAATTACAAAAGTGGGTGTGGCATCTCCCATACATATTAACTATTAATTTTTGTATATCTTGAAAACGGTAATAGTAAAAGCTTCTAAATTAGGCTTAAACAACTTTTTGGCCAGGAGACATCATCAGTCTATAACTGGACAAGATTGAATAAGTGGGCGGGCAGCTCCTATACTAAACATGGAATTTTGCATTTGTGGAAAACGGTAATTGTTAAGGTTTCGTGATCTATTCATATCAATCAAAAAGCGGGAGAGATTGGAAAACCGGGTATTGCACAAAGCATACCGGTTAAAAGCTGTTTATATATGTACGTATTCTTATCTATATATCATATATAAAAATAAGTCGTCCAGAGAAATACATTTTACAGGTATAGAACACAAAGCCTACCAGCAACGCGGGAAGAGTTACTCAAGTAAAATATATTTTTAAATGAATAAATAAATATATTAAATAACATTTATTTTTTTTATGAAAGTATAATATGGGGTAGAGTATTCATAGTCGTTTTTAGCTATGTTTTAAATTGTTACTAATTGTGGTTCTATCATATAAATATTTTAAATTAAACCGAATTTAACATTCAGAGGTTATATGTTTTTTCCAAGCTTATACATCTTCTTACGTACATATTTACATGTTTGATCCAAAGACTCCGCTCCTACACTCGTGTTAGTCCTGGATCTATCCGTGAATTACTTTAGGCATCAGGGGCTATACATAGCCTTGAAACCCATTTTTCGCTATTGGAGAATATGATCTGGAACGTCTATTCGAAACCTAGTTTAGAATGCATATGGTCTGTGATTGAACACACTACCATACGATAAAAGCACGCCTCATATCACAATTCGTCACAAAGTGGTGCAGGGCTGTAACCCTATTATGGTCTCAATGGTCGGACAGCTGAGCACGACTATAGTTATAGCCATACAAATCTGTTTTTGTAAACCGCCCAGTTATTTTTTAGGCCATCAAAAGGCGGATGCATACGTAAGATCAGCCTAATAATCAGCTAATCATAGAACGAATTAATGTTTTAATCTTATTCGGGTATGTTATACAGGCTGTCTGTCGGGACAATTTTTGATTATACAATTATGTATGGAATACAATATCAGATAAATGCCGCCTCTGTTAGCCTCACAAATGCGAGCCCTTTTGAGCACATTTTTCATTACATTCTCACACATTTCACGCGGTATTTCATTAAGTTCATCACAAATATTTGATTTGAGTTGCTCCAGCGTTTCTGGTTTGTCTGCATAAACCTTGCTTTTCAGATATCCCCACAAAAAAAGTCCGGAGCAGTAATTATTGTTCTGGAATAATTTGTTGTGGAAAGAGGTCTCGCAGTAATTCCATTGTAAACCAGCCTGTATGCGATGTGTCACCGTCTTGTTGAAACCACATGTTTGTCAAGCCCAAAGCATGCAGTTGTGGAATTAAAAAGTTTTTTATCATATCACGATATCGCTGCCCATTGACAGTTACAGTTACGCCGTTTTCAGTTTCAAGGAATCCAATGATTTTTCCTGACCAAATTGCCACCAGACTGTCACTTTTAATGGATGCAAAGGTGACTGATGAATAATTTGAGGGTTTTCCATTGCCCAGAACCGACTATTCTGTTTATTCACATAACCATTCAAATGAAAATGTTCCCCGTCACTCATTATGATTTTTTCATAAAACTAGAGTTCTCATGGGCAAGCTGTAACATACTATTGGCATATGTACGACGGCGTAAATGGTCTTCTGAATGAAGCTCTTGTGTCAACTGAATCTTAAATGGAAACAAATGCAAATCTTTGTCAAAATTGTGACCAAGCTCCTAAGCAAAGCGTCGAATTGAGGTTGATGAATTGTTTTGAACACTTTCTTGAACAGCAGTAATGTCTTCAGCCGATCTTGCAGTACGTTGTGGTCCCTACTTGGGCGGGCCTATTAGCTACAGTCTCTCTTTCTTCGAAATCATTCACTATACGATAAATAGTGCGTCTTATTTCACGTAACTTTCTCATCGTCACAGTAATCGATGATTGATTTTAATAAAACGTTTTAACGATTAAAACACTTTGGGTTACTGAATATTTTTTCATATTAAGTTTGCCACGTCTCTACTTCACAACTGCCAAATATGAACTGCCAAGACTAATGTTTACCAAAATGGCGGCAAAACAAAGTAGTATACCTTCCCGGTGGACACCCTGTACATATGTATGTATAAAAAATGTCTGCGGAACTAAATTCCTTTATTTCTTTTTCTTCGTTGTATATCCTTTTTTAATTTTACACTTTTACATAACTTCTAATAGACATGTTTTTCCTCTATTTTCTTTCAATTCTATTTTGTAGAAAATGCAACACGTTTTTGTTTTCCCAATGGCACATGGGATAATTACTCCAACTATGATAAATGCCATCATGCGGTTGAAATGCCAGTTGTACCAGATTTTGCGCCCGGCATTGAATTACCCGCTTACATCTATTGTTGCGGCTACTTTATAAGTTTTGCTGCTCTAGTTTTAGCTTTAATTGTTTTTTTATGTTTCAAGTGAGTAATAACCAGTGACTATTTTCTTAGCAATTAAAGGATTAAAAAAAATCTAATTCTTTTATATTTTCATTTTTCCTTTGGAAACTTTATTTTACAGAGACTTAAAATGCCTGCGGAATACGATTCATGCGAATTTATTTCTCACATACATTTTGTCGGCATTACTATGGATTTTAACATTATTTTTACAAGTGGTGAGTATGTGCATGAAGTATAATGAAATAAATTTTGAAAGAACTTGTGGCAGAGTGTTGTATACCTTATGCACATAGAATGTAGAAATTTCGTTCGAAAGAATTGTAGCATTTTCAACTCAGCTTATCATTATCAAAAAGAATAAGTAAGAAAGTTATGGTCAGTCAAATTCATGCTAAGGACAGATGGGCATAATGCTTTTTAAATTACTGAGTAGTTGCATTCGCAGCTTCTTAGCACATTGATTTGCAAATAATATGAATTTGAAATTTTTGGAGTAATTAATGAACATCCAATAATAAAAAAATATTAAAAACAGCTGAAGTGAATAGAATGCTTGTGGAGATCTTACACCATATATGAAAATGAATGTGTGTCTGTATGTAAGTTTGTTTGATTTTTTGTGCCGTGTAAAGAGCTAAACGACTGAACAGATATTCTTGAAATTTTTATGGTATATCTCTGTATGTCTGGAAGGAACTCTAGACTATATAAATTACACAAATTCCAAAATACCATGGGATAGGAGTTGATATCGATTAATTTATAAGAATTTTTGCAACTCGTCTAGAATCAAGAAAAATTATATAGGGTCTGCCAAATAAGTTTTTTTTTGAAAACGCTATAAAAAAACTACTGAATATTTTCTCAAATTTCTTTTTTTATTTGAAAGTACAATCCTTCCGGTTAATAATGGAAAATAATTTCATAAATGGCTGCCTCGGTTGGTCGGTCCAATTTTTAAGCACATAATCGATTGTGTGCAGCTGTATTTCACCAATGGCTTCACGAATATTGTCCTTTAAAGCGTCAATTGTGTCTGACTTGTTGGCGTAACACTTATCTTTGACGGCACCCCACAAATAATAGTCCAACGGTGTCAAATCGCACTTCTGAGGTGGCCAAACGACATCAGCTCTGCGGCTGATAATGCGATCTTCAAAAACAGGGCGCTAAACATCGAGTGTAACTTGGGCTGTGTGGCACGTAGCGCCGTACTGTTGAAACCAAAGGTTGCTAATATCTTCCTCTTCAATTTTTGTGAACAAAAATTCGTTCAACATGGCCCGATAACGATCGACATTGACTGTAACGGCCACTCCTTGCTCAATTTCGAAGAAAAATGGCCCAATTATGCCTCTGGACCAAAATCCGTACCAAACAGTGACTCGTCTTGGGTGTATCGGCTTTTCAATGTATGCGTGCGGGTTTTCTGTGCCCCAAATGCGACAATTTTGCTTGTTTACATACCCACCAAGATCAAAATGAGCTTCATCTGAACGCATCACACACATTCTGCAACATTACCATGATTTTCAAAGTAATGTTGCAATATTTCCCAGCGTTGTTCAAGCGTACACAAACAACTATATTCGTTCAGCGGAAGGATAAAACTAATTATCTGTCAAATCAGATATGAGCTAAGTGTTACCATTCACGAAACAAGTACTAGTTAATGGCGGACCCGATAGTTTGACAAGATTTTTTAATAACGTAAAGCGTTTCAAGTGCATATGTTTCCTAGTTTAGTTTATGAAAAATATTTATAATTAAAGTTTTAAAATTGGTGTTCGAAAAAGTTTGTTTACAAATATGTATGTATGTGCGGTTTTAATATACATTTTGATGTCACTTTAGCGGTAAAGCCATTTGCAGTAAACCATCAGTGTAGAACTTCTGAGCGAAAATCAGATCCAATGGCGTTTTGGAGGCCTCTATGTAATTTATATTAACAGCATTAAGAGAGTCCTGCAGAGATTGAAGCAAATGAGTATCCGTCAAAACTTCCCAGCCAAGCTCTCTCAGTTTATGTCGGATCATCAAAGATGTCTGTGGTCAGGCGTTGTCATGTTGGAATACAACACCTTTCCTGTCCATCAATTCTGGCCGTTCAAGTTGAATTTCATGCTTTGATTTTGTTAATGGTTGACAACTGAGACCAGAGCAATCGTTTGACAATTCCTTTCCATTCCCACCAGGCACACAGCTTTTTCAAAAAAGTCGAATAATCGACGTTCCTAATATTTATATGTATAAAACTAAGTTGTCCTATGTTCGTCATTTTATAACTGGAGAACCTCCAAACCAATTTACAAACTAATACATGCGTTCGAAAGGTATACTTTCACTAATGGTTTTTGTTCAACTGAGAGGTGCCACTCCCATATAAAATTTTTATTTATATGTCTTATCTCTAAAACAGTAATAGTAAGAGTTTCTAAATTTAGCCCAAATAACTTTGTGGTCAATACAAATCATCATCGGAATTTGATAAGTGGGACACCTGCCGTACAAAGTAAGTACTGATTTTTGTGTATCTTTGGAACGGTAATAGTGAAGAGTCTGAATTTAGTCTAAATAACTTCGTAGTCAATCCACATCATCTGTTGAAATATGGGTGAAATTGTATAAGTGGGTGTGGCACCTTCCATAAAAAGTAAATATTGATTTTTGTATATCTGGAGAACGGTAATAGTTAGAAAGATCGAACGGATATTATTCGACCGGTTTTAACCGGTTTTTTGCCTTTGCCAAATACGGTTTTTTTTAAATGCCAATTTTTCGAACACCGAATAAATGGGTCATTTAACACAAATAACCGGTTATTTTAAAATGTATCATTTTTGTACGATTTTTTTAAGTTTTTTATTGCGAAAATACTCATAAACAATTTTTCCAAGTATACTATATAACGTCTTATTTTTAGAAATAGGAAAGCCTCGAACGAATCACAAAGAGCGTCAAAACCATGGTAGAACGAATAGTTTATGCACACTTGAGCAGCAATCACTTTTACTCATTTTCTGTAAATGCATATTAATATTTTTTGTATCGGGAATGATGATCAGCTATGCAATTCGGCTTTGGAACCGTTTGAAAAAATAATATAAACAATTGCAATTGAAAAGGTAAAGTCTGAAAATATTTCGAACGTGATGGAGCGCATTAGTCTAGATGTGTTAACTCTCCTAAAATTCTAATTTTACATCCTGATATCAATAACGATAGCGACATTTAAACTCCTAACGAGCTATAGGCTGATGGTAATAACTCTGAAAACAAGGGTCAAACGTATTCTGTTCACTCCAACCACAGACCAAAAGAGGCTGAGCAGATCCCTCACCGGCTAACTTTAAATAACAAAAGTCACTCCATACTGAAGATTCTGGTAGACAAAACCTCACTAAGGCCACCGAAAAAGTTTCCTCCCAATAGCCTAAGTCTGCGTTTCCAAAGACCATGACAAAGATTTGCCTGTGTTTCGCAGCCTGATCTTTACCCGTAGCGCATAATGCCAAGAAAGCCTAGCAGAGTTCTGAGAGACTACGTCCTAGAGATTCAGAACCCATTTCGTTCTCGAACAGATCATACTAAAGCTTTTTGACCAACTTAAATATGGTCCATAAGATTGTCGTAATTGTGCAGCAAGGAAGACTTTTTTTATACCAAGTAGTTCAGAGGTGTCGGCATGGGTGAAAGATTAGCACGCTATGTAGTCGAGGACGGAATGTCCCTTAACGCTCTAATAAAGTGAAATGTCGTTCTGTTGTTCTTACTAGCCAGAAACTACACCGTGGAAAAAAAATGAAAAAATTTTATTTAATAAAACAACAAGAAATGAAAAGAATTTTATTTAAATGAAAGAACCAGTTAACCGGCTATTTGATTAATTTTTAATCGTAAACCGGTTTTTTAAAAATTGTAAATTTTCGAATTATTCGGAAACGGGTTTTCAAAAAAAAAGTCGAATAATCGATCTCCCTAGTAATAGTGAGCTTGGTACGTATAACTTCGTGGTCAATATAAATCATCACCCAAACAGTGGACGGAATTGGATAAGTGGGTGTGGCGCCTCCCATAAAAAGTAAATATTGATTTTTGTATATCTAAAAAACGATTAGAACGGCAGTTCTAATCTGAACTTGGTCTACAAATCAGAAATTTTAATGCATTCCCTTTAAATTTTTCTAATGAGGAGTACATTTTATAGGTATACAACACAGAGGTTTCCAGAAACTCGGAAAGGGTTACTCTAGTACTTTATAAAAATTAATGTGTGTTTATTTAAAGACTGTATATAGCTAAACAGCAAATACTACAGTGTCTTTAAGGAAGTAACTATAGGCCATCTTAAATGATTAGATTTGAAAGGGAACGGAATAAAATGGGGATAAAGGGTAAAAAATGATAACAAGGATAGTAGTTAATATAACAATTAATATAGGGGTAGCGAAGTAGGTTATGTTCCAGTTTAACCCTTTTAATTTTATATTTACAAAATATTCCTTTAAAATTTTCATTTAAAAGACTGTAAGAGTGTGTGAATGTTAACAACTTTATAACGAACAACAGCATCTGTAAAAAGAATAAAAGGAAAAGTGGAAAAGATTAAAATTCAATTTAACCTTTTCACCTTTAATTGAATTCAATACGACAAATATATTTGTCTTTTCTCTTTTGATTTTTGTTCCTTTCGCCATTATATCTTTTGTTAATATTCATTTTCAGATGACAGATCATGCCAGTTCCGCGGGCTGTATTACTTTGGTTATGATGTTCCATTATTTTAATTTAACGAATTTCTTTTGGATGTTTGTCGAAGGTGAGTGGCAGTATATAATTACCAAATTTGTTTTCAAATAATAATTTGTATCGATTTCTTTATTCATTGCTTTATACCATTGATGTCATAAAATTAATTTTGCTAATTGTATATCAAGTCATAATAACACATAAGTAGTGAATATAATGAAAAAATAAATTTTCTTAAAAAATTCCGACCCGTCCTGACGGAAACTTTGTCAAGACCGAAACTTTTGCAGATAAGACACACGATGTTAATTGTAAATAAAACAAACAAGTTTTCAAAGAATTATTTTAATATTTTTTATTATCATAGAAGGATCTATGACAATTATGTATGAAACAAAAAATCGGCCAAATGCGTGCCACGGCTTCGGTGGCATACCTCTATCCGTTAATCCATATTTCCAATGACTCTGAGACATAATTGAGGTTCAATATAGTTAATGTGCCAAATTATCTCATCCTTTAACTCTTGAATTGTTTTTGTTCTCTTTTAAATATCGTTTTCTGAGAAGTACGGCCCGATGACGACGCCAGCCCATAAACCGCATCAAACAGTCATTTTTTGTGCTGCATCGGCTTTTCAACAATCCCTCATGGATTCGCATTTGAACAAAAGTGGCAATTCTGCTTGTTAACGAATCCACTGAGTTGAAAGTGTGCCTCGTCGCCATTCAATTCTGTCACCATTGAATTCTGTCTGTGACGTATTGACGACGCTTGAAATGGTCAATAGGCTTCAGCTCTTGAGTCTATAGAATTTTGCAAGCGTTTAAATACAAATCTTTATTCAAAATTTCCTTCAGTGATGTTCGTGAAATATTCAATTTCTGGGCACGGCGACGAGTCGAGGTTGATGGCTCTTCTGTCACACTATCGCGAACAACAGCAGTGTTTTCCGCAAAATGCACTGGGCGAGAATGCACATTTTTCCACTGACCCGATTTGCTGAAATTGTGAACACATTTGGCCTATTATGCTTACCAAAAATTACGAAGTGTACGAAATGCATTTTGATTTGAACGCCCATTTTCGATAAAGGCTTCCACAATCTTAACGTGCTGCTCACTTATGAACTTCTCCATGGTTGAATTTGTCAAACACTGAAACAAATAAATGTTAAATTAAGTTTGACCAAAAAGAAGAGGTAAGTGGTGTGACTCACAATTAACATCGTGCATTATGATTGGCTCACCCTTATAATTCTTTGAATGTTTCAATATTTCGCATGTAAAATCTGTATTATACAGGAAAGTTACGAGTGTAGTTTGATAATTCAATAATTTCGAAATCAATTTTCGAATAACAGTTATTTTTTCGGCAAAAAACATTTAAGTTTCGCATATAATTTCCCCAAAACTTAATACACTTAATGTAGCGTTTACGGGTGATTTCTTACTATTTGCCTTCCGTTTCGTAACACGATGTATAAACTAACAAACAAACAAGTCATTGAATTTTATTATCAAAATTCGTGCTGCGTGAGAAATGTGTTCTTCTATCGAAAAAATTTTTTTAGTTCACTGAAAACGGAAATTTGTGGGCCGGCAGCATCATTGGACCGTGCAACGTTGCAGTCAATAGAACAATATACTGTGCAATGATTACCGACCTTTTTGGTTGACATGTAGTTTCAACAAGACGGTGTCACATGCCACAGGGCACGTAATACCATGAACATATTGCGAAACGAGTTTGGTGAGCAATTAATCTCACCTTTTTGAGCACTTCATTGGCCGCCAAGATCATACGATTTGAGTGAGGGTAACATATATTTTTGTAGGGTTAAGTAAGTCGCATTTCGGTTAAAATGTTGGCAAAAGTATGCCAAAATTGCAGCTTACGGGTGGAACACCTACGGCGTAGCCGCTAGCAATATTTACATGATATAATGTTTAAAAAGTAAATAGCAGGCATTAACTTAACGCCCCAAAGATGTAGGCGTTTGTTTGACTAACACCCAGCCTTTTCATCTATATTTAGAGAATGCGGAATAGGTTAGTAGTTATTAGCCCAATTTTATAGTTTTTTGCCTCAGTTAGTAAGCACTTGTGAATCAAACTATGCATAGTTTTAATGGAACAGCATTTTTTTCTTTGCTAAATGATATTGTTTTTGATTCAAATTAATATTAAGTCTGTGTAAAAGCTCCGTCCCAAAAAAACTGTCACTATTTAGTTGTTGGGCGTCAGATTTGTTTAGTCTTGTTTGATACATGCTCACAGGAAGAAACCTACTGTCAACCTTGTCCCTTCATCTCTGATGTACTCTGTTTGGTTCATGTTTCGTCCATAATTTCAGAGTGATACAAAAGCTTGAACGGATTGCGCCTGAACTATTTCAAAGACATTATACGATACCTGTTACGGTCAAGTGTAAGTAAATATTCATGTAAAATGTTATGTACCTTCATAATGGATATGCCTACAGACTCAACGATCTCTTGCACCTGCATTCTTCGATTTAGAAGTATTATTCTTGGATTTTATAGATGAGCTAAATTGAATCGTTAAACTATTTTACCGAAATTAATAAATCGAATATGAGTCTGAAACTGCTCTAAAAGTATGAACTTTTTAATGTGAACTAAGCATTTTAAAACTAAAGGTGCAATTAGACATGAACTAACGTAACGCCATAGCTGCCACGCTACGAAATAAACTTATGAGCAACACTGTTTTCGATTTGGGATGACATACCATAACGCAGTTACCGAAACATCTTATTAAACCTTAAGCAATCATGAAAACACACTTCTTCAAATGTAGCGCATGCAGCGCAGTTACTGCTTGAATAAATTGTTAAGTCGCTATTAAGCTTTGGTCACAAAAAGGACAGGCAACAATGCCTAAATGAAAACTTAAAGATTGCTTTCAGCACAATAACATAAATTTTGCTTGTTGGCATAACCACTAAGCCTATCAACAGTTCAAAGTGACTTTAGAACAATTATTTGTTTTATTTATTGATTTAAAAATAAACAATGACGTCAACTAATTACCATATTGGAGTTTTAAAAAACATTGCTTCTTAAAAATTCTATTATAAAATATTCCGCTTATTTCTTATCAAATTTTAAACGAATCAGCAATAAGAAATTTAATATCCTGACGCTTTTCATTTTGTTATTATTATTTACTGATGAATTTAATTTTGTTCTCTAATTTTTTTTGAAATATTTTTAGGCCTTTATTTATACACACTGGTGGTGCAAACGTTTTCTAGTGATAACTTAGGATTTTTACAATTTGCTCTAATTGGCTGGGGTAAATATTATTATTATTTGTATGTCATAATATTAATCAATCAATATACAGTGTGCAGCATAATTCAAGATACCCCAGTTTATATAATTTTACAATTTTATACATTTTTATTACAAATATGTTAAAAAAATCATGTCACTTCTACTTATTATAATGACTTATTTATAAATGTTATACAAAAAAGACAAACAAAAAATAAGCTAAGATTACTGGTAACCTCTTATTTTTGCACAGCAAAAGTGTAGGTACCCATAAAAAAAAACCGTAAGTTCAAAATGTATGTTTGGCTAATGTATTATAATATTGTACCCAATACTCAGTAAGATATCCTTTAACACGAATAATTTAATTTAACCGATTTGGTATCGAATATACAAGTTTTTTTTTTCAAATCTGATGATAGTTGCTGCTATTCAGTCATGACCAAGGCCTTGAGTTCAGTTTTGTTGATCCCACAAGTGCTCAATTAGGTACACATTAAGATTTTGTGTGGGTGTGTTAAGCTGATGGGGAGTGTTGTAGGCAAGCCACATGGTCACATCAGCAGCACTGTGTTTAGAATAATTGTCCTGTTGAAAGTAATAATTATTACGAATTTGTAATTTTTCCTCATTTTGGTAAAGGTTTTTTTGAAATTCCCAATTCCCCATACTAAGATACCACTACCTTCATTCTTAACTGTTTGCGAGTGTTTTTTCAATTGAGCTCTTCGTTTGTCTTTCTCCAGACTAATGCACGTCAGTCCGAGCCAAAAATGTTGTATTTCGACTCGTCTGAAAAAAATACTTCATCTAAAAACTCACTTGTTTTGTATACCTTTGGGAGTTCTATTCATTTCTTTCTGTTTATATCGCTAATATAAGGCTTCTTACGTGCTGTATACCAGGCTTTTTTTGTTGATCTGCGTACGTAGTCTGCAGAAACACTTTTATTTAAAGACTCTTTCAACTCTGCAGCAATCTTTGAAGCACTTTAAAGATATAGATCCCATTTCCTTTGCTTTCCTAGGACTTAACACTTTCTAGGGCGTCCTGATCTTGATTTATTTGAAGTTCTATTATCCTTTTTAAAACGATTTATTACTTTTTGTATTGTTGACTTACTCCTTTTTGTTATTTTGGAAATTTTTGAGTAAAATTTTCATTCTTCAATAGGCAATACTATCCGAGACATTTTTATAAGCACTCTTTTCAATAAAACAATAGTTCTTGATATTGGCACAAATAAGGAATACTTCTAAACACGTTTTTAATTTGCTAATTTTTAATAAATTTAATAATTTTTATAAATAATGGAGTTGCAAATGTTCCATTGTACCAAATGATAAAGGATACGAGAAATCTTAGCTTATTATAGGTTCGTCTTATGCAGTACATAAGTAAGCGATTAGAATGAATTAAAGTGATACGAATTTTATTATATTTTTTGTCAAAATTTATAAAATTGTCCATATTAACTGGAGTACCTTGAGTTATGCTTCACACTGTATGTATGTATTTATCTTGTTATTTTTTAAACAAATAACATTCAAATGACGCTCTATTGCTTATGTTTATAGTTAATATTTTAATGTAATTTTAAATTTCTTTTTCTAAAGGTTGTCCGGCCATTATAATTTTTGCCTGGTCTATTGCAAAAGTTTACGCTCCACCCTTGGAGAGTGGCAGCTTTAATGGGGTAAGTGCGTCAATGTTTTCGAGTGTAAAGAATATGTGTAAAAGTATTTTTAATACATTTAAGCTACTCATCTTATATTTTAGAGGCTTTAACAGAAAAACTGACCGCACTGTACGAGAGGTATTATTTACATTTCGGGAACTGGCAAAATCTGGTCACACCATAATAAAGTTTGACAATTTTATCATAAACGTACTCACAACGTTTTGACATACAAGTACTATTTGTTTTGTTTACAATGAGTTAAGAAACTTAATTTGGCCAAATAATGGAAATTTCAATAGAAGGTTTTCGTTGGATTATTTTTCACAATTTTCGACGGGAATTATCTCAAGAAGAATGTGCCGTCATCATCAAAAACCACACCATATCGCTGGTATTGTGAATTCAACCGTGGTCGTAGTTCGGTCGCCTACGAATTCTGTGAAGGTCGTCCAAAATCGGTTGTTGTGCCACAAAACATGAATGCAGTGCGAGAACTGATAATGCTAGGTCGTCATGTGACATACTGTGTGATAGAGGCATCTTTGCACATTAGTTCCACTTCAATACATACAGTCAATGACTTATGAGCTCCGAAGAAGCAGTTGAAGCGTTCAAAAACCATGTTTTGGAGGTATCTCAAGAGGAATAGAAAAACTGATTTGAAAAATGGTTTGAACAAATGCAAAAGTATATTGACCAACAAGGAGAACATTTTGAAAAACAATAAAGCCATTTTCATTAACAAATATTTGCTATTATTTGCTATTCCCGGAATATAAATAGTATCCCTCGTATATTTACATTTACATATATATGTATGCGTGTAGCTACTTGAGGTATATTATGTTTGTGATATTATGTTTGTGTAAAAAAAATTAACTTAAAATAATATGAATCGATTAAGAATCTACTAGTAGTAGTCGTGGAAGCTTCGCTTAAAATGGGTGCACACAAAAAAAAACTTCTTGTTTTAAAATAACATACTAAGCATATCGAATTGTTACAGATGTCGTCTGCCACGGTAAGCATAACTTAACCGATTTTAAGTTTCTGAGCGGACTTGGAAAGAAGAGAAATAGGTAATTTTTGTATTTCAGTAACCAATATTTTTCATGCAAATATATTTTATCCAATTTTTGTATAATTTTTAAGGTGCAAAGTCTCATTTTATATATAAAAATGAAGTGTGTTTACATGTATGTATGTCTGTGCCCTATAGACACCCAAACGGCTCAACCGATTTCCTTGAAATAATTACAGTATCACTCTGTATGTATGGAAGGAACTATAAGCTATATAAATGTCAAAAATCAAACTAGGCGGTGCCATGCCCATACAGAGTAAATATTTATTTGTCTACTTCTTTAATATGGTAACAGTAAGAGTCTCTAAATCTAGTCCAAATGGCTTCTTAGTCAAAGTAAATTATCAGTCAAAAAGTGGGCGGAATAGAATAAATGAGCATGGTAGCTCCCACACAAAGTAAATATTGATTTTTCTAAATTTTGAAAACGATTAAAACTAAAGCTTCCGGTTTTATAGGCGAAGCAATAAAAATCAAAAATTGAGCGGAATTGGAAAAGTTGGCATGGGCCTCCCATACAAACTAAAAATCGATTTATATATATATTGAGAACGGTTTAAGCTAAAGCTTCTAAATTTGATCCAAAAGACTTCATATTCAATGCCATTCGTCAGTCAAAAAATGGGCGAGATGAATAAGAGGGAGATACATAAGAGGTATTGTACAAAGCACACCGGGTAAAAGCTATCTATATACATATCTATATACAGTGCACTCGGAATAACGTCAACTAGCTAAACCGCGTGTGAGATTGTTGACGTTTATGAATGTACAAATCTATACATAATAAATAAGTTGTCTTATGTTTGTCATTTTATAAGTCGAGAACCACTAAGCCGATTTACAAACCAATACATGCGTTCGAAAGGTTTACTTTCACTGATAGTTGTTATTTATATGTCTATATCTTTAAAACGGCAATAGAAAGAGTCTCTAAATATGACCCAAATATTTTGTGGTAAATACAAAGTATTAGTCAAAAAGTTGGCGGAATTAAATAAGCGGGAGTGGCACCTCTCATACAAAGTAAATATTGATTTTTTTTATATCTTTGGAGGGCTAATAGTGAAAGGTCTGAATTCTGTCGAAATAGCTTCGTAGTCAATCCACGTCATCAGTCAAAATATGGGTGACTCTGAATAAGTGGGTGTGGCACTTCCTAAAGTAAATATTGATTTTCGTATAACGACAGAACGGTTAGAATGACAGTTTTTAACTTGATCTAAATCACTTGGCAGTCAATACAAATCATTAGTTTTAAAGTGAGCGTGGCAACTTACATACGTAGTAACTATTAATTTCTGTATTTGGCTTAAACAACTTTTTGCCTTTCTGGAAGGAACTATAGGCAATCTTCAATGTTTGAATTTGCACCGGAAGGGAATAAAGTGGAGAAAAAGGCTAAAATTTGGTAACTAGGCTAGTAGTTAAGATAATATTCGATAGCGAAGCAAGCCGGGTATTAGCTAGTTTTATTTATAACTAAAAATACAGTTACTGTCAAAATAGTACCACCACTATAAGTATTAACTTTCATCCTTTAATTTGTTTATAACTCTTCGGAAATGAAAGAATAAAAATTCCACAAATTTTGAAACAAAACAATTCTTCCACTAATTTTGGTCAAAGTTAGGTACCTGCATTTAATTTGGAATAAAAGCAGCAATAGCCAACCGATTTCCACAATTTAAAGCTTATTTTATTCTCAACATTTTTAAGCTTTAATTTACATGCTTAAATGTAAAATTTTCAGCCTGAAATATTTTTTATAATTTTTTGAAAACAAAAATTTTTTTGCGCAACTAAGTTATGAATAAGTCCGAAACTGTTAAAAATACAAAAAAATGTTGTTCAGGTGATTTTATTCCTAACTACCTGCTGGTACTTGCTTTAGAATCGGTCAAGTAAGGCGAAAAATTTGCCAGGCACATTAAAAAATTACAGCCTGATGAAAACAGACTGAAAACGGATTTGAATTCAGCCTACCAAATTACCTTAGGAAAGATATTTAGTTGCTCTAGCCCAAAATCTTGTTGGCTAGTGTTATAAGAAGTATGCTCCTTAAGAAGTATGCTTCCAGTATCATGGTATGTGAATATTTTACATACTACGGTGTTGGGCTTATGGACCCTACAAATACCATCCTAGATGCAACAGAATACATCAAAAAGTAGTAATGCTTTTGAAAATATGCCACTGATTTGGGTCATGCAACAAGACTATGACCAAAAACCTACCAGTGAAAAGCTCAAGTTGCTTCAGGACAATAATGTCCTGCACAGTCCCCTGATTTGAACCCCATCGAAAATTTGTGGTCTGACGTTAACAAATATATATTCGAAGTCAAACCGACTGACAAGAATGATTATTGGATCACAGTGTAACAGCCCTAGCACTCCATTTCATTAGAAAGGTGCCAGAACTTGGGCAAGCTCATTTTGATCTTGGCGGGTATGTAAACAAACAAAATTGTCGCATTTGGGGCACAGAAAACCCTCACGCATACATTGAAAAGCCGATACACCCAAGACGAGTCACTGTGTGGTGCGGATTTTGGTTCAGAGGCATAATTGGGCCATTTTTCTTCGAAAATGAGCAAGGAGTGGCCGATACAGTTAATGGCGATCGTTATTGGGCCATGTTGAACGAATTTTTGTTCACAAAAATTAAAGAGGAGGATATTAGCAACATTTGGTTTCAACAGGACGGCGCTACGTGCCACACAATCGAAGCTACACTCGATGCTTTACGCCCTTTTTTGAAGATCGCATTATCAGCCACAAAGCTGATGTCGTTTGACCACCTCGGAGCTGCGATTTGACACCGTTGGACTATTGTTTGTGGGGTCAAAGATAAGTGTAACGCCAACAGGCCAGAGACGACGCTTTAAAGAACAATATTCGTGAAGCCATTGGTGAAATACAGCAGCACACAATCGACTATGTGCTTAAAAATTGGACCGATCGTGTAGGCTACTGCATGGCCAGCCGAGGCAGCCGTTTGAATGAAATTATTTTCCATTATTAACCGGAAGGATTGTACTTTCAAATTAAAAAAGAAATTTGAGAAAATATTCAGTAGTTTTTTTTATAGCATTTTCAAAAAATAAAAATAAAAAAAAATTATTTGGCGGACCCTTTATTAAAAACAGTATGTAAGGATAGCTACTCAAATAACAACCATAGCAAACGATGTTAATACCATTGTAAGATTTTTGCTTTCAGACAAAGGTGAGCAGTGCTATTATTTTGACAGATAATTTCTTCAGATTTTTGGAAAAAGTTGTTTTTTTTTTGTATTAATTTGAATTTAAATAAAATTCGTTTTCTTTTTATCGTTTTTTATACATATTTTCTAACATTTTGAAAAACTTACAGAACCTTATTCTGAATAAATAAGATTTTGTTAGTGGTGCTATTATTTTGACAGCAGCTGTATGTAATTCTTTAATTTATTTAAAAATAGTACGGCTCCTATATAAGCTAATGCGCAAAAATATTTCTAATTGGCTGTTTAATCTGAGCAATTCATAGCAAGAAAAGTGTAGATACTTTGTGATTGAGATTCTGAGATAAGGTATCATCTATACTAGACGTTCTTAAATTTGTTCATTTAATTGTTCATTTTGACAAACCGACTATAATTTTTACAACATAATAGTCAGATTATATAGAATATTTTGTAGTTTTACAATGACAACAACTACAGCATGAAATGTTAATGAAGGTTTTTTTTGAGTTTTTTTTAGATGGCGTCATCGTTGTTACATATTCTTTGGTAATAAAAGTTTTTAAAAACAGAATACGTACTAACTTACATATCTATGGTAATTTTATTTCATGAAATAATCTTAAAGTCTGTCGGTATGTCATGTGGATTTAAAAATGTTCTTATTTTTCTCTTCCTTTATATTAATGGGTTAATGAGTTTTTAATTAAATTTTAGTTCGAAAGAGAATCAACATTGAAAAACAGCATCAATTTAAAAATATTTTTTTTGCTTTTGATATAAAAACAGCAGGAAGGCATTAAAAATTTTAAAGTATCGATGGTGATTGTGATTTTCTAGTTTTCTTATGCTTTTTTCCTTGAATGGCCAAAATGAATTTTCATTTTGTTTTTTTAGGCTGTAAAGAAATTTGTTGTTGTTTTTTAATTTGGTTATCGAATTACATTTTTTGTTTGTAATTTAGGGCAGCTTTATGGGTTCATAGTTGTTGATTTTTTTTTTTTATTAAAATTCTTTACCAAAAAAATTTTATAAAAAAATATGCATATAGGGTGACCAGAGTAAGGATAATTGAGTGCTTGTTATTATTAAGCGCTTCTTATTTTTAAATTTAAATAAAATAAGATGTGTGAGCAATATTATAGGAGTGGTTCCTTTTAGAGTAGCAAGAGTGCTTGAATTCAATTCTCTTTGAGAGCCGAATTTTAAAAGAATTTGAAATACGACTCGTGAGAAGAATCAAAAACAAAAGAATTTAAAAATAAAATTCGGAACGCAACCGAGGTTAAAAGCATTAAAACGAGTTGAAATGAGCAATTCTTTTTATTAAATGTTGTTTGTGTATAGACATAGGGTAGGTAAATTAGAGGTTAGGAAGTAAATTGGCTTAAAAACACACTTTTTTGACTAATTCAGGTTTGTTCATAGCAATATAAAGTAGAAATATAGCAATTAATTATGGAAAATTGTGTCGGTTACATTTTCACCTCTAACACGTCGGCAGACGTCCACACTTTTTACAAAATTTTGAACCATATTTTACAACGAAGCTTCGCTTATCTTGTCAATACAGCGCCAAACTTCATTTTCCAGAGTGTCAGTTGTATGTAGAGAAAATAATATAGCAGCGTTAAATAACAAGAACGAGGCGGCCAATTGACATCGCCAAATCGGGACCGGGAAATTTCTCATGCAATAATTGAATTGTTTGGCTGGCCAATGTCACTGATGTCAACATAAGCCCATTATAGCCACAAAAAATTCCTTACCATGGTTTGGTAGCGCAGAGAATTCACGGTGACGGCGTTTCCTTGTTCATTTTCGAATAAATACGAACCGCATAATCACAAACCGCACCATACGATCACTTTATTTTGGGTGTAATGGTTTCTCAAGGATTGATTGGAGATTTTATGAGCCCCATATGCGACAATTTTGTTTGTTAACATAACCGTCTAATTAAAAATGGGTCTCATCACCAAAGATGATTTTGTTGAAATGTGGTTCGAAATTTTATGAAAAGAGCGGACGTCTGCCGACGTGCTAGAGGTGGACATTTGTCCAACATCATATTCCTTTATTAATTCCCATATTTCTAAAGGGCCCGCCATCTAACGTTTTTTTTTTGTCAATTAGTGCCTATTTCGTGAATGGTATTACTTAGCTCATGTCTGATTTGACAGATAATTAGTTTTATTCTTCCGCTGAATGAATATGGTTGTGTATACGCTTCGCTAAGTGGGCCTGCGATCGACTTACGGAAGGTGCCGATTTTGCCAAAAAAAATCATCTTTTCAGATGAAGCTCATTTTGATCTTCGCGGGTATGTAAACAAGCAATTGGGGCACAGAAAACCCACACGCATACATTGGAAAGCCGATACATCCAAGACGAGTCACTGTTTGGTGCGGATTTTGGTCCAAAGGCATAATTGTGCCACTTTTCTTCGAAAATGAGTAAGAAGTGGCCGTCACAGTCGATGGCGATCGTTATCGGGCCATGTTGAACGAATTTTTGTTCACAAAAATTGAAGAGGAGGATATTAGTAATATTTGGTTTCAACAGGACGGCGCTACGTGCCACACAGCCGAAGCTACACTCGATGTTTTGTGACCCTCGAAGCTGCGATTTGACACCGTTGGACTATTATTTGTGGGGTGCCGTCAAAGATAAGTGTTACGCCAACAAGCCAGAGACAATTGACTCTTTAAAGGACAATATTCGTGAAGCCATTGGTGAAATACAGCTGCACACAATCGATAATGTGCTTAAAAATTGGACTAATCGTGTAGGCTACTGCATGGCGAGCCGAGGCAGCCATTTGAATAAAATTATTTTCCATTATTAACCGGAAGGATTGAATTAGTCAAAAAAAAAAAAAATTATTTTCAAGCCAATTTACTTCCTAACCTCAAATTTGCTCACCCTTTATAAAACATGCATGTGTGTGATACTTATTGGTCGCTGCACATAAAATATACATACATACACACTAGGGTGAGTAGAGACCATGAGGCTTTGTATAAAAATACGTTTTGCAAAAAATTATGGGCGTCGGATAAAGGGAAGACATGCCGCATCGCCTCTCAAGGTGAGCCCTCTTGCTGAAATAATCAACAAAAGAAAATTAATTCTTTTATTTGCTTTAGAATACGACAGTGATATAACTTTTTTGCTATAATTTTATTAAATTTACGGAAATAGCCATGATTTGTCACAAGCAATTTGATTATAAAAACTTTTGTAGAAGTAAATTTTAAATATTGCTGCGACAAATACAGCATGTTTACAATTGATACACATATTTTAATATCTCAGATGATGAAAAATTTAATAAAAAAAGTTTTTGTGAAGATATTTTCTATGTTAATGCAATGCCTCTATCAAAAAAATTTTTCTAGAGAAGGATGTCGAAATGGTCTTCAATGTTTCCGATAGCAAAGATGGAATAACTGAGCAGTTTGATATTACGGAGGACGCGGAAGATGATCTAGGACTAAATCTAAACGAAAACGAGGAAAAATAAATTTTAGAACCAAACATCTTGTAACATTTTTGGGCAAATGTAAAATTAGTGACCGTAACGGTCGTATTTCGTCACACAAGAAACCAATGTCTTAACAAGAATATCGAATATTTTTTATCACAAAAATCACACAATTTTTTCAAATGTTTGGTATACCAACGGAAATATAAAAGTTGTAAATGATTCGGTAGAATGAGCAATTAAGCTAATGGACGATTTTAATTTAATTTCATTCAAAAATGAAGCAGAAAAGCAATTGAGAGTTCAAATTGTAGCGGATTCTAGGTAACTCTATCCTGATGTGAACAAATGATTTCATTTGCAATAAAATAATATACAAAAAAAAAATAAAAATAAAAAATTAATTCGCTTGTACGTACAATACATATAATGAATCCGTATCTCTATATATATAAAAATGACGTATATCTTCGTGATCGCTAAACTCAAAAACTACTGGACCGATTTTGACCAAACTTAAAATACATGTTCTATGGGGCGTGAGGAGTGTTTCTGTGTAGTTTGAAGTTCGTCCGACAGATAGCGCAATATTTAGTTTTTTTGTGTTTTGCACCGTAACTCAAGAGCTACTGCACCGATTTCGACCAAACTGTATATACATGTTCTATGGGGCGTGAGGAGTGTTTCTGTGTAGCTTGAAGTTCGTCTGACAGATGTCGCAATATTTAGTTTTTTTGTGTTTTTACACCGTAACTCAGGAACTACTGCGCTATGCTGTGTTTCGTTGAAGGCGTTGGTTCGTTAATCAGCGTGCAGTGGCGTTAATTAGCCTGATACCGACTGACACCTAACATCTTTTTGTGAAAAAAATATGTTAAAAAAAAGAAATTAAATATCTATCACTCTTTTTTAAACTCTATTTGCGCAATAAGCCTATTTTATGCTTTGCTCAAGGCGTTAGGTGCTTGATCGGCGTGTGGCGGCGTATAAGCGGCGTTAAGTATCCCGACACCGACTCATACATAACCTCTTTTCGTGAAAAGTTCGTGTGTGTCAAACGTAAAAAGAGAACTTATTAAATTGAAGATTAATTTATTTAAATTAAATATTACATACATTTTAATAAGTTAACCCAAGGTGCTAGTGAAAGTAAATTAATTGTATTATTGAAAGCTACAGGTAAGACAATAAAGGGCAGCCTTTCCACCCCAACAACAACAACAAAAAATATCATAAGAACCGTATATTGCAGTAGAAAATACCACGTTCACGTGCAAATATTGGCCGCCGTACACAACACACAAATTATATGGGAGTGACGCGCTCACAGCAGACACAAGAGGAGCGCGCAGAAAACAGCGAACTAGCCAGGAATCGATTGTTAGTTTTATACCAATTTTGATTTTTGAATAAAACATTTTTTTCTATTATAAATAACTAAAAATACTGATTTGATTTTCTTCGAGAGGCGGTTTATCATTAAAGAAACATTTGGGGCCAGCAACGCGGATCGGGCCCAGCTATCAAAAATATATAATTCCATTTGAACAATAATTGTTATGTCGATTTAGTGCACCTTCCATTCTTCTTCTTGCCTTCTTTGAAGGCAAAACAACGTTTGCACGGGTCTGCTAGTAATTTTAATAAAAATCGATATTTTGTTTTTAAAGTTTTCAAGCCAAACTTCTAGAGCAACGCGCCTCATATTTACCTCGTCCAATCGTGATAATATTTTTCACACAATATTATTGAACTATAACGAACATTTTTAGGTGGAGTTACGCTCGAAATAACTAAGTTGAAATATAGACCACTCTAATACACACATACGAATGTATGGTATTATGCATTTAACTTTACACAAACAACAAGCATTGAAATGAATTGCTCGTTTTGGATTCTTTTTTGCCTTTTTTTAAATTCGTTCACAGTATAAAATTCGTGCTCACGAGTTAAAGAACAAAACTCGTAAGCACATATTTAAAATTTTTTAAATTTAAAAAAATTAAAATTAAAAATTAATTTAAAATTTTTTAAATTTGTGCTCACGAGTCGGGAAAAATATTTTGAGCCAAAAAATATCATTCGTGCTCACAAAATAAAAAAATAAAACTCACTAGCATGAGTCATGAAACGAGCGAACCATAGAAAATTCTGCTCACGAGCCGAGTTTTCACGTACTATGGTTTTTATATTTGAAAAGCCTATTGGTACTTGGTGACGCACATTCAAAATATTTAATTTTCCATGACTCCGGCTAAAAAATCAGACTGCATTTAACCAATGGCATGGTTATTGTTAGCTTTGAGAGCAGCTGTTATTTGTGGCTTATTCGAATGACCTGCGACTTTCAAAAACGAAAAAATCCAACACAAAATGTCTAACGTGGTCAAATTACACAATCTCGGTGATCAGTTTATATGACCTTCACGTAAGATGATAATGTTCTCAACTCGCTGGTGCAAATGTCCAACGTGATGTAAGTTGTGTGGCACGTGAGCCATCTTGTTGAAACCGCATATCGCCGGTCTCCGTATCATCTAATTCAGGCCAAAAAAAGTTGGTAATCCTGGAGCGATCGCCGTTGACAGTGACGAATGGGCTAATGTTGCTTTGATAGAAATATGGACCGATCACGCCGCCATTCCAAAAAACTGCAAACAGTGACTTTTTCTAAAGGCATTTGGAATTGGTGACTTGGATCTCAAGCGGTTTGGTATTCTCCTTATTCGACAATTTTCTTTACTGACGTACTCACCTAGAAGTGGAAGATGAAGATGATTTTTTGATGTAATTTAGAATCAGTTAGGGCTCTGGAGCAGCCCTTTCAGCGAACACACGTTTATGGTTATTTCCCTTCAGTTTCTAGGTCAGTTGAATTCTGTATGGGTGCTAATAAATTGGCCAAAAGACTACATCAAACAGTGACTTTTCTAAAGACATTTCGACTTGGTGATTTGGATCTCATGAGGTTTGGTGTTATCCTACTTCGACAATATTCTGTGTGACGTACTAATTCAAACAGAAATTGAAGATGAAATTGATTTTTTGATGAAAGTTAGGATGAGTTTTCAACTTCTCCAGAGCTCTTTCAGCGAACACACGTTTATGGTCATTAAACTTCAGTTGCTTGGTCCTGCGAAAGGCCGAGTTCGTGTGAACGATGAGAAATAGTCTGCCTCGTATACTTCTTCGCTGTTAAACAGACAGCGGTGATATTTTCGACAGATGTTGCGTTTTATCTTCCTAAGAATGTTGGTTTATTACGTACTAAACCATGAAAAATAAGTTTATCCACTTCACTTCAAATAGTTCTCTTGGCATGACGATTATGGTAACCGTAAAATGGGCGAAACACGCGGAACACTGCTCGAACGGAGCACATATTTTGATGAAACAACTTTAGATTTTGCAGTTACTTTTGAACGTTATTTAAAAAGAAAATAAGCTGAATAGATGATAACCAATACGACAGATGTAGCTTCAACAATATGGCCACTTGAATTACTCCATTGAAAGACATGTTATAAGAAGCTGTTTAAAGGTACTAAGCTGTGGTTGCTAGTCCTTATATCGGGCCATCTATCGGTTTAAATTTGAACCAGCGGCTCTTTCGCATCTGGCAATATTTATATCATTCTATTCTGTCACAAAATTCAGTTTATTATCTCCACTGAACGAAATGAATCGATTTACGCTTGAGCAACGTTGGGATTTATTGGAAGTTTATTTCGAAAACAAAGACAATTGATTGGAAATTGCACGAAAATATCGTATAAAATTTGGTCGCAAAGAAGGACCAACAGTGCCCGGTCACTTAAGTTTATTGCTCGTAAAACTGGTTTCATTACTGATGCGCCAAGACGTATTTGGGGCTCAGAAAACTCAAACGTGGTCTTACAGAAGCCAATGCACCCATAACGAGTGACTGTTTGAAACGGCCAAGGCATCATTGGCCCATATTTCTTTGAAAATGTGGACGGCGCAACCATTACGGTCAATGGAAACACCTACCGCACGATGATAACCGATTTTTTTGTGCCCGCTCTTAATGGTATTGATGTGAACGATGTTTAGTTTTAATAGGATGTGCAACTTGCCACACATCTCATGCCACAATCGATTTATTGCGTCAAACGTTTGATGGCCGTTTAATTAGCCGAAATGGTGATGTCTATTTTCTGTGGGACGCCGTTAAATAGAAGCATTATGCCGACAAAACAGAGACAATTGAGCATATGAAGGTCAACATTAGTGATGTCATTGCCGAGATACGACCCTATAAACTCGAAAAAGTTCCGAAAATTGGTCCGATCGAATGGGGTACTGTGAGGTCAGCCGAGGCAGCCATATGAATGAAACATTTCATTTTTAACCGGAACAATTGTACTTCACAACAACGAAAAAATTTCAAACCGTTTTTGTTTTATTGCATTTTAAAATTTAAACTTTTAAATGGCCCACCCGATATAGTCACGTGAAAAATAATAGGGACATATCTAAGAAACGATACAAATTTTGCTTGTCAAATAACTGTTCTTTACAGGTAATTTTTTGCATGTCGAAAAAGACAGGGATTGATTACAAAATGATGTACCGTTAGCAACCAACACAAAAGTTGATGCAGAGAGAAAAAAGATCGAATGCTAGTTGCAGTTTATAGCCTGAAGGTATCTTGAAAATTAATGGTTCCTGGTATAAGGCCATTTAAACTAAGCTTTTGTGACTTGAGCCCGCTTACACCAATTTTTCCTAACTGTGTCAAAAGTACTTTACATGGCATACAATCGATGGCATAGTTAAGATCATGCCACTTAAGAGGCCTCGAATATTTTCTCTTCGGCTTTTTAATTATACAAAAATCAGAATAAAAAGCCGTAATCAATCTTCTGCCTCATATTATTGTTTATTTAAATTCTTTTTCTATTGTTCTTATCTGGTCACTCTAATAAATAGTCATGCGGCATATAAATGAGCAGGTAATTTAAAACTTATTTTGTGTATATTGATTTTACTTTACTTTTAATATTTTATTAAAAATGCCAAGTCAGTAGCAGGCTTTTCTTATCATCATCTTGACTTATTTAGCTTTTATTTTGAACATTAAAAGGAAACTTTAAATTTCTCAACTGTTTACGAATTTAGTTTCATGGTGCCTTACAATAAATCTCCATCAATCTAATTCCTCTCCTCTTTTCTAAATATTTTGCTTTTGATTTCATTTGATAAAAATTGACTTCATTTCGAGCGAGTGAGTACGTGAAGTAATTGAATCTGTAAAAAGGCGAAAAATCACATAAAAACACTCATATATTCGTTTGTACAGAAGAAGAAAATGTAAAATGTAAAAAAAAATTATTTAAATGAAATCTGCATTTGGGGAAAAAAAACTTATAAGCCTTCGCTTCATTATACGACAAAGTGTATGAATAAAAATTGCAAGATAAGGATAAGAGATTGCTAAAATATTAAGGAAACAATAAAGGAAAAGCAACAGATCCTCAAAAATGCTATTTGACAAACTTTAGTACTTGTACTGGAAATTTGAATAAAAAAAATTAAATTTTATATTTTTCTTTGATACCCTCTTCACAATGCGTGCCTATAATCAAACAAAAATCATATTTAAAAGGCAAAACCTTTAACAAATATATATACGAGTATATATTTATTAAACTATAAAAAGTACTTTAAAAAAATGTTGCCTGTTACGGAAGTGTGAAATTAAAAAAGTAATATATGTATCAACATTAGCCAATTATGGTCACAAAAAATTGGTTATCAAGGTTTGGTAGCGCAGAGAATTCATGGTTTTTCGAGGACTGTTTGTGGATTTTGTTTGCCCCATATACGACAATTTTGTTTATTTATATAACCGCCTAACTGAAAATTGTCCACATCACCAGTTTTTCAAAAAGCCAAAAATGGCCAGCTGGCTTTAATTCTTAAACGAGTTGAACTTTGTAAGCGTGAAGATAAAGATCTTTGTGCAAAATGTTGCGCAAAGATTCTCTGGTGATGCCAAATTGTTACGAACGTAGACTAACAACACTTTGTTGTACAGCGGTTATGTTTGCATCACTGCGGCCACTACGTATTGTTTTGATCTATTGTCAGCAACAGCACCGTGAGCCTCGAATTTAGCGATTACATTGAGTACAGCGATCGCAGAAGGAGCCTGATTATGAGGAAAAGCTGCTCGAATTTTACGAAGTGGTACAGTAAAATTTTCAACGTTTTGATAGTAAATTTTCACAATTCAAATTCTTTGCTCAAGAGTGTAGCGTTCTATAGTTAAAATTTCCCAAGTTTTTAATAAATAAGTGCCAAGGGGTGACAAATCAATGCTTGACATTTTATTTTTTAACAGCCAATTTACTTCCTAACCTTAAATTTGCCCACCTTGTATTTCAAAAAACATATTTGTAATGGGTAAAAGCTTAAAAATTTTAAATAATATTGCTACGAAAATAAAAATGCATAAATTTTGTATACTTGGTAGTTATATGTCACCCTGGCAATTCCGTACTTATTTGTTTATCTGGCGGCACTGCCAATTAAATTATCTCTGGGTAACACAATCTTACATGTTCAAAATTAACGAATAGAGGATATTAGATCATTTGAGTCATTTCCGGAACTTTCCAAACTGTAGGTAATTAGGTATATAAGGAGACTGCTTCGCCTACGCAGAGTTTAGTTATCGTTTCGCTCTCATAAAATAAAGACGTGGTTGAGCGGAATGAAACGTGTTGTATAAGCGAATATTGAGTTGTTGTATTAAGATAAACTGTATGAACTTTATAGAGTAGTAAATAAATAAAACTGTAACAACAACGAAGTGGTTTAATTTTATTTTAACGCAATTTAAACGAACTCAAACGCTTTAAAAAGGTTAAAACGTAACAATATGTACTCGTTTGTAATTCGAGAATCAAATTCAGTTTAAAATTTATACAAACACCTTTATTGAATTACCAAAAAGTATTTAAGCGTTGCAACCGTCTTAAATGAGAACATCAAAACAATCGAGTCAATTTTAAAATTAATAACACATTGAAATTGTATGAAAATACATGTTACACTAAGATGGTCCCTATTCTTCAACTTTGGCGCATCGCTCTTGAAATTTGGCTTGAAAACTTTAAATATAAAATTTCGATATTTATTCAAATTATATTTTTTTACAAACATACATACATACCATATATGTATAAATGTACATAAATAACTAAAAATTAATTTAAAAAAAAAAATGATAGAGAATTTTTACTTTTATTAGTTTGCATTGGGTGACTTTTTAAGATTTTTCGGATTTGATAAAAGAAAACATATAAAATTTTGATAAATATATTAATCGTTAGAACGATCTATATAATTCAATATTTAAAGATGATTTCATGCAAATGTTGTTCGCGGCTAAGTCTCAATTGGTTCATGCTCTGAGTCAAATTTTGGCATACTCTCCAACATATCGGCCGGTATCTCACGAATAAATTCTTCCATTTTAGCTTCCAGTATGGCCAACCTTGTGGGCTGGTCCTTATAGACATAGCCACACAAAAAATAATCTAAAGACGTTAAATCGCACGATCTAGGCGATCAATTGACCGTCTCCAACCGTGAAACAAACTGTTTACCGAACTCGGCTCTCAATTTGATCATTATTTGGCGTGCTGTGTAGCATGTGACACCGTCTTGTTAAAACCACATGTCAGCCAAGTCCAGCTCTTTCATTTTGAGCAAAAAAAAAAAATTGTAATTATCGCACGGTAGCGCTAGCCATGCATAGTAACGTTCCTGCCTTAATCGTCTTTAAAAAAGTACGGTTCGAAGATGTCATTGGCCCATGATCCACACCAAACAGTGCACTTTTAGGGATGCATTGACAGTTCTTGCAATGCTTCTGGCTGCTCTTCACACCAAATACGGAATTTTTTTTGTTCACGTATCCATTCAACCAGAAATTAGCCGACCATAAAATGATAGAAGTGCACGATGCACTTTCTAAGCCGAGCATCGATTTTGATAATGAAATTCAATTGTTCGTTTGTAAGTCGATTCAAGGTTAAATTATAGACCAAACTGAATATGTAACTGCCATCCCTAAATAAGAGCGGCAAGCGGAATGTTTTTTGCCGCTTAGCTTTTACGCTCTGCGGTCATACCTAAATAAAAGCGGCAAACTTACGTCAAAACGATAAAAACAGGGTTTTTAAAATTTTTTACAACCCTGTTTATTTTGACCAGTACATTATATCTTTGTTGTGTGACTTATAGTTTGTGAAAGTAATAAAAGAAATAAAAATTGTGTAAAAAACAAAATATTAACATTCAGTGTTTTTTACAAATTTATTTTTGAAAATAGGTGGGTGATTTAATGTTTTACTATTGCATTTTTAGAGAAAGTATTGGCATAATCAATAAAATAATAAACAGAAGTGAAATATAAATAAAAACAGAAAAATAATTATTAATTTAATAATAGAATAAAACTTTTTACATTAGCCAATAACATATAACCTTTTTGCAAATGTTTACTTTTTCCCTCTTTTTTTTCTTTGTTTAAATTTGTTGTCTTTTGCAACCAACTTCACTATTTAACGCTCTGTCAAAATTGGATTTTCCAATTGCAAATATTTGCCGCCGCGTTACTTCGGGATGCTCCATACAAATTGTATGGGCATGAGAATCTTTGAATCTTTTATTTATGGATGGCAGTTAAAGAGTAACATGTTGCAAAAAAAAAAAAAAAAAAAAAAATACAGCTGTGTAGCCAAAAACAGTGTTGTCAAGAAGACAGTTGCTAAAAAAATCACAATATACAATATTTGATGTCAAAAGAGAACATTTGTTCACATCGAGGCAGAGTTTCCAATAATCCGCTCAATTTGAACTATCAATTGCTTTTCTTCTTCATTATTGAATAAATTTAAATAAACACCTTCCATTAGCTTAACTGATCGGTCTACAGAATCATTACAACTTCCATATTTTGAACGATATTAAGGCCATTAAATCTTACATTAAATCTTGGTTCATTTTCCCAAGTTTTGTATCTTTGAAAAAAGTGATATGATTTTTGCAATATAATATATTAAATATTCTTGTTAAGATATTGACTTATAGAGTGAAGAGTCACAACCCATTTTATAACTTGGATTTCGTAGAATTATCCAGAACTTGCACCACAAACTTTTTCGACTCATATGATACCTTTGGATCGAAGAAGGTCAACGCTGCTGTTTCTGAAGTCAAATACAACATATGATTACTTAATTTGCTTAGTAACATAAGATTTATATTGACATCAATTCTCTTATAGCACTATGCAAATGGAAACAAATTATCTGACCTTGCAAAACGATTATATTTTTTGATGCGCTATGGTCGCCTAAGTTCAAAAGCCACCAGCATTGCAAATTCTATGGATAAGTTTTTTTTAAGAATTTATTTTTCTAAAATGTGAGCATTTTGAAGAGGCTGCTTCATACATCTTATGATAATTCTGTTATTACTTATTCGATTTTTTTACGCCATATGTTACAAAATTCCAAATTATATCAGCTCTAAGTCATTCTAATATCATTTTTTAATATAACCAATATTTTTGGAGATAATAAGAAAACAATTATGAATTATAATAGAAAGCAGAAAATATTTACCAGTTTCACTATTTATTCAAAAAGCGATGGGTAAATACTTTTTTATCCTCAATAAAGTGAAAGTACCTAGTCTTGAAAAAAAAAAAAAAAATTTTTTTTGCTGTAATGCCGAACAGCGGTTCTTCTGTAGTACATCAAATGCTCTAAAACCGAAGTTTTACAACCAGTTAAAGCTAAGTGACCTTATCAGAGACCTCGAACTAACAAAAGAGAAATCAGACTTCCTGGCGTTTCGCTTAAGAGACCGAAAATTCTTAGAAAATGGTGTTAAGACAACAGAGTATCGGAGTCGACATAAGCCATATGCCAATTTTTATACAACGAAAGATAATATGTGCTTTTGTTACGACATAAGTAGTCTTTTTGAGGAGCTCGAGCAAAAATATGTCGCATGTGAGTGGCGACTATTCGTTGATAGTACTAAAGTAAGATTGAAGGCCATTTTAGTTCATATCGGCAACAAGAAGCCATTTATATCCATCGCACATGCCGTGAATATGAAAGTGTGTTGAGATTTAAAAATTGTTGCTATTTTAACAGGCCTCCAGGATGGCTATACAAAATATTGCTGTTTTCTCTGACTCTGGGATAGTCGAGATCGAAAAAATTACTGTGTAAAAAAGGATTGGCCTACAAGACCTGAAAGCATACTAGGCTTACATAATGTAAAATATCCTGCCATGATCAAAAAGGATTATGTAATCTTACCACCGCTACATAGAAAGCTGGTCTTAGTTAAGGCATTTTATTAAGGCATTAGACAAGGATGGTATTTATTTAAAAACAAGGCGTTTGAAGGCATTTTTGATGGTCCTCAAATCCGTAAACAACTCCTAAGCCCCACATTTGAAAAGTTATTATCAACAGATGAGAAAGCTATCTGTAATTCATTTCGAAAAATTGTTTCAAACTTTCTACTGAACTACAGAAGTTTAAATTATAAAGAAATCATTCGTTATCTGCTTGAAAACTTTTTAAAATACTCGTAGGAGGATATTAATTAAATATAATAAAAAAAATTGTTTACTCAATGCTTAATTTAAATATCACTTAAAATACATTTCCTACATTCGCATTTGGACTTCTTTCCAGAAAACCTGGGTTCCGTAAGCGACCAGCATGGTAAACGATTTCATCAACACCTTCAGACCATGGATCATCGTTATCAGGGAGTATGGAATGAAAATAGGATGTGGGATTTTATTTGGTTCCTTATAAAAGAAACAAACTCAGAAAACCATAGTAAACAAAGCAAAAGTCGAAATCATTTCCAGATCATACTTTGTTAACCTTCTTTATAAAAAATATAATTATTTATTAATTTAATGTTTTAAAAGATATCTATTGCATGCTATTCAGATGAACCTTTGTTGGAATTTTCGGAAATTACAGCAAAAACAGTTTTTCTTCAGAACTATGTACTTTCGCTTTATTGGGAATCAAATAAGTATTTACCCATCGATTTTCATTAATCATGGTTTATTTTATTTCTATTATATGCAGCTTTATGAAGAAATAGTGAAACTGCTTAATATTTGCTGTTTTGTATTTTTTGTGAATTTTTAGAAATCAAAAATTTTATAATTTAATTTTTTTTTTTTTTTTTTTGATAATATGTTTCTCCAAAAATATTGGAGAAAAATAATATCAGAATGGCTTAAAGCTGGTATAATTTGGAATTTTATAACATATGACGTAACGAAATCAAATAAGTCATTTCAAAGTTATCACAAGATGTATGAAGCAGCCACCTTTAAAATCATATTTTAGAAAAATTTTTCAAAAGAAAAACAAAAAAGAATTTATCCATAGAATCTGAAATGCTGATGATTATTGAAGTTAGGCGACCATAGCACATCAAAAAAAATATATTGAATATCAAAAGTATTTTTGCTTGTTGGTTATTGCACTAATTATATTCATAATTATAGTGCATTATTGCCCATAGTATTTAGTATTTAGTGGAAACTGAGTGCGCGAATGATGTAACGAATTTAATAGTAGTGGAAATTTATAACGATAATTATAATTAAATTCTAAATTCGCTACATTTCGTGCACTAAATTTGCACCATCACTGAATACTATTGGCGATACTGCACTATTTTTTCACTACCACTAAAAGTAGTGCAAAATGAAGTCCAATGCAATAAACCCAACTCTGACTTTCAGATATAAATGACATTTACCAGTTTTTATGGGTTTTTTGCTTCTGTTTGTAAGACACTGCATATCGTGGTGCATTGTATCATAAATCAACTTAATTCGACTAAAAACTTTTTAGATATTATTTTAATTTAAGAGCCTCTCTCTTGCCATGTTCAAAAAATATAAAGGGTCCGCCAAATAAATTTTTTGTTTTTGAAAATGCCATAAAAAAACTACTGAATATTTTCTCAAATTTCTTTTTTTATTTGAAAGTACAATTCTTCCGGTTAATAATGGAAAATAATTTCATTCAAATGGCTGCCTCGGCTGGCCATGCAGTAGCCTACACGATCGGTCCAATTTTTAATCACATTATCGATTGTGTGCGGCTGTATTTCACCAATGGCTTCACGAATATTGTCCTTTAAAACGTCAATTGTCTCTGGCTTGTTGGCGTAACACTTATCTTTAACAGCACCCCACATCAAGCGACATCAGCTCTGCGGCTGATAATGCGATCTTCAAAAACAGGTCGCAAAACATCGAGTGTAGCTTCGGCTGTGTGGCACGAGCGCCGTCCTGTTGAAACCAAATGTTGCTAATATCCTCTTCTTTAATTTTTGTAAACAAAATTTCGTTCAACATGGCCCGATAACAAGCACCATTGACTGTAACGGCCACTCCTTGCTCATCTTCGAAGAAAAATGGCCCAATTATGCCTGTGGACTAAAATCCGCACCAAACAGTGACTCGTCTTAGGTGTACCGGGATTTCAATGTATGCGTACGGGTTTTCTGTGCCCCAAATGCGACAATTTTGCTTGTTTACATACCCGCCAAGATCAAAATGAGCTTCATCTGAAAAGATGATTTTTTTGGCAAAATCGGCATCTTCTGTAAGTCAATCGCAGGCCCACTTAGCGAAGCGAAAACGCATTGGATGGGCAGGTGACTTCAGCTCCTGAACCAATTGGACTTTGTATTGCGTCTTACCAAGTTCTTTATGCAAAATTCGTCTCAATGATGTCTCCGAAATGTTCAATTGTTGAGAACGACGGTGAATTGATGTTGATGGCGCTTCAGCACACTTTCTGCCACACCTGCTATATTCTTGGGTGTACGCACTGTTTTTGGCTTTTCACGCTTTGGTTTATAGATGAGGATGCCAGTTTCTTTCACTTTTTTCACAAGATAACTAACATATGGAGCTGACGGTGCTTCTCATCTTCCAAAATCCGTACGCAATTATCGCACACATTCTGCAACATTACCATGATTTTCAAAGTAATGTCGCAATATTTTCCAGCGTGTTTCAAGCGGACCCTTTAGTTTTAATACATACATATGTATTTCATGTATCTATAAACATAAATCAATTTATTTTCAAAAGGAGCAAATATGAGCAAGATTTTATTTCACCAGTAATTGCAGGAATGTTTGTATTTTTAGGAAAAATAAAAAGCTTCGCTAAACTTTACTTAACTCACTACTTTAAGTCCACATATTTTCCAAAAATGGCTGACATTTAGCCTCTATTTCAGACAATATTAAAACATAAAAATAAAGGTTGCAAAAACAATCTCACTGGCCTGCAGTTGATGGTTCCATTACTACTTTTTACGTTATCCTTAAAAAAAAACTATAGAAATTTCACCTTGAAAAGTAAAAAATATGTTTTTACTTTTATTAAAAACAAATACGAGTAACACAAAAAAAAACTCTTAGGGCTTCGTAAACGTTACGGACAATTTCAGTTGTTGATAGTTACTAAAAATACGTAAACGTGTCATTTGAAAAAAGCCTTTTTATAAATTTAAGCTTTTTTTCAAAACAAAATTTAAATTTAAAACGGAAAGAAATCTAATTTTTTTAAATTTATCCGCAACGCAACGTTACGTTTACGTAAGAGTATCTATTTGTATATAATATATATGTTTACGTAAGAGTAACCCGGCCTTTACTTTGAAAGAACGTAGCAGCATAACGAAAAATGATACCAAAAATATTTTTATGCTTAGTGATGTAGAATGTTATATACTTCAACGTGATACAACATTTTTTACTGTTTTCGGAATTTTTTTTTAAATTAATTTCCACTTTCGGTATCAAATGCCCCAATGTGCGGCATAGGCAAGTAACTTTACATAATCCCAAAGAAAATAGTCCAATGGAGTTACATCACACGATCTCAGTGGCCAATTAATTGAAATTACTTTTTTATCAAAAAATTCTTTGAGTAAATCAAATGTAGCGTGCTCTGTGTGGCACGTAGTACGCCGTCCTGTTGAAACCAAATGGTGCTAATATCCTCCTCTTTAATTTTTGTAAACAAAATTTCGTTCAACATGGCCCGATAACGAGCGCTGTTGACTGTAACGGCCACTCCTTGCTCATTTTCGAAGAAAAATGGCCCAATTATACCTCTGCACCAAAATCCGCACCAAAGAGTGACTCGTCTTGGGTGTATCGGCTTTTCAATGTATGCGTGCGGGTTTTCTGTGCCCCAAATGCGACAATTTTGCTTGTTTACATACCCGTCAAGATCAAAATGAGCTTCATCTGAAAAAATGATATTTTTGGCAAAGTCGGCATCTTCCGTAAGTCCAGCGTTGCTCAAGCGTATACACAACCATATTCGTTCAGCGGAAGGATAAAACTAATTATCTGTCAAATCAGACATAAGCTAAGTGTTACCATTCACGAAATAAGCACTAGTTGAAAAAAAAATGTTAGTTGGCGGACCCTTTAGAATAAAGTTAAAAGTGTTGTTTTAATTTATTACCCTTTATTTAAATCTATATTATATGATCCATGAAATCGTTAGTTTTACACTGACTTTTTTATGACCATTTAAGGGAAACTATTTTCTGTTGTTTTTAGTTTTTTGCTCTTTGCTTTTAACAAATTCATTGCATTTTTATTAAAGCCAATAAAAATCAAAGCAACGACTTCATAAAAAAAAATTGCTGATAAAACTTTGTAATTGAGACATTGAATTCATTTGAAATGATAGAAAATTGGAAAAAAGAAAAAAATGGCCATCGTTGTAAAATATAATCGAATAGTATGACATTTAATGCATTTTATGTACTCGTATTGATTTCAATTAAATTGGCCAATAAATTTATAACGAACAGTTAAAAGGCTGTCAACGAAATGTTAGAGGACAAATGAAAATGAAAGAATCACAGAAATTAACTTGTATAAGATTAGCAAAAAAAAAAAAAAAAAAAAAAAAATTAAACTAAAAAAATTTTAAAATTTTCTGTTAGCGAACGTCATAGTGAATAATATTTAGTTACAAACGCTGACAATGGTTTATCATCAATGATGGATGATAAATTTTCTTTGTCCAATTTCCATAGATGATAAAATGATGGCAATATCATTGAGAATCATGAATGTTTAAATCGTTAAGTCGTTAACCAAAAGGTGGAGAAAGCAAAATCCTAAAACATTCAGCATGTAGTCGAATTATAACAAATAACGTAGTAAATTTCAGTTTTCTTCAGTATTGTGACATTGAGTAATGACTTCAGCGTGGGTAATGCTAAGATCTTTGCCTTGGTCAGCTATGTGAGTGACATAAACTGTAGGATACCAAAACGCTACTTTGGGTTTCCTGACTGATATAGCGGATATTTCATAATTATAGTACGGTCTAGTCAGGATTGGCAAAAACCCGGTTAAAAAAAAACAACCTGGGTTTCGGTTTTTTTTTTTAGAAAATATTTTTTAGTAAAATTACGTTCTTTATAATGCAATTTTGTACCTTTGGTCAGATAAAGCGACGTTGTGTACTATGGACTGCTAAAGCAGGCTGTAATTATGTTATTTGAACCGTGCATTATGAGAAAAACGGCGGAAACGCAAACACAGGACAATGCTCGGTTTCACGTCGAAAAAGTTTCCAAACGATTGTCAAAAATAATAAAATGCCGTATTCGCCGTACTCTCCAAACATTCACCGTATTCTCCGATCCCTCTGATTATTGGATGTTTCGCCGGATACAATATCTTTTAGCATGTCACCGAATCACTTCTTTTCAAGAAATATAAAATCGGCTTCAAAGTTGAATCGGCTCTAAAGACGAGAAGTTTTTCTGAAACGGTATTTGGAAATTGGCTCAGATGAGGGGAAAAGATGTAAGCAGGGATTTGTAAATTTTTATTTTGATAAATTTGTTAATTCATTATTTTATTTTTAATTAAAAAAAGGACCGAATAAATTCGTACTCCCAATACGTAAACTACTCTTATTTTTGTTATAAATAAACTACGAACTACTTAAAATAAAAACAAACCCGCGTTTTTTTAATATATTCTAATACCCAATAAAACCCGGGTGGGTTTAATTGGGTTATCCTGTGGGTTTCCAACTTTGAATATAACACACTTCATAGTGTGCGATAGGTATATCCACAAATGGGTAGAAGGGATATGGGAATGATAGATGCTATAAAAAGGAAATTTAGAATAAAATTTTGTAGAAAAAATGCTCCTACAAACCCTGCCATCAAGCTGATGGTTGGGTAATTTGAAGAAACGGGATCTGTTTATGATAACAAAAAGAGAATTTATTTACGTAGTGGTCGTTCAACAATGGATCTTTTGAAAGAAAAGTCCGAAAATCGTTTTATTTCTCACAGAGGAGGAAGAAACTGGCCACCCAGATCGTGCGATTTGACACCTTTAGATTTTTTTGTGGCGTTTTTTGAAATCGAAAGTGTACAGCAATAATCCAAAGAGCTTAAAACCAACATTATGGAGCAGATATCAACCATTGAAAACAGTTTATTGAAAAAATGTGATTGATAATTTTGCTGAAAGATTGGGAGTCTGGAGAGCCAGTAAGGGGGTCTCTTGACCGACATAATTTTGCATTTTTAACCGGAAACTATTTGTAATAAATTGAGAGAAAAATATTTTTAATAAAGGGTCCGCCATTTAACGTTTTTTTTTCAACTAGTGCTTATTTCGTGAATGGTAACACTTAGCTCATGCCTGATTCGACAGATAATTTATCCTTCCGCTGAACGAATATGGTTGTGTAAACGCTTGAACAACGCGGGGAAATATTGCGACATTACTTTGAAAATCATGGTAATGTTGCAGAATGTGTGCGAAAATTGCGTACGGATTCTGGAAGAAGAGAAGCACCGTCAGCTCCGTATGTTCGTTATCTTGTGAAAAAAGTGAAAGAAACTTGCATCCTCATCGATAAACCAAAGCGTGAAAAGCCAAAAACAGTGCGTACACCCGAGAATATTGCAGGTGTGGCAGAAAGTGTGCGTAAAGCGTCATCAACATCAATTCACCGTCGTACTCAACAATTGAACATTTCGGAGATATCATTGAGACGAATTTTGCATAAAGAACTTGGTAAGACGCAATACAAAGTCCAATTGGTCCAGGAGTTGAAGTTAACTGACCATCCAATGCGTTTTCGCTTCGCTAAGTGGGCCTGCGATTGACTTACAGAAGATGCCGATTTTGCCAAAAAAAAATCATCTTTTCAGATGAAGCTCATTTTGATCTTGGCGGGTATGTAAACAAGCAAAATTGTTGCATTTGGGGCACAGAAAACCCGTACGCATACATTGAAATCCCGATACATCCAAGACGAGTCACTGTTTGGTGCGGATTTTGGTCCAGAGGCATAATTGGGCCATTTTTCTTCGAAAATGAGCAAGGAGTGGCCGTTACAGTCAATGGTGATCGTTATCAGGCCATGTTGAACGAAATTTTGTTCACAAAAATTGAAGAGGAGGATATTAGCAACATTTAGTTTCAACTGGACGGCGCTCGTGCCACACAGCCGAAGCTACATTTGATGTTTTGCGCCCTGTTTCTGAAGATCGCATTATCAGCCGCAGAGCTGATGTCGCTTGATGTGGGGTGCCGTTAAAGATAAGTGTTACGCCAGCAAGCCAGAGACAATTGACACTTTAAAGTACAATATACGTGAAGGCAATGGTGAAATACAGCTGCACAAAATCGATAATGTGCTTAAAAATTGGACAGATCATGTAGGCTACTGCATGGGCAGCCGAGGCAGCCATTTGAATGAAATTATTTTCCATTATTAACCGGAAGGATTGTACTTTCAAATAAAAAAAGAAATTTGAGAAAATATTCAGTAGTTTTTTTTATAGCATTTTCAAAAAAAAAAAATATTTGGCGGACCCTTTGTCTGAAATATAAGTCTATTTTTATTAAAATTAAAATGATACCTCAATTTTGGCAACCTTTTATTTAGTATTACAGTGTAATCAACAGCGATATTTTCATACTTACTGATAGCAAGGTGGCCATAACATCTTTCGTAAATGAACATAACATATCAAAAATTGTTCGGGCTATTCTGTACCTTTTGGGATCGGTTGGAGATTGGAGATATCTTCAGCTGATATAAAGAAAACTGTGCCTTAAGGCTAGCGAACGTTAGCTGAATGAACCCACCTGTGCTGAGACCAGAAATGTTGTAAGAAAAAATCATATCTAGATGGTCAAAGAACGGGACAGGTTCAAAACTACTCAGACTACATATAAGAAACCTTATAGCGGTTATAACAGGTCATTTGAGCTCCTCGTAGTCATGACTAAAGACTGAAAATTCCATAAAATCCGGAATAATCCCCATGTGGCAGTCCCATTGTTTTTTGAGTTTTTTTAGATTGGTAAATCTGTTGTTGGTATCCCCGCTAAATTTTAGCGTCATAGCTTGACATTTGCAAAAGCTACGTAGCCAAAAGTACATCAATTTCTATGTGTGTTGGCGATTTTTTACAATTTTAGAAACGGCTGCTGAAATGCGTTCCTCGTAATGGTTTTTTAACCTGATTGAACAGAAAAATCCACAGGGAGCGAAATCAGGTTAATTCGGTGTTTGTTGCATTCTTCGTCAAAAAATTCGAATAATTATGGAGTTATTCCGGAAAGTTTTTGATCAAAGTAGTTTGCTACATTTATTAAGAGAAAGATGTATTTAACGCCTGCGGTTATACTCGGCTGGTCACAGAAGATTTTACGAATAAGCTTTTATGCAACGGATAATTTGTACAGAGACCACGTTTTTATAAATTCGACTGGATAGCTGTCGACAATTGAGCTGTGCCACGGACATAATCTAGTAGGAGCGTCAAAGTATTATTTAAAACAATACTTGGTATAGAAGTGCAGATAAGCCACTCGTACACGTATCAATACGAAAGTAAGGTTTTTCAAAAATTGTTTTTGATTTTCATGAAATGGTTATTTTTGTCTCCAATCAATAGTTGAACAATGATTTTTTAATACTTCTAATTCTGAAAATGTTTTTTTTTTTCAAATAAATCATGTTTAATTGCAGCCATAAAAAATCATATGAAACAGTGAACAAATAAATACCTAAGCATTCCTCTATTATTGATATTGTTTTATTGCATAAACGTCTTTTTTTAAAATCATTGTCAAATTTTATCAACAACTAAATATTCTTTCTTTATACGAATAACTTAGCCCTTAGCTGACATCGTGGAGTCAAAATGAACCACACTATACAAACAAATCATTGAAAGTTGTAGACTGTTAGTTACCTCTACGAGTATATCTACAAAACTAAGTTGTCCTTGTTCGCCATTTTATAAATCGAAAACCACTAAACCGATTTACAAACCAATACATGCGTTGAAAAGTTGTACTTTTACTAGTGGTTTTTATTCAACTGGGCGGTGCCCATAAATTTTGTATTTATGTCTATACCTTTAAAATGGTAATAGTAAAAGTTTCTAAATTTAGCCCAAATACCTTTGTGGTCAATACAAATCATCAGTCAAAAAGAGGTCGAAATTGGATAAGTGGGAGAGGTACCCCTCACTTTGGAACGGTAATAGTGGAAGGTTTTATATTTGGTCTAAATAGCTACGTAGTCAATCTATATCATTAGTTGAAATATGGGCGAAATTGAATAAGTGGGTGTGGCACCTCTCATACAAAGTTAATATCTAGATATACAATTTCTGAACTTGATCTCAATGATTTGGTTGTCAATACAAAACATTAATTTTAATGTATTCCTTTAAATTTTTCTTATGAGGAATACATTTTCTGTACCTATAACACAAAGGCTCCTAGCAACGCGGGAAGGCCTACTCTAGTACGCAATAAAATAATACAAATTTTAAAATAAAGTGAAATGAAATTTAGCAAACTATTATATCAGATTTAATAATTTCAACCACTAGTTAAGTATCAACACATTATTTATTAGCATTTTTTGTTATGGACGGTTTGAAACCTCGATACAAAGTATGTGTTTAGAAAGCGATACCAGTAGGGGATTAATATATGAGTCCTATTCGTGAAAATCTTAGAAATTATTACTTATTATTTGATACATAAATGCTTATTTACCTTCAAATGCAACTAATTTATCTTATATCCCCCTTAACTTTAATATTTATTGTTTATCTGTACAACTTGTGCGAATAATTCAAATTGAATTTGAAACTTTTCAACACATTTGTGACATTTTTTTATTTTCATTTTCTCTTTCTCTTCTGAAGAAATTCAAGATTTTGCAAAACAAACAAATACGATTGAAGAAGAATTGAAAACCAAAAAGCATTTAATACTGATTGTCGCCCTTAACCATTATTTTGCGTTGTGTGTGGTTGTGTGTATAGCTAAAGATGATTATGGCGACTGACATCGTTAGTAAATGACATTAAAACAATAACTACAACAACAGTAGAGCGTATAATTAATCTGAGTAAGAATGAGAATATACGAGTAATACTCGTTTATCATTTCGAAGTTTACTTGACATTTACAAAGTTTTATAAACTAAATCAACAAAAACAGTATCATTTATAAACAACAATACAAACAACACACGCATACATGCTCATTTACGCATACATATGTATCGGGTGGGCCATTTAAAAGTTTAAATTTCAGAATGCAATAAAACAAAAACGGTTTGAAATTTTGCAAAATTTAATTTTTGTCGTAGAGTACAATTGTTCCGGCTAGAAATGGCTAACTTACCTGTGTTAGTTTTGACGATGCATAATATGATATTCTCGAGGGCCATACTGATTCAGGTTTAGAATAAATAGTCTCTGCTATTTGATCACCTCTGGGCAGTAAAGCTGTTGCATATGGTGAGGGTGTTGGTGAACTACGGAATTCTAGGAAAATAAATCATATACAACAGAGGAAGAGAGAAGAGACGACAAAGGATATTACAAGTTATTCAAAAACATAAAACTGCTTATGAAACTATATTTTCGTATCACTAATAATTATTTGAAAGGAAGTTACAGTTTAAGGAAGAAGGCTAACAACTTGCTTTCAAATATATTACATGACTTCCTCGACTCGTTGGGATACTTATTGAGACTTGCTATAGTGGCATATGAACCACTATTCGCACTGGACGGCGTACCTAAAGGATCCATACGTATGAAAACATGCTGCTTATGATGACTGCCATAAGCAGCGGTGGTAAAACTGGTACTAAAGATAAGAAAATAAAATTAGATGCCAAAAAAGAAGAGAAGATTAGGACTACAAAAGTTTTATAAGAAAGAAAATTATTTCAATAGTTGTAACGGATTTGAAAATATGGTATACTTGGAGGGGGAGAAGTTAAAATTATTAAGATTTTAGCTTGAAATGTCTATCGGGTAGGCCATTTAAAAGTTTAAATTTAAAACTGCAATCCAAGAAACCGGGTTGAAGTTTTGCCCAGTCTATTTTTTGGTTGTGAAGTTCAATTGTTCTGATTTGAAATGAAATATTATTTTATTTATATTTCTGCCGCGGCTAGCCTCACAGTACCCCATTCAATCTAACACGTAATGATCGATCACACGTAATAATTGCATTGGCTTCTGTAAGACCACGTTTGGGTTTTCTGTGCCTAAAATACAGCAATTTTGCTTATTATCGTACCGTGAAAATGCGCTTCATCCGAAAAGATGATTTTTGCAATTTTTTTTTTTTTTTTTTTTGATTGTTTTGCAATTCCTGACCAATTGTTTTTGTTTTTTGAAATAAATTTTCAATAAATCCCAAAGTTGCACAAGCATAAATAGATTCATTTCGTTCAGTGTAAATAATATACTGAGTTTTGTGTTTGTGACAGAATAGAATGACATAAGTATTGCTAGATTCGAAATAACCGCTGGTTTAAATTTAAACCGATAGATGGCCCATCCGATACATACATACACTTGATAGAAAACAATGTCCTTTATTACACAATCAGAAGCTGATTATCTTTGTCATTATCTTACTTTCACTCATACATACATACATGCACACATGCATACATACATCTACATACTCTCTTTCAAACTCATTCTCTTATGCAAATTTGATATTTTAAATGAAGCAGATAAAAATGAAAATGATGATTTTGTCTTAAACAACATGACAGAAATTCTTATCGTTATGCTACATATCTAAGTAAGTGGCATCATGTTTTCCAGCTTAAAGAAGCCACAATGTTTATATCCTACTTACACATACGCATGCAATCAAATGCATATGTGGAGACACTTAAACACATACGCACTCTGAATACTTCTATGAAACTATTGTTTCTGAAGTGTCACACGTGCATAGACATACTTATGTGAAGGGAGTTTCATAAATTAAATTATTAAAGAAAAAAATTCTACTTCGATCCGAACATTTACCATTTCTATCTAACTTCTTAAGATAACAAGAAAATTTTTCCCACTAAATGTCCCTGTGGTAGCATTGTAGGAAGTGTTGTCAAAGGTATCCTGAATGCCAATAAAAGCACATAAGACTATTTGACTAGCGTTCCGAGTCTTTTCGATCATCGTAGCAATATAACCACCATTGTAAACATTGAATAGTAGTATCTCCATCATATTCAAAAAAATCGAGCTCAGGCTTATTGGTATTTGGGCAAGTCGATTCGGTAAGAGATGGGGTCTTTCACTGAAAATAACGCTATTGATATATACCCCTATTATTCGTCCCATTATTATTTATGCGGCGACAGTTTGATAAAGAAAGGCTAAAGGAAACTACCATGAGTAAATTAAACTACCATGAGAACATGTCGGGTGGCTGCATGTTCGGCGGCAAAGTTTTTCGCCAAGGGGTTCCGAAATGTGTCGGTAAGTTTGTCTTTTATACGCTGAGTTTCAGAGAACCATGTCAGGTCCTGGATGTTACGTCTTTGAATCTATGCTTTGGCAAGAGATTCAGGGTTGAATTCCCGGACCGGAATTATTGGTCTAATGGAGCCTTAGTTCGAAGTGAGTGTAACCTAAACTGGTATACCGATGGCTTAAAAATGAAATACTATGTTTGTGCTGGTGTTCATGGACCCAACCGAGACTAGTCGCTCTTTTTGGAAAGATCGCTGAGATCTTCGCCATTGTCATATGCGGTGATTATCCTAGATAGTGGGCTCAAAACAAAGACTATTAATATACTCTCTTACAGCCAAGCTGCCTTAAGAGCACTTGTCTCAAATAATTTGTCATCTAGACTAGTCAGATATTTCCAAGATACGTTGCAAAGGCTTCCGTTTAGGAATACGGTCCAATTGTTTTGGGTACCACGTAGGGATATTGATTATTCGACTTTTTTCAAAAACCGGTTTTCGAATAATTCGAAGTTCCTTTATTTATTTAAAAGGATTGTTCTTAATTCTTGAAGCGTAGAGCTGGACCATGTTGATTCAAAAATAAGATGAAGCTGACGGAGATCTTGAAATTAAAATGACAATTAATACCAACAATAATTCTAACAAAAATCATAAAAACTATGCCAAAACACAGGTTATTACATAAAGTAGTGAAAGTTGCTCAAGGTTCGAACAGCTACTCAAGTAGCTAATTTAGTTTTTGTTATTGTATTACTTGGTAAAGAACGGAATTAAAGTTTTGTTATTATAGTTATAATTTAGGTGCCTAAGATAACAAGAATTAAATGTTTTGCTATGAATAAATTTATTAGTAATATACGAGTCCTTAATTACCTCGACAAGAAAAGTTGCTTAGGTTTCGAACAGCAGTGTATGTCATCCAGCAGTGTGTACATCCACCTTCCAACCAAGAAGTCATTGATTCAATCCCAGGCCACACAACACTGACAATTTTCAACAGCGATATCACCTCAACAACATTACAAGTGTCTGGTTATGCGTATTTGCGTTGTGAAAAACTTCACTAACTAATATATCTACCGTTCGTAGCCGGCGCTTGTGAGTCGCTTTTAATGAGTCTAGTTGATCATTCTCCATATATAAAAATCAATATTTATTTAAAAATTATTGTTGCCTATGTGTGCATATCTTTTTCGATCTACCTTGGGTTTCATGTTCTTTGTGAGGCGTTCAAGGTTGTCATATGTATAAAAATAAGAACTAAATTTATACAAATAGTTAAAAATAGTTACAAATAGTTAATATAAAAATATAGAATATATTTAAATTCACCGGTTATTCATGTTGATTCAACTGGTTTATTTGATATTCGAAAAATGAATTCTTTGAAAAAACCGTATCCGACAAAACTAAAAAAACCGGTTACAACCGGTCACATAATAACCGTCCGATCCTCTTAGTACCTGGACACTGTGGGGTAGATGGTAATGAAACAGCGACTAGAAATTCAGAAGGGAATGGTACCTCAATAGAAGAGAATTAGGTATATTGGTAAATTGTGGGGTTTGGGGTGTGGCTTGGGTACATTGACGAATATACCATACATACATACATACATGAAAAAATGTTGAAAATTAAATATATGATTTTTATGCATTGATGGATAGATTGTGTGCTAAAAATGACTATGAACACTTAACATCATGGTTCTTACGGCATTTTTAGTGGAAAAAATGGACAAAAGGGAATGACTTCGAACACATACGTATTTGATAAGCTTCTACAGTGACAAAGCTGACTGAGAACCTCTGACAATGTGTTTATTCAGTTTAATATACTGAGAAAAGCGATAAGAACATCAATTTAGAAGGGAATGGTACCTCAATTGGCTAGAAAAGATTCCGTGAAACCATATATTGGTCCGGAACTTACCACCATTCACAATATAATAAAGGATGGCAAGCCTGGCTGGAAACTCCTAACGGAGATTCTTACCGACCACTGTGGTCTAAGAATAGGATGGCGGTCACAGATTTGGATGTTTGTAGATTGTGCTCCCAGGCATCAGAGACAGCGAAACACACATTGTGTGATAGGTTAAGATGGAAATGTTTAAGCAGTCATAGGGTCTCAATGGGTGAGATATTCACCATTATCCACCTAATGAAAGCCAGCAGATCTGCTGAACAAACTATAGACCGGAAGGGGCACACTAGATTCTATGGGTAGAAGTTCCTGCAATAGTCCCTGGTCGGTATAATGATAATAATAATGAACTTTGACAATTGACTAGATTTGTCACTTGCATTGGGTGTGACGACCACTTCGTGTGACCTTGAGCCAATGCATTCTGTAGTTGAACTGCCTCAGAAAAGTTGTCAGTTTTTTTCGAATTCCAGATTTTTCTATTATATTTTGTAAGCGCTGCCCAGTATGTGGCTCATTTGACTGTTATCTTTGCTGTGTTGAACAGCTCCATTGTGTCAGCCTTAAGTCTCTCTAGTACATAGTGCTATCAGGAGACATCCCTTTTTGGGCTTTTGGGGCTCAATTGACAACTGTGTTCATAGGCTCAGTTGGTTTTCGAGCTAAGATCTTCGGATTCAAAGTCAATACACCGTCAAAAGTCTAGAATGCTGCCTGAGAAATTTACAGTCTGTGCCTAACAATAACGGAACAAATCTCAATTCGCATTCCTGGTATCGCGGTATTAAAAATTAAACGTCAAAGTGCAGCCTATGCCAAATAGTAAATCGTAATTGATCATATTGATTAGGCAAAGAGACAGCATCGGTCACGTGTCAATTCGCCAAAACCTTAGCCAGGTTATAAACACACAAGGTATGATACAAGACCTCGTGTCTTAATGGTAATACGTACGTATAAGATTCCTAGAATGGTTACACAGCGCATCGAAAGATTGTTGTTTAAGAATGCTGTCTATCCTTGAAAGCTAGACATTCGATGGTTACTTTTGAGTAGGTTTCTGGAGAACTGCATGCCGGATCAACTGGTACAGATAAGAACCCGATCGTTACCGATCAAATGGATATTCTCTCAAGAAAAATTAACAAGTGATATCTCATAAGCTGCATTTTAAGGCAAATTTAAGATCCAGTCAAACATGGATGGGCAAAAAACACGCCCAATGATGAAACTGCCTAGAATTCATATCAGGAACCTCATACGTAGTTGTGGTAATAGGAAATTTGGCAATAAGCAGACATGCACATGAACAATAGTCCCTTATATTGATTTCTACAGCAGCCACAATGATGGGAAAGAGGAGAAGTCGATAGAATATCTTGCAGGTAATTGTCCTGCATTTGACGACTTAAAGTTAGTATTGCTTGTTCAGATGTGATTAAGATCCATGCCTTCATTAGATCAATAGAATAGTTGACATAAAATGGCCAAGAAATATAGAACATTTGGATGCATACTGTAGCACAATGTGACCTACTCATAGAACTATAGTATAATCGACTGCCAATTGAACTCAGCCTATTTAGTAAAAAGTAGATCAATTTAAATACAATATGAATTATCTTCTGTTTTGTCTGATAATTGTAAAATTTGAGAAAAGTCAAGACCCACCTTTAGTTAAACGAAACAATAAAGTATCACTTTTTTGAGTCTGTTGTTGTACTCGATTATAATAATAAACAGTTCTATGTAAGCTTGTTAAGTCTTGGTCAAGACACTAGTTATCCTGCTATTGTATACTTTTGTGCAATTGAAGTTGCTTGTCTGCCATGAAACTACCTCTTTACGTAGTGAATTATAATCAAATTTTCTTTATTCATGGCAAACATATGAACACACATATGTACACAGTTAATTGATTCAATATGTTTCAATGACATAATAATTCTCACTTCACTTCAAGACATACTCAGTAACTTTTATTACATAAAACCAGCTCACAATCATTGACTACAATATTGCAGTTGACAACCTCAAAAGGTTTAATAACAGATAGAGCTGCTGTCCTCAAATAGTTACCAGCATCAACTGTAATGTTTACTATCAAGAAAATCTTGTTTAAGCGTCACCATAAACATGAATAAATAAAAGAAATGAAACACACTCCCTGCCACATGAATATGTCCCACTAACATAGTTTTTTCAAAAGGTTATCGCTTCTGTAAAAAAATATTACGAACTTAATTTTTATTTGTATTTAACGGTAATTAAGTTTTTAATAAACACAACAAAAATTGTTACAATATATACACTGGTCTTGTTTTGATAAAACATTTTGTAAACCAAGAAAACGAATGCCTTTAAAACTTGCATCTCGTGAATGGGATCCTGCTATAAAAAGACATTTTATGTATATGTTTGCAATGACAATTTTTTATTTAGATTCCTTGAAAATTTGTTCATTTAAAGCTTTTTAAATACTGCGTAGAGCCTTAATTTTTACAGATTGTTTCGTAACTTCGACTGGAAATATAATTATGCAATGATTATGCACTTTTATGCCTTCAATAGTTTACTCTTGGGTAGTATACTTGCTCTCCAAAAGCAAACACTTTACACGCTATCCACAAACAATTTCAATGACATTAAGGACCGGCGAGTAAAGTGGGCCAATCGGGCACATTTTAATCGCATAGCCATGACTAAACTAGCCGATCAGTATGAATTGATGCATTGTCATGCTGGAATGTCCACTGTAAGCCAGGGCTGTCAGATTTAAGATTCTAACCCCAAATTAGGGTAAATTTCGTTTCCAGAATTGATGAAAATTATCATTTCGGGTTTGGGGTTTTCATTGAGGATATTTAACAAAAAAAGTAGGGTTTTTTTAGGGAAATTTGTTAAATATTTTTTTTTCGTTAATATTCTGAAAAGCACAATTTATTATAATTTTTTTACTAGTGTACATAGCGGACGACACAATCAGCCGCATTCTAGCATCTAACATTTATTTATGTATGTATGTATAAAATTTAAAATGTTTTTTAAATGCATTTCATTTCATATTTTTCATACAAAATTTTCTTTAAATAGATTTCAAATAAATTTTTTTTATATACCCAGCAGTACAAAAGCTATTACAAATGAAACACATCCGATTGTATACTATTGTCAATAGAAAAATTGAAATAAAATTTTTAAGCACATACAACTTGCATTCGATTTGGATGAATCTCATTCCCAGTGTATTGTAAAATTAAATGTACATTACAAGTAAAAAAGCCATGGATGGGTTTGTAATGCACTACATAGTTATTGTAGTATCGATTATGAATTTTGTTTGTTTTTTTGCTACTATTGTTTTCCAATCGCTATTTTTAATTTTTCCGAATTAAAATGAAAAGAAAAACGTTATTAAAAATGCAAGTGGACTAACCGTGTTTGTGGTATATGGACCAGTCTATATGGAAGCGATTACGGTCTATAAACTGGATTTACATTATTGAATTTGCAATAAATAACATAAAAATAAATAAATATTTGACAATTAAAACACTTCCAAATTTCACTTGTCCGTAGCATTGGACACATCTAACCTTCACTTACAATGTCTGTAGTCTTAGACCCATCCAATATTCACTTACAATGTCTGTAGTATTGGATCCATCCAAACTTCACTTACAATGTATGTATCGTTGGACCCATCCAATCTTCGCTTACGATGTCTGTTCCATCGGACCCATCTGACGGCCTAGGCCAACGCTGTGTAAATGTAAATAGAAATTGTATACAGACATAGGATGGGTTCTACTTACATTTTATGTGGTCTCGGATCAAAGATGTATGTGGCAAAAATTTTGCTGGGTATGTAAGCCTTAAAATATAATACAATTTTTTTCAAAAAAAATTTCGTTTTTAAATAAACTTACAATCACACATATAGTCATGTGAAAAATACTAGGGACATATTGTTGTTTGCCTTAAAAGCTTAAGAGAAAAGTGTACTACAACTGAGAAGCGTACAAAATTTGTCTGTCAAATAACGGTTCCTAACGTCGTCGAAATTTAAGCAGAATATAAAAACAAAGTTGGAATTTTAACTCTTTCGAAATTAAGTTCCACATGGCTATATTTTCTATTGTTTATTATTTGTATAGGGTGGGCCATTTAAAAGTTTAAATTTAAAAATTCAATAAAACAAAAACGGTTTGAAACTTTGCCAAATTTATTATTTTGTTGTGAACTAAAATTGTTCCGGTTAGAAATGAAATATTATTTCAATCATATGGCTAACACGGCTGGCCCCACAGTACCCCATTCGATCGAACCAATTTTTGAGAACTTCTTAGAGTGTATGGGGTCGTATCTTGGCAATGGCATTACGAATGTTGGCTTTCAAATGCTCAGTATTCTATGGTTTGTCGGCATAACACTTGTCTTTAACGGCACTCCACAGAAAATAGTCCAACGTTGTGAAATCGCAGCTTCTTGGCGGCCAACTGATATCACCATTTCGTCTAATTAAACGGCTATCAAACGTATGATGCAATAAATTGAAACATTCACTCGTAATGGGAGCATTGACTGTAAGACCACATTTGGATTTTTTGATCCCTAAATTTGCAATTTCTGACTAATCTTTGTTTTTGAAATATTTTTCAAGCGTATATCGATTTATTTCGTTGGATGGAGATAATATACCGAAATTTGTGACAGAATAGAATGACATTGTCAGATTCGAAATAACCGCTTGTTCAAATTTAAACCGATATATATCCCACCTAATAGTTCCACAAAAAAAAAATATATTTTTTTTTCTATACGTTAGTAAGAATTTTATAGTCGTTTTACTCGCAAAGTACTGGATGATTTAAATAAGACTGAAATTGTGCACATCTGCACAAAAAAAGCTTTAAGCCCATATATGTCTTTTCAAAATCGATATAGTAGAACGAGCGTAAAAAGGATACAAAGAAATGTGTTAGTCAAATAATTATATATGTATGTATATAGATACATAATCACAAAAAACATTGGTTTCCCCTTTTATATGATTTTTCTCATACAAATAAAAGAAATATGTCTTCTCCAAAAGGTAAAAAATTCAATCAGTGGCGATACAAAAAAGAAAGGAGTAAAGAAGATAAGCCGAAAGGTAAATAGTAATAATTGGATTTGTTCTGTAAACCGAAAACGAGTGAAATTGCAATCGAGTGAATTTTCAAAGACAAGTAAAATCTAATTGTGACAATTATTTTTTGAGTTTTGATAATCAGAGACGTTATCTTAAAGATAAGTAAGCGCATAACTAAAAAAGTATCAAAATCTTGTCAGATTTTCAATTTCATTCAATTTTAAATTTCACACGAATTCGGTTTATATAACATACCCGAATAAGATTATAACGTTAAATCGTTCCATAATTGGCTGATTATTGGGCTGATAGAGAAAAAAACATGTCTATTAGAAGTTATATAAAAGTGTAAAATTAAAAAAGGAAATACAAAGAAAAAGAAATAAATGAATTTAGTTCCATAGACATATTTTATTTGTCCTCCGGGAAGGTATACTACTTTGTTTTGCCGTCATTTTGGTAAACATTGGTCTTGACAGTTCATATTTGGCAGTCGTGAAGTAGAGACGTGGCAAATTTATTGTGGAAAAATATTAATATAATCGTTAAAACGATTACTGTGGCGATGAGAAAGTTTCGTGAAATTTTTGGGAGACACAACGTGCCAAAAAGACACACTATTTATCGTGTAGTGAATGATTTCGAAGAAAGAGGGACTGTAGCTGATAGGCCCAAGCATGGACCACAACGTACTGAAAGATCGGCTAAAAACATTACTGCTGTTCAAGAAAGTGTGCAAAACAATTCATCAACCTCTATTCGACACCGTGCTCAGGAGCTTGGTCTTCAAAGAGCAACTTTGGTCACAATTTTGCACAAATACTTGCATTTGTTACCATTTAAGATTCCGTTGACACAAGAGCTTCTTCCAGAAAACCATTTACGCCACAGTACATATGCCAATAGGATGTTGCAGCTCGCCCATGATAACCCCGATTTTCATGAAAAAATCATAATCAGTGACGAGGAACTTTTTCATTTGAGTGGCTATGTGAATAAACACAATAGTCGGTTCTGGGCAATCGAAAACCCTCAAATTAATCATCAGTCACCTTTGCATCCATTAAAAGTGACAGTCTGGTGTGCAATTTGGTCAGGAGGATTCATTAACCTTACTTAGATGAAACTGAAAACGGCGTAACCGTAACTGTCAATGGAGAGCGATATCGTGATATGATTGAAAACTTTTTAACTCCACAACTGCATGCTTTGGGCTTGACTAACATGTGGTTTCAACAAGACGGTGACACATCGCATACAGCCAGGATTACAATGGAATTACTGCGAGACCTCTTCCCACAACAAATTATTTCAAGGAATGGTGATGTTGATTGGCCTCCGCAGTCGCCTGATTTGACTGCTCCGGACTTCTTTCTTTGGGTATACTCGTATCTGAAAAGCAAGGTTTATGCAAACAAACCAGAAACGCTGGAGCAACTCAAACCAAATATTTGTGATGAATTTAATGAAAAATGTGCTCAGAAGGGCTCGCATTTGTGAGGCTAACAGAGGCGGGCATTTATCTGATATTCTATACATAATTGCCGACATTAAATAGAACATTTAAGATCCATTCTCTTTCATATAAAAAAAATTGTAAACAAACAAAGTAGTATACTTTCCCGGCGGACAGCCTGTATAGAATACCCGAATAAGATTACAGAATGTACATTCATTCGTTCTATGATTGACTGATTATTAGGCTGATCTTACGTATGCATCCGTCTTTTGATGGCCTAAGAAATAACTAGGCGGTTTTCAAAAACGGATTTGTATGACTATGACTATAGCCATGTTCAGCCGTCCGACTACGACCATTGAGACCATAATAGTGTTTACAACCCTGCACAACTTTGTGACGAGTTGTGATATGACTAAAATGGGTGTAGGAACTGAGTCTTTGGATCAAATACAAAGATCTCCGTACCTACATATATACAGTGGTGGTCAAAACATTTGCAACCGGTCTTCGGACACAAATTCTTACTTTTAATCCTCGAAGACTCATCAGACCACAATATTGTTTTCCATTGTTGTGGAGTCCAATTCGCATGTTCTCGTAAAAGCTTAAGACGAATTTCTCTGTTTCTTTCGGATATAAGGAGATTTTTTTTTGAATCCTTATAGCTTTTGAGACCATATTTCCTGGCTTTTCTAGTAATAGTTGAAATGCCTACATTAATGGGAGTTTCAGTTTTTGCTTCTCCTGGTATTACTTTATGATATTTCACAAAGAGTTTTTGATTTTTCTGTCCTCATGTAATATTTTTACACGAGGTCTTGCATGTATGGATATTGCCATTATTTACTTATCGAAAAATTGTTGATTTTGGAATAGAATACTGTAGTAACATATCTTTGTGTGAAATTCCGCTACGATAATCATGTAAAATTCTGATTTTTAATTCAGACTTGTATTTGCTCCCGGCCATTTTTCCAAAAATTCACATTCAATATTACTTTTAGTAAAAATGTTATTTCATGAAAAGCTGAATAACTAATGTGGTATTTTTTAATAAATTGCAAATGCCCGAAAATCGCATTATGAAAATGATATGTAATTAAAGTCATTACAGTTTTGAAGTAAAAAGTTGTTCATATGAAGTAAGAGAGGTGAGAGTTGCAAATGTTTTGAACAGCAATAGTTAGACTCTCTTTATCAAAGATTACTTTTTTGTTGTTATCTTTAAACATAATATGATTTCTGCCTGCTATTGCAAAAAAGCAATCACCAGAGTTATAAAAATACCAAAAACATTGATTAAAAACAAATCGGAAAGAAATGGGTAATTAAAGAGCTAGAATACTGCTTTAGTTGCAAGTGTTTTAACCACCACTGTATATATATATATATAAAATTCCTATAACAATCCATGAAGAAACAGGGGGACTTCTCTCAGTCAATGAGCTGCACCCGATTCTATTTTTAAGACTCATTGAAAGGGACCTACAGTTTAACGCCGGCTCCGAACGAAAAATGCTTAAGAGAAGTTTTCAATAGTAGTAATACTCATAACCAGTTACTAGCTAATGTTATGAGGTGATACCGGTATTGAACGTAGGAACGTCTGATTAGTGTCTTACCTACCATACCACTGCTGCACACCAAGTGTTTTTCAAGCAGAAATTCTCAGTGTGCGCTAAGATAAACCTACAGAGAGGTATCAGAGGCGCACACATAATCATATTTGCGAATAGTCAGCTAGCAATGAAAGCCCCGGCTTGATTTCTGCTAATATTGCGGTTAGTCGATGAGTGCCTTGACTATCTCCAACAACTTGGTACGGTTTAATACCTGGGCAAACCATCTAGGAAATTTAACCAGATGTAAAATCTCTTCCCGTTTAATAAGCCTAAAAAAACAGAACCGGTTGCAGCTCATTGATTGCGAGAAATTCCCATTATTCCACATGAGATCTCGCAGAAATTATGTATGCATAGAAAGAGTTTCAAACTCAGATATCTCTTTAACCATCAACGATTTTAAGCGAAGTCGCAAAGCAATTTAAAGGTTAATTAATCAGCTTTCTATAAAAAATTTTATTTAATTTAACAAAATCATTTTCAAAGTTGTCAAAGTATGTTTTTTAAATAGACCCTTGATCGAAATTTAGTATTTAGCGTCTACAATAGCTTAAAGTATTTCTCCATCTTGCTGGAAGGCTGCCAATGTGACGCCAATCCCTAAAAAGGGTGAGGCTAGCATTCCTGAAAACTACCGCCCAATTGCAGTTTGTCCGGCACTTTCCAAAGTTATTGAGAGTATGATTAATCACCACCTTGTGAAATATTTAGAATCCAACAACCTGCTGGCGTTACTCTCTGAAGGGTGGAACAGGTCCATTCATGGATTTGGTGAGAGTAAGGTTGTGGTTCTGGATATTTCCAAGGCGTTAGACAGAGTCTGGCACGAGGCTCTCATATCCAAACTTATTGCCTTTGGTGTCGGTAGTCACTTTTCTCGATTCATATCGAGCTCTCAGAAATCGCACTTTAGGAGTAGTTATAGATGGGATTTCATTCGACGAGTTCAGTATAAATTCAGGGGTACCGCAAGACTCTGTTCCTTCTCCAACTCTATTTCTAATACTCGTGTTTCTTAACGACTTTCTTTTTCTCACTTCTAATCCTATCTAATCTTTCGCAGATTAGATCAGCAAGATTTGTCATTCGTATTCTTTTGATTGTAGGCCGAGCCTTTTGGAGATTGGGGCGAAAAAGCGGAATATGAACGACACACTTATGAACGACCAGTCGAAAATCTCTGAGTGGGTCGCACGAACAAGGTCGACATTAATGAGCGCAAGACCCATTTTGTTTTCTGGCACACAGACGTGGTGGTGTATTGTCATCTGTAACTATGGGTAATGTAGATATTGAGGAATCAGATGCTCTTGATTTGTATGAGTACTATAACGGAATGTGTTCTGACGAAATTAAGGAACTAATTCCTAGTAATCATATATTTTTACGTAGTACTCGTATTTCTCGTAGAGCATATCCCTTTGTAGTTCATTTTCCAGTAAATCGCACAATGCATTATAGGTAGAATTCGTTTGTTGGTCGCACTATTAATTTGTGGAACAATCTTCCTGCCACTTACGATATGAGCAGACACTACTCTATCTACCCTCCTTCCCACAACATATTTTCCTAGTACCAGCACAATGCAATGCATGAGTAGGATTTATCTTCTGAGTGCTGGTCTCAAGATTAAAAAACAAAAATCTGACAGCCTCTAAAAATGTTCCGAAAGTTGGAAAATGCTTCTTGCAGCACTCCAATATAGCGATTAGTGTTTATGGTGCTGGTCAAAAATTTTAGCTGGCAGGTACCATAATAGAAAATGTCGCCACACACTCTGCTATGCGAACGATTCAATTGATGTTCCTCTTCTCGAAATTCATGAAAGTAATAATTGAAGCATCAGAGTCATCTAAATGAATTTTTTTTTTTCGTTTAAAAAAAACTGCTCGATGCCACTCGGTATTTCACGTCATGTGAGTTCTACAAAAACTCAAGTGCATATTTTTTTGAACATCGTTAAGTGTTGGTTTTCTCTTAAGTTTTAAACGCTTCAGAGATTCAGCCTTGGTAATTACATGGTGCCGAAACTCTAGTTTTAGCATTAGTTTGTGCAGACGAGTCGTGATCGTGAAAATTTGATGCTGGTGTGAGAATAGCACGTTTGTCAGTTGCCGACAGTACGCTTTTAGTACGGCCTTTTATATTTATATTGCACTTGTTCACTTGCTAAAGAAAACTAAAGTTAATGCGGGGGGCCCTAATACGTGTAAAGTTACGCAAAAAATATAAACAATTTTGGTCAATCACAAAACAAAATATGAAAAAAAATTATAACGGGACTTTTCCAAAATACAAATTTGATTTCAGAGCAAGTAAACATAGACACCTCAAAAACACAGAATAAACCACTGATAATTGTTGTTAAAGATATCTGAGAGAATTGCAGTTGTACAAAATACAAAGGGTGGTCCTATTCATGTGACGGGGAGTGTAAAAGACGAAGACAAACAAATACGAAAAACAAATTTGTAAAAATCATAGAAATCATGATAAAATAAATAAATCATGCAATTGAAATTGAAGAGCATAGTTTGAAAGTTTATGGCTAATGATGGACGTTTATGGGATTTATCAGTATGTACAGGATATAGTTGTATTAGCTGCTGTACAGCAAATGTGTATCTTTCTTTTGTTTTTTATAGTGTAATACATAATAATGATTTTTTTTCTTAAATTATGTAGTACACTCCCTGTATTAAATTTCTATTTAATTTTTTTTTTTGCAGTTGGATATTGAATGCTCTTGGATGCGTGAGTCTCATATTGATTGGATTTTTCAAGGACCTGCCTCATTGGTTTTAGCTTTAAATTTAATATTTCTCATACGAATAATGTGGGTGAGTAATAAAATGAAGGCTGATAACTGACATTAAAATAGTTTCTATTTTTACTATCTCTACTCCCTTGTTTTTTAAATAGAAAGACATTAAATTTTCCTTTTTTTAATACATATTTGCACTACTATAAGTGATATGGTTGAGGTACATACGTAGATGTGATTTATATTTATGGCCGTTGGTTAGTCCTGTTAGTCTGTTTCTTTCTATGCGAATGAGATAAAAGTACAATTTTTCGTCTAGGGACGAAGCCTTTTGATTTTAGTTAAAATCAGTAGATTATTTTGGAAGCCTATTAATCGGCAGCTGCTAATCTCATATCTAACTTAATAAAAAGGATATTTTTATTTTATTAATATCTATTAGCAGCGACAATCTAGTTTGCTTAAGATTCGTCCATTTTGGTATCAAACCGCTACATATTGTAATAAAGATGAATAAATCTAAAAAAGTACACCAACATTTAAAGCTATAAACTTTATTATGGAAGTTATTCTATTGGTTTATGTGAATGTAACGATCACCCTGCCACGATTGTATCTATTTGATCCACGGTTGCAAAAACCCGGGCTTTAGAAAAAGGGCAGAACCCACCGGGTTTTATTCGGTTTTTTTTTTTTTGGTTTTATAAATGCTTCAAAATTTAATTAAATTCGATTATATTTTTTATTTGCTAGTTCAATTACGTTGTTTTAATATTATCCACTCTTAATGGGATCAAGGTGACATTGTGCACTATGAGCTGCTAACGCTCTGTGGTCGTAGTAGACTGCAATTACTTCGTTTGAACCGATCTTAAAAAAAAAAAACGGCTGGATTATAAAGAGAGACATGATTATGTTATTCTTATGTAAGTCCACTCTCGACCTCAGGTCGCGAAGGTTTTCAAACAATTGTTACAAACAATTGTATTCTCCGAACATTGTTCTTTCTTACAATTAGTTGTTTCGACGTATATCCTGTCATAGAATCACTTCGTTTGAGAAAATACAAAATCGGCTTCAAAGTGGTATCGCCTCAAAAGACGATAAGTTTGTCTAAGACAGGATTCGGAAATTGGCCTGGTGTTATGGCATTTGCAAAATGGTTTAGTATTTTTTACCACACACTAACAAAATACACAGAAAAGCATATGCCACAGTTTGGCAAATTTGTCACACTCAAAACCATAGTTTATATTTACTTAACACTTTGCCCCACTTGATCGACTCTAGTTTATCGATTAAATGGTTAAGCAGGATCCTAGTGAATACCTTTTATGTGGCAAAGTACCGTATAAACTTCTCTTTAATTTACTATGATCTTTAGCAACAGTTTTGATCTGGGTCCAGTTTAGTTCATAATCAACAGACTTTATGTCATTTACCAGGTCTTCGCCATGCCACTTTTTGTTGACCGCAGCATCGCGTTCCATGCGGATTCCAGTCGGGAGCTAGCTTTACTACATTGTATGTTGGCTTCCTCAATTCCAATCCAGCGCCATTTACGTAACTTTATTTCCAGGGCAATTAGTGTTTGTTTGCATCTTCTATGAAGCTCTGCTTTGGAAGACTAGTTATGGGGTCAGCATATGCACAGAATACTTAATCCTTAGACATCGTTCAATAAAAGCTCGAAGTATGTTCGTTGCTTTCACTGACACGAGCCATGTTTGGCTTCCGTAAAGAAGTACAGACTTCTCATTTGCAACGAATATTCGTATTTGGGTTGCAGATGATAGTTGCCTTTTCAAGTCCAAACAAGCTAAGTAAAATTTTGTACTTCTTCAATGAGCTTGTTGTTAAAAAAGATACAATTAGTGCGGAATAGATATTCTGCAACAAATTTGATTGAGACTGGCTCATATTCGGGTCAAGTCCTCATTTCATATCTTTGGAAAACTTTTTAAATATTACACATTGATTCTATTGTAGAATAAAATTTTATTACGATTGTACTAAAATTTAGCACAAAAAATCGTTTCAAATAAATTAGGATTAAAATTTAGTACAAAGAAAAATTTCGCATGTAAATTTTATTGAAATCGGCCTATATTTTGAAACAAGTCCGTATGTTAACCATTTGTTAAAACTTTTTTAATTTCGAGTTGCCTTTAAGTTAAGATTTAATAGATCGGATTTAGTGGTTTGGAGCAATTTACTTTAATACTTAATATACAAATATTTTTTACAAGTAAAATAATTGACATTATGCAGCACTGTTGCTAACTCACTTTAAGTTGGTCAGTATTTGATTGTAAAGTACCCATAGGACCTTGACATGACTAAGAGTATCATAAAGTTTCGCTTGATTGTTTTCAATTTTCCTAACTGTTAAAAGTATGCCTTTGATAATTAAAAAAAAGAGGAAAAGGCAGTATTCGTTTTACGAGTATTTTTAAGATTTTGTTTGTTTTCTTTTATGCGGATATTAAAAGTATCAAGTGGGTTTTAATCTCTTTCATTTTTGTTTTACCTACTTCCGGCTTTTGTTTTTTCATTCTCCTTTTATACCCACATATTCTGTTTTTATAATATTTTCATTTTGTTTTTGTTTTCTTTTTTTGTATTTTCTTTTTAGGTTCTTATAACAAAACTACGTTCAGCCAATACATTGGAGACTAGACAATATCATAAAGCTTCAAAAGCATTACTAGTATTGATACCCTTATTTGGAATAACGTATCTGTTGGTATTAGTTGGACCAGAACAGGGTATTAGTCGTAATTTATTTGAAATCACCCGAGCTTTTTTGATAAGTACACAGGTAAGTTTATAATTTTTTCCTTTGTTTTTCCTTAAACATATGTATGTATATGTACATATGTATGTAATGATTACAGTAAAAATTTAATACAAAAGTGTATTTAAAAACAAAGCCTTCATATTAACAGTTAAAGGTACACAATTGTGACGGTTAAGATATTTTTTTATTTGAAACCGTGAAACCTTTTTTATTTTTAACCTGTAACCTATGTCCGGCGTGGTGGAGGCTTATCACCTCTAGGCTGGAAAGAGTGTTAAGGACTGCGTGTTTCAATGTCAACATCATTCTGCTCTTACTACCAATGGAACTCCACATTTTATCACTTTCGGCTTAGAGCTTAATTAGGCTGAGAGCACTAGGCTTCTAGAGGCAATCCCTCATTCGCTAGGGTAATATTTTGAGGCTTCTGACTCCATCTCTAAGAGAATTGGGTACAGTCTAGGTTATCCGCAAACTAGATTTTGCTGGGTACGACAAAGACTTTTTCCCTGGAAAGGAAGAATGAAGAAGGGGTAGGATTTATACGCGTTATAGATGGAACCAAGATGGCATCTGTTGTTGGAGCTGGTCTACCAGCTTTGCGGGAATCTTTAGATTATTGAAGTATTTTTTAGGTAGAAGTTTTGGCGAGTCTAAGGTGTAAGAAGATGAAGCTCCTCGGTTATACGTGCATCATATTCTTGATTCAGGGACTCCATTGGGAATAAATAAACTAATGAACATACTAGGGAGGCCTCAATAAATGCGGAATGTATCACCTTCTGCTCTGAAATTTGCTGTTCTATGACTGTCATCAAAGTGGAAATCTGCAGTTACCGTAGTTTCCGTAGAAGAGCACAGAACTCCTTCTAATTTCGAAGATACTGTAGCATGGTTACGACACTGGCAGGACCTTTTTTTCAAACTTTTAGCGGTGTGCACAGGTCCCTGGACAATCGGAACGCACGGGGAGAAAATTTGTTTACTCTTTAACCTTCATAGCTGTAGTTGCATAAGCACTTCTGAGAGGAAGACAATATCTCATTTTCCCTGTGAATGTCTAGGTCTGGTAGGCAGACCCTTCTTCAATGGCTAGCGCAAACTTGGATTCCCTCGATCTTCTCTATTTTATAAACAGCTCGGGGTGGCGTTAAGCTCCCTTTTATTGTTTTTCTTTTTAGGTAGTTCGTTACCAGTGGTCTTGATTTGGTTTCAAAACGGCAGTTTGGTGTTAATTGTAGTTGATCACGTTTCGATTAGTTAGTTATCTGACCTTCCTGCCTACCTGACTACATTGAAACAAAGATATTTTTCGAATATCGAAAAAAGCATTCAAGATTTTTGAAATACTTCACTCCAACTGACCTTCTTAATGTTTACAAGACCCAAATACGTGAAGCGGGCTTTGTTGGATAGACAATTTTATGATATTAATGCATAAATATCATTTCGGTCACGTGACACGGCTGGCGGTTACAAGGCGCAATCTGGAACATCGATTTTCACGAAATTTTCGCAGCATATGCGGCCTTATTTAATTAATAACTCTTCGAATGTTCATTTCCAGGTGTTCAATTGTGTCTGGTTTATCGACGGGGACAAGCGAATTAATATATTCCCAAAGAAAGTAATCCGCGCGACCTTGCTGGCCAAGTAATTGAACTAATACGAGAAATTACACTTTAATCAAAAGTTTACTCGAATAAATCAATTGTAGCGCGCTGCGTGGCATGTGGCTCCGTCTTTTTGGAACCACATATCAGCATGATTAATGCTGGCTAATTGAAGTACGAAAACATTTCTAATTATGTCACATTGCCAGTAACATTCTGACCATCATCGTTTTTGAAGACATATGGACCAATGACTTTGCCAGCCTATAAAGCGAACCAAACAGTAATTTTCTGTGGATGTAATGGTCATTCCAAACGCGAGAATTCCGCTTCATCGGAGAACAAAATTTTGAACTAAAATTCGATACCAATATCAAATTGTGGTTCAACCCATTCGCTGAATTGACGGCGCATACGATGGTCGCTTGACTTTAATTCCTGCACAAGTTGGATCCTGAAAGCTTTTAAGCCAAGATCCTTTCGCAAACTCTTCTATAAAGTGGAAGGACACAACCTCAGGTGCTGGACCCCACGACAAATTGATTAATTTGGATCTTCTTCAGCGGCTACAGCTTCTTCAATGCACACTGTTCGGCATTTTACGGCATGCGCATTATCAGTAAGAGTAAATGTGGTCCGAAAACATTCCATTGTTATTCGTGTTAGTCATTCTGAAGGACTGTTAGGTACGTTATAAAATTGACGAAATGTACGATAATTTTGAGGAACAGCACCATTATTTTAATAAAAAATTTCAACAATTTGCAAGTGTCGCTCTGGTGTAAGTCTATCCATAATGAAATGTCAAACCAAAGCAATGATCAGCTGTTAAATCGGTTGTCAAATAAAGCAATGTTGCTATTTCAAAGTCATGAACCTCTAAACCAGATAAACGACCTAAAATGAAATCCGACTCACACATATATGTAGGTTGTTGCTTCAATGTACAGGAAAATTCCAATCATCGTTGCAATGTGGCGTATATTCCAGTGCTCTCTTCGGAGGAAATAAAAGAATTTAATTCTTAATAATGTCATTATCTTACGTAATACTATTCGTGGTGAATTGTCCATCAAGACGCACAATGCATTATAAAGAAAATGTGTTCTTAAGTCGCGCTGTTCATTTGCGAGACAAACTTTCCATGAATATTTTCTCTATCAACTGATATATCAATAAATTCAAATAAAATTACCATAAAGACAACTTCCTTCTCCTCATTAACACAACCTATTTTCTTAGCTACAGCTCAATATACGAAGGGTACTAAATGATTATATTTCGAGAACTGGCAACATTAATACCAATAGCTAAAATCTGGCAACACCATAATATAGTATGACATTTTTTAGCATAAACGTACTCACAATGTTTTGACATACAAGTGCTATTTGTTTTGTTTACAATGAGTTAAGAAAATCAATTTGGCCAAAAAAATGATATTTCAAGAGAAGATTTTCGTTGGATTATTTTTCACTACTTTCGACGTGGATTATCTCAACAAGAAGGTGCCTATAAACTCAATTCTTTGTATGGAGATAAAGCACCATCAAAAACTACAGTAAATCGCTGGTATATTGAATTCAATCGTGGTCATAGGTTGTTCGCCTACGAATTCCGTGAACACAAAACATCGATGAAATGCGTGAACTGATAATACAAGATTGTCATGTGACATATTGTGAGATAGAAGCATCCTTGAACATTAGTTCCACTTCAATATAATACGATTTAGCATGAATACTTAGTTGTAACAAAAATTTGTTCTGGTTGGATACCTAATAGTTTGTCAATCGTTCAAAAAAGGGTCGCATCGAGTGGTGTACGGGAATGAGTGAAAAGCTCGACCGTGGTGCTTCAAAAGACGTGTATAAAATCGTTACAGGTGACGAATTATGATTATATGGATATGAGCCGGAAACAAATCAGCAATCGACCGTGTGGGTATTCCAAGACGAGCTAAATTAAACAAAAGTTGTACGTGGAAAAAACACAGCAAGCAAGTGGTCGCCTGTTTTTTCGGCCGAATGGGTCATGTGGCTACTGTTCCGCTTGAGCAACGTAGGACGGTCAATTCTAAGTGGTACACGACTATTTTTTTGCCGGAGGTCTTCGGAGAAATTCGTAAAACCAACTGCCAAAAACGAATCGTTCTCCTTCATAAGAATGCGCGCTTTCAAACATCTCGTCAAACAGGTGAATTTTTGAGCAGTCAAAACATCGAATTGATATGTCATCCACCGTACAGGCCTGATTTAACACCCAATGACTTGTTCCTGTTCCCGAAAATCAAAATTAAACTGCGTGGTCAACGACTTACAAGCGCCGAACAAGCAGTTGAAGCACTTAAAAACCATGTTTTGGAATGGAAAAACTGCTTTGAGAAATGGTTTGAATCAAAGCAAAATTGGATTGATTATCAAGGGGAATAGTTTGAAAAACAGTAAAGCCATTTTAATTTAAAAATATTTCTTATTATTTGCTATTCCCGAAATATAAATAGTGCCTCTAGTACTGCATGAGTAGTCGGATAATAGCTGTAGATTTGTTTTATTCTATTATAGTCTGCTCCTCCAACTGTTATATTTTATATTGCCTTTCCTTACTTATGTCGCCATTTAACTTTTGTTTTTCGTTATTAGCTTTTAATATTCAGTTACAGTTGGTTCACATACCATATCTGCCCATATAATAGTTCGGCTATAAAAGGATTTTTTATGGCAAGATAACACAGTGTAGAACATTAAATTGTGCTGCTACTTACTTTCGTTCTTTATTATATGTATGCATGTATCACAGTAATATGTATGAAACTTTACTGTAGTCAATATATACACATGACATCATTGCCTGTCTGGACACTGTTGAATATTTTATGTCATACCATAATTGCTGTTACATAATAAATTTCATTAAATGTGTGTCACTTGCTTTCATTTTCTTTTCTTTGCAGGGTTTCTTTGTGTCATTATTTTTTTGCTTCCTGAATTCCGAGGTTCGACAAACACTACGTCATCGCTTTGACAGATGGCGTGATAATCGCAACCTAAGACGTGGCAATTCTCAAAGGAATCGCAGGTAATAATCAAAGAACTACCTCCCACGTATTACCTCTCCTTCGTATTGGAAATATTAGTATCCCTGGGATAATTTTAATTTATTTCTTTATTTAAAGTTTTCCTTATTTATGGGACATTTTACGTAATTTTAAAAGCTGTTATTTTAAAAATTATAATTAAAAAAATCTTTTTTTAGTTCATTTTGAACTTAACTGTTGTTGTTGTTTGCGTTGTTGTTTTTGGTCTTTAATTGGTATGTGTAATGGCATTTGAAAAGGTCTAAAGTTTTCAGTTTTCAATTAAAAATTCTAATGTTCATTTTGCAACTTTGCTCTTTTCCCTCTACTTTTCTTGTTGTTAATTTCAGTTAAATTCCTTACTAATGTTTATTTAAATCGGATTTTCTTTCTTGGTTCATTGTTGTTCCAAATGTTTGTCTGCCTGTCCGTCTATGTACATATCTGTCTGTATTTGCTCTTCGTTTTTGTTTAAAGAATTCCCTCAGGTGAGATACTTTTTCTTTTTTTTTTCAAATACCTTTCAAGTGTAACAAGAGCGTATATGACATATTTTTGATTTTATTAAAATTTGAAATGTTTGCACTCGGCTTGATTTCATTAAATTTACACCCGTATCCTTAAGAATTTTCCAAGAAAATAAAACCTTAAAAGAATATTTAACATTTGAAAACTATTTGCATTATAAGATTTGTTAAACATGACGAAAACCAGCATAATTAAAATGCAATTTAAAAAATTTGAAATTAAAAAGCAGTAACCCGGTTGCTTTGGATTTCGAAAGTATAAAGCTTTGATTGAAAATAATTAAGATTGTTTTCAAACTAAAGGACTTTACAACTAAACACACTCGTAAACAGAGTAAAAAATTTATTTTAATAAAATAATTTTCCAGATTTAATAAAAACAAGTACATAGTTTTAGAGCCATTATTACAACTTGCCGTTAGCTAAAGGTAAGATGTTATCGGACAGATAATTTGTTTTTTCATTATTATATGTTGAGTATAGTTTAAGCTAAAAGAGAACATTACGCTAAAGAGAATGTCATCCTACCTTTAACTTTTAAAGTTATGTTTATGTTCGAAGTTGCCATATTGGAAGTACTACTTGAAGTATAAATAAATTTTGTTGACATTTGTTGATAAATTTTTTAATTTTTTAGACGAAATAATAACATAAAACACAATTAGCCCATTCACGAAGTGATCTATACAGTCCTGTTTGTTGTATGCTGTAAAATTTTAAGACTGTCATAAATATATTGTTGCTGTTTTTCATATAAAAAGTGTTATAAAGGTTCCGCCAAATAATTTTTTTTTTTTTAAACAGGGCGCAAATCATCGAGTGTAGCTTCGGCTGTGTGGCACGTAGCGCCGTCCTGTTGAAACCATATGTTGCTAATGTCCTCCTCTTATGACGGCACGTAGCGCCGTCCTGTTGAAACCATATGTTGCTAATGTCCTCCTCTTATATTTTTGTGAACAAAAATTTGTTCAACATGGCCCGATAACGATCGCCATTGACTGTGATGGCCACTCCTTGCCCATTTTCGAAGAAGTATGGCCCAATTATGCCTCTGGACCAAAATCCGCACCAAACAGTGAGTCGTCTTGGGTGTATCGGCTTTTCAATGTATGCGTGCGGGTTTTCTGTGCACCAAATGCGAGATTTTTGCTTGTTTACATACCCGCCAAGATCAAAATGAGCTTCATCTGAAAAGATGATTTTTTTTTGGCAAAATCGGCATCTTCTATAAGTCGATCGCAGACTCACTTAGCGAAGCGAAAAAAGCGTATACACAACCATATTCGTTCAGCGGAAAGATAAAACTAATTATCTGTCAAATCAGACATGAGCTAAGTGTTACCATTCACGAAATAAGCACTAGTTGAAAAGAAAAACGTTAGATGGCAGACCCTATACCATATGACAATACTACTTTTTACCTATGTTTTTCAGTATACTATTTATACAGCTGTTTTTTGTTTATAGTTTTAATTGGTAAAATTTACAATCAAATTGGGTATTGGAAAAAGTTCGCTTTTGCTTTTTTATTATATATAGTCGGTAGGCCATCTATTGGCTTATATTTGAACCAGCGGTTATATCGAATCTGGCAATATTTATGCCATTCTTTTATGTCACAAAATTTATTATTTTATTTCCATTGAACGAAATGAATTGATTTACACTTAAGCAACGTTAGGATTTATTGGAAATTTTTCATAATTTAAAATCATCTTTTCGAATGAAGCCCATTTTCATCTTGGTCTTACAGAAGCCAATGCACCCATTACGAGTGACTGTTTGGTGCGGCTTGTGGAGCGGAGGCTTCATTGGCCCATATTTCTTATTTCGCAACCATTGCCACGCCATGATAACCGATTTTTGTGTGCCCGAACTTTATGGTATTGATGTGAACGATGTTTGGCTTCAACAGAATGGTGCAACTTGCTACACATCTAATGCTACAATCGATTTATTGCGTCAAACGTTTGATAGCCGTTTAATTAGCCGGAATGGTGATGTCAGTTGTCCGTCAAAAAGCTGCGATTTGACACCGTTGGACTATTTCTGTGTGGAGCCGTGAAAGACAAGTATTATGCCGACAAACGAGAGACAATTGAGCAAGATACGCTCGAAAAAGTTCCCGAAAATTGGTCCGATCGAATGGGCTACTGTGAGGCCAACCGCGGCAGCCATATGAATGAAATAATATTTTACTTCTAACCGGAACAATTGTACTTCACAAGAAACAAATAAATTTGGCAAAATTTCAAACAGTTTTTGTTTTATTGCATTTTTAAATTGCCCACCATATGATTTTTGTAATTTTTATTTATTTTTATTAAAAAAAATAAATTTTTTGTTTTGACATTTACATTTTAATTAAAATTTATTGCATGACAATACGACATACTGTTCACAACAGTGCCATTTGCCGGAAAATAGTACTTTTTAATTTAGGACTTTACAAGACTTCGTGAATTGGCTTAATATTCCTATATAAATACATATGTATACATGAATATATATGTATATACATATATTATTTAAATTATTTAAAGTTAACAGTAATGCTTTGAACACATAGACGACGTCAAACTACCGACTACAAACTACAAAAAATAAAATACACACGTTTGTATGAATACGATTATTTTGATAGCAACACAACTACACGGCTACAAGACTACTTTTGCTGCTGTAGCCAACTTAGGCTTATTTCTATTTTGTTTTGCTACAAAATTTAAAAAATTTCAAATATCTAAAATTAAAAGTATGTATTACTCGAGAAGCTGCAGGTATATATCAGGTAGATGTGCTATCAATGTTGCTTGGGTACAAGACGAAGGATATTTACAACGCGGATTGAATTGGGCTTTTCTTTCGCCGTTTACCTGATAGAACTATTGCATTGGTTGAAAATTTTCAAAGGAAAAACTCACAGTTTTGTTTTGTGCAAACTTAGCTGGAGAGAAATAGCTGCGGATAGTCATGAGCAAAGCAGCCTGCCCTCGAGCATTCAAGCATATTCTTGTTAAAGATCTACCAGTAAATTGGAAATTCAAGAAAAAAGCATGGATGACTCGAGACATCGTGACTGAATGGCTGCAGCAGTTCAACAGAAGAGGGAATTAAATTTAACAAATAAAAACATCTGGTTCTTGTTAACCTCTTGCTCAAGGTATAATCCAAAATTTGAAGGTTCACTACAAAGGCTTAATATTTAAGTACTTACTACTACAAATCGATACAGCAAGTTCAGCAGCAGATCTTGCAACATATATTATTATTCTTGAAGCTTTATACTTCATAGCAAATTTAGTAGAACTGTTCGGTCAATCAAATGGCTTTGACGAGTTTTTTCAAAGTAGATAAAAGCGACTAAACTGAAGATGACTGTATTGAGACATTAAATTCAAGTTTTGTTGTGAAGTCTGAAGACTCGGAAATTGAGATATATGTAAAAATACCTGATTTCATAAATTCTTATGATGAAGCATTAAAACACATTGCTCTTTTGAAGCATTTTGCAAGAGACGACTTTGTCGCAATCTAACAGATCGACAACAATAGGCTATCCTAGCATTGCTTTACTAAAATGTAGCATTATAAAATAAAGTATTGTTACGAAAATAAGATTGGGCACCTCTGCGTTTATTACATCCCTAAAATAAATAAACAAAAGCTGCAAGAGCACTATACATGTTGTTTATAAATAGCCAGAATCGACAACAACAAATATTAACAGAGATAAAGTAAATAAAAATAGCACAGCAACAACAAAAACTAACAGCAAAGAAAACAAGTAACAGACAATAAACAAGCAACATCAAATAGTATGAGCTGAAAGAGGTAGATGTTTACATACGCATGGCTACAAAAGAACTAAAAATAAATTAAAAGAAAGAAATGGAATCTACCTGAAGTAAAGTTAACTTAGCGAATGCGTTATTGGTGTGAAGAGAGTTTATAAGGAATAAACTCGTGAAGTGAATCGTGAAGTGAATCGTGAAGTAAGAACCAGTTTAGTTGTAGCTAACTTAGTATAGAGAGTTAAGTGTGGATAACCTCTGGTTGAAAAGGTTGTGATCGAACCTAAGTTATAACCACGATCGGGTTGGAAGATCTTTAGGAAGAAAAATCTGTCGAGTAATTGTTGTTGTTTACAAGATTGTAAACAGACAGGGTAATTAAGAATAAAAATTGTTATAATTGTTGTTTGTAAAAATTGTAAAAAGGATACAAGCAGTGGTGTACAAAACTGTGCCTAATAAAGGATTTTTAATTAAAACCAAATACAAAATTTTTTTTATTTTAAGTACAATCTACGAACTCATAAGTACACGTTTTTAAAAAGGCAAAAACGTAGCAGTATTTTAAATAATAAGTGCGTACCTCTTCAAAGCCGAGACGGTGAGTGTCCAGTAATGTGAGTTTTCACTATTTATTTTTTGTTTTATTTATATTTTTTCGTTACGTATTTTAATACTTTGTTTAATTTGTCAAAATTAATCGCTGTTTTATCCTGGCACTGCCATATTTTTATAAAAGTTAATTTTATTTTAAAAGTAGGTTGTAAAAACGAAAAGAATTTAGAGATGATTTTAAAGTTCACTTTAGTTAAAGTTACCAATTACTTATTCGAACTATAAATCTGTACTTTGAATACAAGTTTAATACAAGGTAACATAACCTGGCTTGTGCTTAAACCATAAAAAAAAACATTTTAATTTTCAATATAATTTTTACAAGCTTAACCTTAATAAGGTTTTTAAATCTATTGACGTTAATGTTATTCGGATCAGATATGACCCAAATAGAAAATTTTCTATATTTGGACGAAAATAAACTTTACTAAATAATGATCTGTGTAGTTTATTTATTCTTTCTTGCCCACAAATAAGTAAATATAAGTTGTATTTCTTGTAATATTTATTGTAAATATAGGAGTACATTGACTTCAAAGAGTTAATTCCAGTAGAGTGGGTACGTATCAGATATATAAATAATTAATGTCAGATCAATACTATTTTTAATTACACTATGCATCAAATTTAAAAAAATTCACTGACCATGGATAAACACTACATTTTTTTGATGCGTTATAGTCACCTAACTTCAAGAATCATCAGCATTTTAGATTCTATGGATAAGTTATTTCTAAGATGAAAGAGTTTTGAAGAGGCTGCTTCATACACCTTACGATAATCTTGAAATGACTCATTCGATTTCGTTAAGCCATATATTAAAAAATTCCAAATTATAACAGTTTTAAGTCAATTTAATATCAGTTTTCAGTAAAACGAATATTTTCGGAGATATTGAGTAACAAATCATATTTTTTTTTTAACACGATAATCGTCATATCAGTTATATGTGTCTGACACTAAGAAGTTCTACATGAGCCATGTAAGACATATATGTCTGCGTACGCGATTTGGTAGAAGGCTACGTCAATCGCAGATGTCCGTTGCAAGCGATACATTTGCATTATGTTTCTTGTTGTATCTTATTTGGATGTGTCATACATATAAGACTGACACGGTTTGTCGAGAAAAAGTTTTAATATACGACTATGTCAGTCATATAGTGTTTTTCCGGGAATTTTGGCAAAAAAAAAATTTTTTTCTGTGATACATTAAGTTTCCTTGATACATTTTTAACTAAATTATCTAATAAAGTTACCAAGGCCCATGTGAAAATTTTTCTGATATTTTCATGGCGATTAACGTATTAATTATGATATTTTTGATTTCTAAAAATTCACAAAAAATAGAAAGCAGTATATATTTACCAGTTTCCCTATTTACTTCTAAAGTTGCATATAATAGAAATAAAATAAACCATAATTCATGAAAATCGATTGGTAAATACATATTTTATTCTCAATAAAGTGAAAGTACCTGGTATTGAAAATAAAATTATTTTGTTGTAATTGCATGTAATAGGTGTCGTATAAGCTATATTTTATTTTTAAAATTCATATATATCGCTCATACTCTCAGTGGAATTTTCGGCAATTAAGTTATCATAAGATGTATCAAGGCAGCCTCATTAAAAATCTCACATTTTAGAAAATAAATTCTAAAAAACACGTATCCACAGAATCTGAAATGCTGATGAAATTGTAACTTAGGCGACCAAAGCTCAGCAAAAAAATATATTGAATATCAAAGGCGTTTTTGCTTGTTGCATAGTGTTATTGCATTGCTTGCATACAGTAATTATGCTAGAGTGCTGATTGTGTACAAACTTTTGCCACTAATGCATACTAATAATGTTTTATTAGCTATTTTTGGTCATCATAGGTAGTGACTTCTTTAGGCTACATCGCATATTTTTATCTTTGGATTAAGTTGAAGTTCAAGACTGCTAGTCATCTTCAGGTTTATGGCATTGTTTTTATGCAATTTGTTTTGAAAATGATGCTCTTGGTAACGTTTTTCTGTGCTTTATATAGCTGTGATAAGTCGTACCATAAACCTTGATTTTTTAAGATATGTTAACGTTTGGCAAACTGTTTTCGTTCCAGCCATGATCAGCTAATGTTAATAATATAAAGGCATTAAAAGCGGATATACATATCTATCATATTAATAATCTTTTAATAACAATAATATTTGTTTTCAAGTAGAACATGACACTACTTTATCTATCGTATCAACTCCTTCTTTACATTTATTGTAATCCAATATAATCTGTAGTTTTATGTCCCTCGAATACTAGTTTCTGCACTATGAAAGATATTTTAAATGTGTATATAAAAGGAGGTTAGTGTCCATGGTAAACAAAAATAATAACGAAAGTTCAGTTATGCCTTTCATTACCATTATGCATTATCTGTGGTGGTAATTCATTCTCATTTTTACGTTTAGTCCCCACTAAATTAACTTGTTTTTCTAATAATTTCTATGCCATTTGATATGTTGTAAGAAAATTATCTACAGTCACATTATGAACTTTCAGACCTACAGTCATATCGTGAACGACATACTTTGGTTTTTTCAGGCTTAATTTATATTTTTATGCCATGTTTAGCTGGTTCTGAAGCGGCATCTTCCTCCAAATGCCACCAGCTGCTCATCGACTGTTACATTTTGTGACAAATTATTGAATTTTGGCAATATGCCAGCCCATTTATTTAACAATTCACGTATGTGTGCAAACTTGTCCAAAACTCGTAGATCACACTACCTACCCCTATTTTCAAACTTTATACTCGCGATTCGTCGCATATTAGAGACGGATTCTTAGAACACACAATTAACCCTAAGTTAGCTCCGACGGGTAGCCAGACACATGTCCAGCTCTCTTGGAGCCATATACTGATCCTACTTTAATGCCCAGAAAAACGTGTGTGTAGTATTCCGGTTAACTTACATGTCCTTTTTCAGAAAAACAGATAATTCGTTGATATCGGCATACATATATGCCTCCAAGGACAGATATTTCATGCAAAAACAGACGGCCAAGAAAATCTGTTCTAATATAATAAAAATCGGATACTCACCAGGATTTGGTCCAACCTTTCTCCTCCACCTCATCCTGGCAACATCTACAATAGTCATTAAGAGTCTGACCAGGTCTTTTCCCATGCACACCAGCTACTCTGAACCCTGTAATAAAAGCTAACAAATGCGTAGCCGTTGTCATGGCATCCTTATAATAGACTCCGATCGAGCTCAGGCGCTTAGATGTGAGATTTGTTTCGATACAGAACAAGTGGATTCATCTTCACACGATCGCTAAGCCCTGCTCGATAAATATCGGGGAATCAGTAGTCTGCCAGAGGAAAAAGTCGTGCCTAGAAAGTCCATCCACCACACAATTTCCCTGATTGTTAGATTGACCTCTCACCCAGATGATCTCCAGTTCTGAACGTTTCGTCATTTAGTTTAAAGATGCCGGCATTCACATCCAAAGAACGATGTCGAGTAGACACCGCAGGGCATCCAAATCGTCGCCTGACTCTGCAGATCAGGGTATCCAGTCCAACGTCCTCTTTATCGCCGAGACCTCCACCTGTCGAAAACCACAGAAGTCCGTAAGCCTAAAGGAAATTCCCTTACCATATGCGGGAATAAAACAATTAACCCTTAGCGCTCTGCACATTTTTCTACCGCTACCTAGTAATAACTACTGTATATTTTCTTGCAAATGATTGAACCATGGTGTGATATCTTTGAAAACAATTTTCCATATGCATCCTGAGTTGAATTTAAATAATTGATAATTCAATACAATACCAGGCATCATAAGCGTAATCATCTAAAAACACATACATTTACATACATTTCTGAAGACTCCCAGAATAGACAATATTTCAATGATGGTCTATTACCATCAAACTACGCCTTAAATTTGGAAACAGAGAATTATTGCAAGAATCTGGAGAATATTCTGGTCAGTAGTTCCTAGCCCAAATTATGGTTTATTGTTACATTGACTATACATGTTTGAACTCGTAAATTTCTTTTATGAAGCAGTACTTATTTCTATGTCAGAAGTTCTTTTTTGCTTCGGTAATAGCTTTAGTCCTTAAATACCTAAGACCGACTACAGACGGTCATCAGAAAAACAGGTTCAAACAATATCTCAAACTTTACACTTTCGCAAGTTTAACAGTTAAAAAGAGTACAAAATAACTGTACCAATTAAAAGGGAATCAATAAAGTAGTTTCGCATAAAAATTCATTCTGATCAGGACTATTCTGCAAAAAGGAGGAATAAATTGCTCATAATTTTTTTGTAAAAATTATTATATGAGTTTGCTGGTGTTCATGGAACCAACCGAAACTTGCCGATCCCACTAGAGAGATCGCGGAGTATCTTCCAGGTTGAGATTATGACTATTGCCATATCTAGACAGTGGACTCAAGTGTACGACCATTAATGGATTCTCTCACAACTAAGCTGTCTTAAGGACACTTGACTCGAATCGTATGACATCTAGACTGGTCAAATGTTGCTACACCCAGAGAAAAAACAACTGAAATTAAACAAAAAAAACCTTAAATCCAAGGTGGAAAATCGTAAATTCAACAACTTTCAACGTAAAAACAATTTAGATTCAAAATCAATGTGGTAACAACTTTGATTTTAAATTGCTCATACTTTTTTACATTGGCTAATCTAAAATCATAAATCGCAATTTTTAATTCAAAAATGTGCTACGTTAAATCAAAAATCTTCTATATTATTTCAAATCAGAAACATTTTTAAATCAACGTTGAAAATAATCAAATCAACATAGCACAACTTAACTGTAGTAGTACAGTTCCAAACCTCTCACTTACTTTAATGTTTTTGATTCCAAATGCAATAAATTTGCGTAAACAATTTTATTCAAAGTAAATAATTTACAATAACATTTTGGTAGGATATAAAATACATAAATAGATAAAATTCATAAATTTCATCGAACAGCATTTCTATATGTATTTGATAGATGATACCGTGCAATGAGGGTACTTCTGCTAAAAGAGAAATTTAATTTCAAAAAAATTTTGATAAATATGTAATTTATCAATGCGATACTTCCAGGCTAAACTACTGGCTGTTCTTATGGCTACTCAAGTTAGATCTTAGAATATTGCAACAGGGAAGGGGGCAACGACCTATTTTTTATTTTTATTTTATTTATTTTAGAGATGTAGAACTGCACTTACGAAGCTTAGGGACCATTATGTGGTCCGATTGTGCTGCGTATCGGGTCACTGCTGTGTCAGCTGCAACAATACCGCATTTGGAAGACAGGTCTTTACCTGTGGAACGATAGATAAGAACACCAATATATATATCTCTTCAGAAAGGCAAAAGAATGGATCTCGGTAAAATTCCAAAACTCATGGAGTAGAGCTGCAAAACAATCGATAGTACTATCGATAGTTTTGTTTTTGGCTGACAATCGATAGTTTTTTTCACTATCGATACTATCGTCAAATTCTAAATGTAGCCAAAATAACATTTGCAAGAATTTGTTTGAAGCAGGTTGTTAGTCGTCTGTAAACTTTTATAGTTATATAAGGATACAGTTTAACAGTTCCTTAAATTTCTATTTATTAAACTCAAACAAAGTATGAAATGTAACTAAAATAAGTTCGTACATACGATTTTGAATATTTTGTATCCAAACAAATTAATCTTTTTTCGTCAGACCATGTAATGTTGTTCTAATTATTACGGTGCAGGTGTTGCTTCCGTTTGCTGAGAAATGATTCATTCTAGGACTCTTACCATAAATATAGCTTACGTACGTTTTTTTTCCTATTGCGCGACTTGAATCAGAAGAATAAGTTCATTTTTGAGGCTTTTTGATGACTTGAAGAGATTGGTCTTTGAAGTACGAATTAAAAGTTGACATTTGTTCTACGCTTTCTTCCCCTAGACTCTGCAGTTTTCTTTCACTAGGTCTTATTAATTCTGAGCAATTTTCGCTCTATGTAAGGATTAATCTTTCATCAAAAAACTTCAATACATAAAATTTTATTACATCCTGGAAAAAAATAAAGTGTCTCTATTTTTTGGTTCATCACTGTATATTTATTATTATATTTCTTTTCCTTTCACTTAAATTCTAATATTGTTGCCACTAATAGTACTTAAAAGAATCCGATAGTATTGATAGTTTCTTTGCAAAGTGGTTTCGAGTGGGCCGACTATTCATAGTTTTGCAGCTCTATCATGAAGTGATAGGAGTAATTGCAGGTTATCTAAAGCCGATGGCTCAAGTTAAATGAATCAAGAACTCAGTTACTCTTGAAAATGGGTAGGAGAGCACTTAGAAGTGTATTATTTATATGAATATTTTGCGGGGAAATGGTACTTTATGGGAAAACGGTACTCCGAACTTCAGTAGGATGTGTTAGGCATATTAACATATTGCCTGAGACTGCATGTGTAGAAAAAATATATTCGAATGTATTTACTTACCTTGTAAGATCGGCAATAGTAGTAAAAAATTAATATTATTTATTAAAGATGTGCACTTTTTGATTGGTCTTATTTAGATTTCAGTATCACCAAAACAATTTTTTTTTTTTCATAAAAATACAGAACTTTTATTTGGCAGCTTTTAACTTTTTCTTATTTTGACTTCTGGTTTGTGTAACTTTATTCCAAAATGTTAAACAATATTTTAAGGTCGCACAACTGTAAACTCAAGTACCACAAAGTTAAAACAAAGACGAGTAATCTCATATCAACAATGTATTTTGAATTTAGGCATAGACCAATGTTAATTTAATGACGTTTCACCATTAAAATATATTCAACAACGTGCATTATAGTTTCAAAAGTGTTTTCACATTGAGTCAAAAACGTACTTTTTTAATTTAAAAACGCACGCGTTTAAATTTTTGTTTTGGCATTTTAAAATCGTTATTGAAACATTTTCAACTTGCGGTTGTTGTCTTTAATAATAAGCTGATTCAGAAATCCAACATTTTTATGTTGAATTCAATGTACAACATTTTGTTTTAAATATGAATGCGTTAATTTAATATGGTTTTACATCCTTTAAAAGTTGTTAGCAATTGAATTACCATAAAATAAAATCAAGTTGCAAAATTTTTAATTCAACAACGATCCACTTCGATTTTAAAATTTTTGTTTTCTCTCTGTGTTCGATACACTGCGAATGCTTTGGCTTAGAAATAAGATATGTTTGTTTTGAGTACCTGGATACTGTGGGAGAGGTAGTAACGAAACGGATAACGAATTTGCTAGGAAAGGTTCCGTGACACCCTACATTGGTTAGGAACCTTACTTTACAGCACCACAAACCAACTAAGGCTTGGGAAATTTCCAGATGCTTGCAACATTGAAATGCTCAAAGGGGACTTCATCACTCTAGGGCGGCGATTAGTCCACAATTGGGCGTCGCTCTGGGTCTTTCGATTATGGCAGTACGGACTTTAAACTCCTAACGGAGTTTCTAGAAGGCTGTTGTGGACTGAGACCGCCTCTGGCTGTCACTGGTGTTTGTAGACCGTGCTTACAGGCATAAGAGACTGAGACACATATTGTGTGAATACAGGGTTCTTGATAGATTTAGATGGAAACCTTTAGGGATACATACGATCGCATTGGGTGACATATCCACAATTATGGTTTCAGGTATGCTAGTTTTCATTAGCAAGGCAGCAGATCTGCTGAACAAACTATAGACCTGAAGGGTTAGAATAGATTCTAAATGTTGCGGTCCCCTGCAAAAGTGCCTTGTCAGGATGGATAATAATAATAAAATCAGAAAAATAGTAAGTTCTATGCATTGGATTGATTTTTTTCTTAACAAATTTAAAATTTACTTTCATAATATGTATGTATGTACATATGTACATATTTATGTATGTAGATATGAAATAAATCAAGCAATTATTTCGTTTCAATGGCAATTTTTTTCATCATCGTCAGCGCCTTTTTCTGGTTCTGGAGAAAATTATAAATTGGAGCTCGATGTACTAGAATAAAAATTATTGCCCTAATTTAATACGTATTTCAAATTCAGACTATAAAAGGTAAAAAAACAATTGCCGATACATTTTTCAGTCTTTTCAAAGCTATTGATATAAACGACTCTATGCTGTATTGATTGATTAACAAACCTCATCACACTCGTTCGGATTACTCCTGACCCTGCTTTGATGTTTTCACACAGTTGCGAACAACTTTTCCATGCAATACGTTTATCAAGTACTGGCTTGATTAAAATGCCTACAGCCTTAGCCATTTTACATACTTGCATTCATCGATATTCGTCCACTAATAAACTTTTATTTCATTTTCAAAAGTTTTTCTTTATACATGAAGTGATTTATGAAATAAGTTTTCTTTAGTAGCCTAACAATTTACAAATTTAAGTTAAATATAATCATATTGCAATAACAAAGTAGCGAATGTCTAAATACGTTACTAAAAACGCTGAAAATTAATATTATTCTTCGTTTAAACTGTATATCTACTGCTGTTTAACTTGATAATTAACAATTTAACGCTCTTAATAAAACTCATAATAATTAATTAAAAGAAAAGTATTTAATTATTTTCACTTACCCGCTCAATGTACTTGTTTGTTTTTTCAATTTTTCCTTTTCAGACATCGTTTATCCAAAGATTACTCACAACGATCAAGAACTGAAAGTTTACGGTAAGTACCCTTAAAAAAAATATATACAAAAACATAAAATATTTATAACAAGAGAATCAAACTTGCATAAACATGCTTGTCAATAATAAATATTTTTTGTTTATTTGTGTGTATGTGTAGTTGTTTACTCTTTAAACACTTACTTATTAACTCTCGGCACTCATTTTAGTCTCTAGCAATTACTCTTACGCACTCTTTTAATACTCTTGATATTGTTTGTTGTTGTTTTCTTAGTACAAGTATTGTTTATTTATAAGTAGCTTCTATTCAACAACTACAAAACCTCATTTTTTCATTATTCTTTTATACAAAATACAGACAAACATTCATACAAACACACGTGTGAAATTCTATACTGTCTACTCTTGTCTATGCTATAAGTTGTTGTAGTAGTGTATTATTAATTACACTTGTAGTTCAGTATTTCCCATTCATTGTATTCGTACGTCATCATTGTTATTTGTTATTGTTATTGTTTAAAATTTATTATTTTATGCTCTGTGAACTTGAGGTGAGCAAGTGAAATCGTATGTGGAAGGAGATTGTTTTGCTCTTATTTTTATATGTACGCATCCTGTTATATTTGCAATTCTTTTTGAGGAAAGAGACAGACATTTTGTACAAAATGGCATTAAATTTTCTAAAATTATAATCTAAAGTTTTTTTTATTAAAGAAAATATTGTAGAGTAATATTTTATCTTCTATTTTTAATAGCGACTAGCAAAACATTCTCATGGGATATTATTTCTCGTTATTTGGGTGAAAGTAAACAAAACTAGTTGATCTTATTTGAGCATTGTTTGCTTTATATACACTGAGAAAAAATTTTTAATGAACAGATATGTATGTATATAAATAAAACTTCTTGTTTGCAGAAGACGAGTTTGGCTAAACTTAAATGTATGATGTGTCAACGTCTGTTGTAAAAGAAAAATATAACAGGAAGATACATTCTAGTTCATGTCAGAAGAGATATGAAAATATAACTGGTGACAAAAGAGAAATCCTTATTTACAAAAAGAATCAAAAGGAAAAGTTTTAATGAAAAGATTCTATGGAATCAAAAGCTGAGGACACATCGTATGTTGTTAAATTGATTTGGACTGACGATTACAAAAATTCGACAAATATTAATGATATTCCATTGACTGCTCGTATACCGATACTAAAATATAAAAATTTCTCAATTGCAAAAATTTTACAAAATGCTGAGATAAATGCGAGAACATATGGTATGTACATAAAATTTTAAACTGTTGATAAAAATCTTTACCATAAAGTTAGATAAAAAAGGACTTCTTAGACGACTAATTGTTAAAGATGTTCCTTTATCATTTAAACAATATATCTGAGGTCAGGTGAGAGCGATAGAATATATGAAAATGACCGTCTGGCTGGATCCAATAGCACCGTTTTTATTCAAGAAGACTTACACTTAAGCCACAGTAGTTCTGTTGTGTGCTCCCATACTAAAAATAATTAAAAACTAATCGATGTCTTGTCATCGTCCATCTTTAAGGAACTCAGTCTCTACAACGTAGCTCCGAAGGGTTTTCCAATCAATGTTATTGAGAAGGTCTATATCCGTCACCAGATTGCCCACAAATTGCCTATAATTGCGACAAAACATGGCACGCACAGAGTAAATGTTTGAAGGTTTCAATATCTTCACCGCATATTTTACATTCATTAGATTCTACACAGCCATGAAATAGGCTATAGAATTGCTCATAATACAGAGTTTTCTCTCAAAATGCGTACCACTTGCTGGACCTGCTTTGGAACTTTCCATAGAATTTTTGAGTATCTTTATCTCATGTTTGTTGTTGTTGTTGTTGTTGTTGTTGTTGTTGTTGTTGTAGCAACGTGACTTGTAAGCATACACCAAATTTAATTGGTCGATGTACAGCGTTAAGTCAAGTATCTAGGCGTCGTTTTGGATAGGAAGCTTTGTTGGAACTCGGCCATTGGCGTCGTTCAGAATAAGGCGATAAGGACCCTCTAAGCAAGTCACTCCTTCTATGGTAATACAAGGGGTCTTTCGCCAAGAATGAAACCATGGATACTATTCGGCTCATTATCACTTATGCAGTGATAGCCTGATAGAGAAAGGTTGAGGAAGCTACCACCATGAACAAATAGGGCAGCGTATAACTGTCTCATCTGACTCGGTATATGTGTCCAACAACGGTTTTGGAAGCATTGATTGGTTTGACACCGCTTCACATATATGTATGTGATAAGATTGACGGCATGTTGGGCTGCCGGGTGCTTGGAGAACCATCTTCGGATATTATGCCTTTCGATCTGTGCTTTGATAGGAGATGCAGGGTTGAATTTCTGGACAACGATTGTTTGGCTAATAGGGCTTTAGTTCGGTGTGAGTTTGCTGGTGCTCATTGACCCAACTGAGACTTATAGATCCTAATGGGAAAATTGCTGAGTATCTTCCAGACAAAGATCATGAACCATGCTATATGTGCAGAGATCAACATAGACAGTGGGCTCAAGGGTGCTCATGTGGCCCTAACCCACATGCAGGACACAGGTCAAGAATGGTGTCATTGATCATAGACCAATATGAAGTCGAGAAAACCATCCGGACCTTCAATGAGTGGGTACAGCCTCCTATGACTATATTTTCATGGTAGCTACGGATGCTGCTTTCTACCGACTCCCTGTGAATATCATTAAGAGCTGCCTTGTATGAGAGGAAACCTGAGATAAAATTCAGGTAATGTTGAATATCCTGTTCGTAGATGAGAAGCTTGTAGGCATACAGATAATGCATGGCCTGGCACCAGAAAAATAATCGATTAATGGTTTTTAAGAGTGCAGCACTGTCCTCATCATGACCCCATCACGGTCTTTATCGCCTTTATTGTCACCCGGTGTACTCCCATCGGTTTTTATTTTTCTCAATTCGATTGCTAGCTTTCATGATAGCCCTGACTTTTACATAGAAGTTGTCATTATGGTCCGAAGGATTATCAATATAGATACTCAGACCACAGCGTATAATTCAACTTTTTATAGATAATATTTTTCCACACCAAGTTAATGGACTGTAAAATATCAATTCGGATACTGAAGACAAATTTTTTAGTTTTCTTCGACTGTTGAATATTTTTCTTAACAAGTTGACGGATACTCGCGTCTATATCCGTCAAAGCGAAATTCACTATAAGGCATGACGGCAATAGACGTCCAAAACGAAACGGTCATTTTTACACACTACCACTATAGCGGCACAAATTTGCATTTACCGGCGTACAAGTAGAACCCTAGTGACATGTTTTGGGATCATATTGCTACAAGAACTTCATGTCAAAACCTGCACTACGTTCTGCACCATACTTTGAAACATGGCATACCGAAAATAATGTGTACCAATTATAAAATTATAATAAATTTTTTTATCATTTATTTATTTTTGTGTAATTATGAACTAACATTTCGTGTAAAACTATCTAAAAATACTTTTTTGCACGCAAAGAATTGCTTATTTCAGTCGTCAAACCTGTCATTGACGGTTATAGCCGCAACCTAATCAAAGATGCTAAATTAGTCAAAATTAGGTTTGTTTAACCAGAAAGAGTAAAACTAGACTTCTAATACTCTTAAAATTACAAAAACATATAGTGTTAATTTTCGAACTACACTTGTTCCTACTGACAGTCAATGCGTTAAATATTGGGAAGTAAATTATTAAGCACTTACGCCGTTTATTATGAAAAAAATAAAAATATATTTTTCTTAATAACTATGTTATGTGTTTTCTCTATAACTTCCAATCGATTTTGTTTCATATACAACATGAAATCTCCACCAACTAACTCACTTTTAGTTTTTCTTTTATTTTTTATTCATTTTTCTCATTATTAACATAAAATTTTTATTTAAAAAATATATAAATTTAGTTGCTTATTCTGATTAATTTTTTTGTTTTATTTCTTTTCTTTTCTTTTGTTTCTCTACTTTTAGATTGACCTCCACGAGTCCCATAACGACTGTACATTTTGAATAATTGTGATGTTTTTGTTTTTCGTTTTTTTTTTTTTTTTTGTTCTCAAAAGTCTTAATTTTCATTTTATTTACGGTTAAAACATCAAAAAAATAAAAAATCTTTAAAATTAAATTGAAATACCGAAGGCTATCTGAGCGTATGAGTGATTTCTATAATTCATACGCCTGGAGTTATTTGCAACAACAAATATCACAAATAGTATATGATGTATGTACTACCTCTACCAGAGAATAAAAAGCTTTATTTGTATATTTTATTTTTTGTACATTTTAAAAATAACTTATTTAGTAACGTAGGCACAAATTTAGTTTTTCTAATTGTATCATATGTTTTAAGCAAAATTATTATTAAATTTTTGTTTCTTAATTTTTAAGCATGATTTGTTTGGTAAAAAATTTATTTCTAAGTTTATTATTTTATTTATATTTATGTAAAATTTTTTAAGTGTATATATAGAGTAAAATTAAAAATTAAATAAAATAAATCTGTATTATAAAAAAAAATATATGGAAATAAATTTGTTGTCTATTTTATATCTTTTATTTCTTTGTTTTAGTACTGAGGAATATTTCATTTCATTGCGTCCCTAGCATCGTAGTCGCTGTTCAATACAACGTTCCAGTATTACCCGCACAGATTGGGTTTAATCTATAATCGTCATCGCTATAGTTTAGGAAGCATTGAATTAAAAAACTAAAGCAGTTTTAAATGCGTTATATGACTAAAGCAAGGGATTTTTATTTTTAGGTAACAAAGTTGCACTACCAATAAATTGCTGACTATTTTTCTTTTCTTGTAAGATATTTTAATTTAATAAAAATTTTATTAAGAACTTATTTATAAGAAAAAATACATTTATTAACATGGCCAGTATAAGATTAAAAAGGTTAAAGATTTGGTCTTGTTTAGATTTTTCTTATTTATATCAAAATTTGTAGATTCAATTCCAAAACTTTTTCTCATTTTCTGAAGCCAATTTTTATTTTATATGATACAATCTAATCAATCAAAATGGTTAGATGAGGCAATATCTGGGCTATCCGGAAGTTAGAGTAAAACTTTCTATCCATTTTTCTTTTTTATTTTTATTTTTTTCAAAAATGGCATGTTTTTTCTCAAGATAACCCATCCATTCAAGAAGTCAATAGGATGACACATAGATAGCGTTACTGGAATTTTGTCCATATGATTTTTATTTAGTGCTAACCTGCAAACGATACGTGTATAAATTTGACAGCAATCTGACTATTGATACGTGGTCGTAATATATAGCATTTTGTGTGAAGCAACAATGGAAATAAGTGAATTTGGAGTTTTGATAAAGCACTGCTTTTTAATGAAAAAAAAAAAAAAATACAGTGGAAACCAAACAATGGCCTGATAAACATTATGCGATCTTTGCTCCATCGATATAAATGGTAGAGAGGTGGTTAACAATCCATCATGGTCGTTCCAGTATAAATGTTGCAGATCGCAGTGTGCGAAAAATGAGGCTGTTGTTCCAGGAAACACAAAAAAAATCCACGATAGTGAATCGAAGGTGCACCAGCTAGCTGACATTGTAAAGATATCAGATGGTAGTGTTTTTACCATTTTACGCGAACATTTGGGTATGCGAAAGCTCTGTTTAAACGATGGCAAAATTGTATGAATTGGGCTTCGAATTGCTTAACCAGCCACTGTATTCTCCAGATTTAGAACTCAGCGACTTTTTCCTATTTTCAGATCACAAAAGAATGCTTGCAGGAAAAAAATTTACATCCAATGACAACGTAATCGCTGAAATCGAGGCCTATTTTGACAAGAAAGAAAAATCTATATATAAATCTATATGGATTGTGCCATAAAGCAGTAAAATAATCGATTTTATTTTCAATAGAATCGATAGTTTTGTTTTTGGTTAATCATCGACAGTTTTTATCTACTATCGATACTATCGTGAAATTCTATGAGTAAATACGGAGGACACTAAATGCAATTAAAGTCACATTTGCAAAAATTTATTCGACGCAGGTTGTTTGCCATGTGTAAGCTTTTATAGTTGCATATGGGGGCACAGTTTAACAGTTTCTTAAATTTTTATTTATTAAACTGAAATAAAGTATGAATTGTAACTAAAATATGTTCGTACATATGATTTTGCATTTAACCCGAACAAATTAATCTGCTTCCGTTTGCTGAGAAATGATACATTATGAGGACTCTTACCCATAATTCTAGTCCCCATAAGTTTTTTCTTGTGGCACAATACACTTGAATCCGGAGAATAAATTCATTTTTGAGGCTTTTTGATGACTTGAAGGGAATAATAATCGTTAAAGTACGAATTAAAAGTTTATCAAAACTGACAATTGTTCCACGTTTTTTCCCATAGTCTCTGCAGTTTTTTTCATTGGATCTCATTAATTACTTGAGTTTTAGAGCACTTCATGGTTTTCGCTATATATAAGGATTACTCTTTCATAGAAAAACTTCAATTCATCAAATTTTATGTCATATTGGAAAAAATAAAGTGTCTCTATCAGCTGTTTCAACACTGTGTATTTATTATTATTCTTTCCCTTTAACTTAAATTCTTATATTGTTGCCACAAGTAGCACTTAAGGCTGAGTTAGTGAAAACGTATCGAGTACATGGGAATCAGCTGTCAATTTCTCTAACATAACCAAAGTACGTTGCTGCTTACTGAAAACGTAACGAATTTTGATTTTTACGTTGCAAATGTCGACCTTGACATTACTTAAACAATAAATGTCTGACTGAATTAGTTGTTGTTGCGATACGTTTTCACTAACTCAGCCTTTAAAAGAATCCGATAGTATCGATAGCTTTTTTGCAAACTATCGAATGGGCCGACTATCGATAGTTTTGCAGCTCTATTGTGCCATCTCTCATACACTGTAAGAAGTCGTTGTTTTTATCGAGGCTTTTAATCACTCTAAAACAGTGTACAAGCAATTGTCACCGGTCACTACTGTACACATATAGATTCCCGGGCAAAGCCGGATGGGTAGTACTTGTCGTACTGTCAAAGTGGTATTGAAAAGTTAAAAAACCGCTTTACTCGTTGTATCGCCCTCTAAGGCAATAAAATCGAGTTTTGCTAAAATTTTGTTTTTTTCTTACTTATCCTACGGACTTATTGAATGACTTGTTATTGTCTTATAAACCCCATACATTAAGTCCAAAGTTTTTCAAGATTTATCCGTACAAACAGATTCAATGCCGAATAATTTTGGACCGAATAGAAGATAAAATCGAAGTCAATCTTAGAAACTAACAGGCAGATATCAGGTCACAACAATCTTGTGTGGATCACATTGCGTCCCTCCGAACCGACCGTTATATATAGTGTTCGTCGATTTCGAGAAAGCTTTCGACCGTCTTAAGCACCAGAGCATCTTAAATGCGCTCTTAAAAAAGAAGTTCTAAGTAAATTGGTCCGAATTATACAGGTGTAGACTGTTACACAGAGGTGCGCTTCTGGTCCTAACAATATAGTTTCAGGTGTCCGTCAGGGTTGTATCCTTTCCCCACTTAATTCTCTGATGGCAGTCAACGAGGTACTTCGAACAAGTATAAACACCACTCCCATAAGAGATATTCTGTGGCATCCAATCAGTATGCAATACCTTAACAACCTGACTTAGGCTAATGATATTGAGTTAACATCCACGAAGCTAAGCCACATGCAGGACAAACTGAATAGCTTGCTAATATGTTCTGATAAATACCAGTTACGCGCATCAATGCCAATAAAACAAAAGCCATGCGAGTGAACAACTCACGCACTGATCGCATCTTCCTAGATGATTGAAGGTACAGAGTTTTATATACCTTGGCAGCCAAGTGACACCAAATGGCGGTGCCAAAACGGATATCGAGGCTAGATTTGCAAAAGCAAAAGGAGCATTTGCAAGCCTTCGAAAAGTATGGCGCTGCCGGCAACTATAATCTGCACCAAATTTCGAATATTCAATGCGAATGTAAAGTCTGTACTTCTTTACGAAAGTGAAACTTGTCTTGTGTCAGTAGAGGCAACGAAGAAACTATAAGCTTTCATCAACCGATGCCTTAGAAATATTCTGTGTATATGGTGGCCCCACAACTGGACTTTCAACTCGGAGCTTCACAGATGATGCAGACAAACACCCATTGTCCTGGAAATAGGATTTGGAAAATGGAAGTGGCTTGGGAACGCATTGCAGAAGCAAACAGACAATATTGCAAGACTAACTCTCGTTTGGAATCCGCATGGAAAGCAAAACTGCAGTCGACCGAGAGGGACATGGTGGAGAGCCTATTGGACGACTTAAAGTCTATTGATGAGGAACTAAACTGTATCAAGAGTAGATCGTAGTAAATTTAGGAAATTTTGCACGGCACTATGCGTCACTTAACCGGTACAAAAACAATTGATAAAAATACCGGCTGTTTATTATTAAGTTGGTAACATTTTTTTAACTGACGGTCATTTTGTCAGTAATTAAGTGATTTATAGTTTGGTTTGGCATTTCAACATGAATAGACTGATGCCTGAACAACGCTTCCAAATTATTCAAATTAATAAACAAAACTGCCGTATTTGGAGTGATAATAATCCTCAAGTGTTCGTTGAGACACCGTTATATCCAGAAGAACTGACTGTTTGGTGTGCTGTTATGGGCTGGTGGAATCATTGGTCCGTACTTCCTTAAAACCGATGCTGGTCAGAACGTTACAGTCAATGGTGACCGCTATAGAGCCATGATTACTGACTTTTTCGTTCATCAATTGAACAACCATGATGTGCAGGAGCTGTGGTTTCAACAAGACGGTGCAACATTTCACACAGCTCGTGCCACATTTAGTTTTTTGAAGGAAACGTTTGGTAACCGCATAGAGTTACGTTTCAGACCCGTGAATTGGCCTCCATGATAATGAGACTTAACGCCGCTAGACTATTTTCTGTGGGCATATGTGAAGTCGCTAGTCTACGTCGATAAGCCCGTAACTATTGACCACTTGAAGGACAAACATTCGCCGCATTATTACCGATACACGCCCACATATGTTGGAAAAAGTTATCGAAAATTTGACCTCCAGATTAAACTATATCGGAGCCTGCCGTTTAACCCAAATCTTATATCATCTAATTAATTTCTAAGTAAAGAATAGTTGCAAGAGCTTTATCTGAAGATGATGATGGATGGATCAGACTTTTTGCTTCAAGCCAATGTTGAATTTGCCCTTTTTAACTTGACTAAATTATAAACTTAAATTTTGTTGCCGTCAGACTAAGTCGTCTAAGTCGTCATGAAGAAACCCATTATTTGGATTGTTCTTTATTTTATCCTCTTGAGACCTCGGATACACATATGTGTGCTTTAAATTATCTTTATTTATTACAAGTATCGACATTATTTGAAAGCTGCTAACCTGTATTACGTAGCGTAGACTCTAGAATTTTTAAAACTATCGGCCAATGTCATTTTCACCAAAGTTGTCGCCATTATTTTTTACAATTAGAGAATTTAAGTTCTTTTTTTCAATAAGACCACGAGTGTTAATAATGGCCTAAAGCAAATGATATATATAAAAATAAACTGTTATCATAATCGCTTCATGTTTAGATCTCAAAAGGTTATGTCAGACCTATTTTTAGTGCGCAATTACAAAGCGGCGCAAAAAAATCGTTCATTTTGCGCCTGTATATGGTCAATCGGTTTTCTAAAGTACGAGGATGGCTCAATAAATCCGAAACTTTTTAAATTTCCCGCCTCTTAAATGAAAGGGCAATACTGCGCATCTGTCAGTTGACCGCTGAAAAAGTTGCATCATTAATGACGTTTTCTTTTCTGACAAAAATATTGCACTTTGCTTGTTCTTGGCCATAAAACGTCGTCAAAAATTAAGAAATATCAAAAAAAATTTAAAGGCAACATAGTTAGACTTAAACACAGCACCATTCCCTTATATTAAATTGTTTAGAAAAGGAACACACAAAAAGTAACGGCAACAAAGTACAAACTTTTTTCAGAAAAGAAAATGCCATAAGTTTATGTTCGACAGCTTTTGATAGCCGACTCTCTCGTCATTTGGCGAAAAATGAAAAAAGCGAATTACGTGTACTCATTAAGCATGGCTTAATAGTTCCAATTTTGAATTATCGCTTAGGTAGCATAAAGCTTTATGCAAGATGTGTGAAAATCGTGTGACAACTACGCAGAAGTCTTTGGCACTGTTCAAACGTAAGATGGACGAGTTTTTACATGAACGAAACGTGGATCCACAACTACACACCAAAGGCCAAACAGTAGTTAAAACAGCGGGTATCTTGGAGAAAATCGGCGTCAAAACAAGGTCAAGGCAGGCTTTTCAACCAATAAAGTCATGGAGACCGTTTTTTTTTCATGCACGCAGTATAATCCACATTGTACTTCTGTGATGTGGTAAATAAGGCACCTGCTTACCAATCTAGCGGTCCTGAGTTGAATCTCCGACCAGACCATCTAACAACCCTTCATTAACTATCGACTGGTTATGAGCATTAACTCCATGAAAGAATTCTCTACTGTAGGTCTTTTTCATTGAATCTTAAAATAGAATCGGATGCGGTTCACTGATTTAAAGAAGTGCCTCTTATACCTTCGAAAAGTCGAAAAAATTAATGACGAATATTTTAACAACTTAGCTATTTTATCGATTTAATGATGATTTAACCAGAAACAGACGCATTTGGCCAAGAAAAAAGTTATTTTTTACCAGAACGATACAAAGCGCACACATGTTCAGTATCCATGACAAAAAATCTATGAAAAATAGGTGCCTCTCAACTATGAATCATTTAAAAAGAGATTACGCTTTGCGCAGGCCCGTTTTGTCTTAGTAATAGAAATTACGCACTCCCGAATTCCTTTAGTTTGTCTCTCTCATTAAATGAAAGTGTTTTTGTTTTGTTTTTAAAGGAAAATATTTTAGTGTAAAATACAATATATATTTTCATTTGAAAACAAAACAAAATGGTCTATGCTTACGTCACGCACACAAAAGAAAAAGGTCTATGCTGACGCTACGCACACTTTAATTTATGGAGAGAGAAAAACGTTTTCTTTTCTGATAAAGTGCGTAATTTCTTTTAGTTTATTCAAGGTAATAGACAACAGTTAGAGTTGCATTTAAAATTACTGAGATAAAAATACAAAAAGGCACGGAACTGACAAAATTTTTTCATTAATTATTCATAAGGAAAGCGTATAAATTTATAAAATAATAAATCATGTCTGTTCATCCGTCTGGGATATAAAAAGTAAATTTTAAGTCACAATAACTATGGTGCTAACATAGATCAGTGCCACACTTAATAAAAATCAGTCCATAGCTGCTATTTTAATTTGCATTCAAATATCTAGAAACGTTAAAAAATTCTGATTTCAATATAATTTTCTCCCAAGGGACACCCTTAAAATACAACTTTCATCAAGGCAACATCACCTTAATTGCAAAGGTTAATAAAGAAGAAAATTTAAAAGGCCATGTCTAAAAAGAAATACAGTTAGAAAATAATTCTAAAAGTCACATATGTTCTTAAAGAAAATATTGTATAAAATTAAGGAAATTAATAAAATTAAATTCAACTATTTTTTATTATTACGTAAGAATATTATACATATAATTGTAAAAAATTAATAAATTAATTAAAAATAAAATTAACAAATTAAAAAAAGTTTCATTTCGTGAATAACTCAGGTAAGTAAACTATTTTATTTCAGAATGCATTGTAGGGCTTTTTTTGAGCTGAGTTTTTTAAAACTCTTAAATAATTTAATTAATTCGGTCATTGGAATTTAATCCTATCAAAATTTTCTGTAGTGCAGGGCTGTAGCTGCCACTGCCTTAACTAATTTGATATTTATTTGAAAATTGTCTTTATAACATATTTTACTTTTGGAAATTAACCCAAGTTGTTGTTTTTGCATTGTTTTGATATAATTTTTCTACATCACTTGCCTTATATTTGGTTTCACTTCTTAAAACCATTGAACCACAGTTGACCTTATAACCTCAAGTAAAAGAAAAACAGCGAAAATATCAAAAGACAACAGACAATTTTCGCTAATTGCACAATCGATGAGATCAAAAAAGATTATTGTTCGATACAGGAAAGGAAATCATAACCAGCTATTCCCGACTTCACCAAAATTAAGGATGTTTTTTTAGATGTGTAGAACTTTGAGATGGATTTAAACAAAAATGAATTTTTTAAATTGACATAAAATTCACTTTATTTGAAAGATAATCTTCGGGCACTATAATTTAAATATGACTTCTGGCATATGACCCCACGGCTGGCTCGGACGTAGAGTAATCTGGAAGTCAAATTTTCAATGACTTTTTCTAACATTTGTAGACGTATATCGGCAATAATGCGGCGTATGTTGCCCTCCAAGTATTCAATCGTTTCAGGCTTATCGGCGTAGACTAACGACTTCACATATCCCCAGAGAAAATAGTCTAGCGGCATTAAATCGCACGATCTTGGAGGCCAATTTATGGGTCCGAAACGTGAAACTATGCTGTTACCAAACGCTTTCATCAATAAATCAATTGTGGCAGATGCTGTGTGACATGTTGCGCCGTCTTATTGAAACCACAACTCCTGCACATCATGGTTGTTCAATCGATGAACGAAAAACTCAGTAATCATGCCTATATAGCGGTCACCACTAACTGTAACGTTCTGATCAGCCTCGTTTTTAAAGAAGTAGGAACCAATGATTCCACCAACACATAAAGCACACCAAACAGTCAGTTTTTCTGGATGTTATGGAGTCTCAACATATACTTGAGGATTATCATCACTCCAAATGCAGCAGTTTTGTTTATTGATGTATCCATTCAAACAAAAGTGAGCTTCACCGCTAAACAAAAAATGCGCGATAGGTATTTCGAACAGTTTGGAAGCATTGTTCAGGCGTCAGTCTATTCATGTTGAAATGCCAGACCAAAATGGCCGGCAGTTAAAAAAGTGTTACCAACTTAAAGTTTGATACATCTATAAAAAAAAATCCAATACATGTTGGGAGTAAGGATAATCCGAATCAAATGCTAGTTGTGTGTCCTTAAAAATTTCATTTTTATATATCTTATTGACATATTAGTTTACAATCGAATGAGTTTCAATTTGTAATAACATGTGTTATGCTGAGTAGTTTTGAGAGCTGGCCCAATTGTAATCAGATTTCCACTAAATCCCGTACAATCATAGATTAGGTATGAACATTTCCTTATGGCGAATTCTAGTCTAATTGCAAAATACCCTATCATTTCACAAGCCTTTCGATAAAAATTGTATAGAATACTTAGGTTTTAACACGGCCATATAATAAGACGTTCTTGACTTTGATTGGGGTATAGAATAAACATTTTTGTAAGTTATAATCCGAAGCTCTCGAGTAATCAGATTACTCGTATTAACTTGTATTAAAGTCTTTTTCTACATAAAATAAGTTGTCCTAGGTTCGTGATCTAATAACTAGAGAACCACTCAACCGGTTTACAAACCTATACATGCGTTGGAGAGGTATACTTTCATTGATTGTTTTTATTTAACGGGCGATGGTACTACGCCCTTAGAATTATTTATTTGTCTCTATCTTTTAAACGGTAACAGTAAAACACTCTAAATTTGGGCGGAATTTGAAAAGCGGACATCGTACCTCTAATACAGAGCAAATAATGATTTTTGTAGATCTCGGGAACAGTTCTTAGTGGAAATATCTGAATTTGGTCCAGATGACTCGTAGTTAGTACAAGTCATCAATCAAAAATTGGGGGGAATTGGACAAATGGGCGTAGTATCTTTCATGTAAAGTACATATATCTTATGAAGTATTAAAAATAATGCGTTCCATCATCAAAGTTCACATTAAGTTAAAAAGTTAGGTAGGTAGGTAGGTGGTAGGAAAGGCGGTACCGAAAGTACCACACTCAGAGACCACAGTGGTCCATTGTGGAAAGAACCTTTCAACTGATAAGAAGAAGAGTGAAGAGAAGAATTAGAAAACAAATAGAGAGGAAGGATAGAGACGGATATAGGAGAAGAAGTAAGAGAAGAGCGTCAGAAGAGGCATACAGAAGAAAGAAACGGATGCCCACAGAGGACCAGGCATCACCTAAGGAGCCAGCTAAGACCTGACGGACAGCCCTCCAGGTCGCATATCCTGGCCGACGCAAAGTCACCAAGGCCATCGAAACAGCCCCGGCCAAACAACCTGAGCCTGCGCCCATAAAGAGCCAGGCAGTGACAGATGATGTGTTCCACAGTCTCCGGCTTCCCTGTATCGCCGCAAACCCGGCAGAAAATAGGGGAGCCTGCTTCCCAAATCCCAGTCCTCGCCCTCAGAGCGCAGTGCCCAGTCACAAAGCCTATCAGAATCCTAAGAGATTCCTTCCTCAGATTGAGGAGCATTCCGTCCTAGAGCGGTCAGGTCGCGGCCACAGCAGCCTGGAGACCCTGCAGTCTCCTCTGCTCCTCCACGACTTCTCCACTCTACGACGGTCCCAGCTATCAATTAAACAAAGAAAACAAACGGTGGTTTCACCGACGCATCTGCCCGTTCTACACCCCAATCCGCGCCCGCTCTTGCCAGTTCAATCTGCAATCTTGTTGACCCTTACGCCAGCATGCCCCGAAACCCAGCACAGTTTAACGTTGCACACATCCAAGAGCGATGCAAAGGAACTCCTGCACAATGCAACCAGCCTTGAGCTGACATGGCGACCAGTCAGCGCCCTAATAGCCGCCCTACTGTCTAAGTAGAAGCCTACACTATCCTCCACAGCAGTCAAGTCCCGAAAACGCTCAGCTGCTCTGAAAAACACTGCACTCGTCTGGGAGTCTAAATGACAATTTAATGTCACTGTCGGCCATGTAGACTCCTCGGTCTTAGATCCATCTGTAAAGATGGCGTGGCCGTCGAAAAGTCCATCAACACCACGCCAAGACCCTCTATCCGGAAAAACTGTCACAAGGCATAAGCCGAAATCGCATTCCCTGACCTTATAGTCCGTTGAACCAGCACAGGTCACCAAGTGCGCACCCCAGTCAAGTCCTCCCAAAATGACAGAGTGTCCTTTAAAAATCCTCAATAAACTCCTAGCAGCCTTTCCCTTCACCACAACCTCAAGGGAGGTCAGGCCCAGGATAATGTCCAGCGCTGCCTGAGGAGTACTTCTAAAGGCACCAGATATGCCCAAAGCAACACACCTACGAGTATGTACCTTATTTAGAAGCCTCCTTCGACTGGTATTTTCCAAGGCTGTCCACCATACGATAAAGCCATAGGTGAAAACAGGTATGACTATGAAGTCATAGATCCACTTCACCATCGCCGGGCGAAGACCCCATCTCCTACCAATGGCACTTCTAACCGTATAGTAGGCAGTAGTAGTAGTAGTAAAAAGTAGTTAAAAAGTAAACTTTAAAGAAAGATTAGGCGTGGCACCTCCTATAAAAATAAAATATATTATCGTACATCCCAATGCATCAGCCGAAGCGTTCAATGGCCGTCTTAGTGTTTTCTTCATAAAGACAAATAAGTGACAAAAAATGGTTAGAATCGTGAAAAAAATTAACTTATATCCCATTTACAGTTTATCAAGAAAATCTTTGTACATATTTGAAAAAGAATTGGGTTTGACTTTTATCATTAAAATGAATAGGTTTTTTGTTTAATTTTTTTAATTTTTTTGTTAATTCTATTTCATCATCATATAAACTAACAAATACAACAAAAAAGAAAAAAAAATAAATTTTAATTCAAAAATAAGATAAAAATAAAAGAAACTCTAGAATTTTATTGTCAAGAAAATGCTTTTATATGGCCAACATTGGCATCAATTACAGCTTAGATACAACATTTCGAGGAAGAAATAAATTATTGTACACATTTGGTTGGAATTTTATCCCGTTCTTAAACGATTACAGCCATTAATTCACCATGGTTCTTAAGACACCTCTTGGCAGCACTTCTTTTAAGATAAGCCTATAAATTTTCAATTGGTATTAAATCTGGACTCTGAACATAAGTAGCCAGTACTTTGCGACAGTTATAAAGAAGTCAAGTCTCTCTATTGTTTTGAATTATTATCCTGATAAGTTTGATCTTTGGCTTTCTAGTAGTATAAAGCCTAATTTTTTAGCACTGCTCTCAATAAAACAAATTTCTCCTACTCTCTTACTAGATATGCACGCCCAAACCATTATAGTAACAGAGAGTTACCGAAAGTTCTTTATATTTTAGAGTTTGAATTGTGTTTCGACTTTTCAACGCTTTTAAGGGTTTGTTCTATACTTCATTAGGGCCGTCATTATAAAGAATCACTTTTAATGCACCGCCACAAAATATAATTTGATCCCAGTAGTCGTCTAGTTTGGAAATAACTGATAGTGATAAGTGATAAAGCACTAGCTTATCTTTGTGTTCAATAGTAGGCAGTGTTTTTTTGGCGCTACTCTATATAAAACAATTGTTCTTTATCAAGACTTGCCTTTCCGTTTCGTGGGAAACTGTAACGCAACATTCTTTTCTAAACTCACCAGAAAGTGTTCTTGTGGATACCAATGTATTTTTGTTCATTTTCCTTCGAAACACACGTTCTACTTTCTTTTAATTATTAGCGCATTTTAAACTTTTGACGTATTTTGTCTTCTTATTGAAAACATTTTTCGACCGGGTGTCTATAGCAAACCAACTAATGTACGTCCGACACTATTCTATTGTGAGGTATTTTAAAGTCTTGTATATTCAGCATTTATTCGCTAATACAAACAAAAAGCTTAATTTAAACGTTTCAATAGTTACTCGACTAATGAAACAAAAGAATAAGAAAAAAACTATTTGGACATCAAACTCTATCAGATTAAAAAAATCAAAAATTGTAAAAACATTGTCTAGACAACAAAATTTTTCACTTTTTTTATTTTTTATCTTATATCCTTATCCCAATTTTTCATTTTTGTGGTCTTTTGCTGTTATTTGTTAGTTAATCAGATCATTTTGAATTAATCACACTTATTCCAGTTGTCAGCGTCAATCCTGCCGTTATTTTTGAGACAATATCACTTTGTTTCAACGCCGATAGCAATTTATCTTTCGATAAGAAAATGAAGGCGACCTTGACTATTTATCGATTATGTCAACAAATCAAATACACTTCTCTAAATATTTTAATCAGCTGTGTGGATTGATTATTATTTAAAAAAAAATTGAACTTAAAAATGTTTTTTGTTTGTGAAATAAATTCAGACACTTTATGTGGGTAGGTGTGTATGCATGTGTTTTGTTTCTATTTCCAATTTTTATGTATTTCACGTGATTACTCTTTTTTTGGTTCTCTTAAGTCGGGTTGGTGTATTTGTTGTTTTGCTCATTCTCATATATTCATTCCTCCCTTACAAGGTGTGAAAGGTGGAACTGTTCCTGGCATTGTGATGGATGTTAAGTCTTCATTAACTTCATTCAAGGTTTTCTATTTGCGTGAAAGACACATTTTGAGGTATTTCCCCTTCTGCCTCCATTAATTTATTAGGAACATTTTTTATCGGACGTCCCAGAACATCTCCCTCAGAGTAAATTGTTTTTAAAATTGCAGCAGATTTGCAACAGCTTCCTTTAACAAGCTAAAAGTGAACTGCTTAAATATCCCTCCGCCCGTTGCATGATACTCAGTTTTGTTGGCGAGCATTTTCTTCTTATTTAATTTTTTTATTGAACTATTTAAGTTTATTATTTCATACCTTTTGCCATCCATCTCCAGATCTTATCGGCGAGCCAAGAAAATTTAATGACTTACCAACATCTTCCCACTGTTCGCTAAAATTACTGGGAACAGTGCCTCTGCGAAATCCCACTGCAAGAGAAGGATTTTTCTGCAATTCGTCCACTAATTTTTCAAACTGGGTTGTAATTGTTATTTTTAATTTTTCGGTTTTTCCCAGTTTTTGCTTTAAATCAACCGAAGTCGTTACCAAAACTGGTGACGACAAAATCAAAGTCGTTTAAACACAATAACGTCGACACATTTTCTTGTAGAGTGCAAAATATATTTTAACAGTGATCGATAATCTTCGATAACGGCAACAAGAATTACAATTTGAAGTAAACAACTCAAAATCATGTCGTTTTGTTTCGACGCCGCCAATTGGATAAGGGTGAATAAAAAAATTTTCAAAAAAATAAATCAGAGAATCCGTTTTTTAATGATAAAAGTTAATAAGAAAGAAAACTTTTTCACTGCGTAAAAAGATTTTCCTGAAAAACTGTATAATAATATACATACGTACATATATATAGATTCCCGGGCAACGCCGATAAAATTGACAACAGGCTTTATAAGGATGCATACACGAACGCTTTTAATTAAAAAATAATTTTGAGTAGATCAGTTTAATAAATTTAATGTGTACTACGTAAGACATCCGTTTACCAGAAAAAAGATCATGCTTTCAATCCCAGCCTAGACCGTCTGATTATTTTCAACAGCGTTATCATGAGTATTTACGCTCTAGCTAATGTATTTGCTGTTCCGAGTCGTCGGTAAACTCTAGGTTCCTTTCAATGATTCTAAAAATGGAATCGATTGAAAGAAGTCCACTTTATTACGGTATGGGTGTTGAACTTTTATTTGTACACGTTACAAACTTCAACACAAACCTAATACACCCAAAACACTTACATAAGTGTTGGTTAGAGAAACTTTTATCTTTTTTTTTATCAAAGACACAAACCTTAAACTCAATTTAAAAAAAGCTTTTCTACCCTATAGAGAGACAACCGCTAACCAAAAGCTGTTTGTTATTTGTTAAAATCAAATAAGTCTTAATTATTCTTTTAATTGTATGGTCTTCTTATTTAACCCATACGCTGCCCAGCTCTAATTATAGAAAAATACTGTCGATGTCATTTCAGTATTGAATGCTGTTTTGATAGCATCGAGTGGAGTTTAAGGTTTAATTGGAAGTGACTTAATGTAACGTCGTAGCCATAAAGTAACAAACAAATCTTATTGGTGACAATGTATTTAATTAACGGTGACATAACATAATAGTTATAGTATTAATGCTTCAAATTGTTTGTATTGACTACCAAGCTATTTAAACCAAATTTAGATTTGTTTACTAATTGTCATTAGTATATCAAAAATGTAATTATTTGCATAAAAGTACCGCTCTAACAGCAACAACAACAATAACACATATCTATGATACAAAGCAAGTACATAGCAAGTGAAAAATCGACTGATCAGCCCACAAATAAAATGACGATCGAAACAACGACTGAAAATATTAACCTCAACATTCCAATTAGAAAGACCGAATGTCATTGTACACATAAGACATTACGATGCATGGTTTGGTAACTTTTCAAGTGAAACTAAAATATCATTATATGGAAAATGGTGAGCATTTTGTTGGTATTTGTATGGGAATATATAGGAAAATATCAATACCATATCTCTGGAACCACAGGGACGATTTCGTGCAAGCTTCACATAAAGTATGTACAGACCATCCATGGTGACATCAAAGTGTAACAAAGTGTAACTGATAACACAAATTTTTGTTTTGCTGCCTAAAAAAATAGCAGCAGCAGTAAGTGCTGCTGTCTAGACTTTTGCTGTGCTACCATTAAGATAATTGTTTTCATATAAACGTATGTATTATAATTTTAATATTTTGCTGTCTGCTGCTTGCTGTCGGTTATGTGTTTAATGCTGACGTCACGTCTAATTAAACCTGTAACCGCAACATGTGTTATCAATAATCAGAATCGAATAGTTTTTTATGTTTGCGGCACCAAGTCGGATAAGTATATTCGCCTAAGCAATATATTGCAACTGTCATTCAGTTGTCGTGCAGTAGTGTGCGGAGATTTCAAGTTAGTGAATATAATTCCTCTGAAAAACTGAATATAATATACGTGTATACAGTGCACTCGGGACAACGGAAACACTCGTTTTCGTCAACAATCCAAAACATCAACCCTTTTTTAACATACGGGTATGTACTGTAAACCGAAAACGAGTGAAATTGAAATCGAGTTAATTTTCAAAAACTTAATTGCAACGATTATTTTAAAGTTTTAATAATCAAAGAAGTTATTTGAGAGATAAATAAGCGAATTAATAGAAAAAAGTATCAAAATCGCTTTGAATTTTCGTTCGATTTCAAAATCACTCGATTTCGGTTTACAGAACATACCCGATTGTCGACTCTAAATTGTTAACCAAACCACAAAGCTAAACACAATTTTAGCTTCGGTAACAGTTAAAACACATACCCAAGTGCGTACATTCATTTATTTTACGAAATTAATTCTGAATTTGGGGATTCCCTACATAACTATTATAGAACTGAACTTACATTTGAATTATCTCTCTGTTCAGTTGATTTTTGGTTCTCGTTGGGAGCCGTTTTTGTTTCTTTGAATTATTTATGTGTTTGGTTTTAGTTTATAAACAATAAAAACGCTTTAAACTACACTTAGTTTTTTATACTAAATTTCTAAATTTATAAACGTCAACAATCTGATAAACGTCAACACCCGAGGTTTTATTTAGTTTACGTAATCCCGAGTGCACTGTACATATATATGTATGTTTGAATATACCAACCAGCGTTGCCAGAAGTAGGGGAAAATCCCTACATATAGTTTTTTTTTTTGCTACTTAAATAAAATGTAGGGAAAATCGGACAGATTGTTCATATTCGCCAAAATCTAGCGATTTTTTCTAGTTTTACATTAAAAAACTGTGTTTTTCCAAAAATCGCTTAAATATATTACCAGACGAAAACAGAGTAGTTGTTGCTTTTTAAAGTTAACAACTCAGATAAGTACGTATCAATTTACAAAATTTAGTTCAAAAGAACTATAGTTGGTCACTTCACAAAGCCCCTGGTATCGTTGTATAGAGTGTATTATTGTATTGCAATACAATAGTTGTAAGCTTTTTGTTGGTAATTTTCATATAAAAATATGATACACTCATACAGTTTCTTTCCTAGTGTTTCTAAAAAGTTGTATTGGCTGCTATTAATATTATGTGAATACCAATCATTGGAAGAAGAAGAAAAACACAAAAGAATTTTTTTTTTATTGTCAAAGCCAAATTAAAAAATATATAAAAACAAAAATATAAAAATTATTCCAAAAATGGCAATTAACTATTTATGTGCGAATGTATTTAATAAATTTTTGTGATTTTTCATGCTGTTTATGAAAATCAAGTTGTGAATGCCGATTATCTTCTTCTTATTTGGTTTTTGACTTTTAAAATACAAAAATAAAGGGTCCGCCATCTAACATTTTTTTTCCACTAGTGCTTATTTCGTGAATGGTAACACTTAGCTCATGTCTGATTTGACAGATAATTAGTTTTATCCTTCCGCTGAACGAATATGGTTGTGTATACGCGTGAACAACGCTGAGAATCTGGGCCTACGATCGACTTACAGAAGATGCCGATTTTGCCAAAAAAAATCATCTTTTCAAAAGAAGCTCATTTTGATCCGGGTATGTAAACAAGCAAAATTGTCGCATTTGGGGCACAGAAAACCCGCACGCATACATCGAAAAGCCGATACACCCAAGACAAGTCACTGTTTGGTACCGATTTTGGTCCAGAGGCATAATTGGGCCATTTTTCTTCGAAATTGAGCAAGGAGTGGCCGTTACAGTCAATGGCGATCGTTATCGGGCCATGTTGAATGAATTTTTGTTCACAAAAATTGAAGAGGAGGATGTTAGCAGCATTTGTTTTCAACAGGACGTCGCTACGTGACACACAGCCGAAGCTACATTCGATGTTTTGCAACCAGTTTTTGAACATCGCATTATCAGCCGCAGAGCTGATGTCGTTTGGCCACCTCGGAGCTGCGATTTGACACCATTGGACTATTATTTGTGGGGTGCCGTTAAGATAAGTGTTACGCCAACAAGCCAGAGACAATTGACACTTTAAAGGACAATATTCGTGAAGCCATTGAAATGAATTTGAATGAAATTAATTTCCATTATTAACCGGAAGGATTGTACTTTCAGATAAAAAAAGAAATTTGAGAAAATATTCGGCAGTTTTTTTATAGCATTTTCAAAAAAAAATTTATTTGGCGGACTCTATATTAGAGTATCCAATGATTCGACTTTTATTTTTGTTGAAGTCAGAAAGTAAGATTTTCAAATTGTTCGAATAACTCGAAAAACTCGAACAACTAAAAAATTATCCAAAAAAATTGTATATAATAAAAAAACAAACATGTGTAGTTCGTTTTATGCTCTTTTTTATTTAAAAACGAGGTCAATGTTTTTTTTTTTTTTTTTGAGTGCAACACTCAGGGGATAGCACCTACTCATGTAGTCCATTGTGCTGGTGCTAGGAAACTAGGCTATGGGAAGGAGGATAGAGAGAGTAGAGTAGTAGTAGACGTTTGATTTAAATTTATTAATGTTGTAAGTGGTAGGGAAAACTGTCGAGGGCAGATCGTTCTATAGACGGGCGGCGCGGCAAAAAAACGAATTCTTTCTATAATGCGTTGTGCTATTCATTGGACAATCCACTACAAAGAGATACGTTCTACGAAAGAAACGAGTACTACGTGAAAATATGTGATTATTAAGGATTAATTCCCTTATTTCGTCAGAGCACATTCCGTTATAGAGCCGATAGAACAATAAGCGATGATGCTCTAACGAATCGATAGAGTCATTAAAGAGTACCTTTGCTCTTTCCTGTACGCGGTAGAGAAGCTACAAAATAGATGAGCCGATACATGAGAGTTGTATTTCGTTTTGGGTCAAATATAAGTCTTGTAAATATTAAGATCAGATGGCGTTAAGTATTTCTAGCACTGTCTTAATGCTTGAATTCCACTCGACATCGCGACTGGTGTATGAATGATGGGCATCTCTGAACGAAATTACGAGACATTCAGGCCTGGAAATTATCTGTGTAAGGGGTCACTCGCACACCCGGAGGAACTGTGTGGCAGTCGAACTTGCTAGGGTGAACTCTCTTCGGTACATGTTGTGCGGGTCACAAGGGAAAATCTGTCCCCTGTATGATCGGACTCGCTCCGAGTCTATTATGGGGATGCCGCGACATAGGCCACGAATTCTTGTGGTTGTGATTCCTGGACACTGGGTGGCTAGTGAGCACGCTAGGAGATTTAGTTTGCCGTTCAATGACTATTGTAGGGATTGTCAGGATGAGGAAGAAGAGGAGACTGTCTTGTGCCAGTGTCCAAGTCTTTTGGATATTATGACTGCTGCCCAGGAAAGCCCATTTCTGAATGCCTTGTCGGATCTGGCTGATGTAAATATCAGCAGGATTTCTTCCTTTGTGCATGCGTCTTTTTGGTTCGGTTCGAACCAAACCACAGTGGGATCAATATTGCACCCAAGTGGGCTGGACCGCTGTCTGGCTACCCGTCGTAACTAACTAACTAACTATTGCTTGAATGCTTCCTTCGACACATTAGATATGTTATCGTTCCATTGAACGTCACAGTGAATTCTAATGCCCAGGACATCAAGAACATCTGATTTACCAATATATGCATTACCCATAAACACAAATGATAAAACAACACCACGTCTGAGTGTTAAAAAAAAGTACTGGGTCTTGCTTGCATTAAATTCGAGACTGACTCGGAGATTTTCGCCAGATCGCTAGTGAGTGTCCCGTTCATATTCATTCCTTTTGCGCCAATCTCGAAGAGGATAGGCCTACGATCAAAAGAATATGAAGGACAAATGTTGTTGTCATCTGCCAAAGAGTAGATAGGATTGAATGTAAGAAGAAAGTCGTTAAGAAATATTATAAATAGTGTAGGAAAAGAAATAGAGCCTTGAGGTGTGATAAAATTGCATTAATAAGTTTTCCTGATCTTCTCTTTGTCTTGTCTAAATACAGAAATTGTCTATTATACTGATACTTTTTCTATTAGAATTTTTAAAATTTACAATACTTTGCATTGTTTTGTTGAGCACGTCTAGAGGATTGTTTTCGTTTAAATCCACATCTTCTTCTGAAAAATCATCGTCTGGTACATTATGGTCAGATTCAATATTAAACAATCAATTAGTTTTTAAAAGATATTTTAAAAGTTATCGCTATTGGGCAACATTGCGGAATTGAAATTTTACATACAAAAGTCACTCGATTAATTGACACACATTGTTGAAATTATTTGTTAGTCGAAATTGGCTACTTTCATTATCCGATCAAATAATGACCAAAAAAATCTTTGATTAATCGTTGTTAGATACTATGATACATATTTATGTTATGAACTAGAATTTTAAATAAATCTCTTTTGCCTATAAAATTTTTGTATTTTAATGAATTTGAACTTAAAACCCAAAATAAGATTTTTCTATGAATACGACTCTTGTTTTTCCTTACATTTTAATGACTAAAATGCGTAAAGATTTTTGTAGAAGAAATCTTTATAACGTGTAGGGAAAAATCGGTTTTCTTTTGTGGTAAGCGTAGGTATTTTACAAAATTTTCTGGCAGCACTGATACCAACTTTCGAAATAAATAAAAAAAAATCTGTTTTTAATCGTTAGACCCCGATAATAAAAACTCTCATAAAAATTGAGTTTTTTTAACAACGTTTTCAATATTCGATAAAAAAAAAAACAGAAAAATGATTTAATACCCAAACAATTACTCATTCATTCATCTTTTTGTTTTAATTATGACCATAATTTTCTGTTTTTCTGTTTGTTTAATTGATAAGAAAACTTTTAGTTTAAAAATAAAGAAAAAGTGAAACAATCATAGCAGTCAAAACCAAACAATCGTCAAATAAAAACATTCTTTAAAGCGCTTAAAATTTGCAAATTGTTGTTGATTAAAGTAAAAATCCCCTGAAAAAAAACGATTCTGAAAATAAAAAATAAAAGTATCGAAATAAAAGTTTACAAATCAAAATCGAGTAAAATTAAAATCGAACAATTATTTAAGGATTAATAAAAAAAATATATAAATACCGAATATTTTTTTTTTAATATATTTTATAGTGTAATTTTTAATAATTTGAAGTATTGCATACGATAAAACAAGTAAAAATGTTAGGATTAATTTTATTACTGGAACTTTGTTTAATTTTCTGCCTTATTTTTTAAAAAATATTCTGTTAAAACACGCGTAAATCACGAGTATGTTTTTTCAGTTGAATATATAAAAAAACAAATTTATAATAACCAATGAAAGTGTGAATATTATAATCTGCCAACAACTTTATGGTACCCTATACTATAACGTACCTTTTTGCTGGAACAACGGAACGATCTTTCACCTTATTTGGCACTACGGTAAAATAATGTTATAAACCTTATCTATGAACAAGGTCCTTGTGGTAATTGCTTCTTAACTTTATTACCTATTCCAAATATTAAAAATCTTTTTTTTTTTATTTTCGGATGAAAATTTTGAAGGTTGATAGGCTCAGTTATTGGCTAAGTTTGATCAAATTTGTTACAGTAGCAAATAATTATAGAAAATTATGAGTTAAAAAGGCTATAAAAACTGATATAGAACTTCATCATCGCAGACTACTGCGATCCATGGGATCTACTGTGGTCTTTAGTTTGTTCAGCAGATCTGATGTTTTCTTAATGAATACCAGCAGATCTGAATCCATAGAGATGAATGTGTCTCCTATTAAGACCCTATGTCTCCCAAAACATTTCCATTTTAAATTATCAAGAATCCCTCATTCACATAATATGTGTTTTTCTGTCGACATCTGTGACCCCTATCCTCTTCAGAGTTAGGAGTTCAAACCGGTCTGCCTAACTTAAGAACTTCAATATATATGTCAAGGGACCGCCAAATAACTTTTTTTTTTTTTTTTGAAAATGCTATAAAAAAAACTACTGAATATTTTCCCAAATATCTTTTTTTATTTGAAAGTACAATCCTTCCGGTTAATAATGGAAAATAATTTCAGTCAAATGGCTGCCCCGGCTGGTCATGCAGTAGTCTACACGATCGGTCCAATTTTTAAGCACATTATCGATTGTGTGCAGCTGTATTTCACCAATGGCTTCAGGAATATTATCCTTTAAAGGTCAATTGGCTCTGTCTTTGACGGCACCCCACATATAATAGTCCAACGGTGTCAAATCGCGGCTCCGACGTGGCCAAACGACATCAGCTCTGCGGCTGATAATGCGATCTTCAAAAACAGGGCTCAAAACATCGAGTGTAGCTTCGGCTGTGTGGCACGTAGCGCCGTCCTGTTGAAACCACATGTTGCTAATATCCTCCTCTTCAATTTTTGTGAACAAAAATTCGTTCAACATGGCCCGATAACGATCGACATTGACTGTGACGGCCACTCCTTGCTCTTTTTCGAAGAAACATGGCCCAATTATGCCTCTGGACCAAAAACCGCACCAAACAGTGACTCGGATTGGGTGTATCGGCTTTTCAATGTATGCGTGCGGGTTTTCTGTGCCCCAAATGCGACAATTTTGCTCGTTTACATACCCGCCAAGATCAAAATGAGCTTCATCTCAAAAGATGATGTTTCTCGCAAAATTTTTAAAGTAATGTCGCAATATTTTCCAGCGTTCAGCGGAAGGATAAAACTAATTATCTGTCAAATCAGACATGAGCTAAGTGTTACCATTCACGATATAAGCACTAGTTGAAAAAAGACGTTAGATGGCGGACCCTTTATATATATATATTTATTGGCTGAGTGTAATATTGGACAATTGCTTTTTTTTCGTTTACTTCTCTTTATTGCCGCAAGAGGATGCTAAAGTCAACTAATTTATAATAAAAAATAGTATGTAAAAATTCAGATTTTAGGTACATACTTCAGAAAAAAAGCTGTAAAAACTCTGTTTATTTAGGAAAAATTTTAAAAGTTTTGTTTTTTAGTTACTTTACAATATTGTAAACAAAATATGAAAAAAAACGTCTTAAATTTTGTTTCTGGCCTTGAAAAATGCACTTATTTCAATAAAAATATTTAAATTTACCAAACTTTGAAGGAGTACTAAAAAAAAGTATAAAATTATATATAAATTATATATAAAATTATTATATATATATATATATATATATATATATATATATATATAAAATTATTATATATATATATAAAATTATATATATATATATATATATATATATATATATATATATATATATATATATATATATACGTATATATATATTTTTATTTTCGAAACTATGTAATATGTTCTATCCAATAAAAAAATTAGAACCAACTTTGTCCCACAACTTTAAAAATTTTGAAATTTAAAAAACGTGTAATTTAGAGAATTTTTCATAAATTTTACTGATTTGAAGTAGCTTAAGGTAAATAAAAAATTAAAAATAATTGAATTATCAGTTTATATACATATAATATATTGTACTAACTTAGAAATAATTAAAATTATTATTCAAATTCCAAGTTTGAAATACAGCATCGTTCTTTGCCAGATCACATAAATTTTAAATTTTTTGTTTGTTGGAAAATACACAAAATTAAAAACTTGTTGTTATAACACACCGCTACGCTAAAAAGAATTTTTTTATGAAAAGAATTAAATGTAAAAAACTATCTTAAGATATGCTTTGTCTGCTTTGTTAAGATTTTTCATATATCTATGGTTTTTCATGATAATTGTCTGTACGAAATATCATTTATCTCAGACAACTCCTTCTTTTTTTGTCTATTTGCTCTATGGGATCGAAGCACTGTGCGACGCCTAGGTTGCGGACTGATCGGCGCACTAGAGAGCATTCCAGTGTTCCAAACATCTGACAATTTCCCAATCCTTAATCAGATTGAAAATTGTAGTAAGTCTCGCTGCACAGCAAGGTTCCCGACCAATATAGAGTGTCATAAACCATTTGACAAAATAGGACAACAGACAGGTCCACCGCCCACATACTTAAAACAACAAAAATATATAACTTAAGGTATTTTTTTTATTAAAATTTTGTAATAAAAAAAGGTTTTCTGTAGCACAGAGTTGTGCTAATTACTGATATACAATAAATAAATTCAAAATAACACGTTCTTAACGTATGAAATTTTGTGGATTTAAAAAAAATTTTATTTAAAATGTATTGCAATCTGGCGAATCTGGCCTCAAGCTATTAAAAATTAGTAAAAATTATGAAAAATTATATAAATTATACATTTTTTAAATTTAAAAATTTTTTTAAGTTGTAGGACAAAGTTGGTTCTAATTTTTTGTAATTGATACCACATATTATATAGTTTTAAAAACCGAAATATAAAAATATCTATTCTATACATTTTTCTTAATACTCCTTGAAAGTTTTGTAAATTTAAACTTTTTGTTGAAATAAGTGCGTTTTTCAAAGTAGAGAAAAAAAACAAAAACAATAAATAAGATTTAAAACTTTCTTTGTTTTGTTTATAATATTGTAAAGTATTTAAAAAGCCAAACTTCAAAAAATTTCTTAAACTTATAAAATTTTTACAGCTATTTTTCTGAAGCACCCAAAATACATTTTTACATAGTATTTTTTATTATAAATTAGTTGAGATTAGGCGCCCTCTTGCGACAATATAGAGAAGTAGCCGTAACACATGTCCAGTATTTTATTCAGTGGGCTATTACCATTCAAAAAATATATATTTTGTCTAAGTCCGTAATACAATATCTTTTAGCATGTCACTGAATCACTTCTTATCAAGAAATATAAAATCGGCTGCAAAGTTGAATCGCCTCAAAAGACGAGAAGTTTTTCTGAAACGGGTTTTGGAAATTGGCTCGAAGGTGGGGAAAACATGTCCGCAGTAATTTGTTAATGTATTATCTTTTTTGAGCTAAAGAAAAGTCCGAATTAATTTGGGAGTACAAATACGTAAATTATACTTATTTTCGTTGTAAATAAACGACGAACTACTTTAAATAAAAAACCTCAACCGGGTTTTTTAATACCCAGTGGGTCGCCAACCCTGGCGTTGACAGACATTTTAATAGTTCCGTGTAAAGACTACCATACTTTAAGTTCAATATGTATAATATAAATAATATATAATAAATACGTTAATGGACTATCTTCCCTAGAAATTATGAATTTTTTTGACTTGTTAGCACATAGAGCCATTTATACGAACTCAGCACACTTACAAGGCAATATTTGTCTTCACCGAATTTCGTAAAATAGAAAAATATCCCGGGAATTACTGACTTGTTCGTCTTCTGACTGAAATGTGCATGATCAGTATAGACCAACTTTCATAGCTATTTACAATAGTAAGATGTTAAGAAAAACCTAAGTTAAATACATTAATTTTTTTATATTGAATATTCTACTGAAACAGGATAAATCGCAACTTTTTCGATTATCGCTTTACAATTTGCCTGAGATTTATATGACATATATATATTGAGCCTTATTTGCTATTATATCGTAAGCGACTAAAGGCAAATTTTTGTATAGAATATTTTTATTGTTTTTCATTTAAACGGTTCAATACTTTACTTGGATTTAAGTGGTCAGCAATATTATTAAATCCTAGCTTTATAATAAGACTTACATATGTATAATGTTACACATTTAATGTTTAAATTTAAAATGGACCTTACGATGTTCATGGTTTTAGAGGTTAACCATACATAGTTTCGGGCGTTTTTGTAGAGGTTCATAACTTCGAATTGGCAACACTGCTTTATTTGACAACTAATTTAACAACTGGTAGTTGCTTTTTGTTTCGTTTAATTGGACATTTCATTATGGATAGACTTACATCAGAAAAACACTTGCAAATTGTTGAGTTTTGAATAGAATTTCCATTCACAATTTTGTTCTCCGATGAAGCCAATTTTTAGTTGAATGTATGGTGCGCTTTATGGTCCACATATCTTCAAAAATGATGATGGTCAGAACATGATTAGAATTTTTTTCAATTAACTGGCATTAATCATGCTGATATGTGGTTCCAACAGGACGAATCCTCTGCCAAACAGCGCGCGCTTCCATTGATTTAATAGTCCAAATAATTGGCCACCAAGATCTTGCGTTTTAACCCCATTGGCTTGTTTTCTTTAAGGTTATGTAGACACTTATCTGCGTCGTTAAATCAGAGACAATTGAACACCTAGAAATCGACATTCGAAGAGTTATTGGCGAAATACAGCTGCATATGCTGGTAAAAGTTTGGAAAAATTGAGGTTCCAGATTGCCATATGGCCGAAATCACATTTAATCATTACTTTCATAAAATTTCTTTGTTTTATTATGATTCAAACTTGTGTAAATGTAAAAAACAAACGATATTTCAACTGAGAATTTTAAGTCAGTTATATACATATGTAAACATATTTACAAGTCATTTGTTTTTATTTGTAAACATTTCCTAATTCATTCTTTCTAATGACCATACATTATAATAAGGGCCATTAAAAAACGACATGCCGATAACTGATATTCTGTTCATAAGAAAGGACTTTACCAAACAAACTGAAAATTATTTGCTCACGTGTTACTTCAACTTTACTTATTACAAAATATTAATTTTTATACATTTTCTCTTTCTTACTTTCAGCATAATATAGTGAAAATATAAGGAGACAATAATAAAATACTGGCACTCCTTTAAAATATTAATTCAACAGAATAATTAAATAAAAAATAGTTTGTTAAATAGAAGACAACCAAATAGCTTATGCCAACGAGAACAATTCGATACACATTCTCTGTCAGTTGTAATAAGATTTTAACACAAACGCCGTCATCATGAGCGCTAAATTTTATATTTTATTTATAAATATTTCGCTAATGGTAAGTTCAATTTTAAAATAGATATTGGTTTTACTTCATATTAAACCTTAAAAACTTTATTTACTTGCAGATACTTCTGTCGTCTGGTACAGGCCAAGAAAATGAAGCGATAACAGCTCCTGTTACTGTTACTGAGTCGATTTCGGAATCGACACTTCAGCCTGAAGAGGATAACATTTATTTGACTTGTGATTTTGATTTGGAAAACATTGAGAGTCTTTTACAGTATCTGCCCGACATTTGCACCGAAATCTATTACAATCGCATCAACGATTCAACCCTTTACAATTTGTATCTGGAAGAGTCTCAGAGTTTTGACGAATTATATAAGAAATTAAATGCTTACGAATTACGTAATCAACCCAAAGGCGACAAGGCCGAGTTAAGTGAATATCCATTCGAAGCTAAATTACGTAATGAGATCTACATTACAGTAGATTGGGCCCAATGTATAACAACAGCCAGTGATTCAGTCACAGATTATTTGAATTGCTTGACAGCAAAACGTTTAGAAATGACCGATTTAATACCATCCATAGAAAAAAATGTTAAATATGAAATGTTAAGTATAGAAGATATTCTAGGAAAAGAATTATAAGAAAACAATAATTAAATTTTAAAAATTTTGGCAGCCGTAAAAGTAAACAAATAAAAGTTAAGGTCTTATTTTCTAAATCACTTGAGTAATGATTTACGTTCTTAATATGAACATTGTTTTTATAACCAAAATAAATTATATAGAAATAAGGTAATTCATCACCTAAGTGATTGGGCCTGTTCGTAAATGCATCACTGCGCTGCATCACGATGGCAAACTTTTATTACAGAAAATAAAATAATGCAACTATTAAAGCATACAAATTTGCGGCATCACTACCTTTTATTTGCACAAGCACATATTGGATTAAATAGTGAGTTTAGGTTGTTTTAAAGCTCTAAATATCATGACATAGTGCTGTGATGCGTTTAAGAACTTGCCTATTTACATTATAAGCCCTTCAAAAAAAAAAAAAGAAAATAAAAAAATATTTGTATCTGTACCATTACTAACATTACTAAAGAGTTAAAAATAAATTCGCATAATATCGTTTGTATCGCTGTGCTCGATATTTTATATACCATATGTAAGTAACTAAATAAAGTACAACAATTCTGGAACCTTTAAAAGGGTATATATACTCGTATATATATATATATAAGGACTACAAAATCCGTTGTAATTGATGTTCTTTGAAATACGCTTAAACGAAAGGCGAATTCAATACCAAGATTTTGATGTATACTACCTTGATCAAAAAAAGTTTCAGGATTTACACCCATGTGGTGGTCCCATCGTTACGATTTGAGTTTTTTTCTTTTTCTTTTTCTTTTTTGTTAAGTTGGTAAAGCTGTTGTTGGTATTCCCTTTTAATCCTAGCGTCATAGCTGAACATTCAGTTTTCGGTATGTTCATCAATGCTTCTTGCGATTTTTCAATTATTTCCTCTCGACTGCTGAAATACGTTCCCCGTAATGGTTTTTTAATTCGATTGAACAGAAAGAAGTCACAGGCAGCCAATTTAGGTAAATTCGGTGGCTGTTGGATGGTATTTGTGCATTTTACGTCAAAAAGTTTCAAATAATGATGGCACTGTGCGACAGTACGTGTTTTCTGCCCACAATTCTGGTCTCTTTCGACGAATTGCTTCAGGCAAACATCTCATAACGCCCAAGTTATACTCTTTGTTTACTGTCTGGCCTTCTGGCAAAAATTCACGATGCACTACACCGTTGTAATCCATTAAAACCGTGAGCATTACCTTCTTTTTTGATTGAAAATAGTCTCGGCGCATTTAGTGAACGTCATTCATTTGCCTGATGTCTGGATTGCGTGTCGTGCTCATAAGCTCACGTTTCGTCTCCAGTAATGATACTTTCGATGAACGTGGGATGACGTGTGTTGCGACCTCAACACAGTAAAAATTATAAAAAATCGCCTACACAAATAGAGATAGATGTACTCTTGACTACGTAGCTTTTGCAAATGTCAAGCTATGACGCTAAGATTTAGCGGGAATATCAACAACAGATGTATCAACATGGGTGTAAATTCGGAAACTTTTTGATGAAGGTGGTATACATAAAAATCTTGGTATTGAATTCACCTTTCATTTAAGCGCTTAAAAAATAACATTAGCTAGCGCATTTCAGAGAACATCAGAAAGCTTTTTGATCAAGGTAGTATGCAGTTTTTGTAAGTCCATTAGTCCGCGAGTTAATTACTTGAAAACGAAATTTGTTGCAGCATTTAAACTTTGTCTGAGTTAGAAAATAAAGAGTCCGCCAAATAATTTTTTTTTTTTTTTTTTTTTTTGAAAAAGCTATAAAAAAAATACTGAATATTTTCTCAAATTTATTTTTTTATTTGAAAGTACAATCCTTCCGGTTAATAATGGAAAATAATTTCATTCAAATGGCTGCCTCGGCTGGCCATGCAGTAGCCTACACGATCGGTCCAATTTTTAAGCACATTATCGATTGTGTGCAGCTGTATTTCACCAATGGCTTCACGAATATTGTCCTTTAACACGTCAATTGTCTCTGGCTTGTTGGCGTAACACTTATCTTTGACGGCACCCCACAAATAATAGTTCAACGGTGTCAAATCGCAGCTTCGAGGTGGCCAAACAACATCAGCTCTGCAGCTGATAATGCAATCTTCAAAAACAGGGCGCAAAACATCGAGTATAGCTTCGGCTGTGTGGCACGTAGCGCCGTCCTGTTGAAACCAAATGTTGCTAATATCCTCCTCTTCAATTTTTGTGAACAAAAATTCGCTCAACATGGCCCTATAACGATCGCCATTGACTGTAACGGCCACTCCTTGCTTATTTTCGAAGAAAAATGGCCCTCTGGACCAAAATCCGCACCAAACAGTGACTCGTCTTGGATGTATCGGCTTTTCAGTGTAAGCGTGCGGGTTTTCTGTGCCCCAAATGCGACAATTTTGCTTGTTTACATACCCGCCAAGATCAATTGAGCTTCATCTGAAAAGATGATTTTTGATTCTGCAACATTACCATGATTTTCAAAGTAATGTTGCAATATTTCCCAGCGTTGTTCAAGCGTATACACAACCATATTCGTTCAGCGGAAGGATAAAACTAATTATCTGTCAAATCAGACATGAGCTAAGTGTTACCATTCACGAAATAAGCACTAGTTGAAAAAAAGAACGTTAGATGGCGGACCCTTTTTTTAAAACTTTGTATACAGAAAACATATGTAGAAAGCTTCCATTTGGTGTGTGGCTTCACTTGTTCAACTGGGCGGTGCCACGCCGATATAAGATTTGTATTTATATGCTTATATATTTAAAATGGTAATAGTAAGAGTCTCTAAATTTGGCCTAAATAACTTTGTGGTCAATACAAATCACCTCCAATACAAAGTAAATACTGATTTTTGTATATCTTTGAAACGGTAATTGTGGAATGTTCTGAATTTGGTCTAAATATCTTAGTAGTTAATACCATCATCAGACGAAATGTGGGCGAAATTGAATAAGTGGATGTGGCATCTCTCATACAAATTAAGTATTTATTTTCGTATATCTAGAGAACGATGAGAATAAAAGGTTCTGAATTTGTTCAAAATAACTTCTTAAATAGCACAAACCATCAGTTAAAAAGTAGGCGAAACCGGATAAGTAGACATGGTACCTCCCATACAAATTAAGTAATGATTTTTGTATATCTTGAGAATGGTCAGAGTGAAGTTTCTAAATTTTGTTTAAATAACTTGGTAATCAATACCAACCAAAGAACGGTAACAATTAAAGCTTTCTTTATCTATTCACAACAGTCAAAGAGCAGGTACAACACAAAGGCTCCCAGCAACGCGTGAAGAATGACCCTAGTGCAATATGAATGGAAAAATGTTATAGCTTTTAGTAGTCAATTTATTTCTCGAAGTATTGTGAACCTTTATCTTACAATAAACATTCTTTATTCACCTAACCACTGTTGCCAGCTTTTTATGATCAGCACGCGCGGACCTCTTACTCAAAAGGCGCTAAAAAGTACTTGTAAACAAAAGCACTGTAAAAAATCGCTAATAATGTTTAAAAATATACTGAAATTGTAAAAAATAGGTCTATTATTTAAAATTTCTATTTTTACAGATGGTATTAGATAAGGTTGTGTTCTTTTTCCACTGTTGTTTAACATTGTCCTCGTTGTCCTGGTGACTTAACACAGAGTTTGAAGACCTGGACTACGCAGACGACATCTATCTCCTGGTTCACAGACATTGTGAAATGCAAAGAAACAGGATTATATGCAGGCAGAAGCATACAAAGCGGGCTTGCAGACAAACATCTCCAAAACCAAAGTTATGCCAGCCAACGCTAATAACACGTCGATCTTTCGAATTAGAAACAGAAATTGTGGGATATTCCGTCTTTTTGTTATCTCAGCAGTTTCCTCATGATGTCCGGCGATTATAATGCTGATATTCGGAACAGTTTGAAGCTTTTAGATTTTAATTTATTTTCGAGATATGCCACAACTTATTTATAACGTTGATATCAGAAGACTGTGGCTGTGAATGGGGACAGTTGTACAATAACCGCATTAGTAAATAGCTGCTAAATTTTCTTTTAAAATGGTGGTATACTTATACTAGTCCATTATTCCATCAATAAAAACCAGCTGGACAGGGCCCGCTACAGACATAGAGTTCCAATTCAGTATACTCCTTTAGTTATTATATCATATATATCGTTATTCTACTTAAGTCTTCAAAAATGGGTCCTCAGATTTGTGTAACATTTCAAAAACCCTATTTATATTCATTTTTATCAGGAATAACGTAATTTTTACAGCATGAAGCATCTTAAGTCCATAGTTTATCGTAAGTAATCGATAGAGTTGGCTACCCTACCGTCATTGATGAGCATCTTCGCCCTCTCCTGTACGCGGTTCAGAAGCTCTAAAATAGACTTTGAAGCACCGGCCCATACATGAGAGTTGTATTCCATTTTGGGACGGATATAGGTCTTGTAAATATTAAGGAGATCAGATGGGGTGAAGTATTTCTTGCACCGTCTCAAAAAACCAAAGCACTTGAATGCTTCTTTTGACACTTGAAATATGGATCATTCCAACGAACGTCACAGTGAATTCTCATGCCCAGAACATCAAGAGCATCTGATTCCTCAATATCCACATTACCCATTGACACAGATGACAGCACACCACCACGCCTGTGTGTTAAAAAACAACATTGAGTCTTACGTGCATTAAAATCGACCCTGTTCGCACGACCCCACTCGGAGACCTTCACCAGGTCACTTGTGAGTGTGTCGTTCATATTCATCCTTCTTACCCCAACCTCCAAAAGGCTCGGTCTACGATCAAAGGAATATGAGTGACAAATGTTGCTGTCATCCGCAAAAGAGTAGATAGGATTAGAAGTGAGAAGAAGAAAGTCGTTAAGAAATATTAGAAAAAGAGTAGGAGAACAGAGCCTTGCGGTACCCCTGAGTTTACCCTGGATTCGTCGGATGAGACCCCATCTATAACCACTCTTATAGAGCGATCTCTGATAAAACTCGATATAAATCGAGAGAAGTGACTACCGACACCAAAAGCATTAAGTTTCGAAATGAGAGCCTCGTACCAAACTCTATCAAACGCCTTTGATATATCCAGAGCCACAACCTTACTCTCGCCAAAACCATGAATGGACTTGTTCCACTTCTCCGAGAGCAACGCCAGCAGGTCACCAGTAGAACGGCCCTTTCGGAAACCGTACTGACGATCGCTAAGTAAATCGTTGGACTCCAGTAACCCACAAGGTGGTGATTAATCATACTATCCATAACCTTGGAGAGTGTGGAACAAACTGCTATTGGACGGTAGTTCTCAGGGTTACTAGCCTCGCCCTTTTTGGGGATTGGCGTTACATTAGCAACCTTCCAGCAAGATGGAAAAATAGCGGCGCGATATGACGCACTGAAAAGGTGAGCTAATGGACGCGCAAGCGTCGAAGAGCACTGCTTCAGGACCAGTGCTGGTATGCCATCCGGCCCAGAAGACTTGTTAACGTTGAGATTTGCAATTGAATTAGTTATTTTTTAAATTTAGTGATTTTCTATTCCTTACAAAAAATTACAAATAGAAAAAGGCTAACCTAGCGCGTTTCTTAAAAAAAGGACTGAAGAGAAGAAATTCGACTTTTCGGTGGTTGAAACGCACTAAATTGACAACACTGCATTGGACCAATAACTCTGTAAAAATCATCATGACAACCCCTGGCACTATCTGGCTAAATTCTCTTTAAGTTTTAATTAAATTTCGGACACCACACTAATTGAGTCAAGAGATTTAAATTTGCTTGTATTAATGGCCTAAGCAATAAACTATACTATCAAACATTATTATTTAAAAACTCACTAAAACCCGGCGTGCTTCTCTACCCCTATATTAATTTTTATTATTTTAACTGTTATCTTAGTTACAGTTTTTATATTTTTTCCCAATTTTATGCCACTACGGTCCAAGTCCAAACGTTTAAAATAGCCTATAAATCCTCCCAGAGAGACACTGTAGGTTCTGCTATTTAGCTGTATCCAGTCAGCAAACAAACACACATTCATTGTCATATAGTACACCTATATACTTAAAATAACTTTTATCCGGTATTCTTCGTGCAATACCCACTTCTTGGCTGATGTTGACATATAACTAATTGTAATTGTAGAGAACATACACAAAATTCCATAATTAGTATAAATGGAAGTTGCCGCGCCCACCCATCCAATATTGCCTAGTTACTGATGATGTGCATAGTTCACGACATTGTTTGAACCAAATTTAGAACCTTATACTTTTACTGTTATCAACGTACACAAAAATTATAAATATTTACTTTGTAAATCCACTTCCGCCCACTTTTTGACTAATGATTTGTAGACTATGAAGTCATTTAGACCAAATTCGGAAGCTTTAGATTTAACTAATATATACAAAATGCCTAATTATCTGATTACGCCCACTTTTTGTATGAACGTGGCACCGCCGAGTTTAAATTTTTGAAATGTATATAACCTATAGTCCCTTCAATACATACAGAGATAATGTAAAAATGTCCAAGAATACGGTTCAGCCATTTAGCTGTCTATAGACTTCAAACAAACATAAAGGGTGGGCAAATTTGAGATCAGGAAGTAAATTTTTTGACAAATTCGGTTTTATTCATACCAATATAAAATAGAAATATTGGATTTAATAATCGAATATGAGGTCGAGCAAATGTCCACCTCAAGCACGTCAACAGACGTCTGCTCTTTTCACAAAATTTTGAACCACATTTTGCGACAAAGCTTAGCTTATCTCGTCAATGCAGCGCCGAATTTCATATTTCAGAGTGTCAGTTGTTTGTGGTTTGTTCACGTAAACGCGGTCTTTCAAATGGTCCCGGAGAAAATAATCCAGCGGCGTTAAATCACAGGAACTAGGCGGCCAAATGACACCACCAAATCGAGAAATTACGCGACCGGAAAATATATCAAGCAATAACTGAATTTTTTGGCTGTATGTGTAGCTTGTGGCTACAAAAAATTGGTTATCTTGATTTCCAAAGAATTCTCGCTGACGACGTTTCCTTGCTCATTTCCGAAAAAATACGGGCCGATGATGCCGCCTAATCACAAACCGCACCATACGGTCACTTTTTTGGATGTAATGGTTTTTCGAGGACTGTTTGTGGATTTTGTGAGCCCCATATGTGACATATTTGTTTGTTTGTATAACCGTCTAATTGAAAATGGGCCTCACCACTAAAGATGATTTTGTTGAAAAATGCGTTGTTTTCGTTCAGTTTTTCAAACAGTAAATTTTCACAATTAAAATTCTTTGTTCAAGAGCGTATCGTTCTATAGTTAAAATTTCCCAATTTTTTACTAAATAAGTGTCAAAGGTTGACAGCTCGATTTTTTACATTTCATCATTTGACAGCCAATTTACTTCCTAACCTGAAATTTGCCCATCCTGTACATATCATTGTTCTCATGTAGAAAGGCCCCAACTCAAATAATTCCAATTTTACAGGAGAGGGTAAAAACGTTACAGAAACTATAATTTCAAAAATGTAACTGTTATTTTAAATGTAAGGTATAAATAAAAATCAAACAAATTTGGTGTTAAGATTATTTTTTTTTTTTTCAATTTTAAAAATTTTAATATGAAAGGAAGAGATAGGGCCTTTTATTATCGATGTTCTGAGCATAAACGGAAGTTACTCGCAGGGCTTTTTACATAACGTTCAAAACAAGTTATATGCTGAAAATTGATTCCTCTCGTGAAAGTTATGGCCGCAAAAAAGATATATTTTACTGTCAACACCAATCATATTATCATTTCTCTTTCTGTTTGCGTTGCATTTCGACTTGTCTGCTACCGTCAATCACTTCTTTAACGTCAGTTCGCTCCTTAGTTGCAAATGCTCACTTACCTTCAAATATTACAATCTGACGACATTTCGATCAAACTTTAGTGACTCAGCCAAGGTGTGCCGATCAGAAATAAATTCATCAACTGACTCCACTGGCCCTGTACACTTGAGCTAAACTTGAACCTTTAAAAAATTACATTTCCATGAGGTTAAAAGTATATATCGAACGCGCTTAGTACCTATAACAATGTGATGAGGTTTTACAATTGATTTGAAGAAATATCTCCTTCTCCTTTCGCCCACTGGTACTCAGTTTGGATACTATTACATTAACTTTCGAATCTTTAACTCCAAACAAGACATTTCACGGGTTGTTGAAAATTATGTTGTTCAGGTAGAGGCATGTTTGTATCCACCATGACCAACGGCATATGCTGATTGCCATATTAATATCGCGTAAAAATTATTTTGTTTTACGAAAATAAAGGGTGGGCAAATTTGAGTTTAGGAAGTAAATTGGCTTAAAAACATTTTTTTTTTTTTTTTTTTTTGACAAATTCAGTTTTATTTATACCAATAGAAAATATGTAGAAATATGGGAATTAATAATAGAATATGATGTCGGGCAAATGTCCACTTTTACCATGTCGGCAGACGTCCGCTCTTTACACAACATTTTGAACCACATTTTGATTTTTTTTTTCTCGTCAAGATAGGCTTCAGTTTCAGCGATTACTTCATCATTGGACTTCAATTTCTTTCCAACAAGCATTTGCTTGAGATCTGAAAACAGGAAAAAGTCGCTGGGGGCTAAATCTGGAGAATACGGTGGGTGGATTAGAAGTTAGAAGCCCAACCCATTCAATTTTGCCATCGTTTTCATCGATTTGTGACACGGTTTGTGAGCTCATGAGGCAACCACTTTGAACAGAGCTTTCGCATACCAAAATGTTTGTATAAAATGGTAAGAACACTACCATCTGATATCTTGACGATGTTAGCTAGCTTATGCAACTTCAATTTGTGATCGTCTATAACCAGCTTATGGATTTTCTTTTTAATGTTCTCTGGAATAACAGCTTTATTTTAGCGTCAACTGCGCTCTGCACCATATAAATTCAGCAATCCACTTCTCTACCATTTGTGTCGATAAAGCAGAGTTCGGATAATGTTTATCAAGCCATTGTTTGGTTTCCTCTGTATTTTTTTCATCAAAAAACAAAACTCGAAATACATGATTATATTTTTTTTCAATAACAAAAGTTACTTCACACAAAATGCTATAACTCAGGAATAAATAGCCAGATTGCTGTCAAATTTATACACATATCGTTTGAAGATTAGTACTAACTAAAAACCATATGTATAAAATTCTACTTACGCCATCTATGTGTCATCCTACTGACTTATTGAGTGACCTTTTATGTTACTTTATTGTTTATATTGTTACGTTTTAACCTATTTAAAACGTTTGAATTCTTTTAAATTGCGTTAAAATTATATTAAACACCACTATTGTTGTTGTCTTACAGTTTTTATTTACTATACTACAACTTTTACACACTTTGTCTTAATACAGCAAATTAAGATTCGCTTATACAGCACTTTTTATTTACGCCTGAACAGGATTTTTCTTATTGACAGCCAAACGATAACTTACTCACCAACCGCAATGCGCAAACTTTAAAAGCATTTCATTATTATTTCCGAATGTTCTAGTACAGACTCAAATCTTCGATTTATCTACGTTAATTCAAATGATGTAAAATTATATTACACAAAAAAGGAATCGAACTGGCACCACCGTTAGACATGCAGATGGTAGCACTCTTAATTAGTACAGACACATGCCAATACGTTTTATAGCTAAAATCTCATAATAAGTCCCTGACGTGGTGAATTTTATCTTCAGCATTTTCATTTTCGTAACAATATTGGTCTTATATTGTTTTACTCGCAGTCAAAAAGTAATATAAGACAAAAAAATTTAGTTTTTATATTTAATATTCTTGAGATTTATTATTGTATTGTAAGGTGCTAACAATCAAAATTTTTGCATTATTTCCTTGAAATTTGAATGAAACACAAACTTTTGAAGCTTTTTCATACTTAAACTTATAAATGAGTTGTTGAATCAATGTCAAGAAATATGACAGAAATGATATTTGTAATAAAAAATACCTCATTCTGCTTTTACACGATTGATAATTTCCAGGTAATATAGTGTAAAAACAAGATTAGATATAAAATGAGATCTTTATTAAAAACTCCTAAATAGAGTTTTATTTCAAAAATCTTTGTCATAAAATACGAAAAAATAAAACTCCCCTTTTAAGTTCTTTTTTTAAACTTTTTTTTTCGTTGAAAAACAACTTTTTCTGCTGATTACGTTACGGTCCCTGACAAAATGATAAAATTTATCGTTTTTTAGGCATAAATTTAAAACAGAATTTCTTTAAACATTTTAATCGAAATTTTATTTACAATAATTCTTATTTTAAATATGAATTTTAAACTGAATTAACTAAAGTTGTATATTAAATATATTTTGTTTTTTTTTTTTTTTTTTTTCGTAATATTAAAGGACTAAAGTTATACCAAGTATGTATGTATGTATATAATATGTGTGTGTATAATATAAAATTTATTTATTTACTTTTAATAAATATCAATCTTTTATACTTATAAATTTATAAAACTTTACTTAATTATTTATATTTTTTTTTTTCAAATTTTAATATCATCATGAATATAAAAAATCAAAACAGATTTATTTATTTATTTATTTTTAAATAAGTACAAAATATTTAAAAATTAAGGCGAATGTGTAAATAAGAATTGCTTAAACCATATTTACATCCATATAAGGGCCTTTGTTAATTACATATAATTTTTTTTAATAACCCTGGAGCTGTTCTTTTAAACAATTCATTAGACACATACATATGTATGTCATATGTCAGTTTAAATGCGCATTATTTACTCAATTACTTATCGCCTTTCAATTTTAAATGTTATTTTTTCTAAAATAAAATTCTGCATTAAATTACACATGTACCTTAAAAAACAGAACCTATAATTTTTACGTATTTATTTAATATTTTATTGTAAATTACAAACAATAAATTTTAATTATTACACAAAAACAGAGATTTACTATTAATTTACAAAAAAAAAACAGAAAATTTTATTATAAATAAATTTGTTTTAGAGAACACATGTAGAGTTGTTGGAAACTAATTAAAATTTATAGTATTATTTGATGTATATTTTCATATTTTTATACCCTACAATACCACATGCCTTCAAATAAACAATTTTTAAAAGTACTCATTTACGTACTTTTTTAGCATATTACTTAAAATCAGTTCACAATTTCGGGTAACTTTCACGACTTCACTGATAACATCATTAATGCTACAAACACATAGACGACGGCAGGCTACGCAACTACACGACTACAAATGCCGTTAACGGCAAGCAAGTCGCGTAGTCAGCCACTTAAATATAATCGAAACGATATCATAATAAAGCTGGTCTAAACAAAAGATGTTTTCATAAATAAAATTTAAAATTACAATTGCAGCAACTTCTTTTAATGCGCATTCCTTTCTTTATATTATTTGCTAGCTAAAGCCCAGCGTGCTTCGCTATCCCTTTCTTTGTTATTTTCTTTAACTATTATCTTAATTATAAGTTTTAACTCTTTTTCTCCATTTTAGCCACATCCGGTTTAAGTTCAAACATTTAAGATATCCTATATTTACTTCCAGAAAGACTGTAGAAATTTCAATATAATCGGTTTTGCTTTTTCAGTCTTCAAATAAACACGCATTTAATTTTATATTAAGATAGATGTGTATGCAGATAGCTTTTAGCTTGTATGTTTTCTGTATCACCCGCTTATTGGCTAATGTGGATAGATAACAAAGCTTAAATAGTTGTCGTTTTCCACATATACAAAATTCAATATTTAGTATGAATGGAAGGTCTCAAGCCCACTTATCCAATATCGCCCATTTAGTGACTGATGATGTGCATTGTTCACGATGTTGTTTAAACCTAATTTATAAACTTTTACTATCACCGTTCTCAAGATATAAAAAAATAATATTTACTTTGTATGTAAGGTACCACGCTCACTTGTCCAATTTCGTCTTTTAGAGACTCTTTATGTTACCATTTTGAAGATATAGACACATGAAAATTAACTTTGTGGGAGTGGCACCGCTCAGTTGGAATTTTTGAAATTAATATAACCCTAAGTTCATTCTAGACATATAGAGAGATACTGTAAAACTTTAAAGAAAATCTTAGCAAAAGTAGTCTTGTAGCCGTGTAGTTGTGTTTCTATCAAAATAATCGTATTCATAGAAACGTGTGTACACTATTTTTTGTAGTTTGTAGTCCGTAGCCTGCCGTCGTCTATGTATTTCAGGCATAATCAGTTTTTGATATCTAATCGCGTTGTGTTTCATTTCAAACAAAATAAGGCTTTTTTAAATTGTTGTCAACTCTTTACTATTACGTTAATTTTGGTGATGATCAATTTTGCTTTCTATTAAAATCAATTACTTTGCCCCCTTGTATCTAGCTAAGTCACGTGGGTTACTTCTTTTCAACAGGTGCGAACTTAGGCTGCTTATGAGCCTATTTACCGGAAATTGTGGTCTCAGATTCCCTTAGCATATCCTAGGAAATGTTTCTTCTGTTTGGTATAGATTCTACGGGTTGGTAGTTTCGCAGTATGATGATTCTGGAGGAGCCACGTTGACTCCAAGTGGAGCATTTGCTATTTCATCAAGAAGGATAATTGGCTTCGTTAGTAGCCTCAATCTGTTTTTGACAACACTTAACCATTGCACAGTGGTTCCTGCTATAGGCCAAATTTGTTAATTCAATAATATTCAACTAGAACAAGCTTTATAAAGGTATATTAGTTTTTGTTTCATTTCCACCGTTCGTGTTAAGAATAGCCTCAAAAAAGGAGAATATTATTAGATTCAAAAAAAGGACAACATAAACTAGTTTGAAACCATAGAAAGTTGTCCCGTATTAATTTAATTTGAAAATGGAAGTGTTTACTTTATTTTAATTAAAATAAATTTATTGTCCTTAGCCTGTTGATTATTTATTACAAAAATTCATTTCTCTCCAAAACATTTTTATTTTTTACTCATGAGTACTTGATTTCAGTAAACGTTTTAGTTGTATTCCGCCATGATTCCTCCAATCGGATTTTTTATTATTATTAGCTAATATTTTGAGATGCCAGTGTTAGAATTGTTCGCTACTGCATAAAGTTGATCAGACCTGCGCTTGTTATATCCGGCGAACTCGCGCAATCACCCATAATTCTGGTGGGGTGCATTCATTATGATGCAGGTTGAGCCATCGATCTGTTCCCTCGTTGCAGTGCTGCTCTGATCGTTCCCCAGGTTGGAGTGCCGAAATTCGTTATGAGCATTAAAGTCTCCCATCACCTCACGGTTATTCCCATCGTGCACTGACGCGATGTTCGGGCGTTAGCCTGCTGTACAGCTGTTCATCAGTGGGATATAGACGGTGAGCAATTCAATTTTGGTAGTTTTGGATATGATAGCTATTCCTTGTATTTCCATAAGTGGATCGTTTGCAGCACTGGGTAATGTCAATCTATATTGCACTGTGTTGTCCATAATAAATGCGATACCTCCGCCGCCTCCTCTAGTAAGATCCTTCCTAATGACATTGAAATTACCAAAACTGTGTAGTGATGACATGGCAGATGACATAATTGTCTCTTTTATTGCTGCTACTTTTACTTTGTGTATCCGCATAAAATTCGCTATCTCCGCTATTTTGTTCCGAAGGCCGTCGCAGTTAAACTGCATTAGATTAGTTGTTTCCGGGCGTACTGTCGGAGTTAGTAGCGTGAATGGAGATTGTTGATCAGTTGTTGTTGTGCCAGTGTAGGTGGCGTGCTGTCTGTTGGCGTTGGTGTTATTGGAGAAGAAGGTGGTACAGAGCTATTTCTTTGGTTTTAGGACAAATTTCGAAATAACACTATACGACAAAATAGAATGAAGTAGAAATACCTGGAAAGTGATATAATATTTCTGATAAGCATTATCAAGTTCAACAAGAACCTGCGTTTGAGATTTTCATAACACCTCCGAAATCTTGAGTTAAGAGTAAAAAGCCGTTTATTTAAGCCTTCATGCACTTACATGCTAATAACTCACTTGAATATAAAGCGATTTTAGGTTCCTCCAATTATATATAGAAAAAACACGAACAAACCTTTACATAGGTAACCTTGAGGAATCTGTGTTTATTTCTCAATCACATTTTTTATTTAATTTTTTGCAAATTTCCCAAGTTTAGAAATGTATTTACACACTATCTTATATAGCAACCAAACTATTGACGAATTTATTGAAGAAGTAAGTTTAGTAATGAATAAAACGCCAGTAGTTTTTAAAAATCTATTGGCAATTGGCGGTATCATTAGGGATTTCAGTCAACAACTCATGAAAATATCGTGCACTTATTATCTTTCAGGATCCTAATATAGGGTCCGCCAAATAATTTTTTTTTTTTTTTTTTTGAAAATGTTATAAAAAAAAATGCAAAATATTTTCTCAAATTTCTTTTTCTATTTGAAAGTACAATCCTTCCGGTTAATAATGGAAAATAATTTCATTCAAATTGCTGCCTCGACTGGCCATGCAGTAGCCTACACGATCGGTGCAATTTTTAAGCACATTATCGATTGTGTGCAGCTGTATTTCACCAATGCCTTTACGAATATTGTCCTTTAAAGCGTCAATTGTTTCTGGCTTGGTGGCGTAACACTTATCTTTGACGACACCCCACAAATAATAGTTCAACGGTGTCAAATCGCAGCTCTGAGGTAGTCAAACGACATCAGCTCTGCGGCTGATAATGCGATCTTCAAAAACAGGGCGCAAAACATCGAGTGTAGCTTCGGATGTGGCACGTAGCGCCGTCCTGTTGAAACCAAATGTTGCTAATATCCTCCTCTTCAATTTTCGTGAATAAAAATTCGTTCAACATGGCCCGATAACGATCGCCATTGACTGTGACGGCCACTCCTTGCTCATTTTCGAAGAAAAATGGCCCAGAGGCATACTCTGGAATCCGCTCCAAACAGTGACTCGTCTTGGGTGTATCGGCTTTTCAATGTATGCATGCGGGTTTTCTGTGCCCCAAATGCGACAATTTTGCTTGTTTACATACCCGCCAAGATCAAAATGAGCTTCATCCGAAAAGATGATTTTTTGGGCAAAATCGGCATCTTCTGTAAGTCGATCGCAGGCCCAGATTCCCAGCGTTGTTCAAGCGTATACACAACCATATTCGTTCAGCGGAAGGATAAAACTAATTATCTGTCAAATCAGACACGAGCTAAGTGTTACCATTCACGAAATAAGCACTAGTTAAAAAAAAAACGTTAGATGGCGGACTCTACATATCCGGGCAACGAAAACTTTTTCAATTAAGTCTAAAAAGACGGGAAGTAGTCATTCGACCCATTTTCATATTTGACTGCCAATATTTTTTTATTGATGATTTTTCTGAATTAATATTTTGTGACTTTTATTAAAATTGGAATAAAATTTAATTTAAAAGCATTACTGAATAAATAGCGCAGCTAAATAGAAAGACGGACAGGGTTTAGAGCTGCAAAACTATCGATAGTCGGCTCATTCGACAAACTATCGAAACTATCGATAGCTTTTAAGGGCTGAGTTAGTGAAAACAACGTACAACGTAAGACTTTACACTATTGTCAAACTTTAGATGTTAGTTAATGAAAATGTATCGCAACAGCTAGTTCAGTCAGCCGTTTATTGTCAAAGTAATGCCAAAGTTGACATTTGCAACGTAAAAATCAAAATTCTGTAGACTTTCTAAGTGACAATTAAAACGTAAGCAGCAACGTGCTTTGGTTATGTTAGAGAATTTCACAGCTGATCCCCAAGTACACGATACGTTTTCACTAACTCAGCCTTAAGTGTTACTTGTGGCAATAATATTAGAATTTAAGTTAAATGAAAATATTAATAATAAATACACAGTATTGAAACAAATAATAGGGACACTTTATTTTTTGCGGTATGTCATACAATTTTATGTATTGAAGTTTTTTGATGGAAGAGTAATCCTTAAATAGTGAAAATTGTTCAGACTGTGAAGTGCTTTAAAACTAAAGTAATTAATGAGGTCCAGTGAAGAAAACTGCACAGATTATGGGGAAGAAAGCGTGGAACAACTGTCGGTTTTAATAAACTTTTAATTCGTACTTCAAAGATTAGTCCCTTCAAGTCAACAAAAAGCCTCAAAAATGAATTTTCTCCTGTTTCAAGTCGCATAATAAGAAAAAAAAAAAAACTTATGAACGCTAGACTTATGGGTAAGAATCTTCAAAATGTATCATTTCTCAGCAAACGGAAGCAACACCTGCACCGTAATAAGTAGAACAACATGCTATGGCCTGACGAAATAAAGATTAATTTGTTTGGCTTAAATGCAAAATGTTCGAACATATTTTAGTTACAATTCATACTTTATTTCAATTAAATAAATAAAAAATTTAAGAGACTGTTAAACTGTATCCTCCTATGTAAGTATACGGCTGCGTCGAACAAATTTTTGCAAATGTCACTTTGACTACATTTAGTGGCCTTAGAATTTGGCGATAGTATCGATAGTGAAAAAAAAACTATCGATGGTCAGCCAAAACCAAAACTATCGATACTATCGATTGTTATGCAGCTCTAACAGGGGTCATTTGGAAATTTGACCACATATATTTCAGTTATCATATTTCATATATTTTTCTTTACAAAAATCGTCAAATAGACAGTAAATCGTTATATCCGGCTGTTGTGTTTGTGACGCTGTATATGGTATATCAAGTTCTACGGTTCCTTGAAGAACCGCAACAAACTCCTTTTATTCAATCCTGTTTGGAGCATTATGTTTGATTTTTTTCAAACTTCGACCGGTTTGATTAATTTCAAGCTCAATTTTTCGCCTCCAGGTATGCAGTGGGCAACAACTTTCAGCGTTTTACCCTGTGGATTCCGGTCTATGGCAGTTCTTGCTATCCATGTGAAGTGGGTTCGTTTATTCCTACAACTAGGTATTCGCGATGGTTTTCGTATAATTTTTACCAATATCCTTCAAAGACAACGATTGATGAATGCTTGGATACTGTTGGCATTGGGTGATATTCATTGTATACCAGGATTTTCATCCATAGATGCTGGCTAATTCTGCATAGGAATTGATTATGTTGATCTTTGTCCATTTCGTAAGAGCAGTCGATTTCCACACAGATCGTAAAATAACGAAAAATTTATTGCATTTGGATATCCGAAACATTATATCATAGCTACAGCTACGAGTCGTTTTTAGAGTGCTGTCAAGGTATCAGAAATAACTACCCTCTTACAACTTACGTATCCTGAATTTTGTGTTGTTAAGGGTATAGCAGTGTATTATCATTATCATTGTTGGGCCTTAGTCAAGCCTTTGTAGCTTAACTCTCCAAATATTAAATTTGAGTATACATGTGACAATCACTTGTGATAATAGGCAAATATCATCGGCGCATATTGGTATATTTAATACCGAAAGTGGGAATTAATTTAAAAAAAAAAGAAAATCTGAAAACAGTTAGAAAATTTATATCACGTTAATCACTAGGCATAAAAATATTTTTGGTATCATATTTCGTTATGCTGATACGTTCTTCCAAAGTAAGTGTTTTTTTGTGTTATTTAAATAAAAGAAAAAACACTGATTTTTTTACTTTTCAAAGTGAAATTTCTATAGGTTTTTTAGGGATAATGTAAAAAGTAGTAATGGAGCCATTAACTGCGTTTTTCTTTTTATGTTTAGTCAATGTACATATTTTTTATGTAATTTGAAATATAGGCCAAAACTTTGCCATATTTGGGAAATATGTGGACTTAAAGTAGTGAGTTAAGCAAAGTTTTTTATTTTTGCTAAAAATACAAACATTCCACCAACTACTGGTGAAAAAAAAACTTGCTTATATTGCTCCTATTACAAATAAATTGATTTATATTTATAGATACATGATATACTACATACATATGATATACTACATACATATGTATATAAAACTACTTGATGTAAATTATAACAGAGTATTTTTATGAACCACGTAGGTATTTGTGGCCTTTTCTAAACAACTATATTATTATCATGGATGGCTATATTATTATCGAATGGCTTCTTCATTTAAAGTATAAACTTCCAATAATTATATGGCGCGCTAGTTCTGAAGATGAAAAGCATATTATTTTAATAAACAAAGCCCCAAAATGAATTTAGGCGTCAAATGGGTTTGGTTATTGATCAGCCAAAGCCAGGATTTGGATATTCCGATGACGGCAGCACTGCTAGGTGTTTCATCCAAAATGTAGACATTTCGACACAAATAACAAACTTTGACGTCAATTTAATAAAGCGACTGCACGTATTAATGGTAATAGTTTTTAGTGGTTTTCAAACAAATATCGACATTTTTCAAGAGTTTGCAGTTGATACCGTTAAATATTTTGTGAAAATGTATCCTTCGTATAATATGTCTCCACGTATTCACAAATATTTAATTCACGGACCAGAAATAATAAAACATGTCATATTACCGATAAGGCAGTTGTCGGCCCAAGATACAAGAGAAACGAAAAAAAATTTAGAGACAGTTTTTTGCGAAAGTGTTCAAGAGAAAAATCTAATGAGGATATATTTTTAAGACTTCTAATGACTTCCGATCCTATTATTTCCAATATGAGAAAGTTAAAAGAAAAGAGGTAATAATTTTCCACAGGAAGCGCTAAGCCTACTAATATTTGAACAAAGTCCAGAAAATCTTCAATATGGTAATGATGATTACTACGATAATGATGGTAATGACGACGATAACGATGATGTTGCTGATGTTGATGGCAATGATAGTCATAAGTCCGATGATACTGAATAACGTCTTTTTCATATATTATGACTATTTCTATTATGAGAAAAGTAAAAGTATTGAGAAAATAAAAAAGAGAAGAAATTTAAATATTTCCCACTAAAGTATGCATAAAAACAATTTATTTATACATTTCTAACTAAAATGGATCGAAATCCACTGAATTTAGTTCTCGAGAAACACTCCCCGATTTGATACCCATTTTAAGTATCAAACACCCCACTGTGCGGTGTATTCCAAATTATAAATGTGTTTAGTGTCCAACTTATACTTCTGTTGATTGTTGCAGTACTGTAAACGATAACATTAAGAATTTTGTTTATTACTGAGTGTACCATCATGACTAACTCGGCATTTGTTTGTACCCGCTCGGAACGCAATTTAATTATGTGATCCCCTGATTTTATCCGCACTGTAGATGTATTTTCTATTAAATTTTTTTCCATTAATTTCTCGATATTTTTAAACTGAATAATCAATTTTTAAATTCAAGTAATAGATTTGAAATAAGTGAGTCAAATTACCCTTATCCGTCCTTCTAGGTATGTCTATTTTCCCATCTTTTTAGTGTTAAATAATTAATTAATTTTATATAAAACAAATTGCGAAAATTATTCTCTCACGTTTTTAATTGCAAGGGGAAGAAGTGGGCATTAGAGAGATATATTTAGTTGTTAACTACAAACATTTTATTAATAAAAAATTTCCACAATTGTAGAACGCAGTGAATAATGTTTTATATTGATATTCTAAGAATTTTTGGCCGCCTACTCCATATAACTGGGACCACTGTGCATTGTGACTAATTTAAAAACAGAGGGCTCCAAAATTAATCGCAAATGCCATATAAATTCTAGCATTAAAATATAAAAAGTTAGTAATTTTTTGATAAAGTCATATTAAGATGAGATTTAACACAGATAAGTTGTTGGCAAACTCGAACTACTGTTTGTATTGTAATTCGCAAAAGATCGGTTTCTAATTAACTTCAAATATAAACAAGTCCAGTGCCTATCACAGAGCTGAATTTTGTGAAAATCAAGGAATCGTTTATAGTTGCGATAAGGTTTTGTATTAAAAATTTATTAAATCTTTTGTGCAGACAACATTGATGAATTCCGTCAACAACAAATCTGCGAGCCCTTATGAATAACTACAGTAAACTTATACAATTCATAGTTTGCTCCAGCTTTCATAAAAAAATCTAAGTATTGCATAAAGTACCTTGTGGTCAACATTGTGGTGTAGAGTATCATATAGTCGTGTTTGAGAGATATTTACAAGTTATATATATATATATTAATTTTTTTTAAAATAAACAATATTTAAATCTATTTATAAAAAAAAAACAAATTAAATTACTTGTATGGTATTTTTGATTTCAAATATTTCGTTGGAAGAAAAAATTATAATTGTTTTTTGTATTTATTGTATTACTCTAAGGATTTAAAAAAATTATTTTAAACAAAAAATTTTTTCTTACTATTTATTTATTATGATAAACACACTCGCAAACATATTTTTATAAAATAATACAGAATTTAAAAGTAAAAAGTAAAATATTTTGACAGAATAAAAAACCAAATACAGATTTTATTATTAAATGCAAATGAAAAATAATAGGAACACATTGAGTTTTCCTTAGGAGCTAAAGAGAAATATGTGCTTCAACTTAGAAACGGTACAAAATTTGTTCGTTGAAATAACGGTTCTTTACTTGGTCGCAATTCCAGCAGTCAGATTATAAGTTATTTATGATAAATGTTTAAACATTAAAACAGAGTTGGGTTTTTAATTATTTTGATATAAGTGTCTCTATTATTTTTTACATGAGTGTATATATAAAAAATAATATTCATTAAATAGTGACGAGAAAGTTATTTTTACAACATTTTGTAGGCAATAGTACATCACTTAAATTAAAAAGTTAGCTTTGCTAACAGTGTTCGGTTCAATTTTGAATAACTTGATATAAAATGTGCAATATTATTCCCCTGTAATAACGTCTTAAGGTTTGGCCTTAAGTTAACTCTTACAGTGGTACACAAAGGATAACTAGCGTAGCTCAAACGGCAATTAAAAAAGGCGAACAATAATTGTTTACCTTGAAATGAAACAAGCAACACACATTTTTTACAAGCTCAAGAACAGAGAGTGAATTTCGTTTGGCCGCATATGATATTTTTAGAATTTAGCTGAATCAGTATGTATTAGCTTGCTTTTATTCCATTGGTAGCTGTAACAATCGCTGATGTATAACGAATTTGTATGAAAATACAGAAATGATTGAAAAAATGTATTTTACTTATTCATATACTTTGTCCCATAGAAAATTGGATACTTCTTAAATTAAAGCTGGAAATAATTAAAACTTCTTTTCTTTCCAACAATCATAAAAGACTTATTCGAAAAGATTTTTTTCTTGAATGACTTAAACTTAAATCAGTTAGATTCTTGATGTTCACATGTTAGTTAGATTCTCGATGCATTGATCTAAGGGGATTAAAAAAGCGCATGTTATGTAATGAATTTATTGAATCTGTGATATACATTTTTGTTGTGTCTGGTTTGTGTAAGAAGTATAGGGTGTATTTTTTTACAGTTACACAAGTTTAAATCGCAATAATACAAAAAATATATATTTCTAATATAAATGAAATGGGCTTGTCGGATAGAAAATATGATTTCGTCTGGAACACCGACTTTCACAAAATTTTCGTAGCATATGCGGCCGTATTACGCCAATAGCTCTTCGAATGTTAATTTCCAGGTGTTAAATTAAACAATGGGGTTGAATTTCACGATCTTGGTGACCAATCAATTGGATCATTAAGTGAAATTACTCTTTCATCAGATTGACAATTCAAGAAATAATTGTAGCGCGCGCTGTGAGTTTATTCGAGAACAAAATTTTGAATTGAATGGAATGGCGGTGTATACGATGGTCACTTGCCATTAATTCTTGTACAAGTTGAATATTGAAAGCTTTTAAGTCAATTTTATGAAAGATTTTGTTTTCGATGGCAAATCTAATTAAAAATCTACTAGATTTTGAACAAAATCTTGGAAGTAGTAGATAGATTCCGTTGTAATGTAAAAGTACTACTATTGCCTCTTTCTGTCATATATACTACTTTGCGAGCATGTTTTTATAACTTATTTTTTTAATGTGCATTTAAACTAATTAATTAGGTATTAAATAATAAAAAAATGTGTTTACTTAAATACTTTGCTATTTTTACTTAATGTTTTTTGTTTCTTTGTGTTTCTATTTAGTAGCATTTTACATTTTCTTTAATGTTATTTTTCTCTATATCTCTTAATAAATTTTATTCTTTGAATTTATTTAAGGTCACCTGGTATCACTCAAAAATTAAAAAATATACAATATATTTAATATTATATTTTTGTCAATTTTTCTTTTTTTTTGTCACTTAAATACGTTTTTAAACAATTCTAAACCTAATCTATGCATAGTATATTCTTTGACTCTTAAACTATTTAAAAAATATGTGTAACTCTTGTATAAGAATAAATTAAAGACATTTTCTAAAATAAAAACAATGTTTCTTTTTTTTTCTTTTTTAATGTTCTAAAAATAAAAACTACAAGTGTTTGTTCACAAGATGACAGAAAACAAAACAAAACAAAATTGTTAATATGTATGTGCGTGTGAAAATAGTAACGAATAATTTTTTTTTTTTTTTTTTAAAGAAAGAGAGGTATAAGTTGTAATTGTCACTAAAATAAAACTATAAAATTATTCTACAATAGAACAGTAAACAAAATATGTTTATAAAATAATTAATTAAATAAAATGAATAGTGGTGTTGTACAACGTATTAGTTGTATTCGTCTGCTTAAGGTGTAAAGTTTTATTTTTAAAAATAAATTTTAATACGAAACCATTTAATTTTTTAAGCTTAAAATATTTTTTGTTATTTTTTTTTTTATTTTTTTTCTAAATAGTATAAAAAAATTAGAGATTTTTTTTTTTTTGGGCTAATTTTTGCGTATAAATTCTACCGTTTTTTTAGAATTTTAATGGAATCATGTGTTAAAAAATAAAAATTAAACTAAAAATAAGTTCTACTTACTATTTCATGTAATAATGTATGAAGTCTTTTTTGTTGTTGTAGTTATGTTTCATATTTTACTTAAATTGTAAATGAGGATGATGTGTGTTTTTGTAGTGTCATTTAATATTGTTGTGGGTGGTGATGATAGTGTTAGTAGTTTACAAAAAATATCAAATACATTCACCAGGATTTTGAGCACAATATTTGGGAAATATGGGTTCAGCTTTAACACCCAGCTCAACTAAACGATTTCGAAAGACGGACATACGTTTGAAGACATCTTGTGGTACAGCATCCATGTCGTGTTCATCATCGGGATCAGACCATAATCTGGAAAGTAAAAAATAAATATTTTAAAAGCAGCAAATTTTAAAGCAAAAATATAGAATTTTTGATATGAATATAAATGAATTTTTGAAAGAAAGAAAACAATTTCAATTGCTAAATCTTTCAATTAAAATTAAATTAAAAACGAACTAAAAAATAGATATGTGTGTGAAGAAAAATTTAAATTTAAATAGCAAAGACGCAAACCAGGCTTTTTAGCTCAGCCATTTTTTACGTTAACAGAGCACTGTTAACGCTTTAACAGTAACAATAAATAAAAGTAAAAGAATTTATTGCCAAAATATATATGCCTGGAATATGGAGGAATAACACATCCTTGTTGGAATGGTGCCTCAGACCTTCTTTCGTAGATCAGTTTTAGAGCGAAAACTGTAAAAATTGTGGAATAGCAGAAAATGTATTTAAGAAAATGAATTTTTTTAAATTATTTTTCTCTGTGGTTCATTGGTTATCTCCATTCCATGGGAAACTCAGAGATGGCCGGAATACATTTTTACAGTTTTCGCTCTAAAGCTGATCTACGAAAGAAGGTCTGGAGCACCATTCCAACAAGGATGTGTTATTCCTCCATATTCCAGGCATATATATTTTGGCAATAAATTCTTTTACTTTAATTTATTGTTACTGTTAAAACGTTAATAGTGCTCTGTTAACGTAAAAAATGGCTGAGCTAAAAAACCTGGTTTGCGTCTTTGCTAGTTAAATTTAAATTTATCTTCACACATATAAAATAGATTAAAAAAAGAAAACATTTTCGTTAGCGAAAACAGAACACAAAGACGCTGTGGCCGATTTTGTCTTTGTTACAACAACCTCCAACGTTAAGTGAATTAAATGTTGTAGGATAGCTTAGTTCGGATATAGATTGATCTTAATCGCTCCAAGTGCGACAGTTGGAATGTTATTTGTACTAAATTTTATTCAAGCGCACACAGTACATAGTTATATTTTGAATTATACTTCACTACAATTAAAGAGGAAATTCAAATAGTGTGGTTGTTCTATCTGCGAAAATTAAACGAATGGACTACCTATCTGGCATATCTTATTTCGTAGAAAAAAAAATTAATTTTTTCATAAAATGTACATACAAGCAAAAAACTTTTATGTCTACTTACCTTTCTCCCAATGCTGCCGCTCTAGGCCATAACCGATTATCTAGTTGACCTTCATCAACTTGTTCAGTCCATAGACAAGCTTCGCCTCCCAAAACCTGCAACAAAAAAAATTTAAGACATTTTAAATTTGTATATTTTTATGAACTCAGCATAAACAAAAACTGGCATATTTCTTCAAACATGTGTTTAATGACGAATTAGGATAAATCTCGCCACTTGAGACGATTGTTCATGCCGCTTGCTAATGCGATTTATTACCATCATATCGACTAGGCACTGTGCAAGACACTGTGACCCATAGAATCTATTGTGCCCCTTCCGGTTTATAGTTTGTTCAGCAGATCTGTTGCATTCCTAATGAACACTAGCAGATCTGAAACCATAATGGTAGAGATAGAGGGTGATAGAAAGCGGCGCTGCACAGCAAGGTCCGTATCGATATAGGAAGCTCATACGATTAAGCGGTAACTTAAAATCTTTGTGTAACTTACAATATAAGTGTCAATCGGTAACAGAGGCTTATGGCGTTTAGCAAATGAAGGACTCGTCGGAACTCAAATCAAATGAAAAAAATGGAGATATATTCGCCACACCCTGTGAAAGCCTGAGGAGTCAGTGACTAGAATCGCATTAGACTTTAACCATCAAGGAAGCAGGTCAGGAAGTCGGAAGATGATATGGAGAAAGACAATCGCTAAAGATTTTATTAAAAATATTGCAAGTGCTTAACGTTATTATAAATTTATTGTTGATGCCCTATGTTCCCATGAGGAATAAATAAATGAAAGAAAGAAAAAAAATTAAATCTCTTTAGTATAACTATTAAAACCTGGAAAAATTGTCATATGCGATCTATACCAAACTTGGTTTATTCAATCGAAAAGTTTTTATAACAAGAAACGTATAGAGATGTAAATAACCACAAAAGGTAGAATTTTATATCCCATGTTGTATCTCAATATAGATGTTATTTATTGATAAAGAGAAAAAAATATCAAATTTCACTACATTTTAAAAATTTTATGGATCTCTTAACTATTTTTTCGAAAAAAGACATTTAGTCCACTTCTTAATTGAAGAGTTTTCATATATCAAAGTAAAGAAGTCATTATGGCTTAAATTTAACCAAAATTAGTAGTTTTGCCCAAACGTGGGTACCAAGCAGAAGGAAATAGCAGAATTACAACGAAAAATTATTCTATATCATAAATAATTGTATATGTATGTAAGTCTTCGAAAGTATACGGCAAACTCGCCGGTGTAAGACTGCAAACAGCCGTGATTGCAGCCAAATAGTTAGAAAAGGCAAAAATGATCTTGATAATAATTTTAACACAGATCTCTGCTGAGATCAGACAATAGTTTAGAAAAGATTTATTTAGCCATTACGGTCTGAGGCCCACTGCATAAAGCAAAATATAATTATATTGTAGATCAGTGTTGATCATTCGTCCAACTTAAGTCGGCTTCTTATATGTATCATAAACGCGAACGAAGAAGAAAATAATCAACAGAGACCAAAAAATAAAAAACAATTTCAGTCAGTTGCTACACAGCTTTTGAACAAAGCCGACGTACGTCACTTTGCGCTTTAAAATTTTTGTTTGTTTTTTTTCTCTCTTGGTTTTTTGAAACAGATACTTAGAAAATGTACACAATCTTTTTCTTTAAATAGTTATGTGGAAAATAGAATGGGAAAAATGTTTTTCTTTTGTTTAAACGCGTTAAATGGATCAGAATGCTTGGTATACAACCAAGTTATATATAAAAAGAATTAGGACATATGACCTTATTCAACATACATTCTCAACTCCATTTAGTCGTTGAAAATCAAGGAAAAAATTTACTATTAAATTTAAAAGCAAATTTAGCAAAAAAGGAAATTTTAAGAACTTATTCCAAAAATCGTTAAGACTCTGAATGCGCAGAATTAAAGGCCACCTATGCCTTGGCTAAAACAGGACGACCTTTTGAGGATAGCATTTTTTTAAAGGAATCAGCCTTTCGATAATGCACTTTTTTTGTGAAGTTCGAAATGAGATAGAAGATGTAATAAAGGAAATGAATTTTTATCCCTATTATTTCTTAGATTTAATTTATTAATATGAAGTTTAATTTTTTACAATTGATTTTTTTTTTTTTATTTTAAGATGGAATTTATTTATATATAAAAAAATCAGTTTTCTACGCATTTCCTATTTTATTAAGTAAACGAATATCATGTAAATAACGAATTCGACTACTTTTTTTTCCTCATTTATATTAGTATTCATTATTTACTTCAAACCAAAGCAACACAAACCAATTTTTTGCTAAGTGTAATAACACCACTACATGCTTATAAATACTACAACAAACTCATCTGTCTCTTTGGTCGCCCCTGTTGTAGATACACGAAAACTTCTTATTTCGTTAGTGAACCAATAGAAGCAATTAGCAAGACCTAAAGGGCTTATACTTTAAAAATATCCGTTTGGAGAGAAACTAATATTTTGAGATGAAAGCAAGTTCAAAATCGTTTACAATGATGACCGCCAAACTCTGGAGAAAAAATCAAATATATAAAATACTGTAAAACATGGTCGTTAATGTCTAATTGTGTAGAGATATTCGCCTGCTGCATTAGTTGTCGAGCTGTTGTTATTCATTGACGAAATTATGTACAAAACAAATATTTTACTAAAAGAAAACCTAACACGATAATGACTTAAAGCATTTGGTTGACGTTAGGCATATGATGCTATATACAACGTTTTAAGCGTTCTAGCACTTCCGCCACAATGGACAGATCTAAATGCGATCAACAATTTGTGGGAAGATTTGGATATGTGAGTCAAAAATCGGGCAATAATCAAAAGTATGAGATGAAGCATGTATTTGTCTAAAAACTGTACAATATTGAGATAATGGTCACCAAAAAATGTTTGAACTGCATCCCAAAATGACTGGATGCAGTTATAAAACAAAAATGATTAACAATTTAATATTCATTTTTGATCTATTATAACTGATATCTAACCGATTCTTATAACCGATTTCTAATTAAAATTGACAATAATTAAGTTCAGCGATTTTTTTGTTCTTTTTTATTTATTAGTTTATAATATAAAAGAAATTTTGGAATGAAACATAGTGAATTTTGTGGGAAATTTATCATTGTATCTAGTAAATATATTAGTTTTTAAAAAATCTCTTTAATAAAAACATTAAATCACCCATGAAGTTGAAAGAGTTTATTGTGCCAATAATTAAGTTTGTCTCTGTATATGCATATATACTATATAAAAACGAATGAGTGTTTAATTAGACTGTATACAGCTAAACTGCAGAGCCTACAGTGTCAATAGGTTATGAATGGCGCAAGAGAGAACTGCATTTATAGTAGTAGTAAATTTTTTCAGTGTGCGTTAAGGAAAAAAATCAAAAAAAAAACAACAAAACAAATAAACAATTTTAAATGCAAAATGACATACATGTGCTTTCATCAAAAGCTAACACACAACTGAATGAAATAGTTGTTTATTTCTTATTTTCTATTAAATATATAAACAAACATATTGGGAACCGATTACACTTTGGCTCTCAAGTACCACTTTGGTCACCTTTGCTATAGGCTATCTTAAATACTTGGGTTTTGAGCGGAGGGGGATAAAATGGGGAAAAACGGGTAAAAAATTATAGCTAGAAAAAGTTATGAATATAATAAAGATAGGGGTAGCGAAGCACGCCGGGTTTTAGCTAATTATAAAATAAAATCTTACCTGTTTTTTTCTTATTTTATCTAGACGCATGCGCTCCCATGGACGGTGTTTGTAGACATTTTGCCAAGTACGATACGGTGAACAAGCGGCATCACCTAAAATAAGTAAAGTTTAATTTTAAAATATAATTAAATAAAATATCACAGGAGCCTTACCTGTTGCTCTCCAATTGCCAAAACCACAATCTAAATACCAGGCATCTACATGGGAAAATATTACATTAAAACCATTTTCTAGTAAATCGTAATTTTCCTGCCAAGTACTGCCACCCCAAACTTGAACGGCAAATTGTGATTTGGGAAGACAGCGAGTGTTGGTTAAGCCACTCGACCAAACAGAAACAATTTTAGGCTCCACATTGTTATTGGCGATTTTTAAACTAAAAAAAAAAATGTACGAACTTTAGCTGCAGAATAATAAGAATGTGGAAGGAAAAAAGGCAACCTACCGAGCTAAGGCATTTAACATAAAATCACACCATAAACCCCTTAAATCGGTGTCATTGAAATACTGAGCCCAGCATTCTAGATTGACTTCATCGCCACCCAAATGAAAATAGTCGGTGGGTCCCGTTGCATTCAACAACTCTTCGTAGAGTCGTTGTAAAATTAAAAATGTATTATTGTTCTTAGGATTAAGTTGGCCACAAGGAGGTTCACCACAATAAAAACTCCAGGGTTGTTGATTGATACACAAACTCAGTTCACCTAAACCACGTTTCGGACCCCAATCCCAGCCATTACCGGCGTGGGCGGGAGCATCAATTTCCGGTATCACTTGAATGCCATGCAATTTAGCAAATTCTGAAATATCCTTAACATCGCCGTCTGTATATGTTTCTCTATCAGAATAGGCGCCATGGGCTGCCAACTCTGGATAGTACTTAGAGATATAAGGAAAACTTTGTGAATCGGATATATGCCAATGGAAACGATTAAGTTTCGCATACGACATGGCTGATATGGTGCGTTTAATAGCCTCTACTGAGAAATAATGACGTGAAGTATCCAACATAAGACCTCTATACCTAAACTTGGGGGCGTCTATGATAACCACTTTGGATAGAGTGCGCAAAAGATTGTCTTCATCGTCAAACCAAATGAGCTGTTGTAAAGTACTTAAACCATGGCGGGCACCAAAAAATGAATTCGCCATTATTTGTACAACAAAGTGACGTTTTTCCACTGTTTCGTAAGAAAAAAAAAAAGAAATTCCTTAGAGATATCTTCGAAAGAAAAATGAAGAGTCATACTTACGTCCAGCCGTTAGCTGATAACTTTCGTCGGTATCAAAATTTAAATTCATATCTGCAAACTTATGAATGGCCACATTCACTGTAAACGTTTCAATATCACTGTGTTTACGTAGACCAAATGCATTGGCCAATATGGAGGCGGCTGCTATATTTTCGCCCCTCAAACGATGCGACTCATGCTGGCCGGCATCAACAAACCTTCTCTGCTGTCTTTGTTTAGCCTCGTGAGCATTGTCAGGACTATTCAGGTCAACATGAGCTGTAGCCTTATCTACTGCTTCTGGTGCTTGTTCCCTAAAGTCTAGTCTTTGCATGCGTCTCAAGTCTTTGAGAAACAATTCAAATGATTGACGAAAATGTGTTTCTACTTTTGTATAGGGTGTGTCCAAACGTAACTGGACATTTTCCATGGAAAAGGTAAGAGACTTAGAACTAACACCAGACTTAATGGTGGGATGTGGCCAAATATTAATATCGCCACAGGTCATTGAGCAGGTCATAAAAGGCACTCGTTTTTCACCCTTCGGCATGGTGAGATAATGATATCGTACACATTTATCACCTTCGCATTTATAGGTCCAAATTTTCTCCACGGGTCTAAAATTTACATTTTGTTGTTATTAATTTCACTTTTAACCGATGAAAATATAATTTTTAATTTCACTTCTACTTACATGGGAAATTCGTGTAATTGTTCCTGATTGCTTGGTGACTTCTCATATGTGTTTATGTAGGATTGTGGTTTAATGCCGCCCTGATTCCAATACAATACCATTAGAACGAATATTGTGGCGGTGAGTAGCATAAGTAAAGCTCTACGCAATGAAACGGCTAAAGCCATTTTGAAAATGTAACGTAACCTGCAAAAAAAAGGAAAAAAGGCGAAATGGAAACAAAATTTAATTACAAAGGTAAGAGGAAATGACTGAAGAAAACAACAACAACAACAACAACAACAACAACAAAAGTCTTTAATTTCCAAATTATTCTAAAACATGCAAGAAAATAATATGAAGAATAAAACCTTCTGATTGAAGGAAATTCGAATTAAAAAGAATGAATTGGTTATTCTATAGGCTCAACTACAATAAGAAATGTAAGAAAAAAGATTATACGTCGAAGTTTTACTTCGCTATAAGTATACACTGTGCGAATTACAAATAAAATTTTCGTAAAAAACTGAAACCTATAAGAAAACGGTTAAAAGTATCATTTATATCTTCCCGACATCCATCAGGTACTGTAACAACATTAAACATATCCGTTTGGCTTATTAATCTCTATAGCGTCAGTCTGTAATGAGAATGTTAAATTATGTCAGCTTTTACAGTTTAGTCGTCAGAAACTGAGAACTGTATCTTTTGTAAGTGTGGAGTGAAAGCATCAATTCTGCAAACTTATTGTTATACAGACGGTTCCGAACTTGGTAGTAGAACAGGGCAAGGCTTCTACATCGAGCAACCAGAGACTGAACTTTACCATTTGCTTCTAGACCACAATACTGTCGTCCAAGCGGAGGTCTGTGCGGTTAGTAGAGGGTATAAATTGGATTCTGGCAAACATGGGAACAACAACCGTTAACATATTCACGGATAGCCAATAGACAATTAAGTCCAATGGTACAAAATCTAGCACAGTGCTGGGTTGTGAGAGGGCGATAAATGTCTTCGCGATGCAGGGTACGATGAATGGCGAATAAACTAGCGGTTAGGGCCTGGGAGGGCTCATTTCCCTCGTGGAGATAGGATTCGAGTTGGAATATTGGACTTTTAATGTCCATGTTTCGCTTTGGAATAACAAAACGGTGGGAATAACTGGACGCATAATTTGGAAGGAAAAAGGGATCTGAGTAGAATTTTCAGCTCTCAGACTTAAGGACAAACCACAAATGGTGCTCTGGATGAATGACCTGGCGGTTCCGCTAATTTTCACATATGGCTGCCTGGTGTGGTGTGAAGCCCTTAGTAAGAGCCTAATCACCACTATATTGAAGATAGTTTAGAGAACTGGGTGTTTGGGTGTCACTGATGCTTGCAGGACATGTCCCAGTACTGCCCTCAACGTCATTCTGCACTTACTATCTATGGATCTCCACATTTTATCGCATTTGGCGCAGAGTGCGATAAAACTGAAAACACTCGGTTTCTGGTGACAATCGCTCAGTGGCCACGGTAGAATTTTTGAATTCCTTACTCCGCCTCTCAGGGAATTGAGGACAGACTTGGTTTTACGTAGACTGAATTTTTTCGGGCACGCCGAGGTCTTCATCCCTGAGAGAAACGTATGGGGAAGAGGTAGGATTTCTACGAGTTCTGGAATTACGGTCTTCACAGTTGGATCCAAAATCACATCCGTTGTGAGTGTTGGTATTTTCTCCTAGTCTGCTGATTTTGCGGAATCCTTTAGACTACCTGAGGTTTCTAGCACCTTTTAGGCGGAAGTTTTTGATATTATGCAGGCTTGCAGGATGCTGAGAGATTAGGAGTCTGTGGGAAGGATCAGAATTTTCTGGTGTCGCCTAGTAGAAACTCGGCTTTAATTCTCCAATGTAAAGATAAATCTCCTCGGTGGTACTATTCTTTGGTGTACTATTTCTTTGATTTGGGTTCCTGGACACAGAGACATCGTTGGTCATAAAAAGGCTGATGAACTTGCTAGGATGACCTCGATGGATGTCGAATTTATCACATCTTACTCTGACATCTGCTGCCCTATGAATGTAGTCAAAGGTTTATATATATACAGTTTCTTTCTCCTTTTATACTATCTCGAGGACGCTGTGGCCTCGGTATGACAGTGGCAGAACATTTATTATTATTTTTAAACTCATTGCGATCTACACAGGTCATTGGTTGATCGGAAAAAATTGGCTTGCCCTTTAAACTACACTGCAGGAGCTTCAAAAGCACCTCTGAGAGGCAGACTGGTTTAACACAGCGCGCAAATCTGGATCCCCTTGATCTTCTCCACATAAGCAGCTTAAAGGTAGCCTTTAATCCCCTTTTCCTTTCATTAACCACTTTCGGTGGTTCTTTACCTGTGGTCCGGCTTGGTTTCAAAACGGCACTTTGTTGCTAATTGTAGTTGATCTCGTCTTGGTTAACTAGCCAACCTACCTACCTACCTATCAGACTTAAGGGATTACTTGAACTGCATAAGCGTGGCATGCAGGGTGATGAAAGCCTCGAACCTTCCTATGCCACTGTCTGGACTTTGTCAGAAATTCTTTGCTTTAAGGATTTTGAATATTCTAAAGAAGTATGTCACCAGGAACTCAAAAGATAGGTTTTCTCCATTGTAGGATTTGTACTAGCGAGTGTACAATGGCCCAACTCTGGCCTAGGTGTATGCTTGCGGACAACCAAACAACCCACGCTTTCAACCAACCACGATAGCAAAACCCTATCCGAAAACATACAATTATGGCATGTGAAACAAATATAAATCAAAACGTCCATGAGATGAATTATAAAAAAGACCTGGAGCTTTTAAATATTGTACTGGATATTCGTTAACTGCAGCTTTAAAAAAAAATTGGACAGAATAATCCAAACTTGTTTTGGTAAAGTACGAGGAATCCTAGCAGATAAAGAAATTTGTACGATACAGGCAAAAATTAGCAAACAACATGATATGGTATATAAGGTCATCCCATGAGTCAAAGGATTAAAAATCTGTCAAAGTATACGAACAAATCGTTTTGAAAGTTGTTATAAGGCTACTTAGCCATTCCGTGTTTCAAAACCAGCCGTGGACTTGAACTGACGCACTCAATTTGACAATATTCACATGCTCTGAAGAATGAAGCTTTGACTCATTTTTCCTTATAACAGCGTAAAAACAACGAACAATTCAGTATTCTAAGCAATACATTAACGGCCTATATACCCAATCTACGTAATAGTCAATGCTGACAGATTGGCCAACACCATTTTGTTTTCAATAATGTTTGTGTAGCGTATAAAACACAAAAATTTATTGGTCAGAATTTATGGCTCAAACTAAAAAAGCAACAAAAAAACCTAAATATTGGTAACAATTTATGGCCTAAACCAAAGACTAATAAAATTGATTTTTAAAAACATTTTTGCAAAATGAAATCAAAAAAAGAGATTAAGATTAAGAGGACTAAGAGAACCCTCCCATCTCTGTAATTATCACTTTTTAACATTTAATGTTCATTAGACATTTTTAAATATTTAGACACACACACAAACACATACCACACCACCATTACCACACAAAAAAGAATAGTTTTTAACATGCAACACTAGGAAAAACCACAATTGGCAAACGATAACATCTGGCGTTATGTGTTGGTTTGGTAAGGTTTTTGTAAAAATACGGTGACTAGGTCATCGTCAAAAAATAAGACAACAGCAACAATAACGATGAAGGGAGGGGGAGAAATGACAACAAAGTTGTGAATTCAGTTTTTATTATTGTCGTGGTTTTTAAGTTTTATTTAAAAATTTAGTGGCGCCTATTCCAACACACCTTTTCTTTTATTTCGTTTCAAGTCATCCTTATGTGATACTACAGATAGGCTTTACAAAGGGACTGCCGTTATAGCAATAAATATAAAACGGATTCTATAGACTTCCATAAACACACACGCCTAGATAAAACCCTTTTTATTTTTTTTTGTTCTTTGATTTAATCAGTTATCCTTAAAGTTTATTTGTTGCTCTTTTTTGTTTTTGTTTTTCCCTCCATACTTATTTGTGTAAATATTTATTTACAAAATTTCACTTTCCAATATTCGATACAATACAACTGAGAAGTTCAAGGGTCTATGTTTTTAATGAAATTGTTTAAAAATCTGGCAAAGAAACATCCTACGTAAGGTACCGAATAGGCTTATAATAGTCATCTCGTCGAAATTATTTATTGTAAATATAGGGTGGGCCACTTAAAAACGGTTTGAAATTTTGCCAAATTTATTTTTTGGTGTGACGTACAATTGTTCCGATTAAAACTGAAATATTATTTCATTCATATGGCTGCTGCGGCTGGCCTCACAGTACCCCATTCGATCGAACCAATTTTCGAAAACGTATCTCGGCAATGGCTTAACGAATGTTGCACTTCAAATGCTCTATAGTCTCTGGTTTGTCGTCGTCCCATAGAAAATAGTCCAACGGTGTCAAACCGCAGCTTCTTGGTGGTCAATTGACATCACCATTTCGGTTAATTAAACGGCCATCAAACGTTTGGCGCAAGAAATAAATTGTGGCATGAGATGTGCAGCAAGTTGCACCATTCTGTTGAAACCAAACATCATTCACATCAATACCATGACGAGCGGGCACAAAAAAATCGGTTATCATGATTCGATAGGTGTCTCGATTTACCGTAATGGTTGCGCCGTCCTCATTTGCAAAGACAAATGGCCAATGATGCCTCCGCTCAACAAGCCGCACTAAACAGTCACTTCTATGAGACCACGTTTGGGTTTTCTAAGCCCCAAACACGGCAATTTTTCTTATTAACGTACCCACCAAGATGAAAAGGAGCCTCATCTGAAAAAATTTTTATTTTTTTATTTCTTGCAATTTCCAACCAATTGTCTTTATTTTGGAAATAAATTTCCAATAAATACCAATGTTGCTAAAGCGTAAATCCATTCATTTCGTATCATTTCAATGACATAAGTATTTTCATAAGTATTAGTTCAAATTTAAGCCGATAGATGGTCCACCAGATAAAATATGTATGTTAATGTTATTAATTGATGAACATTTTCTTACCTTAAAAATATTGCTTAATAGATGTTCGCTATAAATGTCGAAATAAAAAAGTGTTTAAGTACTCCGGTAGGATAGTACATAGCGTCGTATAAATTTGTCAGACCTTGCGTCATGGGTTCGAATTTCATCAGAAACTCTGGTCTGAGTTGGTTTTAGTCACTCTGTTCGTAATAATTTTAATATACTCTGTAATCACATTGTAAATCGAATAAATAGCTAAAGCTTTCTTTATTAAAGACCACCTAAAACCTAGCGTGCTTTGCTAACCCTTTTTTAATTATTATCTTAAGTATTAACTTAGTTTTCATTTTTTTCCTTCATCACCGTTTTATCTCCTCCGGGTACACGCCCACTTATCCAATCTTTCGATGATTGATTATGTGTATTGTCTAAAAAGTTGTTTGAACTAAATTTAGAAGTTTCCACTATTATCGACATAAAAAAATCAATATTTATTTTGCATGTGGCCACCACTTGATCTGTTCCGCCCACTTTTTGATTTATGATTTGTATTGACTATATCTTTCAGACCATATTCAGATACTTTAGCTTTAACCGTTCTCAAGATATATAAAAATCAAATTTAGTTTATATATATGGAAGGTACCATGACCGCTTGTCTATTTGCGCCCACTTTTTCACTGACTATTTGTATTGACTATAAAACTATTTGGAACAAATTTAGAGGCTCTTACTGTTCCTATTTTGAAGATATATATCTTATATATTAAAATGAATGTGTATTGTACGTATGTATGTATGTACGTATATGTGTTTGTTTGTTTATTTGTACCTTATAGACAGCTAAACGTCTGACCCGATTTTCTCAAACTTAATGGCGCCCATATAGTTCGACAGGGAGCGGAATAGATGGTAATTATTTTTAGCATTTCCTAGTACATCATGCTCTCCTAAGTTCCACCAAACGTAGATCATATTCTTCTTTTGATGAAGGTCAGGCTTGGCTCTCGGTTTTAGCGTATCTTCTGGAGCCGCCCACTTATTTAATTGCTTCATCTTTAAGTATGTATAAGTACCATTAAGTATGTATAAGTACCATTTCTCAGCTCTTGCAGAAAACGCTGCTTCTGATCGCATGTCGCTCGATGTTGATTGAAATTGGGGTTGTCAGATTCAACATTACAAAATTCTTGACATTTATAAAAAGAAATCTATCTTGACATTCAAAAATATTGATAATCAAAAAACTAATATTGATAAACAGGCAAAACTATAACTTGATAGGCCATAATGATTTCTGGCGATGAAAAGTGGATCTCATACGTCAATAATATGCGAAAAAGATCATGAACCAAGTAAGGTGAAGCTTCACAGTCGGTGGCAAAGCCAGGATTGATACCAAGAAAGGTCTGGTGTGATTAGAGGGAAATAATTGTCCATTATGAGCTTCTACAGCCTGGTCAAATGATTGGCTCTGATCTCTACGCTCAACAATTAACAAGATTGAAGCAAGCAATCCAATTAAAACTGCCAGAATTGATCAACAGAAAACAACAGAAAACAAAAAAATTGTGTTTCATTATTACTACGCCACACTACACATATCTCTGATGACCTAGCAGAAACTGAGAGAGCCTAGCTTAGAAGTTTTGATGCATCCACATAACAGCCGGGAGCTTGCACCTTCAGATTATCATTTGTTTCGATCTCTCGCAGAACTCTCTTAAGAAAGTAAATTTAAATTCCGTAGATGGCTGCAAAAGGAATTTGGATCAGAAGTTCTACAAATAGCCTTTGTGTAAGGAAAACTTTAAAAAATATTTTTAAAAAATCTTGACAAACCATATATTTCTTGATTCTTGAGATGCTGTAAAAATTCTTGTCAATCAAGCGAAGTCAAGGCCATCTGGCAACGTTAAGCTCGTAACACACCTGGTTCCCGACTTTTCGAAAAATCCTATTGATTAAAGATAAATGAGAATAATAATCTGATCTCAACTAATTTTTTTCGACCAATTTACGCTTTATTGAGCGACAGTTACTACTGCTGATGATGTTTGTTCTGGTGAAAAGATCTCTAAAACTGGTGATATCTGTGAATCTAAAACTGATGGTGGTGGAAATGATTACGGTAACTACGTTTAGTACGAACGTAAAAGAAGTCGAACGCTTCTACGCTCGAACACTTTTATCGAAGAAACATTTTTATCCTGTGATATTTATGAAGGCAAAATTTCAGATTTTAAATCAATAAATAAACAATAAAAATTCTTTAGAAAAATTGTGTGTAATATTCTATAATTAAACAAAATAATTAATAATTAAAAAATAATAAAAAATAAAGGCAATTCAAAATAGAAAATCAGAACACAGATGAAATGATGCTTATTACCATACCAGTGAATGACGATTTATTACCACTGGCAAATGGACAATATGATGTGATCAACACGCCGGAGGAAATTGACTCAGAGTCGTCAGACGACGCATTATTAAAAAAAAAAAACCTTCTACAAGAGTTCTAAATCGAGTCTGTTTTGAAGTATCTTATTTATATGTAAACAATTACGAAAACGTGAATAATAAAAATAATATAATAATAAAAAGAAATATAAAGGGTCCGCCATCTTACGTTTTTTTTTTCAACTAGTGCTTATTTAGTGAATGGTAACACTTAGCTCATGTCTGATTTGACAGATAATTAGTTTTATCCTTCCGCTGAACGAATATGGTTGTGTATACGCTTGAACAACGCTGGGAAATATTGCGACATTACTTTGAAAATCATGGTAATGTTGCAGAATGTGTGTGATGTGTTCAGATGAAGCTCATTTTGATCTTGGCGGGTATGTAAACAAGCAAAATCGTCGCATTTGGGGCACAGAAAACCCGCACGCATACATTTAAAAGCCGGTGCGGATTTTGGTCCAGAGGCATAATTGGGCCATTTTTCTTCGAAAATGAGCAAGGAGTGGCCGTTACAGTCAATGGCGATCGTTATGAATTGCAGAAAAATTTTCCTTCTACACCGACTCTTCTTCAGTAAACTCGGCAGTCAATAAAAAAAAAATTTTTTAGTTAAGAGTAGTAGCTTCTAGTTTTAAATAGATTACACATAAACTATCGGGTAATGTGGATATTGAGGAATGAGATGCTCTTGATGTTCTGGGCATGAGAATTCACTGTGACGTTCGTTGGAATGATCACATATTTTAAGTGTCGAATGAAGCAGTCAAGTACTTTGGTTTTTTGAGACGGTGCAAGAAATACTTCACTCCATCTGATCTCCTTAATATTTACAAGACCTATATCCGACTCCAAATGGAATACAACTCTCAGGTATGGGCCCGTGCTTCAAAGTCTATTTTGGAGCTTCTCGATTGCGTACAGGAGAGGGCGAAGATGCTCATCAATGACGGTAGGGTAGCCAACTCTATCGATTCATTGGAGCACCGTCGCAATGTGGCGTGTATTTCATTGTTCTATCGGTACTATAATGGAATGTGTTCCTTCTAAAATTAGGGAATTAATTCCCAAAAATCATATATTTTTACGTAGTACTCGTATTCCTCGTAGAGCGTATCCCTTTGTAGTTGACTGTCCAGTAAATCGCACAACGCATTATAGGGATAATTCGTTCTTTGGTTGCACTGTTCGGTTGTGGAATAATCTTCCAGCGAAAGTATTTCCTGCCACTTACGACATGAGTAAATTTAAATCTAACGTCCATAAACACTACTCCCTCTGGCCTCCTTCCAATAACCTATTTTCCTAGTACCAGCACAATGCACTGCATGGGTATGGGCCATCCCCTGGGTGCTGCTCTTATAAAAAAAAAAATGTTTTGTAAACCGACAACGAGTGACATTGAAATCGAGTGAATTTTCCAAGACAAATAAAACCTAATTGCGACAAATATTTTATCGATTTTATCGATAATCAAAGAAGTTATTTTAAAAGCAATTAAGCGAATTATAAAAAAGAGTATATAAATCTTATCAGATTTGGAAGCTATAGCAATTTGAAATTTTATTTTTATTCGATTTCCATTTCATTCGATTTTGGTTTAGAGGGCATACTTCGTTCGTTTCATATTTTTATATACATATGTAGGGTTTGGTTTCGTTCATTTAGTGGCAATGACATCAAAAAATCCTACAATTATATTGACAGAAATTTGCGAAGTTTTTCCTACTGAGAGCAAAGTTAAGGTCATTCCAATAATAAAAACTGCTAATCATTACAATAAAACAATGTTTTAAAATAACGGAATACTATTATATTCCCCGAACGGGAGAAAAAATCCCAGCGGAAAGTTGTTTCCAAAATATCGAAACAGAAGAAGCAAGAAAGCCGGACTGATAGGTGCATCACTCAACTGTGTAGATACAAGATCATCCCGTTTGGAAGAAGAAGATGGTGAACTCGGGAAAACAAATCAAACGCAGAATTCAAAAATTGATGAATATGTTGAGATGGTTATAAATTATCGTTGAGTAGAGATTGTGCTGATTGGGAGAAAGTTTGTCACAAATGGAAACTCACATAAGGTATGCGGCAGAAAGATTTGCAAAAAATGGGAAGTCTTGAGTTTTACGTGAACGCTCAAAACTTTGTCATTCAAGAGCATCCGCATTGGTAATAAAGTTTACGATTGCTGATTACAGCTTAACCCATTTTCTCTTAAAATGTTTAATTTGACATTGACTTTCAAGTAATGTACCCAGACAAAGTCCAATTACTGTTAACAAACTGGGAAAGTTCCGACGTTTTCTCTACCGCGCCTGCACGGCGTTGAGCTGGGGCTGTCGGATGGCGCGAAGTATCTGGAGATAATCCTGGATTTCAAGCTATACTGGCTCCAAAATACACGTACGAGGGCGGCGAGGGCGAATGTTGCGCTGTACGCCTGTCGTAGGGCCGTTGGAAAGTCCTGAGGTCTAAGTCTTAGGAGTTCCAATTGGATGCTCAACACGGTGGTTAAGCCTATACTTATGTATGGTGCGGTTGTATGGTGGAGGTCTCTGGAGATATCCATATATTTCAGAATCTTTGATAGGGTTCTGCGGAGTGCAGCACTGATGATTACAGGTGCGCTCAGGTCCACTCCTTCGAGGGCCTTTTTTGTACTGCTGAACTGGCTTCCAGCGGACCTGATGGCTAGGCAGATGGCGAGCATGTCTGCGATAAGGTTGAGGATGGCAGGGGCATGGTCGGACGGGGTCTACGGGCATGCGGCCATCTTCAGGTATTTGGATACGATCCCTGAGAGTATAGATTACTGCACACCCAAACCCTTCCTGGATAGAATGTTCTCCGTGTGCATCTCACCAGAACCGGTAATTGGGCACGGTACTGCTGAGATTTACAGGAATGGATCAAAATCCTCGGAAGGCGTTGGGAGCGGCATCTTTATTCCTGTATACGGGGTGAGGTGCAGTGTCTTACAGGCGGAGGTCTCGGCGATAAAGAAGGCAGCGGACTGGTTGATATACTACGGAGTATATGACAGTGATATCCGGATCTGTACGGACAGTCAGGCTGCGATCAGGGCGCTCTCCGGTGTCTACTCGACATCGCGACTGGTGTGTGAATGCCCGGCATCTCTCAACGAGATGGCGAGACATTTAGACCTGGAGATTATCTGGGTAAGGGGTCACTCAGACACCAGGGGAAACTGTGTGGCGGACGGACTTGCGAGGGCTGGCTCTCTCCTCAGAAATGAGTAGATTGACCACTCGTTTGGGATGCCACTCTCCTCTTGCAGACTTATGGTCATGCGGTACATGTTGGGTAGGGCACAACAGCTACGGTGGGATGATGAACCCACATGCTCTGTATCGAGGCAAATATGGCCCCTATATGATCGGGCTCACTCGGAGTCTTTTATAGTGGTGCCCCGACTTAGGCTGCGAACTCTTGTGGCTGTGATTACTGGGCACTGGGTGGCTGGTGCGCACGCTAGGAGATTGGATCTGCCGTTCAATGACTATTGTAGGGGTTGTCAGAATGAGGAGGAAGAGGAGACTGTCGAGCCCTTCCTATGCCAGTGCCCGAGTCTTTCGGACATTAGGACTGCTTTCCTTGGCAGTCCGTTTCTAGATGGCTTGTCGGATCTGGCCGGTGTGAATATCGGCAGAATCTCTTCTTTTGTACATGCGTCTGGTTGGTTCGGATCGCACCGGAACGTGGACATACAGGTTGTCCATTTTCTGGATTACTGATGGGTATCACAGTGCAATCAATATTGGATCCAGGTGGGCTGGACGTGTCTAAATACCCGTCGTAACTAACTAACTAACTAACAAAGTGGAAAGCATTTAAAAAGAAAATTGTTCTTTTTTATGAAAAGAACATACATAACGATTTCTGCAAGCAACTATTTTGTAATGCAAACTCATCAAAATCATTATCAATTTGTAGAAAATAGACATTTGCATATGAAGCGTATTTTTTATGACCCTGCTTATTTTTTGCCTATAGATGCACAGAAGTACATATTCATCATACTTTTAAAAGCAATTTTATCATCATCAGCCAGATTAAGGAACAACTCCGGAAAACGAAGCGGAGAGGTTACAATAGTAGACGCACAGGAAAGTTTAGTCCTACGAGTGAAGGAAGACAAATTGATGCTGTTGTCGATAAGTATTATTCAGCAGGATTGGCAGTACAAACATTTTTAATGTTTAGGCTATGAGTGATGTAAACATAAAAGTCTTTTACTTATTTTTTAATAACAATTTGTTAAAATGTAACTCATTTGCTGAAAGCATAGATTTGCTTTAAATAAATTAAATTAAAAAAAAATAATAATAAAACTAAAGAAATAATAATTTAAAAAATATCTTTTATTTGAGTTCGGATAAAAACCAGTGAGACTATTTTCAAGAATACATTCTTAAAAACGATCTTAAAAGAAGATTACATTTTTAAAATTTAAGAATTATTCCTAATTTAAGATTTCTTATAGGAACACAATCTTAAATTCGATCTTAAAATAAGAATTTGTTCAAGATAGTATTCTTAAATTTTTAAGAATGTGATCTTAATTCAAGATTTTTATTAAGAACAAAATCTTTAATTCGATCTTAGAATGATAATTTAATCCAGATTACAATCTTAAATACGATCTTAAAACAATTAGGATTTTATTATTGAATTAAGAATTTTCGCATTTAACAGACAATTGCAACTGTAATGATTTGATTTTGAAAGTAAAATCTTGATTATGAGTGGTACTACAATAGAAAAATTTTTTCGTTTTCAGATTGGACTTGGACTTTTATCAATTCTTAGGTAGACATTTCAATACCCGCTTCAATTTGAAATGGATTTCAAATTGAAATGGACTAGAAGGTCAAAACGTTTTGTGTTAACCGGAATAATTATATGTAGATGAGTCTAAAAGTATGTTTTAAGTTTTTACGCTTAAGCTGATGCTTATCAGCACAAGCATAATTAATATACTCTATCAGCACCAATGGTAGCATAGAATATAAAATTCTTTACTTTCCTTAAAGGAATGTTCCTACTGCGTTGCTATTTGTTGCCTGTCACATTTCATATTTGGTTTTATTTCTCTTTGTAATTTAACGAAAACGTATATTATTGTGACAGTAAGTATTTTAAGACATGACTCACTAGACTAAAACTACAACAACGACAGCAAAAAGTCTACAGACTCGAAGCCATACAAATAAAGGCATTTAACACTACTTTCATCCTTTCTCAACCTATTTCTAAATGTTCTTCAAATGTTTAGATGTCAATAAAAAGTGTAGAGTACAAAAGGAGACAAGAGGTCCTTTTCTAATATAAAATAGAAAAACAGGTAAAAGAAGAAATGAAAAAGGACTTAAAAACGTTTCGGTTACATTATTATTATCTACTTATAAAAGTAGAAATGCAAGAGCAGCATAAATGAATCCATAAAACGTACCAAAACGAACAAATATTTTAACTATTTGGGTCATATGGCTGATATTCTTCATAAAAAGTATATCATTCACTACAACCATTCACTTATTCATTAAGGATAAGTAATGTGGGAGAATTTAAGAAAAAGGAAATACTGAAAATAAACAGAATATTAATGTGATCATATAATTTATCTTGGCTACTCTTTGCTTAAAATTTTTCAATTTATTTAATTATTTAGCCCATAGACTCATTCAACAGGTGATAGGAGCTGTTAAATAGACACAAATTATGTGCCCGCTTACAAATACTGGAGGTGATGTAAGTAAATAATATCGTCTAGTAATATGGATAATATTGGGCTTTATTGATAAAGCTGTGAATGCCGTCATCGGTATTCAACAAGATCTGCAATAGTTGCGGAAACTGCCAAAGAGTGTTTAACGAAATGAAAAGGGTGAGAAAATCATTTTCACATACGGAAAAGATGTCAGAAAACTTACAAAAGGTGTGACATTTTTCCGGTTATCTCCTGTGTCTAGAATTTTTACAGCTTGTCATGAAACAGTAAAAAATATGCTTTGTCAAGTTTTTTTAAAAAAGACTTTTAAAGCTTTGCTTACACGAAATTTTGTAAAAAGCTATTGAACATATTAGTGATCATTCTCATCATACCAACCAGGCACTATTGCAGGACACTGCGACGTATAGGATGTATTGTATCCCTGCCGGTCTATAGTTGGTTTAGCAGGTCTGCCGCCTTCCTAATGAACACTAGCAGATCTGAAACCCTAATAATAAAAATGTGAACCAGTAAGACTCTATGTCTACCTAAATATTTTCATCTAAACACACATATCAAGAACCAAATATTCGCACAATATGTGTTCCGCTGTGTTTGATGCCTATGAGCACATTCTACAAACATCCACATCTGTATTCGCCGTTCTCTGCAGATTCCCTCTTAATCTACAATTGTCCCTAAGAAAGTCCGATTCAAGTCCGGCCTGCCTGCATTCTAGTGTTCCAGGCATCTGGCAATTTCCAAATCCTTTATTAGATTGATTGCGGACTAACATAGGGTGTCACGGAACCTTTTCTAGCTAATGCATCCAGATACCCTTATTCCCAAGCGAAAGCCTTTGTAATTTATCGTAGCAATATTTGACCAGCCTAGATGTTATATTATTAACCCCTGAGCCCATGGTTGATCTCCGCAAGTAATAGGTGTTCGAAAACGTTCGTTTACAAATTTCATCAAGAATGAAACTCCATTTTTTATATTTAAAACGTACTTTATAAACCAAATATGTGCCGTTTTGATCGATAACTTTTTGCCATTTTTGAGTATAGAACTTTTTCCAGGATTATAGAACTTCTGAGCGAAAAACTGATTCAATTGTGTTTTGCAGGCCCATATAAAATTAAAATTTACAACACCGTGGCTATATGGTGAATGCTATAAAATTTTCCAGCCAAGCTCTCTTAGTTTCCGCCGGGTCATCAAAGATGTCTGTGGTCTGGCGTTGTCTTGATGGCCTTTTCTGTAGTTCAATTCTGGCCGCTTTAATTGAACTGCTTGCTTTAATATTGTTAATTGTTAACAGCAGAGATCAGTACCAATCGTTCGACCAGGTTGTAGAAACTTATAATGAACAATTCCTTTCCAATCTCACCAGACACACAGCAATACTTTCCTGGCTTTGTCAGCGTCTGCGAAGTTGCACCTTTCTTTGGTCCATGATTATTTTCTCACATTATTGTCGTACGTGATTTACTATTCATCGTTTGTAATTATTTGGATCTATTAAACAAGCTATAGTGTTGCTTGAAGCAATTAATATTATCAGCGATATTACATTTTAGAGCCATCTGCCGACAATTGTAACCTAAGTTTTTCGACTCTAAAGTTTTTTTTTTTCAAAACTAAGATTTTTTTGTAAATCAAGATTTTTTCCATAAATTTCAAAAATTGAATTTGGCAACCATACCTATGTTTGAGTCCGAAGTTAGCTGCACAGATGGTTGGTCAAGCTAAATTAATTCATCCCCATTGATTTACAGAACAGTGCGCGTCTAGTATTGCTCTGTTTTAGGCTAATTTCGTGAGCCTGTCTGTACTGTTAGTACTTCTATGTACAATGTTGTTCTGAAACCAAAAAATATAAGGTTAGAAGGAAGATACAGGATCACCTATACCGCCGTAGTGGGTGTAGCACCAGCTGTAGTGGGCTAAGATATACAGCCTTGCAAAGGGACTTTCACTATACAAGACATCCCTAGGTGAAAATAGGTCTAACCATAGGCGTGTATATCTAGTGAGTCATCGTCGGTCATCGTCGGTCTAAGACGCCATTTCTTCCCCAGCACTTTGTTGCAAGTGTAGAGGCCATTGGAGGTAGGCCTTTCAACCATGTTTTATATACTAGGCTTCCAGGACAGCCTCCCATCCAATATTAGCTACAGAAAGTAAGTCCCCTTCTAAGTTCCAGGCTCGTATCGTTCAACCTTGAAGGCATAAAGGGTGAAGAGTATCACCTCCGTTTTCTTGGAACTTGCGCCTAAACCACGTCCAAGTGCCCTCTCGCGAACTTCCCGAAGAGCATGTTGTATTCTGTTGCTAATAGGATCCACAAATCTGCCCAAAATTGTAAGAACAACATCATCCGCATAGGCGATTGCCCCGCATTTGACTTGTTCCAGAGACACTAACACTTCATTCATCACAAGATTCCTTAGAAGGGGGAAGAGCATCTCCCCCCTGCGGGGTTCCCCTTCCAATCCTTCTAGTGATGAGTGAGCTCACTAGTGTCGGGTAGATTATCCTTCCGTGAAGCAATTTCTAGCCTGGTTAGTGCGCCTATTAAGGCAAATAGTTCCACATTATTGAAGGCTTGCTCTTTATCCAGGGAGGCAGCCTGGGTGTATTTCCGTTGTAAAAGAGATTTTTCTGTCCTTAACAATATCAGATTCTTGGCTATTTTAATTACTGACCACTACCACTTTAAGGACATGAAGCTGCAATAGACAAGTAGGATATTTTTCAGAATGTGGATCATGAATTCAACCCTGACTTAGCCACAACGCTCGTTACAATTAAAATAGAATTCACAAACGGATTAAAAACACCAAAAGTAGAACATTGTACTATTTTAATACTTTTTTTAGTACTTTTTTGGTACTTTTTTACTTATTATATTCAGTAACATATACGAATATACTTGAATAGGAACATAATTGGTTTAAAAAGCCGCAGAAATCTCATTTGCTTGGTGTATTTTCAACACTATCCACAATATTTTCCTTTTTCTTTTTTTGCTGTTATTAGTTCTACTTCACTTCAAGTCCATCTTTTTTCTTCCTTCTCAGTTCCCATCATTAATTATTCAATGTCAGTGTCATCATAATATGCTTGAGGATTTAATTTTTTTCTTTGTACAAAAAAGAGAATGTCACCATTATTTTAAAGAGGGTATAGTATGGTATTGTAAAAGGGGGTGTGAGGGTGGACAATATTTTGTTTCTTTTTTTTTAATTAAAAATAAAATCGCATAATTTTTTTAAGTACTTCTTGCCAGTCAGCCAGCCCAGCTCATTAAAAGTGAGTGAAAAGACTGAAATTGAAATTAAAACTGAGAGTGAAACTAAAACTGTTGATAATAATGACGATGGCAATGACGATAATGATGGTGTTGATAAGAGTTGTATGTAAAATTAAACCAACTAATTATGATGAACAACGTACAAGAGCTACAACAGCAAATGAAGTAAAACAAAAAGAAAAAAAATTATGACCCAAAAATAGAAAAACCTAAAAAATATTGTAGAAAAATTTTTGCACAAAGTGCTCAGATTTTATTTTAATGAATCCGAAAATTATTTGTAGAAAATTTTAGTTTTAATTTTTGAACATTAAGTTTCAAATAATTTGATTTGATAATTATTTTAAAATAATTTGCAATGAAAGTATCGGGTGTTTTTTAGAGGTTCATAATTTTGAGTTGGCCACACTGTTTTATTTGACAGTCGATTTAACAGCTAATAGTTGCTTGTTATTTAGTTTAGTTTGACATTTTATTATGCATAGACCAACACCAGAGCAACGCTTGCAAATTGTTGAAGTTTTTTATCAAAATAATGGATCCGTTCGTCAAAGTTATCGTGCATTTACTCTTAAGACCTGGTTAGCCGAGCGTTGTCGTAGACGTAATGTAACGTGGCGTACTGTGAGAATGTCTATGCGATTACAAACCACTTAAAAACGTGTCATATGTTTTATTAAAAATGGAAAAGAAACATCTGTTTAAATCGCAGTAATGAGTAAAGGGTCCGCCAATAATTTTTTTTTTTTTTTTTTTGAAAATGCTAGAAAAAAAAACTACTGTATATTTTCTCAAAATTCTTCTTTTATTTGAAAGTACAATCCTTCCGGTTAATAATGAAAAATAATTTCATTCTAATGGCTGCCTCGGCTGGCCATGCAGTAGCCTACACGATCGGTCTAATTTTTAAGCACATTGTAGATTGTGTGCAGCTGTATTTCACCAAGGGCTTCACGAATATTGTCCTCTATAGCGTCAATTGTCTCTGGCTTGTTGGCGTAACACTTATCTTTGGCGGCACCCCACAAATAATAGTCCAAAGGTGTCAAATCGCATTTCCGAGGTGGCCAAACAACATCAGCTCTGCGGCTGATAATGCGATCTTCAAAAACAGGGACCAAAACATCGAGTGTAACTTAGGCTGTGTGGCACGTAGCGCCGAATTACCAAAAATTACCAAAATCCGCACCAAACAGTATCTCGTCTTGGATGTATCGGCTTTTCAATGTATGCGTGCGGGTTTTCTGTGCCCCAAATGCGACAATTTTGCTTGTTTACATACCCGCCAAGATCAAAATGAGCTTCATCTGAAAAGATGATTTTTTTTGGCAAAATCGACATCTTCTGTAAGTCGATCGCAGCCCCACTTAGCGAAGCGAAAACGCATTGGACACAATCATATTCGTTCAGCGGAAGAATAAAACTAATTTTCTGTCAAATCAGACATGAGCGAAGGGTTACCATTGACGAAATAAGCACTAGTTGAAAAAAAAAACGATAGAAGGCGGACCCTTTATTATAAATGTTCGAATCGTGTACGCTTTGAAAAAAGTACCAAATAGGTTTAAATAGTAATTTTTATCCAAATATATAAAAATAATAATATAATGTACATATTTACAAATATAAAATATAACAAATTACATACCAAATGATTGCCAAAAAAAAGCATATATGGAGTACATAGTTATTTATCAAATAAATGCAATTTTATAAAAAGTCAAAACACAAAAGTTTTTCTTTCTCCACGATAGACCAATGTAACCAAATTATTTGCACACCAAATTAAAGTCATTGGAAATATCTTTCACCTGATTACCTTCTTCTTTTGTTAATCAAAACTTCAATGTACTACTCAGTTAAATGTTGAAACTAAGTGGCCTACACCTCAGAAACTAGTCGTTGCTGATCCAAAGTTCTTTTTAATTTGATCTAAGAATTACATATGTACATACATAATTACTTATCTAGTATTAGCGTAAAAATGTTTGCTTGTCACCTAAGAATGTTTATTAAAGTTAACTTTTGTGTTTCTTCCTTTTTCACATTACAATTTACGTAGGAAGCTATTACGTACTAAATAATAGTAATATTTTGTATAATCGGATACACATTTTCTATAATATATTCAAATTTGTACAAATTATTATAAATTGCTTTTAATTGTGTGAAAAAAGTGCAAAAAAAAAGTGTAAAAATACCCACATATAATTTAACATACAAACAGTCCAACACTGCTTTACAAATGCCACGTAACGCCGTTGAGAAAAAAATGTTACGTTATAGCAACGTGACATTAAAATTCAGTAAGCATTTACATTGACTCCCATATACCAAAAGCGAATAGCTGATACGTTACGTTACGACAACGTTCGCCTAATTCTACCTTTACTGATAATATACATCCCGTGAGACGTCGAACATTCGGCACTGAAGAAGCTGTAGCCGCTGTACAGAAAAGCATTAAAGAAAATCTAATGCAATCAATTCGTCGTCGTTCTCAGCAACTGGGGTTGTGTCCTTACACTTAACGAAAGATATTACGAGAGGATCTTGGCTTGAAGGCTTTCAAGATTCAACTTGTGTGGATTAAAGCCAAGCAACCATCGTATGCATCGCCAATTCGCCAAATAGGCTGAAGCACAAATTGATCTTGATATTGAATTTCAATTCAAAATTTTGCTTTCCGATCAAGTCTATTTTTGGTTGAATGCATACGTAAATAAGCAGGATTTGGAGTGAAGATAATGCATAAGCTTTTATCGAATCACCATTACAGTCACAAAAAACTGCTGTTTGGTGCGCTTATTGGGCTAGCGGAGTCATTAGTCTAATTGTCTTCAAAAACAATGATGGTCGATATGTTCCTGTCAATGGTGAACGGTATAGGGACATGATTAGAAATTACTTCGCACCTCAATTAGCTGGCATTAGTCTTTCTGACATATGGTTCCAACAGAGCGAAGCCACATAGAGTTGCCAGATGGTCTTGAAATCGCTTGATTTACAAGAATTTTTAGAGCTTGTCAAGAATCAAGAGATAATATTATTAGTCAAGACTTTTTAAAGAACATTTTTCAAAGGATTCCTTGCACAAAGTATTATAAAAAGCTATTAAGCATTTTAGTAATGCAATACCTTAAATGATTATAAGCGTATATGTTTCCTAGTTAGTTTATCTAAAAAATGTATAATTAAATTGTTATAAATGGCTTTAGAAAAAGTTCGTTTTAAAATTTGACCAAAAATGGAGCACCTTTTTTTATATTTGAAACTATCTTTATTAAACCAAATGTGTGCCGTTTTGGTCGATAACTTTTCGACATTTTTGGGGTAAAGTCATTTTTCCAGCAGTGTTCAACTTCCGAGCGAAAAACTGATTCAATGGCGTTTTGCAGGTCTCTACGGAATTTAAATTTACACCATTAAGAGTTTTTGATAGTGATTGAAATAAATGATAATCTGAATGTACAATATGTGGGCTATTAAATAATGTGTGGATGCATTAAAACTTCCCTGCCAAGCACTCTCAGTTGCTGATGTGTCATCAAAGATGTATGTGGTCTGCCGTTGTCTGGAAAGAACACAACACCTTTTCCATTGATCTATTCTGGCCATTACCTTTCTTTATTTGAATCATTGCTTTGCAATCTTTTATGACCTTGCTCCGTCCATGATCTTTTTCGCACATTATTGTCGTACCAATAATGTTCACAGCTCGTAATTATTCGCATCTATAAAATAACCTATAGTGCGGCCTGATGCAATTAATATTACCAGATATATTGCATTTATTTTTTTTACTTTTTTTAATCAAGATTTTTGTCTATAAATGTTAAGAATTTTGCAAGATAAATTTGGAAACCCTAGAGCCACATGCCAAACAACACGTTATTTAACCCCATTGGATTATTTGTCTACGTCGATAAACCAGAGACAATTGAACACCTGGAAATCAAAATTCAAGGAGTTATTAGTTAATATGGCAGCATACTACCTTGATCAAAAAGTTTCCGGAATAACCCCGTGTCGCAGTCCCATCGTTCCAATTTGAGTTTTTTTTTTTTCTTAGGTCGGTACATCTGTTGTTGATATTCCGGCTAAAACTTTGCGTCAGAGCTACGTTGCTAAGAGTACATCTATCTCTACATGTGTTGACGATTTTTTACAATTTTAGAAACGGCTGCTGAAACGCGTTTCCCGTAATGGGTTTTTAACTCGATTCGACAGAAAGAAGTCACATCGAGCCAAATCAGGTGAACTCTGTGGCTATTGGATGGTATTTATTGCATTTTTCATCAGAAAATTTCGAATAATGATGGCACTGTGTGACGGTGCGTTATCATGGTGTAAAATCCACTAGTTTTATGCACACAATTCTGGTCTCTTTTAGCGAATTGCTTCACGCAAACGTGTCATAACGCACAAATAATACTCTTTGTTTATTTTCTGGCCCTCTGAAAAAAATTCATGAGCATTCTGTCAGCATTGCCTTTTTTTGACTGAAAACGACGTAGTTTTTTGGTCTCGACTCATTTAGCAAACGGCATTCACTTGCCTGATGTCTGGCTTACGTGTTGTACTCATAAACCCACGTCTCGTCTTCAGTAATGATCCTCAACACGATCAAAGAGGTAGAAAATCGTCAACACACATATAGATAGATGTACTCTTGGCTACGTAGCTTTTGCAAATGTCAAGCTATGACGTTAGGATTTAGTGAGAATATCAACAACAGATGTACGAAATTAACAACAACAAAAAAACAACTCAAATCAGAATAACGGGACCGCCACACGGGGGTTATTCTGGAAACTTTTTATCAAGGCAGAATGCTACGAAAAGTTTATGAAAATTGCTGTTCCAGATTACGTCTTGTATGCGCCGGCCGTGGCAGCCACATGGCCGAAATCACATTAATCACATTAATGTCATAAAATGTTCCATCCAACAAGGCCCCTTTCAATGCTATTTAAAATATATTTCTTTGTTTTATTATGTTCCAGTTTTGGGTAACCGTAAAATAAATACCTGATACATGAAAAAATACGACGCCATAATTATTCATATTGAGTTCTAAACGAAGTTAAGAATCTCATGGGAAAATACTACACTAATTCCATTTAATCATTACCATCGATCTTAATAGTAACACTAAAGTAAAAGACATATGAATGCGGTACATCTTAAAAACTGATATATTGCTAAAATTTATTCTTTAAAGGTTTTTTTAATATCAAACAAAAATTAAAAATAAAATAAAATAAAATAAAATAAAATAAAATAAAATAAAATAAAATAAAATAAAATAAAATAAAATAAAATAAAATAAAATAAAATAAAATAAAATAAAACAAAATAAAATAAAATAAAATAAAATATATAAAGAAAGCTACTAAACTGTAACTAGATTTTTGTTTACACCCTCGTATAAAAACGTCAATTGTAAATGCATTAAAAACTCATGTAAAGTGTTGAAAGTCATAATAATTCTTACGATGATATCATGATGAGAAAATTTCCATCAGTTATATTCCCTTGACATGTATAAAATAAATATTTAAAACGACAACAGATATTTACTACTTAATTATATAAAATTAAACAATTTAAACAAAAAAAAAAAAAATAGTCGATAAAGCTTAACCATAGGATACGCTACAATTCAATGTATTTACTACTGACACTAACACTTTTTTATAATCGAAACCGATTTGTGCTAAGACATGCTCTGTATTTAGTACAAACAAAGAGAAATGGTGTCTGTCATCAGCTGTCGGAAATAGATGAAACTATCAATAATGAGATCTATTCCAAACAAAATCAAACAATGAATAGAAATAACAACCAGACATAATGGTTACTGATCGGAATAATGTTTAATTGCTTTTTGAATGATACAACGATAAATGGGAGTTTTGATCTTACTAACGTTTCCTAACCTATTTTTTTTTCGTTACTGCCCTTGAAAGCATTTTACACGGTTTGCTACTCATCCCATATAAGATCTTGCCTTAGTTTTTGGATATTTGTGAGTCGCCAGGTATTTCTTGATCAACCAGTTCCTTGATCCTTGTAATACTCTGGGGATTTTTCCCTAAGTTATGGCCGATCAATCTCAACTTCCTTTGACTGATATGCTTCAGTATGGGCAGTTCATTCGTCAATTAGGTTATCATATTTTGCATATGATTCTAAGGCATTAGTTGGTGAATACTTGTAGTTCTTACGTGATGATATGAGTTCACTGCCGAGTTGAATATTCTGAGCTTGGTTTGCAGGAATATATACTGACTGCAGTCATCCGAATGCCAATCTTACTTTATTGGGCCTGTTGTTACTATCTGTTTCTGCACCGCCATTTGTTACCTTCGTGCATACCAGATAGCAGATAGCTATCTACAGTTTCCTTCTTTGACAGATCAGGTACCAAGTATTCTTTGATAACCATGATTTTCTACATGTTTGTACTACACCCAGTATTTCTTCCTAACCTACAGTCTTCTGTGTTTTCTTCTTAGCATCTTCAGCGCACAGTGGTGCATAGGACATCAACAAAATTTCGCCACTTACTCTTCACCTCGTTGAAAGAATATACCAGTTGTTGTATGTTCTTCTGAATTGTGCGCTTACATATGTGTTTCGGCCTACCTCGTGCTATTGTGCCTTGTGCATGAAGAAGCAGTTTAAATTCGAGTTAAACAACCGAATTTTCGTACTGGTTGATATAGAGGAAGATCTCCAAATTTTCCATAGCTGTCAAAAGGTACCTTCTGCTCAGGATATCACTGGAAGTGCCTTCATCTACCATCGTAGCTGAAAGACTCCATATTTTCTATTATATCGTCACCGAATTTAAAATTTTCGTTAGAGTCCAACTAATTTATCTTCCGTCTTCGTGGAGTTAATAGTTAAGCCAGCTGTGCTGATTCGGTAATGATGTCGTCTATTTTTCTCTGCATAACGCCGTGCCTTGTTAATAATATACATACGTCATCGGTATATGCAAGATCTTCAAGGTGTTCCTTTAGATTCCACGGTTCAGTAGGCCAATTGCCCCGTTATGACATCATCCAGAACTATCAGGAACAAGAAGGACGACATAAGACAATCCTGACCTACTCGAGAGATGGTGTTAAAATCGTCTTATAGTGCTATCAAATACTGTACTGTATTCTACAAATATGTAATACGTATGCTTACCTACAGTATTTTGTTTTAATTCTTTTGAAAAACTATTATAAACTTAAATTTAAACTAATTCGACTTGATCCGGCTACCCAAGCATTTATTTACAACACTTTTCAAAAATTGTGAAATATTTTGCATGGTAACCAGTGGGGAGATTGGACAGTTATTATTCGGCGGTTTTTCAAAATCTTCATTTTTCGAATACCACATAAATCGGCCAATTTAACACGAATAACGGGTTATTTAAATAAGAATAATTTTTATACATTTGTATGTTTTTTTATTGCAAATATCGAAAAAGATATGCACACTTGAGCAACAATAACTTTTTCTCATCTTCGGTAAATAAATATTGATTTTTATATATGGGGAATAATCAACTAGACTCATTGAAAGCAACCCACAAACGCCGCCTCCGAACGGCAGATATATTAGTTAGTTACGTTTATCACAGAGTTAATACATATAAGCAGTCGCTAATGTTGTGCAGTGATATCGCTGTTGAAAATTATCAGACGGTGTGGCCTGGGATTGAACCGACGACGACTCATGGTTGGAAGATGGGTATCTTACCTAGCATAACACAGTGATACACACACTATTAAATACGTAGTGCATGAAATTACATACAGTGCTGTTCGAAACATAAGCAACTTTATTTCGAGACAATTAGGGACTCGTATTATATTACCAATAGATTTATGCAAACAACAATTAAAACATTTAATTTTTGTTATCTTAGGCACCTGTGCCGCTGTGGTATGGTAGACAACACACCCGGCTACCAACCAGAAGGTCATCGGTTCAATACCAGGCCAGACCATCTTAGAAAAATATAAAAAAGATTTTCGACTGCAATATCATCTCATAACATTAGCTAGTAACTGGTTATGAGTATAAATACTATTGAAAACTTCTCTAAATTTGCCGTTCGGAGTCGGTGTTAAACTGTAAGTCCTTTTCAATGAGTTTAAAATTAGAATCGGGTACAGCTCATTGACTGAGAGAAGTCCCCATGTTCCTTCATGGAATGTTATGGGAATCAATAATAATCTTAGGCACCTAAATTATAACTATAATAACTAACTCTTAATCCCCTTCTCTACCAAATAATACAACAACAAAAACGAAATTAGCTCCTTCAGTAGCTGCTCGAAACTTGACCATTTTTCAGTACTTTGTGTAATAAACTTTGTTTTTTATGGCCTCCGCACACCGTATTGGCATAGTTTTTATGAGATTTGTTAGAATTATTGTTAGTATTGATTGTCACTTTAAATTTAAACTCTCCGTCAGCTTCTGGTTATTTTTAAAACGACGTGGTCCAGCTCTGTGCTTCAAGAATTAAAAACAATTTTATTTAAATAAAAGAACAGGTTAACCGGTTATTTGAATAATTATTAACCGAAAACTGATTTTTTTAAGTGCTACTTTTCGAATTATTCGAAAACCGGTTTCTGAAAAAAGTCGAATAATCATTCTCCCTAGTAAACAGAGACAACAAGACAAGTTTGCTTTATTAAAAAGAACGGTTTTTATAGAAACTTTGTAATTACTCGTATGAATGCTTTTTTAAGATAAATTGAAAGTTGGTCAAAATCGTAGACTAGTTTTAACCAATCTTTAAAATTGCAATTTATATTTAAAATACAAAATATACATGGACAAGCCGGCAAACAGGGATGTTACAAGTAGCAGAACAACCACAATACATATACAGTCGTGTAAGGTATAAATTAAAACAAAATTTAAATTTATGCAGTACATACACACATACATATAATAAAAAATACAAATAAACCACTTACCATGCTGAACTTTGTAAATGCGTTTTAAAATGCCACACATACAATAATATATTCATGATGGTGGCAACACAGTTTGTCAATGTTTACAAAACAAACAAGAAAGCAATCACTTCAACAAATCCACACACACACTCAAAAACGAAAGCACAAAAACACACTTTAAATCTGTTAACTATCAATGTTTTTTGTTGTAATAATTAAAGTAACGGTTGGTAAAACTTGATTTTGATTTTTTTATGTTTTTACTAAAGTTTACATTGTTGCCATTGCTTTAAAGAAGCAACAACAATAGTAAACAGACATAGTTTTCCAAGAGACTTAAATGACCAATCCCTAGCCAGTCATTAAAAATCACAAAAGCCTACACAGACACACACGGTACACAGGAGAGCAAAGTTTACTTCATTAATGCACTCTTTAATCTGTTTAATCGTCGCATACATATAGACAAAATCAAAAAAAAAAAAAAAAAAAAACTTAAAAAAATATTATTGTTTTGGCTTTAATTTTTATTTAATAATGTTTACTCTCTTTGGTTCTCACTTCTTAACACAACAGATATAACAATAACCACAAACGTTAGATGGAGTAGTAGACAAAAACCAAAGAGAGAAGAGTATAGGCATAGAATACAATAATGAAATAACACAAGAGACTTGACTAGATTGAAGAAAACAAATTTTATTTTCAACAGTGTTAACGCGAACAACACAAACACAATGCCAACGATTACTTATAATGCGGAGTATGACTAAAGCGTTAACTATGATAATGATGATGACAACGTCAACACATGACGAAGACCTCAACAACACAGTACTGTTCTTTATACGTTTTATAATTTTACTATTTTTAATAAAATTTTCACTCTTATTTAACGAAATTCTGAAGATTCGTGGAAAACAAAACCAAAACCAAAAAAAGCAAAATTGTATGTGTCACACACAACGCAAAAGCCATTCAGTCAGTCGTTTAAGAAAATAACGAAAAGGCGAACCTTTTTTATAATTTTTCACCGTGTGTGTGAGTGTGCGTTGTTGAGCCTTTTTTTGGTCTATGCATGTAAATTTTCTGTAAGTTCAACGAATGCACAGTGGAAAAAAATTATTAAATAAAATGTAGTTCAGCGTATGTAAACAGAACTTTAAAAATAGGAAAATTGTCGTGTATTGGATATGCACGTCGGTAGCGAGGCCCATTCTAACACCATTCGCCTCTGTTTCCTAAGACAGATAAATGGCGACGCAGGAACTCTTTAAACTAAAAGAGCTGGGATTGTTGAAAAATTTTCTGTCTGGGTCTCAAGGCAATCAATAGTATTTAATTAATAGTTTTAGGGCCGGGCATTGTCCCTGTGAGTCCCAACGGACCACAATTGACTTTGGGACTCTTCCTTCCGTCAAAATTCATAATAGAGACCTCTGCGGTTGAACAGCCAGGCTTAATGGAGGTTGTGCTCTCTTTACAGACACGAAAAATGAGGTTGGCACTGAGGCTGGTTTTTACAGGACACCATGTCAGGTTTAGGCTGGAAATTAAGTGCAGGCGGAAAATAAGGGGACTAGTGGATTCCTACAGCGTCAGACTTTGATAGGTACCTAGGCACTGCGGTATTCCCTTTAAAAAGATAGCTGATGGTTTAACTTGCAGATGCTTGAAGTTGATCCCTGTAGCCGCCTCGGCGAGTACAAGACACAATCTGGAATACCAAAAAAAAAAAAAAAACATTTCTCAGCATATGCAGCCGTATTTCACCAATACCTCTTCCAATGTTGGTTTCCAGGTATTTAATTGTCTCCGGTTCATCGATGTAGACAAGTGACTTTACATAACCCCAAAGAAAATGATCTAATTGGGTTAAATTACACCATCTTGGTGGCCAATTAAATGGACCTTTACGTGAAATTACTTTTTCATCAAGAGTTTCTTTGAGTAAATCAGTTGTAGTTCGTCCTGTTGGAACCACATATCAGTAGGGTTAATGCCAGCTAATTGAGGTACAAAAAAATTTCTAATCATGCCCCTATTACGTTCACCATTGACAAAAACATTCAGACCATCATCGAACAGTAATTTTTTGTGAATCTAATGGTGTTTCCACAAAGGCTTGTGGATTATTCTCACTTCGAATGCGACAATTCTGCTTATTTACGTACCCATAAAAAATTTCAACACATTCAAAGCGTTGCTTGCGTTGGAAAGACTTATACTAGAGTCTTTCCATAAAGAAAGGGCAACTATCAGCTGTTAAATTGATTGTCAAATAGAGCTGTGTTGCCAACGCAATGTTATGAAACTCTAAAAAGCCCAAAATTTCTCCAAAGTGCTATAAGTGCCTTGCACAAATGTATCATATCTATAAAAGATTATTTTAAAAATGAAATAATAAAAAATTTAAAAATAACAACAACAATGAAATAATAATAATAATAATGAAAAAATATTAAGTAAATAAGAAATTTTACAAAAGTACAATAATTAAACATTGTTTTGATTCACTGTGCAGCATGATTATTAAATTTTTTGTTTTTATTTTAATCACTACAAAAAAAAAGGAAAAATCCGAAACGATACGAATCACGATTATATTTTGCATGTCAGTCAGTAAATAAAATAAACAAAAACAACAACGGCGACAACTTGGCAACAACAACAACAAAAATAATAATGATTTTATTTACAAACGACCTTTCTCAATGATTTGTTTTTTTAATGTACTCGTAGTTGTTGTTTCATATGCAAAAATGTACTCCCTTTAAAATTACAAAAAATAAAACAGTATATACATATGTAAACTTGTTTAATGTGTGTGATTATTTAGTGATTTTGTAAACATGTAAGTTAATGTGGGAAAACGAGAAAGAGAAGGAGAAATAGAGAGAAAGAGTAATAATGAAACATTTACAAACACACAAACTAAACTAACAAAATGGGAAAAAAGAAGCGCCAAAAACCTTAAAGCTAAACATAGCAAATATAGAGCAGCCTTATTATAAAATATTTTAATTATGTTCTTGTATGTGTGTGGTAGTAAAAGTAGTAGTGGTAGTTGTAATAGGAATAGTAGTAGTAGTAGTAATAAACGTGACATATGGTTTTTGTTTATAGATATTACATTAAAAGAGAGTAAGAGAAAGCGAGAGTATGGTTAAGAGAAGAACAAAACAAAAACAATGCATAAATACAAGCATTCGTTTTTTAAAGGTGAACAGAAAAATAAATCAATCAAACACAAACATGAGTACATATACAATTACAACAACTAATATAAAAAAAACATACTGTAAATGGTAGTTATGGCAACAATAGCAAACATTCATTCTGTTTATTCTCTACGAATATTGAAAGTGTGCACTGGTATTAAGAGTAGAGTGTTAATAAAAATTATGGAAACAAAATTAAAAATTATAAATAAGACATACAGGGATTCCAGCGCATATTCGGATAAGTTTTTTTCTCATAGAGAAGTTCTCTAAACGTAAAAAATATAATAAAAATAACGTTTTTTCAGGGATACTCGTACATGTCTCTTTACGAACACAGTATAACCTTGATAGACCGGACCTTGCTAATTCAGTTTTTTCGATAATCCGGGCATTATTCTTCATTCAATTTTATAATCTTCAATCTCGATTGTAATGTTAATTTCTATTAATTGTTACACCAAAAACATATATTTTTTTTGTGCAAGAACAAACCAATTTCCTAGATTTAAAAGTTTTATTGTTATTTTCATGACTTGTAACATTAAAAAATGTTATTACTGCTTTAGAAAATCTACACTTTTTTTGTTATTTTGTTATTTTTTAATATTATTACATATATATTATTTAAATTACCAATAAATGTAATTTACCATACGATATGTGTCCTAAAATAATTTTTAATACAAGAACAATATTCTAAATTTGTATTCGGTAGTCCGGATAATTTAATAAAACGTATCGGGTCCTAAACCAAATATCCGGATTATCAAGGTTTTACTGTAATAAGAAAAATAGCATTTGGTCCAATAATAACTGTAACTTTCAACATAAAAACAAAAATAACTGAATTTTTTTAAACTCAATGCATCATTATCATCATCATTCTGATCAGGTTATGCAGCTTACTGCGACCAATGTGATCTATTATGCCACTTCTAGTCTATAGTTTGTTCAGCAGATCTGCTGACGATAACATGTGTTTACCAAAACATTTCCACCTGAACCTATCAAGAAGCACACACCACACATTAGGTACAGTCTACAAACATCCACATCTGTGACCGCCATCCTTTTCAGATGTATTTCCGGTCCAGAATGACCCGTTAGAAACTCCGTTACGAGTTTCAAGTCAAGCGACGCCCAAATTGCAGACTGATCGCCGCCAGAGTGGCGAAGTCTTCTTTGGGCATTCTACTGTTCCAAGCATCTGGCATCACTTGGTAGTTAGTGGTGCGTCACAGTAAGGTTCCGGGCCGATGCAGGGCATTACAGAATCTTTTGTAGCTAATGCATCTGCTGTTTCATTACCATCTATTTCACAGTGTTCAGGTACCTAAAACAACTGTACCTTATTCCTAAGCGAAAGCCTTTGCAACATATTGTAGCAATATTTGCTCTTAAGGAAGCTTAGCCGTCAGAGAATATATTAATGGTCTTACCCTTGCGCATACTGTCTAGGTTGATTTCACATATGGTAATAATCTCAGCCTGGAAGATACTCAGTGATCTCCCCAGTGGGATAGACAAGCCTCGGTTAGGTACAGAGCACTAGCACCGATACGGTCATTTATTTTGGAACAGTCGGTATACCAGCATAGATCAAACTCACTCTGAACTAAGGCTCTATTAAACAAACCATCCCAGTTTGGGAATTCGACCCTGAATCTTCTGCCAAAGTACAAATCCAAAGATAGTGCTCCGAACACCTTGCGTAGCATGGACAGTCTTCCTAACGCATTTCGAGACCCATGTCTAACTATAGGTGGAGCAACTTGCCCAAAGGGCCCTTATCGAATTATTCCGGTTGGCACTAATATGCGAGTTCCAACTAAGCCTCCCTTGAAAAGTTGATGGTGGTATCCGCAAAAAAAAATATCAAATGACAACTTTATCTTTTTGCAAAAGCTACAACAACATTTTTTGAGAGATTCACCGGGAGCCCTTCCTTAATAAAAAGAATAAAGTACTAGAATGTAATAATCGACCAATCAGTAATAATTTGCATATCGTTTGTAATCTAGCACAGTCAGTAAGCGTCCTAGAATTGATTTTGACCTGCTTCCGTCTCTATGGAGTTCAATATTTCTAATAATGACATATTAAGCTGGACAATTGATGCCAATTTCTCCCAAACAAACTCAATTACTTAATGTTCTGGACTCCACGTAGGTATTTCTACAACTTCGGAACAATTATGGACTAACTTAGCTTTGACACCAGATATGTGCTTGAGATCGTTATCTGGATAGAATTTGCGGTTGTTTGTGATACTCAATTTCCTGACTTAGCGTTGCATTTTCCTTTTAAATATTGAGATAAGAAAATCTGAGCATTTTATTAAAAATTAAATGCATTTTGACAACTTGCCTACACCAGCACTCGAGATACAGTAATTAGAATTTTTCAATTAAATTTAAAGATCGGGTGGGCCATCTATCGGTTTAAATTTAAACCAGCGGTTATTTCGAATCTGGTAATACTTATGTCATTCTATTCTGTAACAGAATTCAGTATATTATCTCTATGGAATGAAATGAATCGATTTACGCATGAGCAACGTTGGGATTTATTGGAAATTTATTTCTAAAAGAAATCAATAAAATAAAATAAAAAAAAAAAATCTTTTCGAATGAAGCTCATTTTCATCTTGGTGGGTATGTTAATAAGCAAAATTCCCATATTGACGTCCAGAAAACCCAAACGTGGTCTTACAAAATCCAATGCATATATTACAAGTGACTGTTTGGTGCAGCTTGTGGAGTGGAGGCATCATTGGCTCATATTTCTTTGAAAGTGAACCATTACGGTCAATGCCACAATAGATTTATTGCGTCAAACGTTTGATGGCCGAAATGGTAATGTTAGTTGGCCACCAAGAAGCTGCGTGGGCCGTCGTTAAAGACAAGTGTTATGCCGATAAAACAGAGACAATTGAGCATTTGAAGGCGAACATTCGTGATGTAATTACCGATATACAACCCCATACACTCGAAAAACTTCTCAAAAATTGGTCCGATAGAATGAGATACTGTGAGGCCAACCGCGGCAGTCATATGAATGAAATAATATTTCCGTAACAATTGTACTTCTCAACATAAAAAATAAATTTAGAAAAATTACAAACCGATTTTGTTTTACTACATTTATAAATTTAAACTTTTTAATGGCCCACCCGATATAATAAAGTAGGCAAACCTGAATTTGATTAAATATTTGTTCCAACTGAAGTAGTCAAACATTTCCCTTAAGCATTTTTCAGTTGTGTTATATTAGTATTATATTTGTATGAAGTAAACTTTGTCACTCTTTACGAAATTCGTTGTTAATGGCAATAAAGAAATCGATTTTAATTTCAATTAATTATTAATTAAAATAATAGTATACCATAGAAAACCTACTGCTGTTTTCGATTTAAAGAAAGTTTTTAGAAACTATATTAAGAAAAGAAATTGAAAAGAGAAAAGACCAGACGAAAAGCAGGTATAAAATTGCGTTAAAGGTCATTGGAAGGATGACCGACAAAATCAATTAATTTTAATACAATGATGACAATAAAGGCAATGATTAAAAATCGATGGGTAACATTTTAGTGAACAATAAATTAAAATACTCGGTTTTTTTCATTTGAAGAGGGGATGGCATGGTGTAGTGGTTAGAGCGCACGCATAACAACACAAATGACCCGAGTTCGAGCCCCAGCAGAGGAAGTGACATAGAAGAATATAATTGTGGTTTCGAATATTGAATAAAGAGGCTTCAACTTCCTTCTAAAAAATAAATAAGAAGCCCTCCTGACCCGCATACCTCTGGCGATGATGATAAACATTAGACGAGACGACTGACCAAGAAAAACAACGCCACCTACTGAGAAAAAAAATTATAATGTTAAAGTAAAGATCACCACCAATTAGCAATGATCTTCACCACTATGCTAAATTATATGGAGGAAGCTACAGTGCATTAATCATCTACTTAGCCTGAAAGATGAAATTGATTAAAGAAACTGAAACAAAGCAATGAATGCTTTGTGGAAAGCCAATATGCTCCCTAGAGGAGTGACGGAGAAAAAAATCAAACACTAACCTATTGCTTGAATTATGTAGATGTGTTTTTTTTTATCCTTAAATGAAAGGCTATTGAAATCAATTCTAATAAATGCAGACAGACAAGCAAACAAGCATTGTAATCAAAAATTTGATTTTGGCATAACTGAAAGTAGGTGTAGGTTTTTTTTTAAATATTAAAAAAATCAACTGAAAAACATAACACTCTTATCGGCTATGGCAGCGTAGTAGAGTATAAATAGGTAAGTAAGTGACTGTTTCTAAAAGAAATGACACACTTATGCCAGTGTAGCCTTTTTTGATGCCATTGATCACTCTCCCCTAAGCCTGGAACCACTTGGAGTTTATTATAAAGCTGCTAAAATTCACAATGTCCATACCCGAGAGATCAGTGAGCTCATCTTCTGTAACATAACGCCGGTCATGTGCACGGTAGGTAACGAATCGTTTTTTTCTTTTCTTTAACTCTGCGACTGCTGCTGCTGTTATTTGGTCAGGTAATCCACTCCCATATGTCTAGCAGGACTGCCCAGTATACAATGTCTAGTACTAACTCCGACGACAACGCTGAGAGTGCCTAGGGATGCAAATTCATTCATAAAAATATCGATGTTTTCAAAATTATTTTCATTTCATTCGATGTTTTTTTTAAGCATTTCAAAACAAAATATGAAATCAGAAGCAGTGTAACGCTGGAAAATGTTAACGCCATAAATAACAACTACCCGTAGGCGAACGTCATAAAAAATCATAGTGACAAACGCTGACAATAGTAAATTATCATTTACAAACGATGAATTTTATTTGCTGTCATATATAACTTTTTTGAAATAATTGTTCAGATTATCGCAGCAGTTCATTCAACAAGTCCGTAGGATAAGTAAGAAAATAACAACATTCAGTCAAAACTAGATTTTATTTTATTCAACATAGTTGCCTACGAGGGTGATACAACATATATAGTGATTTTCCGACTTTTCGATACCATTTTTATAGCACGATTTGTCTTTATAGTCAAAATAGGCCTCAGACTTCAGCAATTATTTCATCACTGGACTTAAATTTCTTTCCAGCAAGCAGTCTCTTGAGATCTGAAAACAGTAAAGAGTCACTGGGGGCTAAATCTGGAGAATACGATAGGTGGGTAAGCAATTTGAAGACCAATTCATTCAATTTCGCCATTGTTTTTATCGATTTATGGCACGATTCGTAAGCTCACGTAGCACCCACTCTGAACAAAGCTTTCGCATACCCACATGTTCGTGTAAAATGATAAAAACACTACCATCTAATATCCTTACAATGTCAGCTAAGCTCGTGCACCTTCAATTTGCGATCGTTCATAACCAATTTGTGGATTTTTTTTATGTATTCGAGAAAACCAGCCTCATTTTGAAGTCCTCTGCGCTCTTCACCATTCTCTACCATTTGTCTCAATGGAGCTTAGTTCGAAGAATGTTTATCAAGCTATTGTTTGGTTTGCAATGTATTTTTTTTTTTTTTTCAGAAAGCAATGCTTTATCAAATTTCGAAATTCAAAGTTGCTTCACAAAATGCTATTACTCACGAACCAATAGTTATTTTGCTGTCAAATTTATACAAGTATCGTTTGGAGGTTATTATTAAATAAAAATTATATGAACAAAATTCTAGTAACGGCATCTATGTGTCATTCTACGGACTTATTGAGTGACCTGATAGATGACAAAGGTTGAACTTATTTTGCAGCATTAATTAGTCCTAACAGACCATATAACTCGACTTATAGCAGACAATGTCGCCTTATTTAAGATTGTTTATTATGGTGACATTCAATGACGTAGACATACATAGCTCTCTTTGCTTTTATCATTGTTGTCATTGTCACCAATTAAATTTTTTATTTGCGAAAACTTCATACGAATTTCCTCTTGGTACCAATTTTGTGACGATGATTTTTTGATGACAATGTCGCTCAAATACGTAACCAGATAATTGAACAAACGATGCAAAAAATTCATAGAAATAAACAAAAATGTACGAAGAACGATATCGATTTTTTTTCAATTTGGACGTCGATGTATCAGCCATTAAAACACTGATACATCCTTTGCATCGTAAGTGTGACTCTTATGGAGGTTGAGGTATTAATTTGTAAAAATGTTCAAATTTTCTAATACTAAAATTATACTTCAATTATAATAAACGATTTTATAAATTCGCCTCAAATAAGGCCCAGCAATCGTATTTTTAGCAACACATATCTTTATTATGTTTTTTTTAACAAAGAGTATGACAGTTTTTTGCAGCAATAAAGGGTGGCTGGCGCATTATTTTCTTCGAAACGAATTTAAGTTAGGTTAGGTTAGGAGGGAGTGGCAGCCCTCGTTGAGTCAAGGCACACGTAGGTACACATAGCGGCCCGTTGTGATATCACAAATGAAGGGAACCCCTGTACCGGCCGCTAAGTTCCGATTAACCGATCTTGACGGTCATCCAGAGCTCCCACATAGTAGCACATTCCTGGAAATAACGTCGGAAACCAGCTCAACAGTTTAATGAATCAGGCTGTAAGCCTGACATCAAAGATCGATAGCATAGATTAATCTATGTCTAGCTAGAGACGGACATTGACAAATGAAATGGGCCACACTCTGCTCTTCCTCAATAGATCTACAGCCACGACGGAAATCATTCGCCGATAGACGCAGCCTTTGCGTTACCGTGACGATTGACGCAGTATAGGATGTGCTCCTATTCAGTTTAGGCCAGGTGAGTCTAGCAGTGGAGCAAGAATCACTCTCTGCCCAAGATCCGACATCCAATAGATACTTCTGCTTCATAGACAGCCTGACGGAGGACAGGGGTACATCAGCCCTTACAAGTAGGTGACCGTCCGAAAGGAGTGTGCTTTAGCAAGCTCATCAGCTACACAATTACTCGAAATGACCCTTTGACAAGAGACCTAAATGAGATGTACACCAAACTGTCGTAAGAGCAACCCAAGGGAGAGAGAGCACTTTAGTACCTAACTAGCTTGGAGCTGAAAGTTGCAACCGATGGAGATCTAATAGCCGCTTGGCTATCAGCTGTTGAGTACCGCCTCCCTATCAACTCCGTAGCATAGTAAATAACCATCATTTATTTATCTGGAATTAGAAGAGACTCTCTTAGATTGAGCTTTTCGGAAAAAATTCCGCTGCATCGCCGGGATGACCAAGTCAAAAGCCCAGTCATCTCTGCTAGGAATCATCGGTCTGGATGGGACAAAATCAATATCACCCAAAACTCGGGGTTCCTCGCATAAAATCGAAGAGTGTCCCTAGGGTTTAATACGTTAAGTCGCATCACCGTAAGTTTTGCCTGTTGTCTGACAAGTATCACCAAAGGAAGGCAACCAAGCGTGACAAAAAGCGCTCTCGTATGGATAATGCGTAACGCACCTGTAAACTGAATTGCCACAGACCTCCTGACCTTATCCAGGAGCCTGATGTTGCAATGTTTATTGGTGGCATTCCACCAAAAGCCCGCTCCATATTCAAAACTAATTTAGTCTTTAAATATCCCCCTTTAGCTCAATTCCACACAAAACTATTGCTTCGTCTATGCTATTTTTGAACAAATTTTCTCAACATTAAGCACTTACTCGTGGTATTACAAACTTTAAAGGGGGTTTTCTATATAACCAATTGAACTAAAGATTTATGCATTTTAAACAAAGTCACAATCTTTACATTATAGAAAAAGCGACTTAACTAACCTTCAAAATGAAAAACTCATATAATTTTACTTCAATAAAGCAGTTAAAAGTTTAAATTTTATTTAAAAAGAAAATACAAAATAAAAAATACTTAACTATTACAAGACTGATCATTATATGGCCTCAATAAATATCACCGGCTAAATTTTATTAAAAAAAATTCTTAAAGATCTATAGAAAATTATTCCGAAGGCGAACAGAAATTAACTCACCTTAAAATAAATAAAAATATAAAATAACTATAAATAGAATTTAATTTTTTTTAATACATAATATTCGACACGTTTCTAAATAAGGCCAACCAAAAATAGTCGCAATAGTTTTGTTTAACTTTTTTTTCAACATTTCAATTAATGAGGTCTAATTGCTTTATAATAATCGATAGATTGAATATATTTGTAAGTACGTATGTGAGCATTAAATATTTATATAAAACAAAAAGAAAAAAACAACATCGTATGATTAATATTATTTAAGTAATAATATAAATAATCACTCATACGTCAAGTAGGATGGAACGATTGTTTTAAATGGCAAATGAGAAATCCTCAAAAGATATTTCTTGATTGCACGATGCTACAACAAAAAAAAAACTGAGTCTCTATCGAGTACAAGAATCTGTTTCTGAAATTTTCAAAACTACTTCGATATTTGAGTTAACCCATATATTCCCAGCGCCCCCTTTAAGGTGCAGTGGCTTTTAAATACAATTTAGCGCATATTTTAATTTTCATCGTTAATTCTGCTTATTTACCGCTAATGTAACATTATTTCGTATTTATTAATACATGAGATTTTGGTTTTCTGCCAAGCGTTAATTTATGAAAATCATTGCAATTTAGAGAATTTTTGCCATACTGAGCTTAAAAAAGGATGCATAAACTCGAGGGCGGATTGATATTGAAGCTACCTAAGTAGGATAAAAACATTTTTTTTTTCAAAAATCATTCATTTCTCAACATAGTCTCCTTTTAGCTCAATATACTTAGTAAGACGATTTTCCAACTTTTTTATACCATCTGAATAATACGATTTTGGGAACTCCTCAAAATTCGCATTAGTTTCGGTAATCACTTCTTCGTTTGAGATGAATCTTTTTCCTGTGAGCCATTTTTTCAAGTTTGGAAACAGGAAAAAGTCACTAGGGGCTAAATCTGGACTATAAGGTGGATGATCAACCAATTCGAAATGGATTTTTCGTAGTTTTAGCATCGTATCTAATGCTGGGTGAACCGGTGCGTTCTCTTCAGGAAAGAGCACTTTTTTCTTGTTAAATGTGGTCGTTTTTCCTTGATCGCATCAACCAATTGATCCAATAATGCATAATCCTGTGATTGTGGATCCCTTTTCAAAATAATCGATGAGCAATATTCTGTGTGCATCCCAAAAGTGGCCATAACCTTGACAGCCGATTTCGCTCTCTTCGACTTCTTCGGAGCACTTCCACCACCAGTTTCCACCCATTGCTTCAATTGATTTTTGGTTTCAGGTGTGTAGTGGTGGACCCACGTTTCATCAACAGATATTAATCTACGCCAAAAATCAGCACGATTATACTCTATCATGTCCAAACGGCGCTGTGAAGTGATCTGTCGAACTCGTTTTTGTTCAACACTGAACAAACGCGGCACCCATCTTGCCGATAGCTTTTTCATATGCAAATGTTCATGCAAAATTTTGAACAAACGTTCATATGATATGTTTACCATTTCAGCAAACTCACGTATTTTGACCCGGCAATCATTCATAACGATATCGAGGATTTTCTTGATATTTTCTTCGGTAACCACCTCTTTTGGCCTTCCTGTTGATGGTTTAAATTCAGCAATCCAATATTTTACCATATAATCTGACGGAGCAAGCTTTTCTTTTGTCTCTTTCACCGTTTTGACTTTCAAATAATAGTGTTTAATCACTACACGAAATTCACTTGTTTCCATTTTCCAAGAAACACAAAAGTTGCTTACTTCAAACGACTACAACAAATAAACTAATCGATTAATTTGGCTAAAATTTTAATAGCTGACGTTTGACAGATCGTAATTTCTAAGAAAAAAAGGTTTTTGTGTTTGTGCTGCCATCTAGCGCTAGGTAGCTTCAATGTCAATCCGCCCTCGTATAGTTTTATTGACTGTCGAACAAATATTGTATTTTTATAGCGTAATAACTCAACTCCAAATTTGCACATTTGAAAACAATATTTTGAGATTTTTATATGTAAGAGCCAAGCTTTTGTATAACGCCCCACTTAAGGTGCACTGGGAATGCCAGACACCTTAAAGATTGTTTTATATATCAGGCAGCGTTGCCGTTCTTGGTTATTTCTAACCAAAATTGGTTATTTTTTTCTTCAATGTGTAGATGTGTACTTTTTTTCTAATTTGGTTACTTTTTTCCTTAAAGTAATAAAAAAAATTATGTTAAATAGTTGGAGTAGTTAATTTCTACTTTTATAACAAAATAGTAGAACTTCTACATACGAGTATAAAATTTCGAAATGTACTTGATTGACCCGAATTTGGTAACCCCAATGATTACCGAACTTTTGTAGCGTCTTTCAGGCGAAAGTATCGGCCATAAAGGCTGCCTTGGTGATCATAGGAAAGGGCAACGTCTTCTGGGTTCCAGGTTACAGTGATATTCCAGGGAACTGATGAATTGGCCGGATATGGCACAACTATTAGATTCACTGATGAATTCTCAACGTTGGGAATACCATGGGAAACCTGTAAGCTCATGATTTACAATTACAAGTAAGGGACTCCGTCAACGCCGCACGGACAGCTTCGGAAACGGGCAAGATAGCGCAACAAATTTGACCAAAGCTGGAAAGCACGAAAGATCTGCTCAATCTCCAAAGAAACACACTCAGCGTAGTTGTCGAGGTCATTACTGCACATTGTATAATGGGCACACATGCCACGAGGCTGGGATTGTCACCTGGCAAATGATTTCTGCAGAAGCTGCAGAGATGAGGAAGAGGAGGAGACATCAGTCGGCAGTCCCTGACCTGCTTGGTGTTGAAGATCCCACCCGAAACAGTTTTGATCGCTTAATACCCCGACTACAGGAGGGGCCATCTATCGGTTTCAATTTGAACCAGCGGTTATTTTGAATCCGGCAATACTTAAGTCATTCAATTCTATCACAAAATTTAGTATATTATCTCCACTGAACGAAATGAATCGATTTACGCTTGAGCAACGTTGGAATTTATTGGAAATTTAGTTCCAAAACAAAGACAATTGCTCGAAAATTGAAAAAAAAAAAATTTTTAAATATTCAAAAATCATCTTTTCGGATGAAGCTCATTTTCATTTTGGTGGGTAAGTTAATAAGCAAAATTGTTGTATTTGGAGCTCGGAAAACTCAAACATGATCTTACAGAAGCCAATGCAACCATTACGAGTGACTGTTTGGTGCGGCTTGTGAAACGGAGGCATCATTTGCTTATATTCCTTTGAAAATGAGGACGACGCAACCATTACGGTAAATGGAGACACCTATCGCACCATGAAAACCGGTTTTTTTATTCCCGATATTCATGGTATTAATGTGAACGATGTTTGGTTTCAACAGGATGGTGCAACTTGCCATACATCTTATGCCACAATCGATTTATTGCATCAGACGTTTGAAGGGCGTTTAATTAGCCGAAATGGTGATGTGAGTTGGCCACCAAGAAGCTGCGACTTAACACCGTTGGACTATTTTCCATGGGGCGCCACAAAGACAAGTATTATGCTGACAAACCAGAGACAATTTAGCATTTAAAGGCCAACATTAGTGATGATATTGCCGAGATACGACCCCATACACTTGAAAATGTTTTCAAAAATTGGTGCGATCGATTGGGTTACTGTGAGGCCAGTCGCGACAGCCATATGAATGATATAACATTTCATTTCTAACCGGAACAATTGTGCTTCACAACAAAGAAATAAATTTGGCAAAATTTCAAACCATGGCATTTTTAAATTTAAACTTTTAAATGGCCCACCCGATATAATGAGTTTTTCTTTGAAAAAGATATCCAAAACTGTCTTGATTTACTTTACGTCATCATCAGAAAAAAAATCATAAAAAAGGTGGGTGAACGGCGTTATAAAAGCGTCAACTAAACAAAAATGCTTTTTATAACGTTTTTATGGAATGAAATGAAAACCGTAATTGAGACAGGAAATCAAGTAATACAGTTCATGATGAAAATGTGCTTTTAAATAATATTTAAAATTAATTATTGCATATACATATGTATGTATGTAATAAATAATTTTATCCTTTATAGCAATATTTTTTCTTTATTAAATATGCCGACATATTGTTGAGTAAGAGCATATATGTACTTATACAAAAAAAAAAAAAAATATTTATTTATTCTCTAACAATATTTGCAATCAGTTTCATTCTTGATAACTTACAAACACTTTTGTAACAAAAGCCTATTTTAAAAAAATTGCAACAAAAAAAAGTAAAAAATCTATTAACAAGTTTTCTGTTGTATTGCGATACGAGAGTCGCTACTTTTCTACTTTTTTTAGTTCAAACAATAGTTTCAACAGTCATTACACCAGAAATCGAAAAAAATTACCTTCGAAAGGCATTAAACTCAAGTACAATGCCACACTACTGTCTACAGGACATACACAAAGATCTTCAACAACATTCTGTATGTTTTTACTATTAAAACCTATTCCTATATTCTTTCTTTTTTTGCTAACAAAGAACTGATCTATTATCAAAGTACAATAAAAAAGCAACAAAATCATCTTCAGGGGTTTTAACAAAAGAAAAACACTAAACAATAAAGTCATTATAATTGAAAAAATCAAATAAAATAAAAAGTATTAAGCAAAAATCAGCATTTAAACAGGGTGCGACATTATTAATAAAATTTTAATTATTTTTTTATGTTGTGGCCATAGTCTACACCACATTGTTAGCGTAACAAAATTCCACTTACTCATGCAAGGATTAAATATAAGCCCAATTCACGATTATGTGTATTTGAGACGGTAAGCTTATGCAATTGTAATAATTTCCCACCGATTATGAGCGGTTTTATTTGGTTTGGTTTGCACTACTGTTTGGAAACACAAAAATGACACGTGATTGTAAAAATAGAAATTCTTTTTTTTTTATTTATAAATTTTTTTTTTCGGTTTTTCACGTTTCTGACAAAATCTACTTGAGATCAAAAAGTTCTTTCCACTTATTCTTACATGTGCAGCAAATAAAAACTACGCTTTAACGTATAGTATTTTTATAAGGTGCAAACTACATACTATATACTATACTACACCGATTTGTAAATGCTACAATGCAAGACCATATTCACACGATCGTTAATTGGCCTATATATCGGGTGCGCCATCTAACGTTTTTTTTTTTCAACTAGTTCTTATTTCGTGAATGGTAACACTTAGCTTATGTCTGATTTGACAGATAATTAGTTTTATACTTCCGCTGAACGAATATGGTTGTGTATACGCTTGAATAACGCTGGGAAATATTGCGACATTACTTTGAAAATCATGGTAATGTTGCAGAATGTGTGCGATGTGTTCAGATGAAGCTCATTTTGATCTTGGCGGGTATGTAAGCAAGCAAAATCGTCGCATTTGGGGCACAGAAAACCCGCATGCATACATTGATAAGCCGATACACCCAAGACGAGTCACTGTTTGGTGCGGATTTTGGTCCAGAGGCATAATTGGGCCATTTTTCTTCGAAAATGAGCAAGGAGTGGCCGTTACAGTCAATGGCGATCGTTATCGGGCCATGTTGAACGAATTTTTGTTCACAATAATTGAAGAGCAGGATATTAACAACATTTGGTTTCAACAGGATGGCGCTACATGCCACACATCCGTAGCTACACTCGATGTTTTGCGCCCTATTTTTGCTGATGTCGTTTGGCCACCTCGGAGCTGCGATTTGACACCGTTGGACTACTATTTGTGGAGTGCACTCAAAGATAAGTGTTACGCCAACAAGCCAGCGACAATTGATGCTTTAAAGAACAATATTTGTGAAGCCATTGGTGAAATACAGCTGCACACAATCGATAATGTGCTTAAAAATTGGATCGATCGCGTAGACTACTGCATGGCCAGCCGAGGCAGCCATTTGAATGAAATTATTTTCCATTATTAACCGGAAGGTTTGTACTTTCCAATAAAAAAAGAAATTTGAGAAAATATTTAGTAGTTTTTTTATAGCATTTAAAAAAAAAAAATTATTTGGCGAACCCTTTATAACATTTAAAACCACGTAAATAAAGAAATAAACAAGACGTATAAGTAGTAATTTATTTTAAATATTTCTCATACGCCACAGTCATTTATATTTGTTGTTTGATTTCATAGTGACAAGCAGTGCTGCCAACTTTTTACTGATGGTAAAACGCGCAGACCTCCTATTTAAAAAGCGCTATAAGGCACTTAATTATATATTATGTAACTATTTATAATCAAAACGCGCTATAAAAAAGCGTTAAACATATTTACAATCAGAAAAATATACTAAAATTGTAAACAAATTTCAATTCTTACGAATATTTATTTAATAATTTGAAGTATCGCTTAAAAACAAAATTAAAACGATTTAGAACAAAACAGCAGCTCATAAACTTAATCTTCAGTTTTGGGTTCTGGTGTAACAGTAAAAAAGTATCTAGCAGAGGTTTTAGGCAAGGTACTGTTCTTTCTTCCCTGCTGTTTAAAGTTGTTTTCGAATGTGTGCAGTATAACCTTGGGACTTAAAATTAAAAGATCTGTAATTAGCAGACGACATCTATCTCCAAGCTCAAAGACATTGTGAGATGCAATAAAAGCTGAATTTTTTACAGGCAAAAAACATCTTGCTTTCGGATAAACACCTCCAAAATGAAAATTATGCGATTCCGAGCTAATAGCACAACGATCTTTCGAATTGCAAACATAAATTTGGTAGATACCCTGTCTTTTTGCTATCCCGGCAATATGCTTACAACATAGGGCGGTTTCAGTGCTGATATTCAGAACAAATTTAACATAGCCAGTCAATCTTTTGGACGACAGAATGCTTTATGACGTTCGCCATGTATCTCCCCAAAAACGAAAATTAGCATCTGTAACTCGTGTGCTGTCTACGGGCCAAAATACATCTAGAAATTATTCTGTGAGAAGGAAACGGAGATGGATTGGGCACACTCAGAGAAATCAAACTAAAACTTAGCGGAATTTGCTATTGAATGAAATTCACAGCCCATTCCCAGAGAAATAACTTATGTTTTGAAAAATGGGCCCTTAGTTTTGAAATACGTCTTAGAAACACTATTTTTACAAATTTTTGCACAAATATTATCTAGAACAACGTAATTTTCACAACATGAAGCATATTTAAGGCCATAGCTTATACGAATTAATGAGTTTATTGCATTACGAATAGAAAAGTGCTAACCTTGCGCGTCTTTTTTAAAAAAAAGCGTCAAAGAGAAAAAATTCTACTTTTTGGTAGTTGAAACGCGCTAAAGATAGCGCGAATGGCGCTAAATTGGCAACACTGGTGACAAGTATAGTATGTATGCTTTCAAAATATACAAACAGTAAGATGCAGCCCGATATTTTATAATGGGTGCTCAAAATTGAGGTATCATTTTAATTTTTCCTGCCATTTTTTTTCTACTTGTAATTTTTATTATAAATTTTTATTTTCAGATTTTATATACATTCCGGTTAGTTATACGAAGGAACAATGAGTTTTTATTATAAAAACATTTTTTGAAAATGGCAAAATGGTAAGATGTTTAGAACAAAATTGGGTGATGGTTGAGTATTTTGAAGAAATTGTATCCGTTCATAACAGAAACAGAGCGTAGTGGTCGTTCAACCGAGAATATAGCAGCTGGAAGCAGATGTGTTGAAGAAGATTCAAAAACATCCATTCGTCATCGTTCGCAGCAATTAAACACCAAACGATCTACATTATTCAACATTTTGCATCGTGATCTCCACTTAAAAGCTTATAAGATATCCAGCTGGTCCAAGAATTAAAACCAGCTAACCACACGTTACGTCGGCAAGTGATAATCTTCACCGACAAAGCCCATTTCCAACTAAATGGGTTCGTCAACAAGCAGAATTGCCGCATTTGGAGTAAACATAATCCAAGAGTTATCTTAGAGCAACCATTACATCCACAAAATGTCACGGTTTGGTGCAGTTTGTGGTCCGGAGGAATCATCGGACCATAATTTAAAATGAAAATGCTACAGAGAGATAATCGGAAGCTTTTTGTAGCGGAAAATTAATGATTTAGACACAGAGAATATGTGGTTTAAACAGGATGGTTTTACTTGTCACACAGCAAGAGAAACAGTGGATCTTTTGAAAGAAAAGTTCGAAAATGGCATTATTTCTCGTAAAGGAGGAGTAAATTGGCCACCAAGATTATGAGATTTTAAACCTTTAGATTTTTTGTGGGGTTTTTTGAAATCGAAAGTGTACCAACATAATTTTTCATTTATAACCGGAACCTATAATTAAGAACCTGTACTGTATTTCATTCATTTTTAAAACATTTTGAATTTGATGCAGAGTAAAATGAAAGAAATTTTGTTTGCTCCTTAGTCAGCACCCTGTACATATAAGAACAATTTTTCTCTTATACACATGAGTACGAGTATTATAGATTGTTATTGAAACAATATTTGCTATAATTTATAAAAATAAAATAAAAAAAAGTACTAGTGCTACTACAATAAAAACAATAACAAAATAATAACAATAAAATGAACAACAACAAAATGACAAAAAAATATATCCTCTAAAGATCCTTTTATAATACTTTTTATACACATTCAGATATACATTGTGCTTTGATATGTAAGATACTCATACACATACATATATGCAGCACACACAAGTGTATGTACAAATAGATTTTTATTTTTCGCGCTCTCTTTCTCTTTCTCATTCCACTGTTTTTTTTTTAAGAGGAAATTACGTTGTGTTTATAAACAGCGTTACCGTTGGTGCGAGTAAAGTCGCATTTTGCAACTAATTTGACGGCCAAAATTAATTTGAGCGACTTTTCAAAATGCACTAAATTTTGATACATTCCTTACTTTTTTTGTGTTACATTAGCACCACTAACATTTTTTGTCTTTTAAATCAGAAATAACAATAAATTTTAAAAATATATCGGGTGTAGAATGTATAGCAATAAAAACAAATATTTTTAAGTTTTACCAAAAACTATGTGACGATATATTATTATAAAAGGCTTAGTCTTTAGTTTTGTTCAACCGAGCGCTTTTACAAGCAATGAAGATATTGCCTACATAGATCCCATTTCAGAATTTAATTATATTATAAGTGATCTAGAGGCTGTTATTAGCGAATTTAAATTATTAGAGAGTAAGGCAGAAGATAAACAATATGAATACAATTTTAAATTTAATAATTGTGAACACTTTTGGCACACAATAGGTACTTAAACTTATACAACCTGGCCGTGCATGTGTTGACTCATAGCAGCGCCTGCGCTGAGCGAGTTTTTTTAAATTGGGCCATGTGAAAAATGAGTTAACAAATAGATTAAAAGTATAAACATCCATGTTATCTTCATTAAATTCAGTAGATAAGGAAATAGAAAATTGGATTTCAAATAGTAAACTGATAGAAAAATATAGAAAGCAAGTTTCAAAAAAATAAATAAATAAATAAACAAAATCAAAAGTTTTTTGCACTTAAGGGTCTATATTAGCAATGCTTACTTACGAAATTTTGCTATTACTTAATGAGAAAAGAATTAATTATTTAAACGAAATAAACCTTTTATATCTTTGTATTAAAAAGGTCAATAAAAAAAATGTATGTATAAAATTTTAAATACATACATGCACATATATACATATGTATATACTATATACATGTATACTTTCTTACTTACAAATACATCTCATTCATATTGCTATAAAGTTATACAGGGTCTCCGCCGGGAAGGTATACTACTTTGTTTTGCTGCCATTTTGGTAAGCATTAGCCTTGACAGTTCATATTTGGCAGTCGTGAAGTAGAGACGTGGCAAATTTATTATGGAAAAATATCCAGTACACCAACGTGTTTTAATTGTTAAAATATTTTATCAAACTTAATCATCGATTTTCATGAAAAATCATAATGAGTAACGAAGCACATTTTCATTTGAATGGTTATGTGAATAAACATGGAATGGAAAGCCCTCAAATTATTCATCAGTCACCTTTGCATCCATTAAAGGTGACAGTCTGGTGTGCAATTTGGTCAGGAGGAATCATTGGACCTTACTTCGTTGAAACTGAAAACGGCGTAACGGTAACTGTCAATGGGAAGCGATATCATGATATGATTGAAAACTTTTTAACGCCACAACTGCATGCTTTTGGCTTGACTAACATGTAGTGCCACATCGCATCGGTGCCACATGGCATACAGCCAGGATTACAGTGGAATTACTGCGAGACCTCTTTCCACAACAAATTATTTCAAGGAATTGTGAACTTGATATGTTGATTGGTTTCCACGGTCGCCTGATTTGACTGCTCCGGACTTCTTTTTAGGGATCAACAACTCAAACAAAATATTTGCGATAAAATACCGCGTGAAATGTGTGAGAATGTAATGAAAAATGTGCTCAAAAAGGCTCGCATTTGTGAGGCTAACAGAGGCGGGCATTTATCTGATATTGTATTCCGTACATAATTGCCGACATTAAATAAAACATTTATCAATATAAGATCCATTCTCTTTCATATAATCAAATTATTTAAGCAAACAAAGTAGTATACCTTCCCGGCGGACACCCTGTATTATAAAAAATTTAATTTTAACATTAATAATGAATTAAATTTTATTTATAAAACTATTGAATGAGATTTGTTTTTCTCTGCTTAACTTTTTATTTAAATAAAAACGATAAAACAAACTTTTTTTAAAATCCCCTTTTTGTGCCACTATTTGAACTGAAAAAACTCAACGGTAACGCTGTTTATAAAGAAGGTATACACGGATGATGTGTGTATCACATATAACAAGTATGTGAAATGTATGTGTGCAGTACTGTCAGTCAAACAAGAGTAAAACATTTTATGAGAAACCTACTAAAGAGAGTGCTAATACACATACACACACGTATGAATAGATCATAAATGCAACAATATGTAAAATATGGTATACATGTAAATTCATACGAGTATATGGGCAATTCTATTAAAAAATTGTTGATCATCATTTTAATATATAGAATATGAAAAATATTAATTACAAAGAAATAAAAACGGTATAATTACCAAATAATAATTTAACCCTTTCATGCACCAAACTCTGTTAGAGCAGCTATATTTTTTTAAACTTTGCTTCCAACTAAATTGGGATCAAATAAAATAAAAAACAAACTAAAATTCAATTTACACTCGAAGCGTACTTTTAAGAAATTGTTGTACATATAGCGCATAAAACATTAAACACATAACCAACAGCAGGCAGCAGACAGCAAAATATCAAATTTAAAATACATACGTTTATACGAAAACAATTATTTTAAAGGCAGCACAGCAAATGTTTAAAATAATTTCTATTTTTTTAGTCAACAAAACAAAAATTGGTGATACCAATACAATATAAAATTTTAAATAAGAAAAAAACGTAAAAAAGTTTTTTTTTTTTATTTATCAGAAAACAACAGCATAAAATTAAAATATTGTATCAAACAACATTTATGTTAATAATTAAACAGTTTTAAACACATAACTTCATAAATTTTTATATTTTTGAGTAATATTTTAAAAATAACAAATATTTTTATGACATATAAAACAAATGACAATGAATCCAAATTTTATTGCTACTACTGCTTATAAAATATTTATGTAGTCGATGGCATAAGAGCAAATGCTGCCAACAACTTGCTTTCATGCTGCTGGCTGTCAGTTATGTGTTTAACGCTTAAGCGGAATAAAATAGCCATTTTTTTATTATTATTAGAAGGAAATAACAGATTTATGTATTTTCTGATAATATCCAATGTATTTTGAAGTACTTGTAGAGGTTTATACTTCTATATGAACTTAAATAGAATTATTTCATAATTTTTTCCATTTTACATTTTTCAGTTGCACTTTTTGACACTCCAACTTAATTCCGCACCCTCAGAAATTAAGTAGTCTATTTGTTTCAGCTTTAACCTCTGATTTTAAAAATTTTAGCAGAAATTTTCGCCTTGCTAGCATGAATTTTTATTAATAAAACTTCAGATTCTGTCTCAATATCAGAGTCATCCCAATCAAAGTTTTTCTAAAAAATTTAGGCACTAATTTTTTCACAAAATATATATCAAAAAAATCAGCAGTGTTGACCGAACGTAAATTATAGTAAGAAATACAGATTTTTTTTTTTTTTTTTTTTTGCTTCAGCAAATTTGGCAAAAAACGCATCTGAAAGCATGGAATTTTATTTTAAATTACGTCAAAAAAAAAAAAAAAATAGAATGTCGGTAGATATCAGAAATGTGCTCTCAAATATCGATGTTGTATATGAACATGATGAAATGCATGAAATGCATGAAAGGGTTAAGGCAGTAAACAGGAGGGGCAATTTCCAAAGAATTCAAACTTTTTCAAGGACGGCTTTAGCATATAAATTACCATGAAATACATTCTGAATCAGTTTTCATTGAAATCGAAACTACATATTGCACAGACTTAATTATTTGTAGTCATTGAACCATTTCAAAATTTACCATCAAATCATAATTTATGGAATATCCCATATATTTCAAATATTCATACATTCATGTATACGAAATATAAATGTTATGTTTGTTTATATATTTTTATCTGTAAATTATACCATCACTAGGCGCACATCATTTGCAGCAAGTCGAAGCCAAAAACATAAAAATTGTGAAAACAAAACTAAAAAATGGCTAAAAAGAAAAAAATATAATAAGAGAGAAAAAAATAATTATAAAGGAAAACAGAAACACAATAACAGCGTCAGCAACGGTAACGACAACACCAACAAATACAAGAAACAATAGGAAACCTTTTTGTTATCGAAATATAAAAAAAAGGTTGCAAATATGTCTGTTACAAACAAAACACTGTTGTTAACACATGCACCGTGGGATAAAGGTGGTAGAAACATCTAAAATTAACAAAAATATAGTAAAAAAAATAAAAATTAATTCTATTGTTAATTTTAGGAATCATTTTTGGAAACAAAGCTTCGGTCGGCAACGTTGGATAGCGCTTGCCATTCACCATAACGGCTGCTACTTGCTCATTTCGAAAAAGCAAGTACTAATGAAGCCGCCAGCGCATGAACCGCACGAGTCAGTCATGTAATGGCTTTCGGATTGTCTTCAATCCAAATACGGCAGTTATGAAAAATCTCCCGTTAATTGTACGAAGTGCTCTTTGAACTTCGCGAATAGAGTTATTTTTTCCAACGTAAATTTACACAATTTGAAAGCTATGCTCTGGTGCTAAATGATTTATGGTGAACAGAAATGTCAGCGCAGTTTGTGTATAACAGGAGCACGGCGTAAACAAACCAGACACAACCGAAAGGCTACTTACTAATGTCCGAAAATAACCAAAAGCCGCCCACTAAAGAACATAATTTAGATAAAGATTAGGCTGATAACTTGCCACTTGCGTAAGTACATTAGCACTGCAACAACCGAGAATATAAATCTCGTGACATTAAATCGACTCGCCTGCCTCCTTTTAACTGGAACAAAAAAACGCTTTCAACAGCATCGTTGATTGGTGTGACACCGCTTCGCGTCTATGTGATGAGAGTGGCGGCATGTTCGACGGCAAAGTTTTTCGCTAAGGGATCATGAAATGCGTCGGGAAGTCTGTCAATTCTACGCAGGGTGGTCAGAGAACCATCTTCGGCCCTGGATGCTATGCATTTGGAGCTGTGCAGGAGATTCGGGATTGTTGGTCTAATGGAGCCTTAATTCCAGGGTTGGCAAAAACCCGGGTTTATTAAAAAAAAAACCCAACCCACCGGGTTTTTTGGGTGTTTTGATGGGTTTTATTGGGTTTTTTATTTATAATGCAATTTTGCACTCTTGGTGGGAGCTATAAGCTGCTAAAACTCGGTGATGAGAACAAACTGCAATTACTTCGTTTGAAACATGCATTATGAGAGAAACGGCCGAAATATAAATAAAGACATGATTAAACTATTCTTTTGCATGACCACGCCTGGCCTTACGTCGCAAAACTTTCAAAACAATTATTTAAAACGATCAAATGACGTTTCCGCCGTATTTTTCGAACATTGCTGCGTCTGACTATTGGCTATTACGATTTTTATGGTCTTTAAGGACTGTTTGTATTACAGAACACACTCGCTTTACGACGCAAATTACCTCGTTCCACGGATTCACCGTTTTTTAACAACAACAACAACAAAAATAAGGGAAGCAAACGCAACACATATTCATCTCGTTTTACGGCTTACACCTTTAGAATCTATCTAGGCCGTATAAAGAGATATGATTTTACCTGTAAGCATGTCACTAATTCACTTCTTTTGGAGAATAATAAAATCGGCTTCAAAGTTGGAGCGCCTTAAAAGACGAGAAGCTTTTCTGAGATGGGATTTGAAAATTGTCTAAGAGGCGAAGAAAAGATGTAAGCATTGATATGATAAATTATTATTTTGACAAATTTGCTAATTCATTTTCTATTTTTAGCTAAAATAACTGATTGAATTAATTCGTAGTCGCAATACGTAAATTACACTTATTTTTGTTATAAATAAAATACGAAAACCTTTATATTAAAAAACCCACCCGGGTTTTATTGGGTATTATATTTAAAACCCGGAGTTACCCAGTGGGTTGCCAACCCTGGTTTTTAAGCCAATTTACTTTCTAACCTCAAATTTGACCACCATTTACATTTGTTTAAATTTTTGGTAGCTGTAGTCGTTAAAATAATTAAATAGCTGGTTACTTGGCTACTTTTGTAGACAGTGTCTTTCGTAGTAGTGTGACCGATGGTCGGTAGCCTTGAATGTTATTATAGCATTAATTGTTTGTCCAGAACTGTTTATAAATCCTAAGTATTTTTAACAAATAAGTTGTTTTACGAATTTTATTGTCAAACGCATTAAAACCGTTTATTTTGCCCTACTGTGCATCAATTTTATTCTTTAAATTTATTCTATACGTTCTGGAAACAACAACTTAAATGGTAAGTTTGTGTTGCAAGTATCTATGCCTGTGTGTGTTTGTGTATTCAACATAATTGTATAGTTGGTTGAAAACAATTTCGACAAAATAACGTAAAACTTTAGCGCACGTGTGTATACAACCAATTTTTATATGATTCCTTTTTCCAACCCCCTTTTCACCTTACTAGCTCTCTTTCTCCCTTTTTCTATTTCTATACTCTATTAAATAGTAGACAAGTTGGTTGAATATTCAGTTTATAAGAGGCACACAGGAAGAGAAAAAGTAGACAACACAGTTGATATTTGTGTGTGTATTAGTAGTGCATGCGAAAGTCATGGTATACTTTAAGGCATCGAGTAAAAGGAAACAAAAAAGAGAAAAGTTGGTAGTTAGACTGTTGTTACTACTCGTATTAGACAAAAATTTCAAAATATATTTTAACGTTAGCCAGAAAGGACGTACGTGGCGTTATACGTTATCCTACTAACGGTTTTATACTTAACAAATTTAGCGGTATTTAGGGAAAACAATAGCAGAAACGTTAAAAATAATAACAATAATTTGAAAATAAGTATTATTTTTTGTATTGCAATATAATAAAGTATTAATATGCACTGAAAAACTACATAACGTACTAAAGGCTAATATGAGTTTGAGTGTTATTTAATTTTTTGTTGTTGTTGTTGTTATAATTGTATCTCTAATAATGGTAGTATCGATCGTTATAAGTGCAATTACCTGCTGAGGAGTGCCTTGCCATTTGTAGTGTTTGCTTTTAGGCGCAGGTCTTGTATTTAGCCTTACTATAGGCACTAAAAAAACAACTAACAAACAACAACAACAACAACAACAACAACAAAACTGTTATTCCACAACTTGTTTCTTTCTTTTTTCTCGCTGCTTTTTGTGTGTTAAAAAAAAAAGAAACTTCGCTAAAGTTATGTTAACAAACCAAGAAATTTTCAACCAACTCGTATTAGTAACAGTTTAGAGTAAGTCAGTGGATGTATTTTAGTTCGGTCGATCAAAGTTAGTATGTGATTTAACACACAAAAAAAAAATAAACTCACATATTGAAAATGAAAAATGAAAAAACCTTGAAATTGCAGTGATTGCATAATGCACAAAAAAAATATTGTATGAAAAATAAAAATTGAAAATATGAAAGTGAAATTAAATAAAAATCTCTAAGAAATTAAAATATTTTATTCAAAATAATAATAAAAAGCAAGATAACTTAAATAAAATGTCTTTATAAAAATAATAAAATAAAAATATGATAAAAATATGATAAACAGTATTATCTACAAAGCAATTAACCCTAAAAGTATGCAATTATTTATGGAAAAAAATAGTCACAATGGCAGGTGGAAAGTATGCTATAATTTAAATTATTAAAACAAATAAAGATTTAATAGAAATGTATTTAAAGCTGAATTAGTCATAATAATATAAATCCAAAAAGTTTTAAAAAATATAAAAAAGGATAATTCAAATTAAAATATATTTTTTAACAAAAAAATATAACTAAAAAAACAAGATATGAATCAGTAAATAAAAAAAAATAAATAAAATAAAAATAAACGTAATTATACCCTACACCAAGTATAGGTAAATTTTTTTTATTACGGATGCTAAGAAGCCTTAAAGGAAAAAAACTGACAATCCATCTTCAATTATATCAAGCGCTTTGGATTAAATTCTTAGCCAAATAGAACATTATAGTCACCACTTGAAACTAAATCTGTTTAAATTTATAAAAATATTTCTCTTTTTTTTGTATATATAAGCTGTTTTGATCCCATAAAAGCAGGCATCTTGAAAAGGGTTTTAAACGTAACTATCTTTACAGAATAAGTTTCTGTGTACAATTTGGCAATAATAGGCTACATATTTTGTAACAACTGTGCAAACTGTTTTGTAGATCACTCTATTACACACTGCTACAATATAACATTTTTTGTCCGAATTTGAAAAGTGACCTAGTGAGGACTGTAGGTCTAGGTGAGAACATACACAAATCGTTTTCAAAGATTTTGAAACACCCTCAAAATTTTGATTTATTTTGAAAAAAAAAGTTTTAGGATAGGTCGTCGTAATATATACCTATATAGCTCTAACTCACACATTTTTAGACTGATTTGAAAATTTTAAAGTGTTCGAAAAGCAAAGAATTAAGCTTAAAATGCATAAAATGTATATTCCTAGAAATTAGGTAAGTTTTCCATCGAAAGTTTCTGATTTTTTTATTTTTTCCACAATTTTTTCAAATTCAACAACAGTTATTTTAACTTTTTTCTATGAAAACTTAAAGTTTGCTTGTACAATACTTTAAAAACAATTTTATATATAAAAAAACGAGACTTTAGGTGTTGTTTTTTTAGAGATTCATAACTATCAGTTGGCAATACTACTTTATTTGACAACCGATTTAACAGTTGATAGTCGATTCCTCTTTGTTTAGCTTAGTTCGACATTTCATTATGGATAGATTTACACCAGATCACGGCTTGCAAATTGGATTGAAGCAGAAATTGATATTGCATTTTTATTTCAAATTTTGTTTTCCGATGAAGTCTATTTATGGTTCAATGGCTACGTAAATAAACAGAATTGTCACATTTGGAGTGAGTATAATCCACAAGATTTTGTCGAAACACCATTACATGCACAGACAATTACTGTTTGATGCGCTTTATGGGCTGGCTGAGTCATTGGTCAGAATGTTACTGTCAAAAGTGAACGGTATAGGGACATGATTAGAAATTATTTCGTACCTTAATTAGCTGGCATTAATCTGGTTGACATGTGGTTCCAGCAGGACGGATCCACATGCCACATAGTGCGCGATACTGTTGATTTACTCAATGAAACTTTTGATGAAAGAGTAATTGCACGTAATGATATCGTGTGATTTCATTCCATTGGATTATATTCTTTGTGGTTATGTAAGGTCATATGTCTACGTCGATAAACTAGAGATAATTGAACATCTGGAAATCAACATTCGAAAAGTTATTGCCAAAATACAACCGCATATGCATACAGGTTGCGGCACATGGCCGAAATCATATTTAAACATTAATGTCATACAATTTTCTATCCAACATAGCCCGTTTCATTGATATTAAAAATATATTTTATTGTTTTATTATGATTTAAGCTTGTGTAAATGAAAGCGTCGCTCAATCGAAACCAGTAAAGACTGCCTTAAAGAATTCTGATTCTGAAGCAAATAAATCTTATATAACCTTTTACTTCTAGAATCAAAAGCCTATGAGACAATAACAATAATTATTTGTGATTTAAGTTATACCAACTCGCCCACATGACCGAAATCATATTTAATGTCATAAAATTTTATGTCCAACAAAGCCCGTTTCATTTTTATTCAAAATATATTTCTTGATTTGATTATGATTAAAACTTGTGTAATTGTAAACAAAAAAACACCCGATATTTGCAAAAGTTATTAAACTTTTCAGTAATGAAAAATCACGAGTTTTACCAAACTGTCGATTTTTTTCAATGCTGTTTCAAAGTGGCTAATAAATACCAGTTTCTGTTCTAAAAAGCTCAATAGCTTTGTCAATTTTCAACCGATTTATAAAACGTAAATCTCATTTTATTCATAGCTAAACATAGTTCCTTAATTAATACATAAATATTAAGATTTCTATATAAATTAAAGCGCAAAAACGTATCTAAAATTAAAATATTTTGAAAAAATTGGATGAAAAATGTGTTTGCTTGAGAAATACACACAGATTGCTCAATGTTATTTAAATGATATACTTACTACTCGTATATATGTGTGTGTATATGAATGTATATATGGTATGTACCATTTGAAAGATCTATTTCTTTTCAAATCCGCTCGGAAATCTGTTACTATTTGTGTATATTATCAGCTTATAAGTGCATAAAGGTGCCAAGATCCGATTTTTTATCCGTAACTGAAATTTTGAGGGTGTTTCAAAAATTTTAAAATTATATTCTTGTTGTACTAGATAACGAATATCAGAAAGATATCATTTTTCAGTTTCTTTTTTCTTTTTTTGTTGTTGTAGCACCTTATTAGCACCTTATTTACCCCGTCCGTCAATATCTAAAAAAATCCAAAAAAAAGTCAAAAACACCTTGAGTAGATACACGGGTTAAGCCATTATGCAGTTTTAACACTAAGTATTGTATTTACTTAAAAGAACTTAATCCACAGTTGTTTGTAATATAAATTAAGTGATGAATAAGTCATATTGAGACAAAATTGGATTTGTACCCCTTTACTACCTTGACAAATTTATAAAAATTACCTTAGAAGTCACACAAATTTGTAACCAAAAATCGGAAAACTTTAATTTAAAACTAAATTAGGACGGTAGAAGAAATTTCAGTAACCTTGTTTCTCTTTGTTTAATTTGCTTAATACTAACACCGGAAAAAATTTAGTCGCTCCTTGTGTAAGCTGCTAAAGTGAAGTCATAGAAAGAATAAATACGATTCAACCATATTTCTTAAAACAACAAACTTGGTAAAATTAAGGCCTTAATTAACCTAAACTGCTTTATAATTTGTTTTAAGCTGCTTTTAAAAAATATTATAAATTATTCAGAGCTCTAGTTTTAAAAAGTTAGTTGCTCGCCTATTGGCAGGCAACAAATTTTTATTTTTAAAACCCTTAAAGCGTGCTGTCGTCAACTTTTTAATAATTTATGTAATCAAAGCAAAGGCTAGTGAAAGAGCAAATAATTTATTTACAATTTTATTTAAAAGCAAAGACAATATCATTAGAATTTATTTATTCCCCAATCATATAGAAATGTCTTGTTTTCGATTTAAATTTACAAGAGAAGTATAAATAATAAAGACAGCTGTCTGGCTAAAAGGCTAAAAAGAAGGGTAACAATAGACTGACACATGACACTTGGATTAAAGGAAACAATTAAAAAACAAACACAAGGGCAAACGTTTAGACAATTGAAAAGAAACATATTTACAAAATATAGCTTCAGTTAGAAAATACATGGTTGTCAATATTCCTTTCAACTATAGTAGAATGAATAACCATTAAAAATAAGGAAATTCATAAAAAAGTGATACTCATTTATAGTTTCTAGCTCTTGTTTAAAAAAAAAATTATAAACTTTAATTTAATAAAATAAGAAAATGCCAAAGGGTTACAATTAATTTGCTGTTTTTTCATTTTGTTTGAAAATAGTTTAAAAGAAGTTCTTGAATTGATTTAATGTATATATTATTCTACTCTGTTTTATAGCCTTAAAGTATGCAGTATTTTTTACAATAACTAACAATGCCTAAAAGTATATAATGAAATTAATCATAAAAAACATCTCAGTCTTTTTTAAAACCAAAATTAAAAAATAACCTGAAAGTTAACAAAACAATAAAAATGTAAACGTACTGGACTACAACAACAAAACATATCAAAAGAAATTAATATTTGTATATACATATGCTAAAAAAATAATAAGAATATATTTTTTTTCTTTTAAAAATAATACAAATGAATTTCAAATAAAAATAATTGAAATAAAAACAAAATTTTAAAAGCAGCCTTGAATAAAAAACCAACAATATTATGTCACTAACACATTTTACCATGTTGGCTGCACTATCGTTAAATCAGCAACAACAGTTTTACAATACGAACAACCACATCAATATTAACAGTAATAGCAGTTTAACAACTGTCATACCAACAATATCCACAGCATCAGCAACCATTCCAAGTGAATCATTAATAAAAATAATAAATAGTAATAAATCAACATTGATACAATTAAAACAACAGCAACAACAAATGCTTGCAACATCAACATTATCTAGCAATACACCCGCACCAACAACAACAACAAATACGATATCATCAAAATCTTTATCAGAATCAGTAAAACCATCTGCTCTTCTACCATCACAACCACATTCTGTTTTTATCAATAAAACCTCGACACTTGACCACATCAATGGCATTGGCATTACCAGTGATTCAAGCAATAGCAACAGTGATTATTTTGATGATGACGATGATGATAATGTTGTCAGCGGTGAGGAAAACAATGGAGTGTTAGAACACATCGATAGTGGCCAAAAAGTGCCGTTAACACCACCACAAAAACATCAACCCAATACATATACGAGCACCACTTACTATGGCAGTGGATTTGGTGTTTTCCATCAACAAAATATGCGTTCTAATGGTGGTGGTATTGCCCTTATAACAGGCAGTAGTGGTAACAGTGGTCTGGGTAGCAGTTCATATTCGAATGGCATCAATAATAATGTTAATCTATTACTGGGAGGGTAAGTTTCTTTTTTATAACTCAAAATGGAACTTTTAAGACCAATATTTTGTAAAGAGTAAAGCTAATTATTGGTACGGCAATCGTGTGAAGGCCCTATAGGCAATCATGCGGCAACAAATATGTCAAAAATACGCTAATATTTATTGTGTTCTTGTACGGCAACGTAAGGGGACAATACATACCAATATTTAAATTTTTTAATTTATTTTTGTCAAATAAGTTTGGAAAATGATGTAATAAAGCACAATACAAATTGTGTCATATTGGTTTATTTGCGACAATCGTCTGATCCCAGCTTAAGTTTTTATATTTGTCAGTTAAAGAATCACATGACTTTTTTGTTAAAAGTTATTTTTTCTGTAAAAATTCATTTATTTCTCAACATAGCCTCTTTTATTCTCTCTCCATGAAATAAATTTTCTCAATCCCCTTAAAAAAGACATTTTTTGGGATTACTCAACCGTTATACTCACCCGTATTACTCAACCGTTCCATCAAATTTAAAAACAGAAAATAGTCACAAGGAACTATATCGGGAGTGCATGTTTGATGCTGTAACACGAGTATTCTTCTCTTGAAATAGTTGTTTCTTACCGAAGAGGTCATATTTGCTTCATATAAATATTAAATCAGTCCTTTCAATCATTATGATTTTTGTGTGCATCTCATGATCTTATTGGCCAACACACTTACCTTAGATTCTTCGGTTCATTGAAAAACCCAACTGTTTTGGGCTGTTGAACTGGCTAAGACGGATAAGGAGCTCGCATCCTTTAAATATGAACATGGCATAGGTGTTTCGATTAGCAAGGTTAGGCTATATATTCTCGGGTCGATGTATAAAGAATTCGATTTCGTTGGCAGCAAGATAAGACTGTTTGTCTTGTATTACATTTTTCATTGAATCGCATCCACCACAGTATTGTGATTCTCACGAGCCATTATCTCATTGGAAGGCGTGCCGATAGAGTCACTATTCCCTCGCATTTTGTTTGCAGGGTCTGTGGTTCTGAGAATTAGGAGAAGACTGTCTTTCACCTCATGTGTGCACAGTCTTTGCCATTAGATGACAGAGGTTGTTGGCCTCTTTTTCTTATCATCTGTGACTGAACTCTCCAAAATGTAGTTTACCGTAATAGCAAGATTTATTTTGAGGCTAAAATGGTTTCCTATTGAGACTGTTTGACCCTCGGATTAGCTCCTATAATAATCCAACCCAACCTTAATCCTAAGACTCAAGCTCTGCCCTAAGTGGGTAATGGTCCTTCAAGGAGAGTCCGCCATCCAACCTTACCTATACCCAAATATTTATATTTTCTCTTGGTTGAGATGCCTACAATTTGGACTAACTTATGAAATTTTATTCATTTATTCTTCAACATTATTCCGTGTATTTTATTGACTACTTATGATGGAACGACTTCTTTTGACTGACCGCAACAGTTGGACTCAGTAGACCACTTCTTGTTCATTGAAATTTATGGTGTAAACTCCATTTATTAAATCTTTCTTTGGAGTAGGTATAGGGTTTTTTAACTAACCACCGTATCCTTTAGTAATCAATTTTAACGATGTGCGTGAAAAACATCGCATGTAAAGCTCTGTATTTGTCAAAGTGTTTGATAAGTAAACAAAGGTAAAAAGAACACGGAGGACATACCATATACCAGACACAATTGATCATTAAAAAAAATAACATAAGAAACTGAAAGAAATCCATAATTTTCCTCACGGCAATGATCGGCTTTAGGTTATGTTGCCCGAAACATTAAAAACTGTTTGGAAAATATTGGATAAAAAGTTTTGTCTCACCAACGGTATAACCCAGAAATTGATATTTCGGAATATTATTTGTCTGTTTTAAAGTAAACCACCATCGCTAAAATTCTCATATACTTCAGAACAAAGTTATAAATAAGGTGCCCGGTGGATAACTGTGTAGTATGCATGTCTGATAGAAAATGTGGATAGTGGGTTCGATTTCTAGCAGAAACCTTTTTCTGATTTTAGATATACAATAATCAATATTTACTTTGTATGGAAGGAGTCACACCCTTTTATTCAATTTCGTCCATAATTCGACTGATGATGTGCATTGACTACGAAGTTATTGAGAACAAATTCAATACCTTCCACTGTTACCGTTTCAAAGATGTACAAAAATCAATATTTACTTTGTATAGGACATGGTGCTCTTATTTATCCAATTTCGCCCACTTTTCGACTGATGACCACAAAGTTATTTGGGCCAAATTTAGAAACTCTTAATATTACCGTTTTAAAGATATAGACATATAAATAAAAATTTTATATGGGCGTGGCAGCGCCCAGTTGAACAAAAACCATCAGTGAACCTACACCTTTGTATTAATTTGTAAATTGTGCTATGGTCTGACGACAAAAAATAATAATTTGCTAGTGTGTCCCCATTATTTCTTCCACCACTGTATATACTTAGATATAATTTCAATTATTTGTTGAACCGTTCACAATTCACGAAAAAGCAACAAGTATATGTTATTATTGTGTGCCACTGTGGTATGGTAGATAAGACATCCGCCTATCAACCAGAAGGTTCTCGGTTAAATACCAGGCCAGACCATCTGAAAAAAGAAAACAGTTTTTCAACAGCGGTATCATCTCATAACATTAGCTAGTAATTGGTTATGACTATTACTACTATTAAAAACTTCTTTAAATCATTAGCCGTTCGGAGCCGGCGTTAACTGTAGATCCCTTTCAATGAGTCTAAAAATCGAACCGGGTGCAGCTCATTGACTGAGAGAAGTCCCCGTGTTCCTTCATGGAATTTTATGGGAATTATAATATATATTATTATTATCATTATAATCATACCGACCAGGCACTATTGCAGGACACTGCGATCCATGAGATCTATTGTGCCCCTTCCGTTCTATAGTTTGTTAAGCAGATCTGTTGCCTTCCTAATAAACACCAGCAGATTCGAGGCTATAATGGTGGATATGTCACCAAGTGTGACCACCCAAACATTTCCATCTAAATCTATCAAGAACCCACATTCACACAATATGTGTCTCTGATACCTGTGAGCACAGTCTACAAACATCCACATCTGTGACCGCCATCCTCTTCAGATGCGCTCTTAGTCTACAGTGGCACATAAAAAACTCCGTAAGGAGTTAAAGGTCGGCCTGCCAACTTAAGAACCTAAGAGTGACGCTTAACGGTGGAATGATCACCACTCTAGAGCGGCGAAGTGTTCTAAGCATCTAGCAATTTCCCAATTTTTGATTAGATTGAGGATGGTAGTAATTGCAGCTGCACAGCACTTTTGTTAAATAATTGGTTGTTGTACAGGCAACACTACCTTGTTCAATGTGCTTTAATTAATAAAGGGTGTTCAGAATTAAGGCATCATTTTAATTTTGCTGCCTTTTGTTTTCTACTTGTAATTTTTGTTCTAAGTTTTCATTTTCAGATTCTAAATACCTTCCGGTTAGTTGATATGGAACGTTACACGAGGGAACAACGTGTTTTTATTATTAAAACATTTTTTGAAAATGGCAAAGGTTTTCAAAGTATAATTAGGAAATTTAGAACAAAATTCGGTAGAGAAAATGCTCCAACAAATTGTGCCATCAAGCTGATGGTTGACCAATTTGAAGAAACTGGATCCATTCATGATAACAAAAACAGAATTTATCAAAGCAGTGGTCGTTTAACCGAAAATATATCAGCTGTAAGCAGAAATGTTGAAGAAGATCCAGAAACATGCATTCGTCATCGTTAGCAGCAATTAAACACCAAACGATCCACATTATTCAACATTTTGTATCGTAATTTCTATTTAAATAAAGGCTTATAAGACCCAGCTGACCCAAGAAAATAATCTTCACCGACAGAGCCCATTTCCAGCTCAATGGCTACGTCAACAAGCAGAATTGCCGCATTTGGTGTAAAGAAAATCCAAGAGTTATCTGAGAGCAACTATTACATTCAAAAAAAGCTACGGTTTGGTGTGGTTTATGGTCCGGAGGAATCATCGGACCATATTTTTTGAAAACGAAATGCAGCTAGTTAGTTAGTTAGTTATGACGGGTAGCCAGACAACCGTCCAGCCCACCTGGGTTCAATATTGATCTCACTGTGATACCCATCAGTAATGAAGAAACTGAACAACTTACATGTCCGCGTCCCGGTCCGATCCGAACCAACAAGACGCATGCACAAAAGAAGAGATATTGCCGATATTCACATTAGTCAGATGCGACAAGGCATTCAGAAACGGACTGTCAAGGAAAGCAGTCCAAAGTCCGAAAGACTCGGGCACTGGAACAGGAAGTGCTCGACGGTCTTCTCATCTTCCTCATCCTGACAACCCCTACAGTAGTCATTGAACGGCAGACCCAATCTCCTAACATACGCACCAACCATCCAGTGCCTAGTAATCACAGCCACAAGAGTTCGCAGCCTAAGTTGCGGCACCCCCATAATAGATTTCGAGCGAGCCCGATCATGCAGGGGCTAGATTAACCTTTATACACAGCACGTTGGTTCATCATCCCACCGTAGCTGTGCCCTGCCCAACATGTACCGCAGAACCATAAGTCTGCAAGAGGAGAGTGGCATCCCAACTGAGTGGTCAATCTCCTCATTTCTGATGAGAGAGCCCACCCTCGCAAGTCCGTCTGCCACACGGTTCCCCCGCGTGTCCGAGTGACCCCTTAATGCGATTACGGTCAATGGAAATCGCTACGGGAAAATGATACGAAGGTTTTTGTGGTGGAAAATTGATAATTTGGACGTAGGGAATATGTGGTTTCAACGGCATGGTGCCACTAATCACACTGCAGGAGAAACAATGGATCTTTTGAAAGAAAATTTCGAAAATCGCATTATTTTTCGTAGAGGAGGAGCAAATTGGCCACCACGATGGTGCGATTTGGCACCTTTACATTTCTTTTTTATGGGATTTTTTGAAATCGAAAATGTACAGCCATAATCCCACAACATTGTCGAGCAGATATCAACCATTTACAACAGTTTATTGAAAAACGTGATTGATAATTTTGGTAAAAGATTGGCAGCTTGCCGAGTCAGTAGTGAGGGGCCACTTGACCGGAACCTAGTTGTAATAAACTGAAATAAAAATATTTTTAATATCCGAAAAAGTCATTTTTTTATTAAAATTAAAGTGATACCTTAATTTTGGACAGACACCCTTTATATTTCAACTTAGCCTGATTATCGTTTGCTTGCATTTATACATCACATATATTTCTTGAATTTCTCTTTCTCATTATTTTTTGTAATTAAGTTGCGTTTTACTATTTAATTTTAGGGCCATGTTAACATTAATTACAACCATATTGTGTGTTGTCTGTTACTGTTGTCATCGCAACATTAAAAAACGTACTGAAGCCGCGTATCGACAACAACGTCAATGGTTGGAAAATGATCCAAATATGGAAATTTATAGTGTGGAACAGGTGAGTGAGTACCAAGACAATGGTAATCTTTATTATGTAATTATAAAGTAAAAAAATTTGCAAACAAATTGTAATATTAACGATACAAATTTTGAGATTTGGAAAATTTCAAAATCAGGTACTTTTTTATTTATTTATTTTTTAAACTTTTTGGAACTTATAATAACTCTTTGATTTACAGTTAACCCTCATACAACACGGAACTATATTTGCGAATAATGCAATGCGGTTTTGATATTACACAGTATTATTTTGCGACTAATACAACACGTTTTTGATAGAACACAGTACAATAGTTATATTTTTCATTTTCTTAATGCATTTTCATATGTAATGAAATTTAATCTTTCGCAAAATTTTTCACCTTACGAATTGGTTTCTATATAGCACGAACAAGGTTTCGATACGCATTCGGTATACATTTCATGATTTGCATTAATTCATAGTTTCGCAAAACACGAACACGGTTTCGATATTACACACAAAATTACATTGACTTTATAGTTTCGTATAAAGGAAGCATCACACGATTGCCGTAATGCACCAATAATTAGTGTATTTTATATGCCAGTCTTGTGATTATACAACTTATTGTCTTATACAGCAACTCACAATATTATTGTGCTTATTTATACCAATTGAATGCAACCCTGGTGCGACAATCGTGTGAAAGCTTTATCGGCAATCATGCACCAATATAAATGCCACAAATACACCAATATTTATTGTATTCTTGTGTGGCAATTGAAGAAAACAATAATCAACAATTTTTATTTTTTAATTGATTTCTCTGTCTAAAAACACGGTATTTGTAATTGTCATCCCTTAAAATATGCATTTTTTTAATTATTTATATGTAAATTGCATCACAAACTTCCACCATTTCTTTTTTCCTTATTTTTACTCTTTTTTATCAAGCGGACACCGGATAATCAAAGCCGATGCAATTTTTATTTTTTAGAGAGCAAATCATCTTACTTTAGAGAATTAAATATAATTTGTAATTATATTCCAATTTAAACAAATAAATACTTTAGTGAATTAATTTTTTTTTTTTTTTAATTTACTGAAATGCACCATCAACGGCTCTTTTTGTGAGCCAATCTCTGACCAACACACCCCTTTTTTATTTTTTGTATTTATTTGTACATTAAATGACCTCAATATAAATAAAGAGGCCTCTATTTTTTTTTTTTTTTTTTTTTTAAGAACGAACCGTTATGAACACCAAAAAACAAAAATAAATTTAATTTACCACAACAGCTGATTCACACAGTTGCCGTAAACTAGAATAATCGTGTGACAGCGTTGGGATAATTATTGTCAATACATCGTTTCGCGCCATCTTGTGACAATAAATTTTGTAAAAAAATAAGACAACCGTGTGAATACAGAATTTTTAATTGGGACAATTTTATTGTTATGACAACTGGCATAATAAAATTTGTATCAGATTGATGTATTTGAGGCAATCGTGTGTTCACACGGTACTAATTAACCGTGTTATACGGGGGACAACTGTATTTCAATATTACCCATAAAGAGTTTAAGTTCTCATATTATTAGTGTGATATCAAGGAGCTTTGATCTTCTACGCTTTTTCTCCTGTTTTTAAGAGAATTTGAAACATTTTTTTCAACCTGACGTTCACACTGGAATAGACTTTTTGATAAAATAATTTTTTTATGTCCAAGCCACTCATTGTATCTGGATAAGCGATACAATATCGATGTTGGCATGTAACCAATACAGATCATGTGTAATGCTCAGACTATTGTAAAAGTTATAATTCTCAGTCCCGAAAGCGTCTCACAATAGAAAAACTAAGCAATACCTTATTTTTTAATTGACGCAATTAAATTCAGAAAAATTAGTCAAATTTGTCCTTGTCAAAGAAAATTATGAAAACATGACAGGGGCTGTGCAAACGTGCTAACGACTGGACAGCTTACAATTGCATTACTTATGAGCCACTCTTTGAATGAAATTGCTTATCTTTATATTCAGAACAGACGAAACGGATGGAGATAAAAATTACCATAACATAAATGCACTTTTTAACAAGCTAGTACGCAAAAGCCGAATTATGAAGCAGCTGATAAGCAACTTTCAACAAGTGCTTTAAAGCTGCAGATTGCTAAAAATTATGATTTCGGTAAACGGCAATTCCAGCCGCCTGCACAAATGTCGTGCAACTTACAACTTTCAAAAAAATACGGTTAGAAAAGGTCCAGGGTTCGGAAACTGACTAAAACATTTCGTTTGTGATTTTTGATATCTAAAGAATGATGGTTGAATAAATGTAATTAAAAATTTTTTTTCTTTGCATGCAAAATCCTGATTCCATGTAAAGAAAGTCAGTCAAATGTTACTCGTTTCGATTACTGGTTTTATCGAAAAATGCAGTTGATTCAGCAAGACGAAAGAAATCAGACATTGGTTTCAAACATTGAATATATGTAAATTTTGCAAAGGAAAATGTAGTGGCTAATAGCAGTAGAGTTATCTATTTACTTAAACTGTTTGAACACAAAAACATAAGTTTTACAAATAAGAAAAAATGAAAATTACGTCAAAAATTAGTACTTTTTGTAGCATACCCGTTGTCTCTTACATCACTCCTTTTTTCCCATCTTATACTCTTTGTATGGGATTAAAAATTTTCGTATGAACTTAAGATCGAAAAAGATATCTAAATTCTTAGCATACTTTTGAGAAAGTCCGCCAAAAAAAAAAAAAATAACTTTCGCTTACATAAGTCTAAGCTCTCTTTTTAATGCAGCAAAAAAAATTATTAATGCTCATACCAAAACAAATTTTTTTCAAAAATATATTCCCAAAAAAAAACTCGAGACAATTCTGTATTATGCCACTTCTGCAAATTGACATTTTTATAGTCTAACCCTTAAAATATGCTATACAAAATGTAGTCTATTTTGCAAGTACAATTTAACACTTTCATTTTATTTGTCTTCCAAATGTATTGTGAAGCCAATTTAACGCTTCACTCGACTAATTGCTGAAACAATAAGGGAACTGCGTTAAAAAGCAAGTGTGTGAGGTGCAGGCGGAGGTGGAGGTGTGAGTGAAATGTCAACAACAATTATATATTTATTTTACACTTCATTTTCCTGCTACACAGGAAGTTAAAAAGTGGCTTTACAACGCCTTTCATCACTAAAAAACAGATTTTCCCGACAAACAAATAAATATGAGTATGAATCCAACTCCATTCATTCATTCATTCACTACCATTCATCCACCTTCCTTCGAGTAGACTAAGTTTGTTGACTTTATACTGGAGTATATAATAATTACAGTTGTATGAGTAAGTGGGGCAAAATGTTTTGTTACACGAATAAATAAATTTTGTTGTTTACGTCTTAATGTCACATTTATCATGATTATTCTCTGACATGGGATGATGATGATGACGATGTATAAGACAATGATGAGGGAATGATGGATAAAACATCTAAAAAAAAAGGAGCAAAAATGTTAAATATTGCCATTGTTATTTCATTTTATTGCTTTTACAATCTTAGCTACAAAAGAGAAGTTAAGCAATGAAACGCAATCCATTTCTTTAGTGGTCAGAGGAAGTTGTACTTTATTTTTGTTTGAGCACTTGTTGACATTAAAGGAACTCATAAAGCTTTATTAAAGTTGACAGAAAGTAAAGCAGCGATATAACAAATTTAATTATAAATAAAGCAAATATAAAGAACGTATTTAAATATTGTTACGTTTGAGTTCTTTTAAATTACATTTTGCTTTATGGTATACTGTCTTTATTTACAAATTAACTTTAAACACAATGTCCAACTTATTTCACTTCCGCTTGATATACAAGTTTATTCAATACTCAACTCTTAGTACGACTTTTTTCTATGACTGTAAAACTATAACTGACTAACTCATGAGAATATCGCGGCTTTTATACTAAATTAACATTAGTTTCGAATGTTCTAGTACATTCCACAACCTATGTATCAGTTGCCGTTAAGATTTAAATTACATGTCCGTCTAATAGCGGCATTAGTAACACTGTTCAAATAAATATAGCCTGCGCAGGATGATCGTAGTCTTGACACCAACCAGTAGTTTAACTTCCATAATAAAGTTTATGGCTTTAAAAGTTGGTGCAACTTTTTAGGTGATTTAATTAATATTACAATCTTGAGTACTTAAATAATTAAATTTTTAATGCATATTTAAAGGCTTACAGAAACAAAAATTATAAACGATTGAGTTCGACGATGTGATGGCCTACACTCAAGTCTTAATATTCAATTTAACTTAAGAATTTGTTGAATAACTCGACACATCAGAATGCTTATGAACGCTTTTCATTATTTATAAAACCAAGGAATGTTTTTTAGAGGTTCATAACTTTAAATTGGCAACACTGCATTATTTGACAACCAATTCAGCATCTAATAGTTGCTTTCTCTTCAGTTTGGTTTGACATATTGGTATTGAATTTACATTAAAAAATTTGTTCTGCTCTGAAGCCCATTTTTGGTTATATGGAGACGTAAATAAGTAGAATTGTCGCATTTGGAGTAAGGATAGTCCACAAGCTTTTGTTGAAACACCATCACATCCACAGAAAATAGCTTTATGGGCTGGCGAAACTATTGGTTCATACGGCTTCAAAAACGATGGTAATCAGAGTATTACTTTTAATGTTGAACGATATGTGGACATGATTAGAAATTCTTTCGTACCTCAATTAGAAAATTAGTGTTCTAGAATGCGCCTTGTACGCGCCAGCCGTGGCGGCCACATCGCCGAAATCATATTTAACCATTAATGTCTGAAATTTTCTATCCAACAAAACCCGTTTTATTAATATTAAAAATATGTTTCTTTGTTTTATTTAAACTTGTGTAACTGTTAATAAAACACCCTCTATTATAAAAAAAAAAAAGTTCTAACTGAATTCAAGAATCCTTACCATCGGAAATTACTTAGATATAGGATTACCTTCCAGTGATGGAAAAATGATCGCGATCCCAATTGACAGGAAAATTGTTAAAAAATTTAAAAATGATCCGTCTAGACGTTTGCGTTTTTAATGAATACTAGAGAAGTTTGTTAATTCTACGACGTTTTGTATTATCAGCACAGTACTTTAGCTTTTTCTATTACTGAAATGTCGTTTTTAGGCAAGCTGCAGCTAGCCAAAAAAACGACTGGGTAGTTGGAGATTCAGATCAAACAAAGAGATGGTTGTTTAAACAAACAATTATTTTGGAATACTTTTTAGTTTATTTCCTCTATCTACAAAGACTTCTCAAGGCCCTCAAAATAGGTGTATGTATAAAACAAAAATAGTCGCATGATGCTAGTTCTAGAACGTTCCATTCTCGAATCTTTACCACAGCCACTGCACCTGTGCATAGTCTTGATGGCGTTTCACTTTTTTCTTCCAAATAACAAATTGTTATTGCTTTAAGTCCATATTAAATCTTTCCAGAAGCTCGGAATAATATATGCCGGTGATCATTTTGCAATCTTTTTGATAATCAATGTAAAAAGCAACGCAGTCATCATAAAATTGCACCTGAACAATGCTAAAACCTGACTTAAAGTGGACACAAAGTTGCGCTTATAGTTGAATGTGAGCAAATGCAGCAGCTATCATAGTGTACTCGATCGATTAAGATACTCACAGCGTCAGCTACCTCAAACACTTTCATTGAACGATCGTACAATGTCATTCCAAGAATTTAATAAATTATTTTTGAATGAATGACCTGTTTAGGACGTCCTAAACGCTAGGCATACTTTGTGCTGGTTCGAGTTTTAATAGGGTCGATTTTAATGCACTCAAGCAATTACACCATGATAACGCACCGTCGCAAAGTGTCATCATTATTCAAAATTGTTGACGAAAAATGCAACAAATACCATCCAACACCCACCGAATTCACTTGATTTGGCACTCTGTGACTTTTTCTGTTCAATCGAGTTAACAAACCATTACGGAGAAAGCGTTTCAGCAGCCGAGAGGAAATAATGGAAAAATCGCATGAAGCACTGATGGACATACCGAAAACCGAATACAAAAATGCAAATGTTAAGCTATGACACTAAGATTTAGCGGGAATATCAACAACAGATATACAAACTTAACAAAAAAAAAAAAAAAACTCAAATCGGAATGATGGGACATTCCATACAGGGGTTATTCGGGAAACGTAGTGGTGTGATGTCATCTGTGTCTATGGGTAATGTAGATATTGAAGAATCAGATCCTCTTGATGTTTTGGCATGTGAATTCAATCCGACGTTCGTTAGAACGATCACATCTTGCGAGTGTCGAACGAAGCATTCAAGCGCCTCGAATTTTTAAGACAGTGCAAGAAATACTTCACCCCATCTGATCTCTTTAATATTTACAAGACTTCTATAAGACTTAAAATGGAATATAACTCGGGTCGGTGCTTCAATTTTTATTTTGGAGTTTCTGGCAAATGTGTCGGCAAATGTGTCGGTAGGGTAGCCAATTCTAGTGATTCATTAGGTCATCGTCGCAATGAGTCGTATGTTTCATTGTTCTATCATCACCATATAATCACATATTCTTACATAAAACCCGTATTTTTCGAAAGCCGCATACCTTTATAGTTGATTGCTCCCCGAATAGCGCAAAGTATTATAGGGAGAATTCGTCCTTTAGTCGCACTGCTCGTTTACGAAATAATCTTCCCGCGAAAGTCTTTCCTGGGTAGAGTCATCCCCTGAGAACTGGTCTCAAATTAAACAAAAAATAATATTTATCAAGCCTTGACAAACTGCCTTCGTATGCAAGTATTGGAAGTTCTTTTTATTCTTTTTATATGGGTTCTTCTATGACATCCCTGCTTATACTTGCCTTGCATTAATCGAACTGTTAAGTAGTGCTTCGATAGATGAAGCGTGGCACGGTTTATCATGTCGAAAATTGATTTCAAATAAATATCAAAAGAAATGTGAAAATGTTTAAAAGCGGATTAAACAAGTACTACTTTTTAATTATGTGTTTCACGAGAGATTTTTAAAAATAATTTTTCTTATTTTTTACAGTGTTACGAAACCTCTGGTCTCTTTGTGGGTGATTCTATGGATGGTCTGGCAACAATACCAGCTTTACACCACGAGCCACCACCTTCCTACGATGCTGTTGTAGCCATGCAAGAGCAACAACAATTGTTAATGCAGCAACAGCAATTACTTATACAACAACAATTAATGCAACAACAACCATTAACTACAAATAACTCACCTCCACCTGGCTACCGTTCATCATTGGATGTGAGTTCGATTATAACACAACAACGTTCAGCAGCAGGACTCGGGAGTGTTTTAGGCATGGGAGGTTCCATAATAAGTGGTATGGATGTCAATTCATTGGCCTCATCCACAGTGAATATAGGAACTGGCAGTAGTCAACATTCACCTGTAGACCCCTTAATGAATTACAATGATGTCAATGGCAATATGGCGGCCACAGGTACAGCTCTAACCGTTGCACCAACACCAACAAACCATAACGCAGCGATAAGTTTTATGCGTAATAAACAGCAACAACAACAACGAAACATGTCAGGTTCCCAGCTTACACAATTGAATATGAAAAAGGTTTTGCAGGCTCAATCCTGTTGTTCTTTACAACGCGCAGAAGTAGAAAACATGTGGAATGCAGCTGCAGCTGCATTGGCAGCTCGCTCGGCACATATACCCAATGATACGAGTATAACAACCGCAGTCGCAACAACGGCATCCACTAGTTCCCCTACCTTGGCTATGAATGTACGTAAATTATCTCAAACTTACGCTGCCTCTACCAAATCCAATACACCTGAAAGCTTTGGTAGTCGTTATTTAAAACAAAACTACTATAGACGTGGTTGTCCACTGTGTGGTAAATTTCGTTATGATAACGATTCCCAACTTTCGATATCCATGGAAAGTAATCTCGATACATTACAAGGGGCCTTAGCTGAAAATCATCAAAGAAGTACAAATGTCTCGAACAACAATTGTGAATCGTTGGAAAATGATTTAAATGGTAACGAAAAAAATAGCCAGAAATCCAGCAGTATTAACGATATTAATGAAAACAATAATAACACTAAGAAGGCAGAAGTAGAAGAAGAATGTAATGCTACGGATGAGCCTGAAAGTGAAGTTGATGATAATGAATTGGTAGACAATGTGGATGATGATGATGATGATGATGATGATGATGATGATGATGATGATGTTGATGTTGAATGTGTTACGGTAGATCAGCAGTGTTCCTGTTCAAGTTCTAGACGCAAATTAAACAAAATTAAATTCGATAAACAACATCGCTATCAAAAAGCCAATCTACAGCAAGATAATTACGACTCAGATCAGGAATTAAATTCAATTAATCATAGCGAAGGCACAGCGGATACAAATGCCAACAGTTCATTAAATACTGCAAGACAATCAACTAATCAAGCCTCGAATAATAACAATAGTTTTAATGAAAACACTATGGAATTGCCCTCTACATCATTGGCTGCAACAACAGTCACCACACCTCGCAGCGCAATTACTGAAACGTCACAGCAGTCTTCGCCTGACTCGGTGACCTCAACACCTTCGGTAACTATTAATTTGGATTGTATTAATGAAAATGGCATCATTAGTTTGGATATGAGTAAAATAATTGATAAAACAGGTCTACCCACCTATGATGCAGCCTTAAAATTAGAATCGAGCGGTTATGTTTGATTTGAATGGCAAACAAATGGCGGCAAATGGGAATTCATTTAAAATTCTTCTCTTTTTTTAATTTATTTTAATTTAAATATTTTTTATTTAAAATAAACACATAAGTGCTTTATAGTATAAATAAAATGCAAAAAATAATATTAAAAAAAACATATCTGATTAACTATTTTTGTTTATCCTAAAAATATGTAAAACGAAAACATACATATGTATGTACATATATACCATAATTACAGTCTCACTATATGAAATGTTACAACACGAATTAATTGACTTTTAAATTGATTTTAAAATGTGTGCACCGGTTATCTCTATTTGTTTCATATTTTGGGGCAAGATCAAAATCAAAGTTATGCCTCTATTAGCTATGGTGGCATTGCTCAAGGGGGTATTTAATGCTTCAAGTGGGTATCAATTCAGGGAGGCTTTCTCGAGAACTAAATTCAATGGATTTCGATCTATTTTAGCTAGAAATGTATGTATAAAAAAATAGTTTTTATGCATACTTTAGTAGAAATTCTTAGTTTTCTTCTCTTTTTTTATTTTCTCAATACTTTTATTTTTCTCAAAATAAAAACAATCATAGTATATGAAAAAGACTTTCTCCAGTATCATCGGACTTAATACTATCACTGCCATCAACATCATCAGCAACCTCACCATTATCGTCATCATCATCATCACTATATTGAAGATTATTTGGATTTTGTTCAAATATTAATAAACTCAGCGCTGCTTGTGGAAAATTATTACCTTTTTTTAACTTTCTCATATTGAAAATAATAGGATCGAAAGCAGCGTTGCCGTCGTGACACTAAAGTAACACTTTTGACCCTTTTTCATGCCATTGACACTTTTTATGACCCTTTTTTATGTATCCCTTTTTGACCCTTTTTGAAAATAAGTAAAGTTCCACAATTCCTCACGAAAATTCTCAGTGCACTTAGCTTTTATATATGTATGTGGTATATATACAAAACATGCATGAATTTTGTGAACATATATATAAAAATTGCATTTGATATTATTATTACAACAACTTACTATTATGCAACTGTCATATTCTATGCATACCTATTTCTTTCATATAAAATTTGACAATTGAAATGAACTGATGATCAACTGCGATTATGCCCTGATTTATGTACATATGTGTTTCGACCTAAGTTTTGACAGCAAGAAGCTTTTATATATTTGTTTAGTAGATTTCCATTTCATTTCCATCCATATACACATATGCTAATATTTGCAGCAAAATAAATGCAAATGGACAAGTAAATATTACATTCCCAAATATCTAATTATAATAACTTACGTATAAAAATATATTTGTTTGTTTGTGGTGAAATCAACAAGAATACATAGATGAGCAGCAGGCTTCATTAAGCAAGAAAACTGCCTAACATATATAATCGCTGGTATTAAAATTTTATGTTGAAGAATTTGAGAGTAAAGTCGTTTTGAGCGATTAAAGTAGGAGTATTATACTTAAGTGCGACGAAAACAAAAAGTTAAAAAAACTAGAAGTTCCGACATCAAAATTTGACTTGACGGCTTATTTCTTCTTAACAGTCACCTGACATAAGTCCTACAGACAATTTATTTGATAAATTGGTTAACATAGTACAAAAAAAGTGCAATTAAAAACAAATAAGACAAATGATATCACAATAATTCAAGTGAATTCATGATTAAAAAATAAATTGTTTTTAAATTTAATGATTAAATATGGCTCTATAAAATATAAATTAACAATAAAACAATTTTTAACATTTTATTTTTTTGGGATAATTAGTTACCTAATTCTGCAAAGCATGTATACATTTTTGTGTGCAGAAAATTGAATTTATTATTTTTCTTTAAGCTTAAAGGATATGTTATGCAAAAGCTCATATACTTTTGTTTTATTTTTCGCCTTAGATTTACATTATATCTTAATCGAAAGTCCAAACCTTATAGTTCTATGTAAAATCCAGTTTTCGAGGTGATATGTATACTTTCCTGTGCGACTGTATATTTAAATTTATATGAATTCGTTACATACATATATATTTACTTTGCCTCCTAGTAGTGCTTCCGCTAAAAGAATTCTTCAAAACTATCACTGATTAAAAATTAACTTACAAACAGACTTAAAATATAAACTTTTGAATTAATGCTTCCCTGTGTCGTTTTGCCATAATCGGGGCTGGAAAAATGGACTCCAAAAAGTGATAAACATTATCAAAATTTTTTGTAAAAGTAACTTCTTTCTTTTTGATATGACTAATATTTTAAAGTATCTGTGAATTGTGTTTTTAATTTCAAAACTAATTTATAATTTAAGTATGCGTAATTACTTTTATTTTAGTTTAATGTATTTAATTAGCTGTTAAATTTAGTTTTTTTTATTGAAATAAATCTTATTTTTTGTGCACAAAAAACTAATTTACTTTAAAATACCCATTTCATGACAATTTTTCGAAATTTTCAACACGGCAGCACTGATCGGAATTCACTAGAAGTCTTACAAATATATCTTCATTAGATTTTTCTCTAGAATATTTTCGCGAAAAATTTTTTCTAAAATTTTTTAAGTTTCTATTTCGAGCTTCTTGTGCGTCTTCTGACAACTGCCGTATTGGTAATATGGCATGATTTATTATTTGTGGTCCATAAATTAAATATTTGTGAACAGTTTATTACGTGCATTCGCTTTATTTGTGTCGAAATATCTGCATTTTAGAAAAAACGCCTTGCAGTGTTGTCGTCATTGTAATTTCCAAATCGGGTTTTGGCTAATCAATAACCCAACCCATTTGACGTCTAATTTCACTTTAGATGCGGGCTTTGTTAATTGAAACAAATTTCTTTTCATCTTCAGAGCCAGCTTACCACATCATTATTGGAAGTTTATGCGATAAATGAAGAAGTCTTTGATGAAATTGACAAAAAACATTACAGTTTTCTCAGACATCTCCACAGGACATCAAACTGAAGCCGTTGTCGAAAACTATTAGGTATCTGTTAGTATTAAATCGGTAAATGAAATGAAATACAAAGAATTGTCCAAAAAAAAACATACTCAATATCAGAACCAAAAATAGCCGTTGAGCTCTATAGGATTCGAAAATCGAATGAAGTTTTAAAAATGTCTGAGAGAAAGCTCAAGACTACAAAGCGTAAAGATGGTATTATAATAATCCTAGCCAAGAAAAATAATTATTGTTACGTTGTAACTTTTTTAAAACATTTAAGTTCTGTTTTATTGTACTATTTTTATTTTGGTTATTTTACTATCTGTCTCTTTTTATTAATTCCACTGTACTTGAATACACTATGTCTTAATACACCAAATTCGCTTTTACAACACTTTACTTGCGCCTTAAACAGACTTTAATTCTTCACAGCCCATTGATCACCAACTAACTCACCAGCCGCAATTCGCCGCTTTTATAGTATTTCATCTTAGTTTAGAATCTTTTAGTACGGACACGAATCTTCGATTTTTCGCCGTTAATTAAAATGTTCTAAAATAACACAAAAAGTAACCGATCCATGCGCTTGGCAGCACTCTTAATTAGAGCAGGTAATTTTAGAAGTTTTTAAGCCTTGACACAAGTCAATACATTTTTTTGCTGAAAGTTCATAATAAGCTCTGACGTGGTGAATTTTGTCTCTAGCATTTTCATTTCCATAACACTATTTTCTTCTTCTAGGGAGATTTTGGAAGAACTAAATTTAAGTGTTCCGTCTTGTACAATACGGAGAAGGCTTAGCCAGAGCAGACCAAAAAGTTTTTACACAAAGAAAAAACCATTACTATGACACGAACATAAAAAAAGTCTTTGGTCTTTGCCAAATGTATGTAACTGTGTCAGAATCATATTTGAATTGAGTGATTTGTTCAGATGAGCCGAAATATATACTAAATAATTCAAAACATGTAAAAAGAGTACGATGTGCGCCCTCAAATATTTATATCTAAACACATCACATCTAAACACAAAATATGTTGGAGGAACGCTCATAGTTTAGAGCTGGTTTTCTTTCTTGAGGGTGGGTCGAATAGTCAGAATTGGAACAAAAATGACTGGTGAGCATTGTGTTAAGAGTAGTGATATGGTCATGGGCTTGTGGTACTTTATATTCCAACAAGATAATGACCACAAACATACGAGCAAGGTCGCAAAGAACGACTTTCAAGAAAACTATGGAATGGCAGTCTCTGAGCACCGATTTGAACTCCTTAGAAGACCTATGGACCAAATTATATAACAATATTCCAATGGAATATTGGACTAACATTAAACATTTCGATATGAAATGCATGCCGAATTGAGAGACATTCCTATAAAAATTCTTGAAAAATTGACTTCAAGTATACCTAAAAGACTTTTTGAGTTCATATTTAATAAAGGGAGGGCTATGTTTTTTATACTGAAATCTAAACGAAATTAATAAATTTAATTAATTTTTTAACAATAATATTGAGTTTATTTTTTTATTTTATTTTATTTTATTTTATTTTATAACAAAGGTAATTTCCACTTTATGTATTTCATGTATCTATAAAGATAAAGGGTGGCTCATTTGAGGTTAGGAAATAAATTGGCTTAAAAACAAATTCTTTTTTTCGATATATTCAATTATATTCATGTCAATATAAAATAGAAATATGGGTATTAATAACGGAATATGATGTCGAACAAATGTTCACCTCTAGCACGTCGGCATATTTCCGATCTTTTCACAAAATTTTTAACCACATTTTGCAATAAAGCTTCTCTTATCTCATCAATGCAGCGCCTAATTTTATTTTTCAGAGTGTGAGTTGTTTGTGGAACGTAAACCCGGTCTTTCAAATGGCCCTAGAGAATTTAATCCATTAACATCGCCAAATCGAGAAATTACGCGACAGAGAAATTTCTTATGCAATAACTGAATTGTTTGGCTGGCTGTGTGGTTTGTAGCGCCGTTCTGCTGAAACCAAAGGTCACTGATGTCAACATTAATCAATTGTGTTTCTAAAACATACGGACCGATGATGCCACCTAACCACAAACCGTACCATACGGTCACTTTCTTCGGATGAAATGGTTTTTCGAGAACTGCTTGCGAATTTTGTGACCACCATATGTGACAATTTTGTTTGTTTACATAACCACCTAATTGAAAATAGGCCTCATGACTAAAGATGATTTTGTAGAAAAATGCGTTGCTTTCGTTCAGTTTTTCAAACAGTAAATTTTCACAATTTAAATTTTTTGTTCAAAAGTATAGCGTTCCGTACTTAAAATGTCCCGATTTTTTACTAAATAAGTGACTCTTGACATTTCATCCTAACCTCAAATTTGCCCACTCTGTAAATCAATGTAGATTTAAACGGAGCAAATATGAACAAGATTTTATTTCACCAGCCTCTATTTCAAACAGCAAAAACAATAGGTACATAAAAAGAAAAACGCAAAAATAATCTCTCTAGCCTGTTAAAGTTAAAGGCTCCATTACTACTGTTTATATATCCCATAACGGATACCGAAAATATTTTTATGCCTAGTGATGTATAATGTTATCTACTTTAACGTGATATAAATTTTTTACTGTTTTCTGATTTTTTTTTTTCTTTTTTTTTTATTAATTCCCACTTTCGGTCTCAAATACCCCAATGTGCGTTGGATGTAGCTTATTAACCTATAGAAGAAGGAATGACAATGAAAACTTAAAAAGCCTCTCCATACCTATTTTTGGATATTTTTTGTTGTAGGTCAATCAATATCAGAATTTGAACTAAAGGCTATTTTTAAATCTAGCATGAATCTGAGTGTTCGTTCAAAATCAACTATATGGCGAAGGTACTTAAAAAAAGCCTTTCTACTACAGTTGACAAAAAAAAAAAAAAATTTAATACAAGACAGAGCAATACGTCCGTCTACTTACCCTCGGAAAAGTGTTTATCAATGACATAAAGCTTTCTTTCTTACCTGAAAACAAAAGAAAAAAATTGAAATAAATTTAATATTTTCATAATAAATAACTCATAAATAAACATATTTAATACAGGGTGTTTCAATAAGAGATTTCATTTTAATATATAAAATTCAAGTATTTTTGAACGAGATCAATTTAATTGTAAAAGACATAATAGATATAAAAATATTTGAGCCAAATGACTGCCACAGCTAAGTTTGCAGGATCACATTCTTTGTATGAAATTTTCCAGCACTATCCAACACACTGTCGCATACAACCCACGCGGCCCAGAGTGCCTAGTAGCCGACATGACGAAGAATTTAATTGCAGTTTTCCCCCTGCTATTCCAGTCTGATGATGACAAATATCAAACGAATTATCAGGAAAAGGATTCTCACTACTACAAATTCACACGGAAGCGAGCTACAGTAGACTACTACTCAGCTTGAATTAATGAAATTTAGCTGATTAATGAAACTGAACCAAGTCAATTAATGCTTTGTGAAAAGCTCTAAAGGAGAAGTGTACCGTATTTTCAACAATAGTTCTTGGGTTTTCCGAACCCCATATTCAATTTATTAACGTAATCCCCGATGTGAAAACGGGCCTCATTTCTCAAGATAATTTTTCGCTAAAATTCCGGTTCACCTTACATTTCAAACAACCCATAAGCAAAGACACGACATTGTTGATGGTTGCTAGATGTGTGTTTTTGGTTAACTGAACTTTAAAAGCCTTAAAACCTCAAGTCTTAAAGCAAAATACGGTGTAAAATCGTTTGTGGAATGTCTAATTTCAAAGACCAACGGGAAATGTACCACCCTGGGTTGCCATCAACACTATGGGTTATAATAGCAATATTCTCAATTGTTCTTTTTTTCGCCAGTTTTACAATTTCTGACCGATAAGGCCTTGCATGATGACACAAAAATAATTTAGTTTTTTGAACTGTGCAATATTTTCACTATTTTTGTAGTGAATTGTAATCATTTCAATGTGTTGTTGAAGCGCTTATCGTGCCATTTTTATTAATGACGTTGTTTTCACTTGTCGATTGTCAGTCAGTTACAAGTTGACTTATGACAACTGTTAAAATGTCTTATTGAAACACCCTGGGTTACATAAAACCATGTGTTTGTTATGGTGACAAATTAATATAGGGTTGCTAGATAACCTTGCTTTCGCTTGATTTACAAGAATTTTTCAGCTTCTCAAGAATCAAGAAAAATTATTGTCAAGATTTTTTAAAGCACTTTTTGAAACAACAAATGATCTATTTGCGTCTTGCAGGCCTCCACATTTACACCATTAAGTAAATTCTGCAGAGGTCGAAGCAAACGATAATCTGAATTGCAAGATCTGAGCTATGTGATGGATGCATCAAAACTTCCCAGCTAAGCTCTCTCAGTTCCTGCTTGGTTATCAAAGATGTGTGGTCTGACATTGTTTTAATGTCTCTGTTGGTCACTTATGACCGTTTTAATTGAATTGCTTGCTTTAATTTCGTTAATTGTTGACAGAAAAGATCAGAATCAATCTTTTGAACCAGCATTATCTTATTTGGTTTCAATCTTGGCTTTTCCACCCTTACGAAGTTTCACCCTGCTTCCTTCATGATCTTTTTCGCATATTATTGTCATACAACAATTTTTAATGTTGCCTGATGAAATTAATATTTCCAGAAATTTTACATCTCAGAGCTATTTACCGACAATTTGTAACCAAAGTTTTTCTAATTATTATTTTTTTTTCTTATTATTATTTTTTTTTCAATATTTTCTTCTATAAATGTCAACAATTTTGCAATTTTGAATCTGGCAACCCCAAATTAATACAAGAAAAGTTTAACCCCTAAATATTTGAATTTGAAATACGTATTAACTTGTGGCAATAATTTTTGTTCTAGTATAGCGTTTTGCTGAAAATTACGAGTTCGAGCTCCAATTTATAAAAAAAAAAAAATGCTCCTGGAAAGCTTCAGAACCAAAAAAGAGTACAGACGTTGTTCACACAAATCTCCATTGAAACCAAGCCGATACTTGATTTATTTTTATATCTACAATTTATGAAAGTAAAAATTTCAAATTCTTACCGAAAAAAATTCGGGATTCAATCCAATAAAAAGAACGTCAAATTTTTCTAATTTCAATTTTCACAAGCAATTTTTTCCCCTTTTCGCATGAAATTTCTGAAAAGAATCATCATTTCTACCAAACTACTTTATTGATTGCTACTTTATTTAATTCATACCGTTATTTTGAGAATTTTGCACATTTTTAACTGTTAAGCTTGAAAAGAGTAAAGTTTGCTGATTTTGTTTAAACCTACCTTTTCTGATGACCGTCTACAGACGGGTTTTAAAGGGTTAATAAGTTTATGTTTTAAGCGCAGTAATTTTCAATATAACACAACTCTCATTAACTGCTAACAATAGATCTTTCTGTAGATCTGTATCTTTATGCTTTTTATGAAGATATGTATTAAGAATTTAAAGGGTAGGAAAATTTGAGGTTAGGAAGTAAATTGGCTTAAAAACACATTTTTTTTTTTTTAACAAATTCAGTTTTATTCATACCGATATAAAATAGAAATATGGGAATTAATAATGGAAATGGGCAAATGTCCTCCTCTAGCACATCGGCAGATGTCCGCTCTATCCACAAAATTATAAACCACATTTTGGTACAGAACTTCACTTATCTCGTCAATGGAGCGTCGAATTTCATCTTTCAGAGTCAGTTGTTTGTGGTTTGTTCACGTACACCCGGTCTTTCAAATGGTCCCAGAGAAAAGAACCCAGCGGCGTTCAATCACAAGAACGAGGCGGCCAATTGACATCGCCAAATCGAGAAATTACGGGACCGGGAATTTTCTCATGTAATAACTAAATTGTTCAGCCACACAGCCGGCTTGTGACGCCGTTCTGCTGAAACCAAAGATCACTGATGTAAACATTAGCCAATTGTAGCCACAAAAAAATTGGTTATCATGGTTTGGCAGAGATCTCTCGAAAAAATACTAGCTGATGATACCGCCTCACCACAAACCGCACCCTACAGTCGCTTTCTTTGGATGTAATGGTCTTTCGAGGACTGTTGTGGACTTTGTGAGCCTCATTTGCGACAACTTTGTTTGTTTACAAAACCGCCTAATTGAAAATAAGCCTCATCACTTCAGTTCTTCAAACAGCCAATTCACAAACGTCCGACGCAAACAATGGTTGGCTGGCTTTAATTCTTGAACGAGTTGCACTTTGTAAGCGTGAAGATGAAGATCTTTATGCAAAATGTTGCGCCAAATTCCTCTGGTGATGCCCAATTGTTGGAAACGTCGATGAGATGATGTTCCAGGCTCATTCTCAACACTTTGCTGAACGGCGGTTATGTTTGCGTCACTACGGCCACTACAAGCATATTGTTTTGATCAATCGTCAGCAACAGTTCTGTGAGCCTCGAATTTAGTGAATTCATTGCGCACAGCCGTCTCAAAAGGAGCCTGATTACGAGGAAAAGCTGCTCGAATTTTACAAAGTCATACAGTAAAATGTTCACTATTTAGATAGTAAATTTTCACAATTAAAATTCTTTATTCAAGAGTGTAGCGTTCCATAGTTAAAATTTTCTAATTTTTTACTAAATAAGTGTCAATTCTTAACATTTCATCATTTGACAGCAAATTTACTTCCTAAACTCAAATTTGTCTGCCCTGTATTTGACGCAAAAAGCCATCACCAAAACCAAAAAAATAAAAAATAAATAAATAAATTCTTAAAAATAATATGTGGTCTCCGCACTATAAATCAAAATAGTTAAATAATTATTTGCAGAGTTTCGTAGGATGTCATCATGGCAACAAACGTTCTTAATAAATCTTATTGTTTAGAAGAAATAAAAAACTAGAAAATCGTTAAACTAAATCCATTTAATTCGCTCCTGTATTTAAAAAGTCACAGAATTATCAAACTTCTGTTGTAAATACAATACACAGCAGCACCTCAGCCTGTAAATGGAACAATACTTTTAATGCCTTCAAACATACATTTAGTACTGCTATTGCTAAGCCTTATAATTTCCGTGCTTGTCATAATTTCGTTACACTATTTCTCCCCAACATTTGTCATTTCATATTGTCTTTTGAATAGTGGCAGGCTCGTTAAATAAATAAATACGTGCTATACCCAAAAGGGGCCTATTATTTTAAAATATTATGTGTTAAGTATGCTCAGGCATAAATAATTTCTTTTTATTTCGTGAAATGGTGTCGATGGACTACAATTGCAATGTAAGAGAAATGCATTGCAGTGTTTTCATGCCTCAGGTCATCAAGATTTCTAAGAAAATCAATAAAACTACTTAACAAATATTGTTTTACAAAGTATAAGTGAACAGGCCTACATACGAACAGACAGACATCGTACAATATTATATGTTGGCATTAGCATTGTGGCATAAATAATTCCAGCCTAAACTAAATGCATGACATTTTCAATGTCTCTTTAGAACGTTTAATAATTAACAAGAGCACTCACTATAGGCATTCAAATTTAGGAATTACTTAGGTATTAATTGGAAATGATAAAAAAAAATTAAGTCTGTTTAAGGCCTTTTAGTAATCTTATAATGCTTTTATTTAAATCGAGTTTTAAGCTTTAGTTTTATAGAGACTATACAAACAGTGGCGTGCATTTGTGGTTATATTACACAGTGCGCCAAAAAAAATATCTGGCAAATGATACTATTTTTCTGATAGGCGCTGCAGAGCAGAACAAGTATCTGTTTTTAAAATTTTCGAAACAACTCTAAAATCTCGAGTTACGGGTAAAAAACCGAATTTTCGGATCTTCATGCATTTACAACTTCGCTGTATAAGGAGTGCGTCAAAATGATAAGGTCACCTTAATGTTTACTCAATTCATTCAAACTATAAAATATTATGTATGATCACCTTATTAAAAAAATTCTACGTTCAAATAAGTGAATAATAAGCCGGTTTTGCTTTTAGAGATGTACTATTATATTATGTTTATTTAAATTTATGTAAATAAGTGCAAAATTCAATGCGTCAAAATGATAAAGTCAATGATTTACTTATCCAAACTTTTATTTAAACTAAGCATTAATCAATTATTTTTTATTTATGCAGTTCCCATTTCCATCTATTGTCTTAAAAATACGGGATGGCATCGCACTCACTAAATTGCACTCACTGTTGAAGATTGTTGTCTGAATAAACATTAGCCACAAGCAGTCCTCACAAATTTTCCATGGGCTTAAGTCGGGGGAACGTGTTGGCCAAGTACTTTAATATTGTGCTCAAGTACTTTAATATTGTGCTCCTAAAACCATTGTTTGGTCGACTTGCTGACATTAATTGCTACGTTATGTTGCTGAAAGGTGAAAGTTTTGTCAGCATTTTGGGCCAAATAAGGTAGCAAACGTTCAGACAGAATGCCCTGGTACTCTAAACTATTCATTCGAGTGGAAGGAAAGTAGAGTTACAGGCTACCATGTGATCTAAAGCCAGCCCAAACCATAAAACTGCCACCGCCGAAATTCCGTTTGGAAAAGAACAAGGGCTTTCTCCTTAAATCTCGCCAATAGCAATTGAAACCATCTGGTCCATCCAGGTTAAATTTTTTCTCATCAGAAAAAATTACCTACAAACCCAAAAATGTATGAAATTTCTTATAACCTTCTTAAAAAAATGTTTACCTGATGCCAATTAGTTGCCATGTTGTTTTTCCCAAACTCCTTACGATTAATCTTATGTTGCTTAGTCAGACATGGAATTTTTTTAAATTTTGCTCGAATAAGGTTTGGCTGGGCGTTAATAGCTTTTAGAATTCTGCTTTTTGAAGCTTGTAAGTTCAATTCCTCTTTCATTGCTACCGCACTTTTCATGAAATTCGAGGTCTTTCGTAAAATTAGCTGAGTTTCACGGGTAGTCAGGACCTTTGGACGACCGACCCCTGTTTTTTAATTTTCCATAATTTTCTCTGTTTTTGAGACAATTTTGCACAACACACAAAGATCATCTCAGTTTTTCCGCCATTCCAGGCATACTAATCCCTGCTCATGAAGTGCCACAATTCGTCCTTGTTCATAAGGTGACAAAGGTTTCCCGCGACCCATACCGCGCAGATATTATTTAAATTACAAATTATTAAAAAAAAGAAATAACAATTGTGATACCTTCTGATTAGATTAATTGCTTATCATTTTGACGCATTGAATTTTGCACTTATTTACATCAATTTAAATAAACATAATATAACGGGACATCTCTAAGAGCAAAACCGGCTTATTATTCACTTATTTGAACATAGAATTTTTTTGAACAAGGTGACCATACATAATATTTTATAGTTTTTTGGATGACCTTATCATTTTGAAGCACACCTTATTACTCGATTTTAAGTTTTTTTCGGTTTTGGAAAGTAGAAAAACCGACCATATAAATGATATATATGTTGCTTAAGTAGCCTTGGTGTATTTCTCAAGCAAACACATTTTTCAAGTTTAGATGCGTTTTTGCGCACTATTTTATATAGGAACCATACTATCGATGAATTAATTAAGGAATTACATTAAGTTATGAATAAAATGAGACTTGCGGTTTAGAAATCCGTTAGAAATTGACGGAGTTATTAAATTTTTTAGTAAGCTAAACCGAAGTTTTCTCCAATTTCGTCAAAAAAGTCAATGTATCCACTTTTGCCCGTTTAAGTTGTTGTTATCTGGCAGCACAATATGTGAGAAAATACCAGTTATTTTTTCCTTTATTTAAGTTTATTGTCAGATAAATTAAACAAATGCCTTACGCTAGCAGCAAATGTTTTTGTCATTAATTTTGCGAAGGATTACCACAGTTTTAGAAAATCAAAATATTAAAATGACATAATGCAGTCAGCACGCGAAATTGCAAGGACATTGGGAATTTTCAACCGAACAGCGCTTTAGGCAAGAAAACAAAAATATTAGCGGACAAGGCGCAAAAAATTCGCGACGAAGTTTGCTTACCGAAAGAGAAGTTCGAGCCATGGGCAAAAACACCAAAAGAGACAACAAATGCCATAAACAAACCAGTTAGTGAGTGGACAGCACGCAGGGCTCTTAAAAGAATCGGTCTCAGTTAGGGTTGGCAAATACTCGGGTTTAAAAAAAAAAAACCCAACCCAACCCCGTTATTTTAGTTATTTTAGCATTTATAATGCAAATTTCCACTCTTAGTGGGGTAAATGCGGCATTGTATGTTGCCAAAACTCGGTGATCGGAGCAGACTGCAATTAGTTCGTTTGAACTGTGCATTATGAGAAAAACGGCCGGAATATAAACACATTGGGAACATATGGCTTCATAAAGCAGCTCCATCTTATGACAAACAATAGTTAAAAACAATCAATTGGCACTACCGACGGGGATTCCAAACATTGCTCCTTTTGACTTTGGCTGTTGGCTGTTTCGACGGATACAATATATTTTGCCATGCCATCGAATCACTTCTTTCGAAAAATAAAAAATAAAATATAATCAGATTCAAAGTTGGTCACCTCAAAAGAGCCACCCGGGTTTTTTTATATATGAAACCCGATAAAACCCGGATGGGCTTAATTGGGTTACCCAGTGGGTTGCCTACCCTGGTCTCAATTCAGCTGTAAAGCCATAAAAACCAGCACTGTCGGAAAAAAATGTAAAAGCACGGCTAAAGTTTTGCAAACATCACAAAAACTGGATCGTGGAAGGCTGTAAACGGTGACTATGGCCAGGTGAAACCATATAAAATCGTTTTCAGTCGGATGACAAGTAATACTACTGGCACCGTTCTTATGAAACCCTTGAAAAACACCAAGTAAAGGAAACTATGAAATATTGAGGTGAACACTTAATGGTTTGGCCCTGTTTAACTTGATCTAGTGATAAAAAATGAGGGAATAATAAAAAAAAGATTATCTTGTTGTTGTTTTTCAACAAAATGGGTATCCAAAAATTTCACACAATGCAATGACCAGCGTAAAACCCAGATCTTAACCCAATCGAAAACTTATGGGATTCGCTGAAAAACGTCTTTCACGATTTTGGTCCCGAATCCAAACAGAGTGGTCAAATATACCGAAACATACCATTCAAAACTTGGTCGAAAGTATGCCAAAATGTGTCAGAAGCATGATAAAAGCAAATTGACGCTTTAAAAAATATTAAAAATTAAAAGAAAATGCTTTGTTTTTAAACATGTTGTAGTGGATACTTAGGACTCATTCATAAATATTAAATATTATTAAATTTCATTTTATTTTCATTAATAATTATTTTTTTGAATAATTTAAATAAAAAATTTGAAATGGTTTACCTTTATTTTATGTATTTTATTTCGATTTTAAATCTTTCAAAACAAACATGTACCCACAAATGTTCGCCACTGTATACGTATAAAGTGTCTAATCTAAAAAAAAAAATTGTTTGTAGGTGATGTAGTTTTTATCGAATATTCTTACAAACATCCCAACATGTCAAAATCTGATGAAAACGTTAAAGCATTAAAAGAATATAGTGAAGGGCTAGCCGTAGACAGTTTATACTAAAAGTTCGGAATACTTGAGTAACCACAAATACGGTACTTTAGGTTGTTAAGCTTTCCAAAAAGTACGCCAATGACTTTCAGTTGGCAACACTTTTTTAACTGGCGACCATTTTATCAGTTGCCAAGTGATTTATGTTTAGTTTGGTTTGGCATTTCAACATAATAGACTGACGCCTGGACAACGCTTCCAAATTGTGCAAATTTATTTTGAAAATCATGCTTCTGTTCGAAATACGTATCGCGCACTTTTTGTTTAGCGATAAAGCTCACTTTTGCTCGAATGGATACGTCAGTAAACAAAATTGCTGTATTTGGAATGATAATAATCCTAAAATGTATGTTGAGACACCGTTACATAAAGAAAAACTGACTGTTTGGTGTGCGTTACTGGCTGGTAGAATCATTGGTCCGTACTTCAGATTAGACTATGTCCGAGAGCCTGTGGCGGCGGTCATATGCCAGAAGTCATATTAAAGTTATAATGCCAGAAGATTATCTTTCGAATAAAGTAAATTTCATATCAATTTTAAAAATCCATCTTTGTTTTATTCTATTTCAAAGTTCTATACCTCTATAAAAACACCCTTTAATAGGAACATTTTTCCTCTCAAGTACCTTTCTGATGACATTGTAGAAAGTGTTGTCAAAAGCGCCTTGAATGTCGATGAAAGCACACAAGAGCCTTTTCAGTCATCATCGTAACAAGATGAATAGCCGTCACCATGGACTTGTTAGGTGATACGGCAATTGTAAACGATGTATAGGTTTCATCACAAGTTATATTTCAGTAGTCTCGCCATTGTTTTGAGGAAAAACGAGATCAACTTATTGGTTTTTAAGATTTTGGCAATTCACTAGATTCGCTAACAGTTTTGGGTATGAACCACTTTTATTTCGTCCCAGGCTATAGACAAATGGCAGTAGACTAGATTCTAAATAATTGGCATATAATGTTAACACAATGGGGAAAGAATGGGAAAAATTTCATAAGGTTTATAAACAGCGAACTTTGTTATTGCCCATCTTACCCTTTCTTCACCAAATATCTCACGTGCCAGTCTCATATTCCTCATGCCCACCGACAATAAGCTAGTGAAAATTCAATCGTTCGGAAAGGTATTTATCCTTGAAAGTGAGTTCCCAAAATAAGCTCACAAGTTTCCTCTGGAGAATCAGAGTACATCTCATCAGGACGTTTCAAGATAAAGAGATAATTTGTATGACCTTCAGCCAGTGGCTTCTGCAATCGAACTGCCACAAGAATAATGTCGTTCACTGATTCCGCCAAGTCAACCTTTTTAACTTTCTGCGTTCACTATTGTACTTTGTAAGTGACGTCCAATATGTGGCTCTTTCGCCCGTTATTTTGCTCTACTACACAGGCGCCTTAAGTCTTTCGAATTCACTGTGCCACCAGGAAACATATCTCTTTGGCTCACACTAAAGACGACTCTTGCTAGAGTAAATCTTTAACTTAAAACCTTTTACTATCTTTTTCGTACTTATAGTCGAAAATAAAGTGAAGGAGTTGCTTAATATTCATATAGAATTTTTTATTAAATATTTGAAATTTGCAAGTTTGAGCAGTTATTATTTTATTTTTTGTTTTTAATTTTAACAGCCTGGCCCCCGATATCAAAAGAAAATTTATTCGAACGAAAGGCAGTCACTCGCTTTCTTTCGTAACAGCGGCTCACTATCTTACGATTTATCGTTCGCTTTGATTTACGTTTCAAACGTAATCCAAATAAATACTTGGATTGCCATATAGTAATTCCACAAATCAATGTTGGGAAATATTGCGACATTACTTTAAAAATCATGGTAATTTTGCAGAATGTCTGCGATGTGTTCAGATGAAGCACATTTTGATCTTGGTGGGTATGTAAACAAGAAAATTGTCGCATTTGGGGCGCAGAAAACCCGAACGCACACATTGAAAAGCCGATACACCTAAGACGAGTCACTGTTTTGGTTCAGAGGGATAATTGGGCCATTTTTCTTCGAAAATGAGCAAGGAGTGGCTGTTACAGTCAATGGCGATCGTTATCGGGTCATGTTGAAAGAATTTTTGTTCACAAAAATTGAAGAGGAGGATATTAGCAACATTTGGTTTCAACAGGACGGCGCTAAGTGCCACACAGCCGAAGCTACACTCTATGTTTTGCGTCCTGTTTTTGAAGATCTTTTTGTCAGCCGCAGAGCAGATGTCGTTTGGCCACCTCGGAGCTGATTTTTCACACCGTTGGACTATTATTTGTGGGGTGCCGTCAAAGGTAAGTGTTACGCCAACAAGCCAGGGACAATGGACGCTTTAAAGCACAATATTCGTGAAGCCATTGGTGAAATACAGCTACACACAATCGATAATGTGCTAAAAATTGGACCGATTGTGTAGGCTACTGCATGGCCAGCCGAGGCAGCCATTGGAATGAAATTATTTTCCATTATTAACCGGAAGGATTGTACTTTCAAATAAAAAAAGAAATTTGAGAAAATATTCAGTAGTTTTTTCATAGCATTTTCAAAAAAAAAAAAAAATATTTGGCGGACCCTTTACTTGTAATTATTTTTTTTATTAAAAAACGGTTTTTGAAAATGTGTACGAATTTTGATTTTACGTACTGTAAATAAATTAATAAAGAAATGAACAAAAATAAATAAAATTTACGAAAATAATTTGTATTTTTGTATGCAATTATGGCTACACACTGAAACCTTTAGAGGAACCACACAACCATCAACAAAACTAGATACAGGAAAAAGCAGTGACAAGCGTTTCAGTGAGAATTTCCTAACACAAATGACAATAAAAACAAGTGAATAATTTTCACATATGTGTTCGTACGAACATCATAAAAACGATATAGTGAATCGCAATTTTATATGGAAATGCTATCGTTCGCATTCATTTTCTTTCGACTAGAAAATATTTGTGTACCACAAATCAGCTGTTTATTGTTCTTATATCTGACTTATATATCTCACTGGCAATATATCTTTGATCAACGATTTTTCGGAATTGGCATTTTGTGGTTTTTATAAAAATTGCATCAAATTTAATTTAAAAGCATTTCTATTTCTTTAAATAGCACAAAAGACAGATAAGGGTCATATGAGCCATTGGTATATTTGTTATATTAGTTGTTTCAGTTATTTTTCTGAATTTTATTCGTGACAAATATTGTCAAGTTGAAGATAAGTCGCCACGTCTGGCAGCTGTGTTTGTAAGAGTGTATACTACTACTGTGTACAAATATAAGTAAAACTTTTCAATTTAAGCTTCGCTACTTTATCGATTCGGACAAATGTATTTATTTTTAAGTTGGCAGCACAGTTATTGACATCTGTATAAAATTTTACGTCAATAGGTTCATTGATGCAGTAGTTACACTTGTGTTTGCGCACAAAAAAAAAGTTGTTTCTTCGATTCTTCTAATGTCTGAAATTATTCAACAAAAAAGCAGCATTAAATTTTGGGCGCGAAATGAAATATCGGCCACCGAGACCTTTAGTATGTTGCAGAAGGCTTTTGGTGTGATTTCAATGTCAGGAGCAAGTGTTTTTGATTGGCAGAAATTATTCAAAGAAGGTCGAGAACGCGTTGAAGACGAACCACATCAAAGGCGGCCAAGAACATCTACTGATCAGCTACACGTCGACAAAATTAAAGAATTGGTGCTGCAAAATCGTCTATTGACTACTAGAGAGCTTGTCGATATTATTAGATGAGTCAACACAATTTTAAGACATTTTGTGCCTAAAAAAAGACAAATCTTGATTGGTGCCAAAAACACTTAATTTGTTCGAGACCATTTCGCCAAAAATCAACCAATATCGTTCCGCAGCCACCATATTCGCCTGATTTAGCACCGTGTGACTTCTGCCTGTTCAGTAAACTTAAAAGACCACTTCGGAGACACGATTTTGATTCGACTGAAGAAAGAACTGATGACCATTCGGGAAAACAAATATAAAAAATGTTTTTAAAATTGGAATGAGCGTTGCCATAGTTGCATTGCATCCGTGGGGATTAATTTTGGGGGATGAATTAGATTTAGAAGAATAAATAAAGATTTCAAAAGATATAAATAAAGTGTTGCTCATATTTGTACACAGTAGTTTATGACGTTCTATTTAATGATGTTCCATATGCAATCGAAAATATCCATGTGAATAGGAAGTTGGTCCAGCAGTTTCCACAGGAAGTAATTCGATATGGTGTTTGGACAAAATATCATTGGCGTTGGCATTGCATTATATTATATTTATTATTGTTATGTTCCAGAACTTACATCCACACTGGAGGTCTGATTTTACGCAGCATTTGAATATGTTTATCTTAGTCCATTTCACATAAGCCATAAAATACTGACGTATTGATTGTCTTAAGACATCCGAAACAATTTAATAAAATTACCTTTTTCAACACAATGTTACGTATCCTGAATTTGCTGCTGCAGCGCGTTATCTTACATCTTTCAATGTTGAGCCTTTGTGCCATCTTTGCACCTTCACTCTCCAGAAATTCAATTTTAGCAGACATGTAACGATGGCTGTGTGCTAAAAGGACAAGTAACTTTACATAACTCCAAAGAAAATTATCCAATGGGAATAAATTACACGAACTTGGTGGCCAACTAATTGGACCATTACGTGAAATTACTCTTAGATCAAAAGTAATATTGTGTAAATCAATTGTAGCAAGCGATGTGAGGTATGTGGCTCCTTCCTGTTGGAACTAGATTAATGCCAGCTAATTGAGGTACAGAAAGATTTCTAATCATGTCCCTAACTCCGCCAGCCCATAAAGCGCACTAAACAGTAATTTTCTAAGGATGTAATGGTGTTTCGACAAAAGTTTGTGATTATTCTCATTCCAAATGCGACAATTCTGCTTATTTACGTACCCATTCAACCAAAAATGTTTTTCATCGGAGAACAAAATTTTGAATTATGAAGTTTGACGAACAGAACCATTATTGTAAGTCTATCCATAATCAAATGTCAACTATCAGCTGTTAAAGCGGTTGTTGCCAACTTAAAGCTATGAACCTGTAAAAACACCAGTTTTAAAAACCTAGAACAAGTCATTTAATATAAACCATTAATTTCCAAAAATATGGTAAAAAAAAATGATTGACGACACAAAGCATTAAACAAAACTCCTGTACGTTTGTTATGAAATTCATTCACTATTTTCAGTTGCTTTGCTCAATATTACATTTTGTTCAATAAAAGTATAAATATTTTTAATACCACAAGCCTTTTTGCTAACGTGTTATATAAATAATCTCAAAATGCATCGAAAATTCTTCCAATGCAATTGTAAGCCTGTTTTCCGCGTTTGAGATAATAAAAGACCATTTTTAACCACCAATTAATTACAGGGCTGTATTCTGAAGAATAAATCATTTACACTTAACCATTAATTAAATTATGTTTGTCAAATTTGGAATGGCCTAAAACCCTTACTCTTTTATTTATTTTCAATTTATTTTAAATTTGCATACCGTCGTAATTTCAACATTTTTGTTGTTTTTATTTTGTATCTGCTTCAACTACACCATCATCACTAAAAAGCTTTTAACATCCGTTGTTTTTACATCTTAAACTGTTATTTATATTTTTATTCTTTTTTTAGAAATATTTTATAACAAATCAATTACAATTTATCCTCACATGTCACATTAAAAAAAAAAATCGTAAAAAAAAATTTCAAATATTTGCCACCATTGATCATCATAAATGTGTAATTACAACTGAACACTAAACTGAATTTATTTATTAGAACAACAAAATAAAATGAAAAATAAAAACAGCAAAAGAAAAACTCTGACACGAAAATAAAAATAAAAAACATACACACACGCACACACATACACGCTTACAAAATTTTCAAAACAAGAAGCAGAAAATATTGAAAATCTTAAAAAAAAAAACGAAACCCAGAAAAACATGTCTAAGTATATAGCCGTCGTTGACATTCTATTCGTTGTTGTTGCAGTATTATAAGATAAAATACCAAAGTCTGTGGGTTAATGCAGTTGCCCCCAATACACAGTGGGTGAAATAATTATAAATAAACGAGAACAGGTTAACAATGACACCTAAAGCATCGGAGCTTTTACAGTTGAAAAGTATGCTTTTTCCTACACTGTAAGGTGGACGTTAGTTAAACGGCTATCTTAGTCTTGTGGGCGGTACTTAACAGAATGTATCTGGTTTTTGATGTTTATTTCTTTCCATTACCTCTTCTTAGGAGCATATGACTTCCACAATTACCTTGCCTTGTTGCAGTTCCTTAATAAGCTTGTTTTTTCCAACTAAGCAGATCCTAGGATAATGGTGCTGCCATCAATCGTTGCCTAGAACCAGCGCCCTCCTAGAACAATCTGCACAATTTAACAAAATTTAAAAAAAACTGTTAAAACCAATTTGAAACTTGCCGTGCGAACATGTCAATTCATAAAGGTAAGTAATTCAAACAGAGAGCAAAGTCCCGTGTGATAACAGGCAGTGATGTATTTTTTTCTTTTTCAGCCTTTCACTTAAGTAACGGTATATTCGCTTTACAATTAAAAAGTACGCTGGTTATTTTTTGGAGATTTCGGCCCAAACTGTCTTTTATTTTCATTTAATCTTAATCCTGATCTATGTTAATCCCCAACAAAACCTTCCTTATCATACCTCATACTGTTTTTATTTTGGTGTTATCGGGTGCCTTTTGAGAGGTTCATAATTTTGAGTTGGGGCCACTGCTTTATTTGACAACCGATTTAACAACTGATAAATACTTTTTATTTAGTTTGGTTTGACATTTCATTATGGATAGACTTACACCAGAGTAACGCTTGCAAATTGTCAAAATTGAATTGAATCGAATCGAATTTTTTTCTCCGATGAATTCTGTTCTCCGATTAATCCCATTTTCAGTTAAATAAGCAAAATTGTTGTATTTGGAGTGAGGATAATGCACAAGCTTACATCCACAGAAAATTACTTCTTAGTGCCTATTAATTTTTAAATATGATTTCGGCCTTGTAGCATCCATGGATGGCGCGAACAAGGCGCAATCTGGAATATCAATTATCACAAACTTATATCAGCATTTGCAACCGTATTTCGCCAATAACTGTTCGAATGTTGATTTTCAAGTGTTTAATTGTTTCTAGTTTATCGACCTAGACATGTGACTTTACATGATCGTAAAGAAAATCGTGTAATGGGATTAAATCACAGGATCTTGGTGGCTGATTAATTGCACCATCTTTGAGTAAACTAATTGCAGCGTGCGCTGTGTGACAAATTAATGTCAGCTTATTGAGGTACGAAAAAATGTATAATCTTGTCCCTATACCGTTCACCAATGACAGTACCATTCTGTCCATCATCGTTTTTGAAGACATATGGACCAATTACTACGCCAGCGCATAAAGTGCAACAAACAGTAATTTTCTGTGGACGTAATGGTATTTCGACAATTATCCTTACTCCGACTACGACATTTCTACTTATTTACGTACCCATTCAATCATAAAAAAAGCTTCATCGGCGAATAACATTTTGAATTGTAAGTAGAACCATTATTTCGACAAAAAATTTCAAAAATTGCTAGCGTTGCTCTGGTGTAAATCTATCCATTATATTGTGGCTTTTATTGAACCTTAAAGTACTTAATCTCATAATCCAAATAAATTCTCTCAATTTCGAAGTAAAAATACCTGTACATAATTCACGATTCCCCTATCAAATAGATTTTAATTAATAAATTTTGTTCCTAAAATTATATGCAGCACTGTAATCATAAACCACTTTCTGTGCAATAAAAATTACGCTGCAATGGTGGAGCAACGAAAAAGTGCATTCATAAAATAGGGTTTTTTTTCTATTCATACTTATGTTTCGAAGACAACAAACAAAATCAATTAAAATTTGAAGCAAAAAAGCAACAACAATTACAAAAAAGTAGGTGAATTATCTCTTATTAATATAGGACACAATTTCTTTAGACAAAAACTAGACTATGAATGATCATTATAATTTATTTTATTTATTTATTTATTTGTTTTTTAAATTCATACTTTATAAGTCGGTAGTTTTTTTCATAATACACACACATAATACATATATCTGTTTGTACCAATTAACCCATAAATAATTTAAGTAATTGATCTCTTCTGGGGCGTATTTAACTTGAATGGAAAAACAAAAAATAATAATCTATTGAAAACCCTGTTATACAAAAAGGGGACAAATTAGATGCGGTGGCGCTAAGAATAAAAATAGCAACAAACAATTTTGCTGAAAGAAAGTGTGTGATAAAAAGTAGAATGCGACAAAATTACAACGAACTAAAATAATAGAACGACAATAATCGATTAGTAAACATCGATTACATAATTCTGAAACGCGAATTCAAAAAAGTGTAAAGTTAATAGTTGGTATTTAACATGAATATGTACAACACGAAGAACTCTGATAACTTGTTTTGTTTTGCTGATGTTACAAGGGTGGTCACAAAACTAGCCGACCAGATCAGTATAGATGGCGGCAATAGTTTGAAATAAATTACTTTGGCAACTTTATAATCATAATCATGGATGAGACAAGGGTACACTAGCTTACAATAAAAAGGAAAAACAGTTAAAATCGGATTTGAATAATCGTGTTCAAAAAAGCTAACACGGTTCCATATATAAGCAAGATGGTGCGTTTATTTGGATGCGCGTAGGATAATTTCTCTTGATTATCTCTAAATAGGAAAACTTTCCAAGGCGAAAAAGGTGGTGATCCATCGGTGCAAGGTTCTTAGAATACAGGGTATACTGAATAACCTTCCATTTGAATTCTTGGAGTGCAGCTTTGACGACTTGTGCAAAATGGAAGTACTATCGGTTTTATCTATACCTATTGTCCCCTTCAAAGTAATTCCCATCGACTGCAACATACTTATGCCAGCGCTTGATCCAATCCTCGAAGAATGCTTTATATTCGGTGTTCGGTATGTCCATCAGTATTTTCTGCGATTTTTCCATTATTTCCTCTCGGCTGCTGAATCGCATTCCCCGTCACATGGAGCCAAATCAGGTGAATTCGGTGGCTATTGGATGGTATTTGTTGCATTTTTCGTCAAAAAATTGCGAACAATTACGTCACCGTGCGACGGTGCAAAATCCAAGAGTTTTCTGCCCACAATTGTGGTCTCTTTCGGCGAATTGCTTCACGCAAACATCTCATAACGCCAAAATAATAATCTTTGTTTACTTTCCCAAAATTTCCAACGTTCGCGCACCATTAAATCCGTTTAATACATGTTCGTTGTTGCAAATTTAAATCAATTTCTAAAATTGTAAAAAATCGCCAACTTACATTGAGATAGATGTACTCTTCGCTACGTAGCTTTTTCAAATGTCAAGCTATGACGCTAAGATTCAGCGGGAATATCACAACAGATGTACCAACTTAACAAAAACACAAATCGGAACATGGGACCGCTATACGGGGGTGTAAATCATCGTAAAAAATGAGGACAATCGTAAATCATCGATGACAGACAATGAATTTTCTCGGGTGTCATACATGACTGTCATAGATGACAGAAGTTGATTTTGTCTTGCAGGCGTCCGTTCATCAGTGAGCGTTAAAAGACAATATCATCGAAAATAATTTTGCTTTATTCGTGAACGAGGAGGTGTAGCAGACAAAATCCTACATCGTTCAGCATGTAGTCGACGTATGTATAACAGACAATGTAGGCAATGTAGACAATGTATGTAGTTCAGCATGTAATCGGCTCATAACAGACAATGAAGCCTTAACGTCAAGTTTTTTGCCCAACTTAATTTGACATTTCTTTGATTCAGTATTTGACAAATTCAACCAAGGAGAGGTACACAACTGAGCAGCACACTAAGATTGTTGAAGCCTTTCACGAAAATGGGCGTTGAAATCAAAACGCATTTTGTGCACTTTGTGATTTTTTGATCAGTATAATCAACCAAATGTGTCCACAATCAGGAGAAATGTGCACAAATTTCAGCAAATCGGGTCTGTAGAAAAAGTTGAAACACCTATGCATGCTCGCCAAATTCGTTCTGCGGAAAAAATTGATGTTGTTAGTGTGGCAGAACAGCTGTCAACCTCGACTCGTCGTCGTGCCTAACAATTGAACATCTCACGAACATCACTGATAGCCATAAATGGAGGATATGGACCTACGATACGTGATTCCAACAGGATGGTGCCACTTGTCACACATTCAACGAAACAATGGCTAATTGGCCGCCACGATCATGCGATTTGACACCTCTGGACTTCTTTCTTTGAGGATATTTGAAAGAAAAAGTGTACGTCAATGAGCCAAGAACAATTCAAGAGCTAAAGGATGAGATAACTAGGCGCATTGACGACATTGAACCTTAATCATATCTTAGATTCATTGAAGATATGAATCGACGGATAGAGGTATACCACCAAAGCCGTGGCAAGCATTTGACCGATATTTTGTTTTACACATAATTGTTCTAGATTCTTCTATCATAATAGAAAATATTAAGATAATTCTCTGAAAACGTTTTGGTTGAACCACTCTTTAATTTCAAATAATAACATTTTACAGCCTGATCAGATTTTAATGTAAAATTTCGTTTTTCAAAACTAACATTTTTGAATAATATCTTAGGAATCAAAGAAAATAGTGTAAAAGTTAATAAAAATCTAAATTCTAAATATATTTAAAAAGCAAAGAATTTAATATACAGTAGGGTTCAAAACTAAGGACACAACAACTTGTTTTTAGGATTTCTTTAATTATGTTTATTAATAATGCAAAAGAATAATAAGAAAACATTTTAAAATACAAATATGAAGTGTACTATTTCAATTAAACGAAAATGCAACGAACTTCCTTTCTTCAAAACTGATTTATACATAAAAATTTAATATGACTTCAAAAATTTACATTACAAAAGTAAGGACACACCAGTAAGAATACTAAATATTTACTCTGAGAACTACAAACCCATCCAAGTTGTTACTGTTTTTAATACTTGATTAGATAGCCTCGATTATGTAAGACAACTTTTAGTCGAATTTACCAAATTGTTTTGCGATTTCAGAAGTTATTTTATTCCATTTATCCAGAAGAATTGGTTTCAGTTTTGATTTAATTTGTATTTCATGTTTTCCAACATTTCTTTTCAAATTTTCCTAAATGTGCTCCATGGGATCGAGGTTCAGACTTTGAGGAGGTGTAGTTAACACATGGAGTGTTTTTAAAAGAAACCAATTTTTCACTTTGTGGTCTTTGTGTTTTGGGCCATTACCATCTATCAGGTATACCGGTATGAAATGAATTTTGTGAATTTTGTGAATATAAAACACTAATTTTAAATATGAAAATAAAAAACATTTTATTCAAAATACTGGCCATTGTTGTCTACCATATTTTCCTATCTTTCAGACAATTTGTGAATTCCACGCCAATAAAACTGTTCGTCTTTTGAAGCAAATTAATTAGTCAACCAACTTTCGACTTCCTCGTAGGAGTCGAAGTGCTGCTCAGCCAATGCGTGTCCCATCGATGAAACAAATAGTGGTCGAAAGAAACCAAGTTTGGTAAATACAGCGGGTGGGATGGCAGCTCCCAGCCTAATGCTTTGATTGTATCCTGAACCGGTTTTGCTTTGTGTGCAGGTACATTGTCATGTTGCAAAATTACCTAGCCGTGTCTTGCGGCCCATTCTGATCGTTTTTCAATCAATGCATGGTTCAAATTGATCATTTGTTCTCGATAGAGATCTGCATTAAGGATTTCACCAGGTTTTAGGAACTCGTGGTACACCACACTTGGTCCCATCAGACACATAGCATTGTCTTGCCGCCGAAGTTGATGGTTGCCCGGATTAACCCATGAATTTTTTGCGTTTAAGACTCTGAAAATATATCCTCGACAAGCATTCGATGCGACTCTGCGGCACTTTTCTTCAAATGAAAACAATTAATACTTTCCGCAAATCATAATTTTCTGGTACATAATTTGCCATCTTTAACTCGATGGAAAAATATGATGTTGTTTGTTCACTGATTTGAAGTTTGACAGATGTCATTGCCAACATTAACAAAATTAAGACCCATTCAAAATAAATGTTCCTTATGTAAGCATTTGTATCTTGTCGCTCACTTTATACGGTAGACCTGATAATCTCATTCTTTATAGATGTATGGAATTTTGAAATGGAATAAAACAAAGATGTATTTTTTGAATTGACATGAAATTTACTTTATTCGAAAGATAATCTTCTGACATTATAATATGACTTCTGGCATATTACCGCCACGGCTGGCTCGGACGTGGTTTAATCTGGAAGTCCAATTTTCGATGATTTTTTCCAACGTTTGTGAACGTATATCGACAATAATGCGGCGATTTTGTCCTGCAAGTGGTCAATCGTTTAGCGTTTATCGGCGTAGACTAGCGACTTCACATATCCCCACAGAAAATTTCATATCTGGTGATTTTAATCATAGGTGGGGCGTTGGTGGACGCATTGTATTCACTCGTGCTTTGGCACCGTGAGGTAACGTCCTAGGGCAGGTACTCGAGTAAAGCAACTGACTTTATTTCCACAGAAAATAGTCTAGCGGCGTTAAATGGCACGATCTTAGGGGCCAATTCACGGATCCAAAGTGTGAAACTGTGCGGTTACCAAACGTTTTCTTCAATAAATCAATTGTGGCACTAGCTGTGTGAAATGTGCGGCGTTTTGGTGGAACCACAGCTCTTGTAGATCAAGGTTGTTCAATTGATGAACGAAAAAGTCAGTAATCATGGCTCTATAGCGGTCACCATTGACTATAACGTTCTGGCCAGCATCGTTTTTAAAGGAGTACGGACCAATGAAACAGTTAGTTTTTTTGGACATAACGGTGTCTAAACATACATTTAAGGACTATCATCAGCCCAAATACGGCACTTTTGTTTATTGACGTATCCATTCAAACAAAAGTGAGCTCCATCGCTAAACAAAAAGTGCTCGATACGTATTTCTTACAGCACCATGATTTTCAAAATAAATTTACAAAATTTGTTCAGGCATGAATAGACTGACATTCATGTTGAAATGCCAAGCCAAACTAAACATAAATCACTTGACAGCTGACAAAATGGCTGTCAGTTAAAAAAGTGATGCCAACTTAAAGTCATTGACGTATTTTTGGTTATGCCAATGATCTGGCCATCACGTTGGTCGGATGAGAGGACGTAACCATATCGTAGTAGATGCACACTACTCTTGATATAACATTCAACTGGTACGAAATTCGATTGAACAAATTTATAAAAAAAAAAAATTATAAAATATTTTTTTTAATAAATAAAAACATAGTAAAATCTCAAACACATGTTGCTGTGTTCTTAGTTTTAAACGCTACTGTATATATTTACTTCAAGGGGAATTGAGAATTTCACGTTTGTGCGTTTTATTTCTTGTAGTTCATATATGTTAATCAACACTCTGATATTATGGGCCGACAACTATATGTCGTACAGTAGTTTATTTTAAGCAACAAAAAAAACATATTCATGTTTAAAAAATGTTACGCATTTTACGTTTTTACATATATTCTACCACAGCCAGCGATACTTAGCGGGTGGGTCATCTAACGGTTTAAATTTGCCCCAGAAGTTATTTCGAATCTGGCAATACTTATGTCATTCTATTCTGTCACAAAATTCAGTATATTATTTCCACTGAACGAATTGAATTGATTTACGCTTGAACGATGGGATTTATTGGAAATTTATTTCCAAAACAAAGACAATTGGTCGAATGAAGCTCTTTTTCGTCTTGGTGGGTACGTTATAGGGGGATCAATTATTCGACTTTTTTCAGGAACTGGTTTTCGAATAATTCGAAAAGCAGCAATGAAAAAAACCGGTTTTCGGATAATAAAAAATTCAAATTTATTTAAATAAAATTGTTCTTAATTCTTGAAGCTCAGAGCTGAACCACGTCGTTTTAGAAATAAGCAGAAGCTGACGCAGAGCTTAAAATTAAAGTGGCAATCAATACTAATAATAATTCTAACAAATCTCATTAAAACTATGCCAAAACGGTGTGTGGAGGCTATAAAAACAAAGGTTATTATACAAAGTACTGAAAGTTGCTTAAGTTTCGAACAGCTACTCAAGGAGCTAATTTCGTTTTTGTTGTTGTATTACTTGGTAAAGTAGGCAATTAGAGGTTTGTTATTATAGATATAATTTAGGTGCCTAAGATAAGAAGAATTAAATGTTTTTCTTTGTATAAAACCATTAGTAATATACGAGTCCTAAATTGCCTCTTCAATAAATTACCTCTTCTTGCTTGGGTTTCGAGCAGCACTGTTTGTAAATTCATGCACCACTTATTTAATAGTGTAAGTGTCACTGTGATATGTTAAGTAAGACAGCCAAGAAGTCGTCGGTTCAATCACAGGCCACATCATCTGACAATTTTCAACAGCGATATCACCTCACAACATTACTAGCGCCTGGATATGTGTATTTACACTGTGAAAAACTTCACTAAGTTAAGTTAATAAGCAAAATTGGTGTATTTGGGGCTTAGAAAACACAACGTGGTCTTACAGATGCCAATGCACCCATTACGGGGGCATCATTGGCCCATATTTCTTTGAAAATGAATACGGCGCAACCATTACGGTCAATGGAGGCACCTATCGCATCATGATATCCGACTTTTTGTGCCCACTATTCATGGTACTGATGTGAACGATGTTTGGTTTCAACAGGATGGTGCAACTGGCCACACATCTCATGACAATCCACATCCAGGGTGAGAATGGAAACAACGAAGGAGGAGCTGCGACGGTCCGGTTTGAACAGCTGATTGGTACGCTTCATATCCCCATCCCGGGCCAGGTGAGTCTGGCAATCACCTTCCTCCCAGGCTCTCTCAGCGTCTAACATATACCTTCGCTTGATCGCAAGCTTAGCGGAGGTAAGAGGCACACCCACACTTAAGTAAACCGTGGTGATAATGGCACATGGGAATCACGAGAGTCTCTGGCCAGCTAAGAGTTGAAGGTCACACCCGAAAAAAATTTGATTGCCGCCTGACTATCAGAACAGTTATGGTACCCTAGCTAATATTTTAAATCATTTTTTATTTTAACAAATAACATTGTTTTGTGAACACAGTTTAAACTTAAGCATGTCGGATGGTGTAGCAGTTAACACATTCGTGGATACTAAAAATTTCAAAAGGTGCATATCATGACACTCATTTTATTTTGAAATTGGGTGTTTTTTCCGAAATTTGATTAAAAGTATTTCGTAAGATAAGATAATACGAAAAAATTTTAGGAATTAGTTAGTCCACACCTTAACAAGTATTACAATTACCCAATTATTTAAATTTGTTAATTATATAAATATAAAATTAAATTCAAAATAATTTTTAAGTTTTTGAATGCTATAGTATTCACATGATTCTGCGTTGTCATGAAAATAAATGCTATGCATTGTCATGATGAAATACTGCACTTTTTTCCTCTCTAGTAGAGGTCGCCTTTGTTTAAAATCAATATTTAATCTGACAAAAGCTATTAATAATATTCGCAAATAAGCGTATAACTTCACCCAAAATCCTTTTATTTGTGAATGTATTCATATATGGTATTGTAAGTTAAAAGGCAATGAAAGAACTCACTTGTATCCGCCTGAGCAATGCCAAACATTTTTTGAAATTGTCAAATATTTGTGATTATGGCCATACTTTTTATATGCGAAAATTCATATCATGCGAAATGAATAGTGACCGTTTGGTTAATATGCCTAAAGCCTTTAGCTATTACTCCCATAACATTTTCGGAGGGAGCAATGTTAATCTTATTACAACTTCTAACGTCAATTGTGCTGCTACAACAGCAACGAAGCTCAGACTCAGTAAACAGTTTTTTACCCGTTAATTTGTGTAAGGGTCCCATAATTTTTATTGAGAATTTTAAAAGATTTTCTTTTTTGTAACCATTATCGCAAACGCTGAATTCCAGATGCATTTCGCCACTGTTACTACATATGTAAAAGCAATAAGTAAAACATTAACATTTGATCGAAATCTTCATTCATTAACCCTTAAATACCTGAATTTGAAATACGTATTGTTACGAAAATGAAAATGCTGAAGACAAAATTCACCACATCAGGGACTTATTATGAGATTTTAGCTATAAAATTTATTGGCTTGTGTCAAGGCTTAATAACTGCCATAATTACCAGTACTAATTAAGAGTGCTACCATCCGCATATCTACCGGAGTTGCCAGTTCGATTCCTTTTTGTGTTTATAATTTTAGACCACTTGAATTGACGTAAGTAAATCGAAGATTCGTGTCTGTACTAGAATATTCGAAACTAATAATGAAATATTATAAAAAGATGGCGCATTGCGGTTGGTGAGGCTGTCAATAAATAAAGTTGTGTGAAAGCAAAAATAAAAAGTGTTGCCTAAGCGAATTTGTGGTATTAAGACATAGTGTATAAGTTATAGAGGAATAAATAAAATTGTAACAACAACAAATGTGGAGTTTATTTTATTTTAAAGCAATTTAAACGAACTCAAACGTCTTAAAAAAGTTAAAACGTAACAGTATTAAAGAGAGACAATATTTTTTGTTTAAGTATAGTGTTCTGCTGAAAACTACGATTTCAAGCAGCAATTTCTGAAAAAAAATTTATTGGACGGTGTTAACAAAAATCTCCATTGAAACCAAATCGTTGCTTGATTTACCTTTATACCGACATATCGAGCCATAGCCGCCAAAAAGAAGTACACGTCGTGATTATCGATTTTCGTTTTTTGATAAAAATCGATAGTAATTTATCATTCGCACCATCACACAAAATTTTATAGCTGAAAAAGGAACTTTATGATTTTACATCAAAAACAAAAAAGACTTATGCACACACACTAGAACAAAAAAGATATTAGAAAACCTTCTCCTGTAAAATTTGTTTTTTGTCGCTTACGTTTTTTTTTTTTTTTGCAGTTATGGCTTCTTATTATGAAAGTCAAAATTTCAAATTCTTACTAAAAAAAATTCCGTATTTTTAATTTAATTAATTCACAACCCATATATCTCTTTTTGCATAAAAGTTCTGAAATTAAATATCGATTCAGCGAAACTATTTATTGCATTTAATTGGTACCGTTATTTTGAAAACTTTGTATTTTTTTCGACTACTAAGCTTGCCAAAGAGTAAAGTTTGTGAAATTTGTTTAAGCCTGTTTTTTCTGATGACCGCCTGTAGACGGTGTTAGGCCTTTAAGGGTTAAAATGCTTTTCGTATACAATTTAAGTGTATTTATTTATTTATTATTTTTTTTTTTTAACATAACTGCCAATTGACAACACTGTTCATGTTTAAAAATAAATTTTAAAATATAAGTATTTTATGTGTATGACGCTGTGGTGAACAGCTGCTAGTATTGAGTTGATTATGTTGTTTGAAATTGTTTTTTCTGTTTTTTATTTATAAATTTACGAAAATCGAGGGAGAGCCAACAAATGATTATAGAGTGTAAATTACAAACTAAAAAAGCAAACTGATAATAATGAAAAAAAATTACACCAACGATAATACAGCAATTACAAAAAAAATAAAAAAAATTTGTTAAAATATTTGAATGCATATTATGGACTAGTTATGCGTAGTAAACCCCACTACGCACATTGAAGGAATTTACATACCATACATTTGAAAATATTTCTAAAAAAAAAGTAAAGATATTAGCAATCAGTACGTATAATTATTGCGTTTTTAATAAAAGAAATGTACAAAATAGGGAAAAAACCGGAGTCAATTTTATATTTGTAGTACAAACTAAAACCCGGCGCGTGGTTTGTTGCTCACATGTTAATTATTATCCTAAATGTTATCTTAGTTACATTTGTTCCCCTTTTTTATCCTTCCGGTCAAAATCCAATTATTTGCGATAGCTTATAGTTCCTTCCAGAAAGACATTGTAGGCTCTGTTTTTTAGCTGTATACAGTTTTCATTTGTATATAGTAAAGGGTGTCCATTGAGGTATTATTTAAAACAAAACATATCATTTAAAATAAACAAAAAGATTTTTTTTTCAGATATTAAAAATATTTTTATTTCAGTTTATTACAAATAGATTCCCTCCTGTTGGCTTGGCAGGCTCCCAATCTGTAGGATAATGTTGGTTTTGAGCTCCTGAACTGTTGTGGGACTATTGCTGTACACTTTCGATTTCAAATAACCCCACCAAAAAATCTAAAGGTGTCAAATCGCACGATTTTGGTGGTTAATTACTCCTCCTCTTCGAGAAAAAATGCCATTTTCGAACTTTTGACAAGTGACACCATCCTGTTGAAACCACATATTCTCCATGTCTAAATCATCAATTTAAAAATCATCACAAAAAACTTTTGATCATCTCCCTGTAGCAATTTCTATTGACCGTAATTGCATTTCCATTCTCGTTTTCGGAACAATATGGTCCGATAATTCCTCCGGACCACAAACCACACCAAACGGTAACATTTTGTAGATGTAATGGTTGCTCTAAGATAACTCTTGGATTCTCTTCACTCTAAATGCTGCATAATTCTGCTTGTTGACGTAGCCATTGAGCTGGAAATGGGCTTCGTTGTTGAAGACTATTTTGTTAAAAGAATTCTCAATTACATTTTGAAACTTTTGTGTTTTAAAAAAAAAAATGTAAAAACACTTTGTTTCTTCGTGTAACATTTCATATTAAGTAACCGAAATATATTTAGAATCTTAAAATAAAAATACAAGTAGAAAAAAATGGCAGCAAAATTAAAACGATGTCCCAATTTTGGACATCCTTTATATGCATATAGATAGCTTTTACACGATGTGCTTTGTTCAATACCCGTTTATCCAATCTTTCCCGCTTTTTTCTTATGTACATATATAGCGAAACATTATCTGATATTCTCCACATATGAAAAATTCCATATTTAGTATGAATGGAAGAAAAATGCCACGACCATTTATCCAACCTCGGCCAATTACTGAATGATGGATGATAAGTACTGTTTACGACGTTGTTTGAACCTAATTTAAAAACTTCTACTACTGCCGTTCTCAAGATATTTAAAAATTAATATTTACTTACCACGCTCACCTGTAGAATTCCGCCCACCTTTTGCTTGATGATTTGCGTTGACTATGAAGTCATTAAGACCAAATTTAAAAGCTTTTGCTTTAACCGACAGACACCAATATTAAGTTTGTATGGGACGTTGCACGGCTACCTGTGCAATTCCGTCCGCTTTTTGACTGATGATTTGCATTAACTATGAATCTATTTGGGCCAATCTTTCTGTTACCGTTTTGAAGATATAGACAAATAAATATACACTTTGTATGGGCGCGGCCAAACCCAGTTAGAATTTTTGAATGTTATATAGCCTATAATAGTTAATTCCTTGTATACAGAGAGATACCGTAAAAATTTTAAGAAAATCGGTTCGGCCGTTTAGCTGTCTATAAGGCACAAACCAACAAACAAACAAACATACATATATACAAACACACATTAATGTTTATATATAAGATAAGGACTGCAATACTGCAGCCATAAACTGTTACCTATTAGAAGACTTTTGTCGAAGTTTGACCCAGTTATTATTTGTTTAATGAAAAAGGAAACAAGTAAATTTTTTCTTCATTTTTACTTAAAAAAAAAACATCACCTTGATCAAAAAAGCTATGAACAGACACTAGAATGGTCAAAAATTGGTTTACGGAATTTCGTTGTGTTTTTATTATTTCAAATGAGAATAAACGTTGAGGTCTCAAAAAAAAAAAAAAAAAAAATAAAGCCGGAAATAATTGACAAAATCCATAGCATATTATTGCAGGAAGGGAGAGTAAAAGTTAGTTAATCGGTTGAGGCCATAGTCATCTTGTTGCGTTTGAACCTTCTTTAGACGTTTGAGTTCTTTTAAATTGCGCAAAATGAAATAAATGCAGCGAATTTATGTTTTACTTTAAAGCCTTTTATTTAACTTCCACACTTGACACAATTACACTTTATCTTAATACAGCAACTTATTTATCTTGCACTTAATATTCGCTTATACACAAATACTCAACACTTATTTACGTCTAAATATGACTTTACTTTATGCCTTTACAACTTTACACAATGACTGTCAAACTATAACTAAACTGCTAGGTTTACGTTAAATTCAAAAGGTGATAAAATCATAATACACAAAAAAGAATCATGCTGGCAACACCTTTAACCATGCAAGTGATAGCACTCTTAATATCACAGATAATTGGGGCACACAGATACACAAGAGCCTTGACACAAATCAATAAATTCCATAGCTAAGTCTTCTACTGTACTAATTTAGTGTATCTTTCTTTAGGCATTCTTTATTTTCGTAACAATATCAACTAAATATTTGATGCGAAGAATGTTCAAACTCAACTAAAAGCGCAACCATATGTTTACTTTAAAAAACTGTTTCACGGTGCTCATAAGCAATCCGAACAAGTTGTTGCGTCATTTGGTATTTGTGGACGAAAAGTTGATTTCATCGCAGCACAGCAGAGACTGAAGAACAATCAAAACAGTAAGTAGACATGCGCCAAAAAAGGCTAAAGGCCCAACTATAATGTACTTTTGCTTACTTAAGCTACTATCAAAAATCAACGAAAAGTCTGTCAAATACTTAAACTTTTTGGACTTAAATGCAAGCTGTACTAAATGCAGCATTTTTTATCATGAAATGTTGTTTTAATGTATATTATTTATAAATATTTTACTATAAAAAGAGTTAATTTTTATTTGTTTAATTAATTAAAAAACCATTTAATCATAATTAAAAAAAAGTAAAACAATACTGCATTTATTTCAGCATCCATTGTACAACGTGTTCATTTTATTATTGTTTTACATATAACACACTAACAGCTTTTTACGTACTTCAGCGTTCGGCAAACTAATACTAATGCATTTATCAAAGCGGTAGTAATTCGAGTTTCTCTCGCTCAGGCCACTTTGCAATTTATTTTTCTACTTGTTTTCTCTTTACTTCTCTTGCATGTGAGTACTTACGTGTGAAAACACAAGAGAAGCAGATCAGCTACGCTTTAAATGTGAACAAATAATATTTAACGAAACTTGACGAAAAGCTTGTGAAGTACATTATAGTTATACACATTTGATTGTATGTATTCGCATAGTTGTTTAAGCTAGCATACACAATTATGATTAGCCCTTAAGTTGAAACAGTCACCCAAGGAAGTCAAATTTTGTAATATTGTTTGCAACTCTTGGACAGATTGAATATTGAATTGAAACAAAAATCACTTCATTTAGCAAAGAAAAAGTAATGTCTCCTCAAGACAATGCACGAATGAACAAGTGTGTAGTTAATGTAGCAAAAATTTATGAGTTGGACTACGCACTGCTATCACATCTAGTATACTCTTAAGATTAAGCCCCCTGATAATAATAAATTCTGTTTTGTAATTTAAAAAAATGGCGAAGCAATTAATATTAAAACAAATGCCTACTTTGAAGACATTACAAAATTGTATTATTTAAACGGAATTAAAACTTAGAAAAATTGTGAAGAGTACCATGTTGAATAGGTGTGTTATTCGTACTCCAGTCCTAACCTAAAAAGATGGATAAATTCAGCTGGAATTCCCTTACATTAAAACACATGCAAAATACCCTGATGATGAACAATGTCGATAAAGTAAATAAAGATTAGATATTGGAGATACTCACACTGTTATCATTAGTAAATATTACAAAGCGGTGTGGCTCGAAACCAAGTTGTTCATTTCGAAGAACCCAAAGAAGACTGCGTTGAGAAATAAAACGAAAAACCCCTTAAATATTAGTTTACGAAGTTTTTTTTTTATAAATTAAAAGCACTGTTTTCTGCTTACATGGGAAAAATATCAATTGAAACTACAAAGTACAAAATAATCATTAAAGACTACACTGATAACGTGTTATTATCATCATAATCATCAACAACACTACCACATATATTATCATCACTGTATTTTTTTAATGTAATTTTTTTATTTTTTCTATTGTAAAAAATTAAGAATGAAATCGATAATAATGTTATAACGTACAAATATGTCAGTCGTTTTATAAGCACGTAGGTGTGACGGCATGCAATTAATGCTTAAAAAATGATTGCAAATGCTTATAATTTGTTTCAAATACAGGCAGTCTATTGTAAAAAAGTAAAAAATAAATTTCGAAAATATGATACTCGAAAATAAAACTAAATATTTGTATGTAATAATTTAGGCATTACGTTAGTTAGCCTAAACTATAACAAAAAATTAAGTGCAAAATTAGAATTGTTATTGTATTACAATGTGATAAGTAAAATAATATATGAAATACTCGTACAAATAATTATTTTTATCAATTATTATGTGTTGCCTCATGAATATCGTAAATGAAGAGCCTATAAAACCATAAAATTATTCAAATAAAAAGAATTTTGATTTAACATATATACATATGAACATATTAGAATGTCAACTATAAAAGGCATTTCAAATTAAATACTATAAATAAGTATGACGGCGATTGTTTATTAATAAATAAATATAAATATTAAGGTGGTTTTAAACAAAAATAAGAAAATAAAAAGTGATTTTACGAAATAGCGACTAGGTCGTAATAATACTGCCCGTACACTACCATAACATAGGTGACCTGTACAGTACTTAGATTTGACTCAGATGTACCTTTTAAGTCTAGCGAATCTTGGCCGTATCACAGTGGCTGAAAATTGTTTTTCATTGGCCAAAATTCTGTAACTTTTGAACCGATGAAGATAGTAATTCTTTTTTTAATAGACAGATGACAAGTGAAACTTTACTCCGTTTTAATTTCATTAATATTAATTGAGTACTTATTGAGAAATTCATGAACAAAGCTGAAGCTTTAATTTGATTTAAATATAGATCCCTGCGTGACAAGCAACCGTGGTCGGTTTAATACTATTTAAATAAAGAGTTGTTCTAAGATCAACTATATAAGAATTTTATAGCAGCAAAGCTTGGCTCCCGAGATATATGCCTATTCATCCCAACATTTTACCGGGATATAACCCGGAATTTTGATCAGTAAGCATGTCAATATGGGTATCAAATAAAAGTTCCAGCGAAAACCTTTTATTTAGTGTATAAAAAATTTGGTTCCATTGATTGTAGTAAGCGTTTGACTGTGTGATCTAGTATAGATTGTAGTTGTACTTCTACAGAAATAAATGTAATTGTTAATGTGTGCTTTGATGGTAGACAGTCCATTTAAGCAGCCTTTTTTAATTGCACACAATCTGAGCTGAATATATTGCTGTTTCATTAATTTCAGATCCAGAAATTATGGTAATGCCTCCTTATTTGTATACTCTTTTGCTTCGCTCAGAGTTGGAATACTTTTAAGAATCCATTTTGTTGTCACTAGACTACCTTTCAGAACTTTTTCAATGATATCCACTTTTGTCAATTTTTTCCCTGATTGTAATTGAAGTAATATTTGCACATCCAATTTCATCTTTAATATCTCTCAGCGATAGATCACTGCAGTTGTCCAATGGTTTTTGTGGTCGTTCAGACTTATTTTTGTTTGTTGTTTCTGAAGCGACAGTTTGCATTACATAAATAAAAATGTTTACTTTTTTTTACTTCTTTGTAGCTTTTTTTTAATGCTTTGACAAAATTAGATAATTGCACTTGCATATCCGTGCTACACGAGTTTAAGTTGAATTTTATTTTAATGTAACTAAGAACGTCTTCCTCATTTTTGTTTCTAAAATATTCTTCGGCCAATTCTATGTAACTGAAGTTCTCCTTGTTCTTGCAAATAAATATTTGCTCACTTCACAAAAGCCCCTGGTATCGTTGTATAGAGTGTTTTATTGTATTGCAAGCAATAGTTGTAAGCTTTTTGTTGGTAATTTTCATATACAACTTTGGTAAACGCATACCCTTTTTTTCCAAGTGTTTTTAAAAAGTTGTATTGGTCGCTATTAATGTAATGTGAATGACAATCATTACAAAGATGAAGAAAAACACAAAAGAAATTTTTTTATTGCCAAAACCAAATTTTTTTTAAAGTCAATACAAAAAAATTTAAAAAATGGAATTTAACTATTTATGTGTGAATGTATTTAATAAATTTGTGTGTTTCTTCCTGTTGCTTATGAAAATCAACTTATGAATGACAATTTTCTTCTTCTTATTTGGTCTTTGACGTTTGAAATACATTAATACATTAAAACACTGATACAATGGTTGTTCACAAAATGTTTGTTCAATACACGATACACGGATACAAAACTTTGTGAATTTCAGCCTATTGTTTTTGTGACTGCTATTGCTGAAGTATAATTTAACAACTGAGTTTGTATTCAAATGTCACTTTCTTATAAGCCTTTTCATTTATATATAATGTTTTTTTTTTTTTTTGTAAGCAAATATCATTACTAGCAGTAAAATAAATAATGACTACCTGCTGTTAACTATGGAATACCTAAAACAGAAATTTAACGCAACTTTAAATTTTTCTGGAGTAAATTCATTAAAATAAAAAAGTGTTATACAGATGGCAAAATACGTCAACAAAAGTATATATAGGGTAAAAGGGGACACTTTCACCTATCCCCTGGTGCTTTACTGTTTTTGCACCCATTTGTTCCATATAAGAATTTTCAATCATGTTCTAAAAAGCCGATTTTTGCTTCTCCTAAAAATGTGAAATTTTTGAGTTGTGACTGTTCACGATTTAGTGTGCGATATGTATATGTTGCATATTATAGAGGAAGATAAATTCCCTTTTTTGCTAATCCTATCCGTTTTTATTTGCCATCTGTCTGTCTTTACAAAGAAAATGCTAAGACGACTTTTGACTTTCCTTGTTATATTTATTGTGATGTAAGCTAATAAATATTCCCTGATTTTAATATCACCGAAATTCAATGTTGAAAAAAAGCACCCTACTGCAGTTTCGTTAGCCGGATCTATATATGTATCTTTGCTCCAAATGTTAATAAAATCGATTTAGTCATTTACGCATGAGTAACAAACTGAGTAAAAAAAATTTTCATATGACCTTATTTGACCCGATTTTCCCAGATTTTAAGTTCTCGCAGGTTTACATTTAACAAAAAACATACCCTTTAACACTTTTCGTAGCCCGTTTTCCCCCGATTTTAACTTCTCCCAAGTCCAAATGTTAACAAAAATCATACCCTATAACACTTTCGTGGCTATACTCGTACCTATTTGTGCTCCGAATGTCAACAAAATTGGTTCAGTCTTTTACGCGAGATTGAATGACTAACAAACAAATAAACTTACAAAGAAATTTATAATATAAGGGGAGGGGTCCCACCAAAACGCACGATGTTAATTGCAAATAAAACAAAAAGTTTTCCGAGAATTATCTTAAAATATTTTATTCTGAATGAAGGATCTATGACAATTATGTGTGAAACAAAATATCGGCCAAATGCTCTTCACGGCTTCGGTGGCTTAGCTCTATCCGTCGGTCCATATTTTCAATGACTCTGAGATATAAGTAGGGTTCAATGTGGTTAACGTGCCGAATTATCGCATCCTTTAGCTTTTCAATTGTTCTTGACTCATTGACGTACATATTTTCTTTTAAATAACATTTACGAAGAAGTACGATCCAATGACGCCGCCAGCCTATAAACCACACCAAACAGTGACTCTTTGTGGATGCATCGGCCTTTCAACAATTACTCATGGATTCTCATTTGCCCAAATGCGGCAATTCTGCTTGTTAAAGAATCCACTGAGGTGAGTGTCCCTCGTCGCTGATGATGATTATCTTTGTAAAGTCACTATTCACTTCTGTCTGTTCAACTAATCATTCCGCGTATTGAAGACGCTTCAAATTATGCCGTGTAAGCATGTAAATTCAAATCGTCGAACAACAACAATGTTTTTTGCAGAACGAATACGGCGGGCATGCATTTCCTGCAGAACCGGTTGGCTGAAATTTGTGCTCAATTCTCCCAATTGTGGATACATTTGGTCGATTATGCTGACCAAAAAAAACACGAAGTGCACGAAATGCATTTTAATTTGAACGCCCATTTTCTTAAAAGGTTTCAACAATTTTATCGCGCTGCTCAATTGTGTACCTCTCTATGGTTGAATGTCTCAAACACTGAAACCAATAAATGTCTAAACTTAACGTTAAGTTGTGACTCACAATTAACATCGTGCATTATAGTTGGACCACGCTTTACTAGCTAAAACCTAGCGTGATTTGCTACCCCTGTCTTAATTTTTATCTTAACAAACTATCTTAGTTTTAATTTTTTACCCTTTTTCCACATTTTATCCCTTCGCGGTACAGGTCTAAAGACATAGGATAGCCTATAGTTCCTTTCAGAAATACTCTGTCAAATTTTTAACATAATAGGTTCTTCGTTTTATCTGTATACAGTCTTTAAACACACATTCATTTTTATATATAAGATAGATAGCTTTTACCTGGTGTACTTTGTGCAATACCCATTTTACCCAATTTCTACCGTTTTGCGACTGAAGATTTGTATTGACTACGAAGCTATTTTGACCAAATTTAGAGACTCTTACTGTTGTCATATAGACAATTGTATAGACATGACATTGTATAGACATGATACCGCCCAGTAGAAATTTTTTAAATTTATATGGGCTATAGTTTCTTCCAGATATACAGAGAAATACTGTAGAAATTTCCCGAAAATCGATTCAGACGTTTGACTGTCTATAACGAACAAACAAACAAACAATTATATATACATACATGCAAAAACACATTCATTTTTATATATAAAACACAAATGGACTACCCACGTTCAGCCCAAAGACAATTTCACCTCTTTTTGATTATAATCGGCTCAAAATTTTTGATAAATCCAATTTCTATAATTGATCGTAAGTAACGCCAAACAAATTTTTAATTAAGAAATACAAAAAGTTAGTTTTGGATATTAAGCCAGATGGTATCTGATTTAGACTAATTTGTGTAACTTTATCAAAAGTTTGTGAAAATCTTTCGATAATTGATCCAAGCTATCAAGCTGAAATTAGAAATTTTCTTTTGTTCTTTTGCACATGATTACAGGGTAATATTAAAAAACTTAAACTTTGAACTTTAAACTTTTTTAAAGTTATTTTTATCAATTTTAAAAAATTGTTTCTTATTTCGATTTTTTTTTTTTTTTGTTCTAATTTATGTACTAGTGCACACCCGTATATTCATTTCCTTTATGACTCGTTTATTGATAAAAATTCTTAAAAAAAAAAACGCTAAGCTTTCTTGTGACGAGTGAGTGAGTAATGTGACTGTGATTAAACATGATCTTGTAACTTAAGCCCTAATACGAGGTTTTTTTGTGTAGTGGTGAAGATCCTTGCTATTTGGCGGTGATCTTTACTTTAGCATTATAATTTGTTCCCAGTAAGTGGCGTGGTTTCTTGATCATTCGTCTGATGTTTGTCATCATCGCCAGAGGTATGCGAGAAGGGTCGGGGGTCTTTTTTTTTTATATTTTTTTTTTAACATGGAGTTTTCTGGAGGGAAGTTGAAACCTTTTTTTATTTTTTTTATTGGGGTGGCATGGTGTAGTGGTTAGAGCACGCATAACAACACAAACGACCAGGTTCGAGACCCAGCAGAGGACATGACGAAGAAAAAATTTAATTGTGGTTTCGAATGTTTAATAATATAAAAAGAAAAAAATTAAAAAATAAATAAATAAAAAATAGAACATAAACCAACCTATTTTCCCAAAGTGTTTATATTGGGTCATGTAAAAAATATCCACGGTTTTTTTGTAACCTTTTAACAGATGGCTCAAAACTTCTGATTTTTCATATTTCGACTCCTTTTTGTCCTAGAAATAATAATCTGTGACTTAAAACAACAAATTTTATTCCTAAATAGGATTTTTTGTATTCCACCTATGCGATTGTATTAAACGAACAAGTGTTTGAAAGGTGACCTGTCTCATAACATTTTTGAAACAGACAGTTTCTAAAAACATAATTCTTGAAAAAGTTAAGTATCTAAAGAAATATTATTAGTTGCTCTTTTACCATAAAAAAAATTAAAAACTACTGCTAAAACATGACGAACATTTTTTAAGTATACAGTGAGAAATGTATACGTGAGCGTCGAACCCCAGATACCATTCCTTTCAAGAAATCACGATGTCAAAGAATTCGTAGCACTGGAAGGGAACAATGCATTATGATTATGATCGATTCTGATTTCTATTGTTCACAATTTAAGCGTTATAAAGAGACATTCAATCACACATACATTACTGTGATAAACCGCTGAAGTTGATTGCACTTGGCTGGGAAATTTTTTAGATACCCATTTTATAAATAGTTTGGACTTTACACTATCTGACTACCATTTGCTTCGTATTCTACAAAACTCTCTTGATGGTTAAAAAAATTAGACAACCGAAAAGCCACTTAAAATCACTTGGCGAGGTTCACGCCAATAAGCTACAGAGGTTCTATAGCGATGGAATAATTAAGTTACATGAAAGGCAAAAGGTCATGGACAACATTTAAACTCAGACCACACCGCTCATAGCCTACTGATAATAGTGGAGCAATTTTTTTTTAAATGATAATTTCCATCTCCATCCTACGGACTTATTGAATGAGCTGTTATTTAATATGAATTTTGTTGATAAAATCCTAATTTTATTTCAATATGTCAATATGTCTCTTATATTCTGCATACAAATGCACTCGAAAAACCTAAATTATGTTTTGTATTACAATATTTAGGCAATGCTAGCAGATTAAGAGTATGTAAGAACCATATGTTATCTATGCCAATTCATTTCATCTTACAAATTTTGTTTCAAAGACTATAAAATACAATAGAATACAAGACAAAGCAATATTGTATTGTTGCATGTTGAAATGCTCGTTATTTAGGCATCAATCTTTTATTTTGAATTTTGTGTGTCACTTGAAATTGTTTTACCTTTTTTTTTCATTTTTATTTTCGTTGAGGTTTTATTTTTCTATTGTTTCTCTTTTATATTGCTTAACTGTTTTACATTTTTTATGCTTTTCTTTAAACTTTTTTTTTGTATAAAATACAGTTTTTGAAGTGTTGCAATCATGTCGGGTGTGTACGTGGAATATTGTTGCACAAAGACAACTATTAGTAGATTTTTTTGGTTTTTTGCTTTACCACACAAATCGTTGCCTCTTTAAGATGATTAACACAACCGTTAATCTAAAAGTACTTAAGAGTACTTTTTCATTTCTTTTATAGCCAGGTTTTTGATGTGCATGTGTATTGTTTTATTGGTACCCTATAATAGGTAGAGTTATTTGCCAAAAATATAATAAAACAAAATTAAGTACAAAACACATAATATAACAGGACCAAAAATTGATTTCCTTTTGTTAATGGCCAGTAGTAGCCCGCCTATAAACTCTGATCCATTTTCGTTAACAGAAGTGATTTATAGAATCGAACAGATCGAATCGTTTTTTTAATGTTGGTATTTTCAAATTTATAAATTACTACTATTCAAAATAATCTATGTATCCCTAAGGCTAGGTCAGGTTGACCAAACAGAAGATAAATACTAAAAATAAAAGAAAGCAACTGATGCCTGAAATAAATCCCTCCAGGTCAGAGACCCTGGCGGATGCAACATCACTAAGACCACGTCTCAAGAGAGCGGAGCAAAAGAAGATATATGTTCCACAATCTCCGAGTCCACTTCATTGGCACACAAACGGCAACACACACAGCAAAAGGGTGCCTGCTTGTCAAAGCCGAATCCTTGCCCTTAGAGTGCATTGCCCAGTCAAAAACTATATCTAAATCCTAAGAGGCTCCCTTCTTAGATCCAGAATGGGTGCTGAATCAAAACCTCGAAATCATCGAGCAATCTCCCATGCCTCTCCAGATCCTTATACTCTGCGACAGGCACTGTCTAGCAGACAGTTCGCCAAGTTCTATAAAATTTGATGTGCCGACTCTCGTCAGCTCATTAGCAGCTTCGTTCCCCAACACGACGCAGTATCCAGGAATCCAGCACAGTTTGACGCTGCACACATCCAGGAGTGACATGAAGGTCCTTCTGCATAATGAAACCAACCTTGAACTGATGTAGCGCCCAGTCAACGACTTGATAGCAGCTTGACTGTCAACATATTGTAGATGACTACACTCTCACTATCAGTCACAGAGTCAACAATCAGATCAGCCGTCCTAAGGACAGCGAAAACATGAACGATACCGTATTCGCCCGGTATCTTATAGGACAGTCCTATGTCCCATGTCACCAAATATACCGCCAAACTACCACAAAAAGAGGAATTGGGTTTATTTACATTTATATCGGTGCAAAGCAAGATAATATTGATATTTTTCTTTTAATCTAATCAGAAATTACACAAGAAGTGCTGGGTTAACATCTGCTAACGTTTCATTTAAAATTACAATTTTCTTTCCCAACTTTTTGTCAACATATGGATTCATTTCTAAAATCACTATTTTGCTTTTAAGAACGGAAACGATTTAAAGCATGTTTTTAAGCCACTCTCTCCGATTAGTCTTAAACAGGCCGAGAATTTGTTTGGTCGTATATTCTGGACGTTCTTGTTCAATTAGTTGGTTTTAAAATCTAATAATGATCTTTGTGTTCCCAGGGTTATAATTGGGCCATATACGCTTAGGTTCAATGACAAAAAACACCCTTTTCGACTCTACGCCCAGACGATGTTTGACAGTCATGGAGCCGCGATAAAATATTAACCATTCTAAAACATCATTAGAACTGAAAATAGTGCATGTCTAATATTATATTAAATTTAACAAAAACGATGTGAAAATACTCTGTGGTTTAGTAACTAAAAATAAGTACCATTATTTATCAGAAATTCTTTCATATTACGTACTTTATTATCAATTCACAATGTGCCACGTTACTGTCCCTATTACTTTTCACATCATTGTATTTCCTAATCAAATCAAAATAATTTTCTGATATTTTTTGTAATTTAAATACTTTTCTAATCCTTTAAATATTTTGTTATTTTATATTAAAGCAGTTTAATCAAGAATTCGTTTAAAAAAATTAAAATGTAGAACAAACAGAAGCTTTTTATTTAAAAATATATTTTTTGTGATAAGTTCAAGTTATTTTCAATTGTTATAGAAAAAAATAATAATAAACAAGACGTTTAATTATTTGAAAAAAATATATATGGGGTTTTATTTTATTAATATGTAGATAAGTGTGACATTTACTTATCAAATACAAGTCATTATGGCCTGTCAATAGTTATAAGAATAATCACTTTCATACATTTTTTAATAATGTTAATAAATATTTTTTAAAGGGTAATTTACTACAGTACTGAGTAGTAAGTCAAAGAGTTGTAATTGCAAATGTTTATGTTACTTTGAAATTTACAAATGGTACGGTTCCTATATGAAATAGTCTGCAAAAACAGGTCTAAACTTGAAAAATGTGGAAAAAATTTAATGATAATTGCGTGCTTGAAATATACGCACATCTTTTCCAAGCCTAGTTAAAAGCAATATACAGGGTGTCCACCGGGAAAGTATACTGCTTTGTTTTGTTAAACTTTAGTCTTGACAGTTCATATTTGGCAGTCGTGAAGTAGAGACGTGGCAAATTTATTATGGAAAAATATTCAGTAAACCTACGTGTTTTAATCGTTAAAACGTTTTTCAAAATCTATCATCGATTTTCATGAAAAATCATAATGAGTAACGAGGCACATTTTCATTTGAATGGTTATGTGAATAAACAGCGTCAAAGAACGTCATTTAAAACGTTGGCGAAAAAATGTTTAAAATCACTTTCCATCATAGACTATAATGAGCGTAATTTTACTGCACTATAATTAATTTTCAGACTATATACGAAAACTATTAGTTTCAGATTCACAGAAGCATTCCGTCAATGAAATCGCTTATATTCATTGTATCTTGCTCGCTGTGGTTGGGTTTACAGGGCTCGAACTGGTTGTATTTCAAGTCTATCCACATAATTGTCAGTCACTCTCGAAAATAATTTGGACCGTTAACACATGTTGAAGATTTGGTAGGGTTACATGGGTCCCCGCAGTTAGCGGGTGTACTCGTAGCCCACTGTGACAGCCCAAAAAAACTAAAAGGATGTGATCCTTGAAAGGACATGCACCCTCATGCTTTAGTGTAAGCTCCTTTAGAGCGGAGAACTCACAGAGAAGGTTTTATGCCGATTCCTCCTCTTCCTCATCCTAACACCTCCTACAATAGTCATAACATTAGTAGTTCATAGGTTTCGTCATGCGCTCAATTAAACAATGATCGAAATGACTCCCAAAGTCAGGATTGTCCATTGACCGAGAAGGCCGGAGAATTCTGAATATCCTATAAATGGTAATACTAGACCACCATTTGATGATTTTTCCTTCAGAAGAATACATATGTATGTCCCCCTGTGCAAGAGCCATAAACAGGAAATTATTCCCTAGTTGCACACTTATCAACAAAATCATACCCTTAAATTACTCTATGACTCGGGACCCATATCAGCACGGCACAGGCAAGCCGACAACTAATTGAATATAGGTGTGGAGGCATTTCGACTTAACGAAGTTAAAACTGAGAGCATCGATAGTTGCGAAGCTTTCCACTTAGATATTAATAACCAAATTCTCGAGTCTTAATTCTTGAATATGGCAAATATAGCGGCCCTATCGCTGGCATAAATTCTTAAAAGCATTCGTAAGGTAATATTTTGTACATTTATTTAGTTCATAATTATAAAAATATTTAAAACACGATATATATTTACGAAAACTTAAAAATTAAGTACATCATAAAACTTCTGTAGAGTAGTAGTTGACCTAACAGCCAGACTTAATCTTACTTTTTAAAACTTACCTGCCAATGATTATGATAGTGTTGGTAAAATCCACAAATTGGCATGACCTACTCGGAATGCCTGAAAGGAAAGGAAATCGTTGTTTGCCGCAAAGTAGTCCACTTTTTGTTTCAAAGCCGTTAAGTGTGAATGATGTTAGTAGACTGTTTGACGATTTATTTGTATATGTTTGTGTGCGTGCGTAGAAAAGACTAATTGACTGACACAATGTTACACTACAGGGTGAACATTAGATAGGAACAAAGGATAAACAGAAAAACAAACAAAACAAAAACAACACTAGTACTTCAAAAACAGCTACTGTTTCAATAAGAATATTAACAACATTACTTCGCAGCCTGTATTTTATCTTATTTCGGCTGTTGTTGTTGTTGCGAGGGTAACTGCTTAAAAAGTATTTGCCTAAAATGTTTTTGTTTCTTTTTTTTTTTGTTCCACTCTTTACTAAGTAAATATATTTATTAAGATTTCGTTTTCAACGCTAATACAATGTTTAAACACTGATAACTTAAACACCCTTTTTCACTTTTGCTCTCTGTTTGATTAAAAAAAATTTTGTTATTTTTATATTTACATAAATTTCATTTATATTAATATTAATATAAATTTTATTTTTTTCTTTTCTTTAAAATTTTGCACCGTCTATTTTTTGTTGTTGTTTTCCTGTCGCAAAAAAACACACATACACAAACACACACCGTAGCGTTTATTAAAATTAAACTTTCACATCATTTTGGTTTAATTTTTTCCACATTTTTGGTTTTTTAATTTTTTATATTACTTTACTGTTGTTTTTGTTATTTTTTATACCACATTTTATACAGAATTTAATTATAGAAATTAATTACAGTTTTGGGCTGCTTCATTCCGTGTATTACAATTATTTTCGTTTATTCTTAGTTTTTTGCAAACAACAAACACAATACCACACAAATATTTATTTTACAAAATAACTTTTACTAGTCCCCAGTGTAGTTTTCTTACATCGATTTTGGGAGACAAAAAAACAACAACTGACAGCCAATCGTTTGACAGTTCTCTTTTTGCCGTGAGTATATGACGCTCTTGGAGCTGCCGGACTGCAAGCATTACGATGGGAGGCCTTACGATATAACTGCTGTATGTTAAAAATTGTATTTAACAGAAGACCGTTGGTTTTTAATTATAGAAATTAAAATGTATTCAGGAATAAAAAAAAATGTTGATGGCAATTATAAATTAAGAAAATTTATGTGCAGCGAGTTTTCGTTCTAACGAAAAACTCAATATAACAAATTTTTTTCTGATACCCTCTATTGCATAGTTTTTCATGCAATAATGCACCATAGCAATAACGAAGAATTTCTAAGCTATAAGACCTCCATATGACGAAATGTTCATTCTAAACTTCTGTACAACAAAGTCAGAATAAGGAAAAATTAAATTTTAAGAAAGAAGTGCAAGTACCATTGAATATTGATGATTATATTTCAAACTTGCGTAAACTGCATATTATTTTATTACAATAAGATAAAACAAAAAACACACATGCAAAAGTAATTAATTTTTTAATTCCTATATAGGATTCGTATACTCGTGTAGAATAGTTTGGTAAAAAACCTTAGTTTTTTCGTTATTTCTTTACATTTTGTTATAAAAAAGTATCATTGATACTTAAGTATAACGAATAAATAACTACCAGGTATGGACCCTTGATATTTGTTACATCGAAGTTTCATTATATTGCCGTTTAATTGAAAATGTTTATGATTATACTTTCTCTTAGTTTATGAGAAAATCTCTGGCAACACTCTTTTCATTTAAATATTGTTAAATGTATCACCCTGTTCATTTAAAGCTAGCCATACAAATTCCTGCGCACAGTGTAGTAAACAATAAAATTGCAAAATAGAAATAAAACAACAAATTGTAATAACAAAGAATAAAAACAATTGAAACGTATAAATTAATATGGAAACCTCCATCCAAATAAAAGGAATTCATTAAAAAAATACTTAAAAACTGTTCACTGAACTAATGCTTGTAAATGCTTGAATTTATCAACTGATACCACCACCAGTATAAATTGGCTTAGTACCATGGATGCCAGTAAAATTCCGGTAACCTATGATTTCTTTAAGAAATACACTTACCACGAGGAATGTATTGATTTTCTGTTTAAGTCCAAAGCTAAGGGTAATCAAAAGATCTATGATGCCCTCCGGAATAGCCCAGAATATAGGGAGAATGCATTAAAATCGTATTATAAAGCTTTCTATTTAAAACCTCAAATTCGAGAAAAATACCATATACGCCTTAAAGCAGTGCCTAAAAAAATTAAAGATAAACTGTTGCAAATACCTGTGCAGGACACAATTACTCAAACAAATGTGCATAGTAAAAGCAACGAAAATATCATTCTGCAAGTATCTCCTATGCAGGAATTGGTTAATAGTGATCAGAATGGCAATGCTAAAACTGGTGAGCAAGAGATGCTAAATAGCCGAAATATTGGAAATAAAATTAATCCAAAACTTAAGCAATTATTAGCTCAGGATGCCGAAATTAATGATCAAGAAATAGAAGATGATAAAGAACGTAAGTTTAAACACGTATTTCATACAATAAAGGTTGAGTGCACCTAAGGTCGGCGTGTACCAGTAGTCGACAATTTTTTATTTATACTTAACTAACTAAAAATAAAAGTAATTATGTTGTAAAGTAAAGCTATATGAAATTTATAAATATTCTCAGCTTTCTGTATGTTAAAAACAGTTTGAGCTTAGATAAATATTTTTGGCAGTATTTTCCTCTAATTAGCGACTGTCTTTCGGTTTTTACGAAAATGCTTGTTTTTTCAACAAAAAATTAGTGGAAATGCCGAATTAATAATGTCAATAATTACCTTGAAATAATCAATTTTAAATCAGAAATGTTTTCAAAAGGTAGAGAACTGTTGAAATATGGCTATACAAGTGAAAGAGCTGAAAAAAATTATTTTTCTCAATTTTAAGCGAATTTGTAAATGTTTCAGTAGTCGGTAATCTAATGCCGACTACTAGACTACCAACAATCACTTGTTCCTATGGTCGGTAGTGGTCTTTACTACTAGTTTCTAAGGTTGAGATTTCAAAATACGTTAACACCTCTAAAAATAATAATTTATTGAATCTTTATATCTTTTTCAACCTCGTCTTAAGTAACATTGGCCAATGATCAATAATTGTAAGCACGACAGCCATATTAAAATGGCCTCATCACGAGCTAATTAAGTCTTAAGGAAATTAATGTTGGGCTTTATTTTTCAGCAAAACATGAACACTAAAAGGGTTAATTTGTAATAATACAGATGAGGGCTACCACAGTTGGCAAATTGTTGGGAGCCTCGTTTGCGGCTGCTCAAATTATCATCGTACTTCTCCAAAAGGCGTTTGTATTTTTCTACAAGTGTACGGTATTATGTTTTAAAGCTCCAAATTCAAGTCTATTTCAATGATTCGATTCATGTGTGATATAAATTTTACGTGTTATGACTTTTTGTTTCCGAGGAGGACGTCGCAGAGATCTTGATTTGAAAGCTTTAATGACATGCTATGTTCGAACTGTAACTGAGCGGCTTGAGAGGATGCTCATTATGTGACTGGTCCATGGTAAAAGCTGACACATTTTAAAATACCAGTTATAGACTTAAGTTTTAGAGGTTAGCTATCAGAAGCCATATAATATAGCTCCATATATTCCTTTGCGATCTATTTTTTTGTTTTTAGCTTTAACATGTAACCTATGTACAAAATCTGAATTATACACAAATAATATTGAGGATTTTCTGATATGAATTTATCTTTCGTGCCTGATTGATCTTATTGAACGTATAGAATGTGGAAAACATTTGTTTTAAATAAGTAACAGTTTGAAATCAATCCCGATTTATTATGTTCTGTACTAAAATATGATATGCCGACAATAGGAACATAGTATACCGAAGATTGGAAAATTAGTGCCGTAAATTTATTAATTTAAATAAAAAAATATTTAAATTTAACTTAATAATCTGAAACAAACTAATAAATTGTAATTACTAGTCATTAATTCTATACCACATTCACATGGTTAAGGGCAGTAGCTTGAAATAAACAAATCTTAAATTGCCGACTATTGGTACCCAATATAATATTTTCAAAGCTCTGGTATTAGGGATACTTTTGATATTCGTTTGTACAATTCGTAAGCGAAAGTGCTATTAACAGACCAATTTCGTTGGAATACAAGCATTTACTTTTTTTAAGAATGGAGGGTTTCGTATGAATTAGAGATCATATGCAAAAAGTTATACTTCAGCATTATTTTAAATACCAAAGGCTATAAGGTATTTTAAGAAATCAAAAGAAATTTATTTATAACGAGTTCCTAAAATCGATTAATTGCACCGTTTGAAAAGTGATTATAAGAAAAACCAAACTTCAATAATGCCAATAGTTGGCACTAACTTGTACGTTCAATTAGTAACTAGTTGCTACAAAAGTGAATAGGAAACTTTGGCAGTCTTTGGGTTATAGGGTCTACTGCTGATTTAAGTAGTTACACCTATGGCTAAAAAAAAAGTGTGAAGTAAATAGCAGAGAATTTTTTTGATATGTTATTAGTTAATTTATGTTACATGTTTTTGTATTCTTTTTTTTAATAGATTCTTTTATTTGCTTTTTTTAAGTTAAAAAGAAGGGTAAATAACAGTAAGATAAACTTCAAATAAAGTGAATTCTAGAAAAGTACAGCTTTTGATGTGGACAAATAAATAGGTGTATACAAAACAGCTTAAAATTTAATTAAAAATATGAACTCAAAAATTATATTTGTAAATAAAAAGTAAATGATTTTATTAATATCTCGTATAACTGTCATTAGTTTTGAGGTCAGCTGCTATTAATCGAGTCATAGAATATATTAAATTAGGTAAGTCTCTACCGAAATATTGTATGTTGAAGATTTTCCTATAATTGGTCCTTATATCTCTCCAATTCTCAAATGGGTTCATTTCGGGGGACTATTTTGGTCATTCAATAACGTTTATCTTTTGTTGACGAAAATATGCACTCACTAACTAAGAGTTTAAATTCTTCGGCAAAGGGTAGCATGACTTTCTCTAATAAATCTTTGTTTAAACATTTTTCCATTGTTTGCTCTATTCGATCAATAGGATCTACTCAATTTTTTTTGGTAATTTGCATGGTTGTGATTCATTACATTTTCCAATAAGTTAAAAAAAAGTTTTTACACCTATTTTATTGGCCATATGTGTATAAAATATTATTATTTTTGACATTCAAATTATATTCTTATATATTAAAGAAATTAAAATTTTTGTGTTAAGTTCCGCCGCAAGAAGTGCCACTTTTAAAGAAATAAATAGGTATTTAATTGAAGGTAATAATGGCTCTCTTGAAAAAATTTGTCGCGTCAAATCACTTTTCCCCTTTCACCAAAATCTGATTGGGAATTATAAATTGTTTTTGCCTTTGTGCTATTTAGTAAAATTCTTTACTCTTTTTTTTTGTTCATGGAAAAAAATTCACTTAAAAATTTTGCTCGACCTTTTTTTCACGATAAGAGGAAATAAAAAAATATAAAATTAATAAAAAAAAATAATCAAATTGTACAACTTTTATACTAAAAAATGTGTTTATCCAATTTTCTTTCGAAAGTCCACGAAGAGGAAGAAAAAACGAATTTGGAGAGTATCAACAAATCTCTTGAGCAACAAACAAATAAAAAGGGTAAGTTATAGTAAATAATAGAAAAATTGAAAACAAATTAAAAAATATGTTCTGTTAACAGAAACGCTGCAAACCTCTTTAAGCAATCCGAAAAAATCTTTTGTTGAAAGACAAATAACCTCAGAAATACCAATAACAGAGCAACAGTCAAACACAAAAGGTAATAAATTTTTAAAAATATGTTACAATAATAACAATACCATTTTAAAAATAGTAACTCCAGAAGTAAATCTTAAAAAAAATGAAAATATGCTGCAACAAGATATTGGAGAACCAAACGGTCAACAATCAAATGCAAAAGGTAAATTGTATCAAAAATAAGTAAAATAATAAAACTGTTATAAAATTAAAATTTCTTTGAATTATAGAATCACAAACCGTTGACCAAGGGAAATCTTCAGTTAATTACAAAGATCTTATACCCTATATTCATTGTTGTCCCCTAACCTATAAAGAATTTCGCAAATACAGCAATATAAATCAATTGGTATATGAATTTTGTAAAAAGAAACAATTGAACATTAGTGAAGAGCGTAAAATACTGAATCGTTCATATATTCTATTCTATTTGGCACCAGAACATCGAACCACGACACCTATTAATAAAATACAATTGTTAGAAAATTGTCCAGCTCATATACGTGATAAGTTTTTCAATATACCTACAAATCTCTACTTAAAGGAGGAAGTAAAAAATAAACAAGAAGAAAATGTGATGATTACTAGAGCGCTAATTAAACCTCCGGATGACACAAATGCTTGTGAAAACATACCACCGGCTCAAGAACAAAATACGAGTTTCAGTATGAGCAATAATGATCAAAGCTTACCCGTCTCATTGGAGGAATTCAAAATATATACTTATTATGATGAAGTCATTGATAATTTGTTTAAAAGCGTAGCTCAGGGTAATGAGAATATTTATTGGAAATATAAAAATTCTCAAGAAGCTCTCAACGTTACTTTAGAGAATTATTATCGAGCATTTTACTTGATTCCTGTTGTAAGAGAAATATTTCCCATACAGTTTAAACCTACTCCAAAATCTTTGAAATGCCGTCTTTTACAAATACCTAAAGAGGTAGATGCTACAGCTTTTGCAAACATACGGGCTGAACAATTGGTTTTTCCAAAACTTGAAGAGGAAAATGACATGGCGGAACAAAAATTAATAGCAGTCGCTGCAACTAATTTCAATAATTGCTTTACAGCTAAAACTCAATTAGTTGCTACAGAAAAGGCAGCAGAAGGCACATATTCTGTTGGCACAGAAACAAAGTCATTTCCACAGGCGAACAGCAAGAGTTCGATAGGTATTATAGAAAAATAAGACTATTAGTAAATTGTTTTTTTATAACATTTTAATTTTTAAGCTTCCGGTTCCTATTCACCAGCTAAATCTCAACTGCCTAATGAGCAAAACAGCAACAAAACGCATACACAACCTGTAACTGCTGGTACAAAACGTAGTCCTAAAAACGATATTGAACAACCTTCACCAAAACGTTTGAAAGGTATAATATTTATCTGTTTCCCCAAATACTTTTTTCAAACCTAACTTATTGGCTATTTACAGAGCAATTAGAAAAAGAACAAACAGAGGCCTTTACTGAGAATTGTGAAAAGACAAAAAAACGTTGCAAAGAATTGTTGCATTATGCCCACTGTTGTCCTGTGACATTTTCACAATTTAAAAAATACACTAATATTACCGAACTCTTCACGCGTCATTGTCAATCTAGATACAAAGATTTAAAGAAACTACCCTATATAGTAAAAAAAGCATATATATTACACTACTTGGCACCGGAAAATAGAAAACTTCGACCATTTAATAAACTCAAATTAACCGATGATTGTCCACAACATATAAAAGAAAAGATCTTTGAAATACCTACAAATCTGTATGAGCTGGAAGAAACACAACAAATCCCCAATTTGCCATTGAAAAAAGAAATAAATTCAGAATATCAGCAATTGCCAGAACAACAAATTGCCGTTAGAAATAATCCTAAAGCAACTATAGAAATATTAGAAAATCGTTTATTACCACCCACTACATTGAATTTATCAAATTATAATGCAAGCACTGAATGGTAAAAATAAAATTTTCCTAAAAATAACTTCTATTAAAATAAGCCGTTTATGTTTTATTGTAGCACACCATTATCATCATCCATATACTGTTTGAATACTAATTGCGTATTCCATTTCATTTCCCATCATGATTTTATGAAGCAAACGAATATTTTACAGATTCTACCACAACCTCAGGATATAAATGTGATAAAAAATTTTTTTAAGAAATTCATACACAAAATTATAAAAGAAAATAATTGCGATGATATATATGTACATGGCAACCTGTTGAGTAAAATTTTAAAGCACCAGCATATTTGTGAGAAGTGTGAAAGTGATATAATCGATCTAATAAATAAGGATACAGCTGAAGACTGTAGGGAAAGTGTAATCAATCAAAATACAATTGGGAACAGCAGTTGTAATAATCAAAGGTATTGTTATATTAAAAAATTTTAATTATTGTTTAATTTAATTGTGTATTCTTTTTAAAGAAGTCAAGGTGTGGAAATCAATGCTGTGCAATTGAGGAGAGAACAGGAAGTTAATAGAAGGTAAGGCTTGGTTCTAACAAAAACTAGCTAAAATCCGGGGTACTTCGCTACCTCTATCTTAATTATTAACTTAAATGCTATCTTAGTTACATTTTTTAACCTCTCCTCCATTTTGACCACTTCCGGTAAAAATCCCAATACTTCTTCCTTTCAGAAAGACACTGTACGTTCTGAATTTTAGCTGTAAACAGTCTTCAAGCAAACACACTTTATTTTTATCCTGTATACGTATATAAATAGCTTTTATACAGAGTTTGGATAGATAACGAAGCTTTAACAGTTATCGTTCTCCAATATACAAAATCCAATATTTAGTTTGAATGAAAGGTGCCACTCCCACTTATCCAATCTCACCAACTTATTGACTGATAATGTGTATTGATCTCACCGTTGTTTGAACCTAATTTAGAAACTTCTACCATTGCCGTTCTCATGATAAACAAAAATTAATATTTACTTTGCCAAATTTTTTCATGTTGATTTGTATTGAGTATAAAGTCATTCAGACCAAATACTGAAATTTTAGTTCTTAATATATAATAAAATGGGAGGTATAATGCGCAGTTTTGCAATTCTACCCACTTTTTTCCTGATGATTTTTATTGACTGCGAAGTCATTCAGACCAAATCCAGAAGCTTTTTCAAGATATAAAGAAATCAATATTTTGTTTGTATGGGTGGTACTACGCTCACTTGTCCAATTTCGCCAACTTTTTGCCTGATGATTTGTATTGACTACGAAGTTATTCAGACCAAATTCAGTAGCTTTTGCTTAAATTTGTAAATTCAGTAGCTTTTGCTTTTGTCTCAAATAATTAAAACCACTGGTTTTGACGCTTATCAGATATTGACATTTATGAATGTAGAAATTTAAAATAAAATACATATTGGTAGTACAGCTTGAAGCGTTTTTTTTGTTTTTTTATAAACTATAGCCAAACAAACGCGTATGTCACACATTCCTATCGAAATGGCTTTGATTCCGTATTTGCAACTCCGAACGATTTTGTTTATTCTAAAAAATGTATTAGGGTCTACTTTTCGTAGAAAATAAATAAAATGTATCATGTTTACACCAATTTTCCTTCAAATGTGTTTATTTCCCCCGAGAAGTCAACTTTTTTTTGGAATGTAAATAAAAATCAAAATACAAAAACTATAAAAATGAAATCACTTGTTATTTTAAAAGCGGTTTCATACCGAAAAAAATTGTTGTTTTACTTTTTCTGTTGAAGCTAATTACGGAATTAATTCAACTTATGATCGGAATTGAATTCTGTAACATGAGAACAAAAATTCTTCTGCTGAACAGATAAAGACAATACATATGTCGCCAAATTCGGAACTAATTTAGTAAAACAAATGTATGTACGCACATATATACGTGATCTCACTGTTACTGAAACTAAAATTTTGTTTTATTTAGAGTTGAAGTTTTAGAGCTTTGTGATCTGCTTAATGTTTTAGAGTAAGTAATGTTATAAAAAAATGTTGATGTTTCGAGTGTTGACGCTATCCCGAGTGCACTGTATACTAAAATCAATATTTACTTTTTGTGGGAGATAGCATGGCCACTTGTTGCCTTTCCGTCAACTTTTTGACTGATGATTTGTATTGACTGTGAATCAATTTGGGCTAAATTTAAATAATCTGACTATTAACATCTTGAAGATATAGACAAAAAATATATACTTTGTATGGGCGCTGCACCGCCCAATTTAAATTTTTGATATTTGAATAGCCTGTAGTTCCTTTTAGACATACAGAGAGATACTGTAAAAATTTCAATAAAATCGGTTCAGCCGTGTCTGGAAGGCACAAACAAACATACATATATCGTACGGAAGGCCTAGCTTAATGTTAATTTATAGTCAGGACTTTGTATTGTTATTTTTTTGTGTTCTAGAGAAAATAAATACATTTATTTTTTTGTTATAGGTTAACCATAAAAGAAAAGGATATTTTACCCACATATACTCCTGATCCAGAAAATGCTAGTAAAACTAGACCCCAAAAACTATCAAAAGAATTAATAAAAGTTTTAAAACGGGAAAAGTAAGTTATTTTTATTAAAATTATATTTTAAAAAACTTCTAAAAACTAATACAAAATTGTTTTGTTTTAGAACATTTCAAAAGTTTCGACAAAAGCTTTTAACAAAATTATGCCATAACATTAATAATAATAATAATACGGCGGATTTTTCTTCTGATACCTACAATATATTTCTGCAATGCAATGAGATTCCTTTAAGAGAAATTTTAAACGATTTTTGTCCAACGCATGAAGATATTAAAGATCGTATTTTAAATGATAAGGAACTATGTCAAGTATTACAACGCTATTATTACTGTAAATATTTAACAATTAAAAATTTTGCTATAAAATATCCAGTATATATAAGAGATTTAGAGAAGGAGAATTCAAATGATGCAAATGATCATAATACGGAAACAAAAGAAGTAGAGATCAGAGATACTGTAACTGAAACGAACTCTAAAGATGCTGGAAAATTAAAAGAATCAAAAAACCTTAAAGAATTGGCAGATAGTAAAGCTTTAGAAAAAGCGAAACGTATATTCTTCCGCAATGTGGAAAAGGTAATAACCGTTTATATAAAGCGCTGCTTTTTCATATAATTAAGAGAAAAATTAAATTTTTTTTTTTCAGACCAATACCCTTTCATATGTTGTGCGTACATCGTTTGGTCTAAAGCATTGGATATTGCGAAAAATTTTATCCATGTCTTATGAAGAATTTCTTAGATTAACAAAAATATATGAAGGCCAGGCATTGTATAATGATAGTCATATTGCAGAATGCATGTATCGTTTCGTATTTCGTACACCTACTGTATGGCCAACAAATCTTTATATAACACTACAACATCTTTGCAATTTTCTATATGAAAAGAAAATACGCTTTAATAACTATACCACCATGTTGATATATATTTCACCAAAGCTATTACATTGGTCTGATCTACGGTCATGTACGACTATAGAGAAGTCTGTAAAACTGTATTATGAAAAGCGTACTGGTAAAAAATTTGATCCAAATGATGAAACACTTATTGCCTATGAGTGCAATGAATATTATAATCGTTGTTGGCAATATGATAAATGGTTAGAAAGTGTACCATTACTTTATACAAATTCCTATAGAAATTATGTTGGCAATAGTAAACATGGTAAGTAGATAATTTTTTTGCGATCTAATTTAATTTTCTGAACTTAGTTATTTCCTATATTCTAATAAATATTGAAGCTGATGTTACCAAGCTAAGTGAGTCAGCTTTGCAAGAAAATAATTTACAGCTTGCACAGTGTACAGACAAAGTTTGTACAATTCAACACATGAGTAAGAGTTTCATTATAACATTGACTATTTTGTTATAAATAATTTTTTTTATAGATGTGGTATCTAGTTCTCAACAACAACATTCGGAACAGACTGAAGTTGCCGTTCAAAATACAAATACTGAAATAGGTAAGTTATCTTGTGTGTATTTAACCATCAGCCAAAACAAAACATGAAAATTTACAAAATCGATCTTTACATCACGTCACAGTGCCCGATTATGTTTTGGAAGTCAATATTGAAACTACGGACGAACAAAATACTTCGTCAAGTGCTAATCGATCAATTAAAGAATTCAATTGCATCTTGTTACCTAACACACAGCAGCAGATCAATATGTTGCCAGCTGAAGTAGGAGTTACAAAAGATCCCTTAACCAATAGTTTTGCAGATACTAATTTGAATGAATCATCGCCCTCAAATGAAAATAGTAGGTTTTTTAAAAATCAAAACATTCAAATATACTAGAAAATAATGTTTTTTTTTTTTTGTTAACAGATGAGATAAGATCTCTGAGCGAAATTAAAACCGAACCTATTAAGGAAAAACTTCTAAGCAATTTATTTTTCTATGAGGATGACGACAGCAATATACAATGTGTACCGTGCGAAGAAGAAGTTGTAATTTTAGATGATACCATTTCACCGTTGTGTGACAATTTACCTCCATCACAGTTGCACTTTGATGAGGTAGTTCCAGAACAAATACTATCTGATGATTTGGTTGCCAGCGATAATAGCACTTCTGCTTTAAACTTGGCACAACGTTTGCCTAGCTCAATCGAATCTAATGATTCGTCAAATTTGCAGCTACGAAATATATCAGCAATAACATCAACACAGAATATACAACTACTAGATGTAAGTCTAGGCAGCAGTGGAGAAAATGGAGGCCAACAGCAACAGCAGCAACATATTGAACACAGTAATGAGATTGAACAGCACTTGGAACAATTAATTGGCGAAGAAGTTATGAACATAGAAAGTTCTCCGAATACCATTGCGGAATTGTCAAGTATTCTACAAAATATACAAAGTTCGAGCGAATCAACAGATTCCGCTAAACATACACAAATATTTCCAAGCTGTTTAGAAAATATTCCCAGCTGTAGCACTGACAATAGTTTAAAAATTGTACAAAATAATTTGGAAATAGAACAACAGGCAAATAATGTCCAATCTTTAGCGGCTGCTTTACCAATACGCAAATGTGTAAAGCCGACAGTAAAAAGCAAAAAGAATATAGCAAAAATTAGACCTTTAAAAAATTCCGATTTAGTGCCCCAAATTCAACATATCACACGTCCTTTAGCAACCAAATCAATCTACCCAGCAAGTACAAGTAAAACTGCAAGTAGTCCTGTTTTATCATTACAACATTGCACAACAGTAACAACAAATACAACAACAACAATACGTATTTCACAAGAATTGGACACCAACTGCTCAGTTTTCGATAATTCTTCATTATTGAGAATCGTTGATCACAATTATCATCAAAGAAGTCTCATAAATTCACTTTGTTCAGAACAGTATAGAGCTCAAACACCACAGAATGTTATTTTAACAACTATAACACCACCAGGCGAAAGCAGGCAACTGTCTTTAGAGCAGAATAACAGTCAGAGCGCACCAAAACTCTCACCAATAACTGAACTAAATACACAAGCTTCATCCCGAAGCATAAGGCCTAGAAATAGTGTAAACAAAGATAATAATGATAAGGTAAATAATAATCCATTAACCCATCGTACTAATAATAATCACAACAATCTAGTTGCATCAGTCTCACCTATAAGTCATCACCCCTATAGATTTGTACATAAAGAATGCCTTTATCGACATCTTTTAAAATTTCACTACATTAAAAAACTGACATCCCAACATATCAGCGAATATCTATTGCCTAGTTTAGAAATAGGTAAATCTTATATGGAGGCTACTATAGTTAGTGAACATTTTAAAACCAGACTTAACAATAAATCTATATCGTCTATATTCCGTTATTGGCCTAAAAAAGTTCAACAAGATTTTCTATTAGTTTTGAAGGATTTAAATGAATTTCATTATGTATCATTTCAACGTAACTCCTTAAAAAGTCACGATGACTTACGAGTCCGTATTCTATATTGGTTACTAACTACAGCACCCTCATTTGCGCATTGTCAGTTTATCTTCGAAGGAAATAATATGGAATTTGCACGTTGTGAAACAGTTCACAATGGTAATAATATCAGTTACAAACGCAAGCCATTTACTAATCTAACGAAAGCCTTGGATACTAAGTTGTTGAATAGAATAAAAGATTTAAAAAGAAAATCTTAATTTGTAGAAAAATTTTCTAATCAAAAAATTCTTTGCTAAAATCTTAACTTAAAATTAAAAAAAAAAAAAAATGTTTAATTTAAAATTTCGTTAAGCCAGAACAAATTGTTTCATTTTACTTTTAAAATAAATTATTATTTAACATTATGCTATTATTATTTGTTCTATTGGTTAATAAACACTTAATTAGTAGAAAAAATAAATAACATATTAATTTAGAGGAAAAAAAGACAAAAAAAAAATAATAAAATTGGTTAAACTAATAATAACTTTTCTTTTTCGTTTTTATTTTCAGAATTTCAATGTTTGTATGAAAAAAAGTTAATTTTTCTTTATTTTTATATGAATATTCATCACTATTACTAGGACTATTTATCTATTAAATTAACATTTAAACTTTTTTGTATTTCATTTTCTACGTTAATGTAATATTAATATATTATTTTTAAGACTAAAATAGAGGTGAGAATTAAGCAATTATTTTCGTACTACATTTTTTTATTTGTTTTGTGTTGATTCGGAAATGTTTACAACCCAATGAGTATTGGGTTTAATAAATTATAAAAAACTAAGGTCAATCATCATTTTAAATTGATAAATTTGATATTTGCATTGTACTTATAAAATGCAACATAGAATGAAAATGTCAAGTGTTATTAATAAAACTTTTTGCTGATATTTTTGAAATATATATTTGTAAATATGCATAAGAATCGATATGATTTATTTACGTTCAAACAACATTCTGTCGCCTGAATGGTAAGAAAAATATATACAGGTATGTCACAGAATTCAATTCCGATCGAAATGCAATTTGTTCCGTAAATATTATTCCGACTAGGTACTATTGCAGGACACTGTGATCCATGGGATCTATTGTACCAGTTCCTGTATATCAGGTATGTCGCATTCAATTCAGTTCGAATTGATTTCGTAATTAGCTTCTACAGAAAACATAAAACGAAAATTTTCTTCGGAATGAAACCACTTTTAAAATTTAAAGTGATTACATTTTTCAATAATGTTTATGTTTTGATTCTTTTTTTACACACTAACAATTTTTAAAGTCTACTTCTCGGGTGAAATATAAGACATATGAAGAGAAAATGGTAATACATAGTACACATTTTATCTATATTAATATAATATTAAATGAAAAGCAGCTAAGCAGCAGAATTGGAATTTACTCCGGCGTGTGTTAAGGCTGCATACTACCTCCCTTATTATTCAATAGCTTACTTGATGTTGTAATGCGGAAGGCAACGCACAATAGGTATGTCATTATACGGGATCGTATATTCAGGAAAAACTAGCCTAGGTCTAGGAAACAGCAGCACAGGTTCCAAAGCACAAAAAACCTGTTTAACCTGGAAAATCGACACTTAAGTCGAATATTAGCGGATCTTTACTTAGTCAGTTCGAAAAGATGTCATATATTATGAGCTGTCGAAATATGGTCAAATATGCGACCAGGCAAGAGTATACAACTTTATTATCGACCTTATTTTACAAAAAATAATTTGAAATTTCGCTGGCATACGCTTCTCTTTAGAGAAATGTCTAAGTATAAGATGAGAAGTGAAATTTGCTGATTACTTATATTACTGTTTACATTTTTTTTAAAGACTTGTTTTCGTAAAAGTAGGTAATTATGTTTGTTTATTCATGGACTTTCAATATGACGTAAGCGAAATAATTATAATAATTTTTTTATATATTTTAATGCTTTTTATTACGTCAACAGGCTTTTAACTTCAAAAATAAATATACTCGAATTGCACTAAAAGAATAAATAAAAAAAATGCCTTTTCTAGACTGGGCTAGGCTAGGCTTTGAATGTTCTATTATTTTGCAATAATAAACGTTAACGGCAATGTCTGTTGGGTTATGCGTTTTCTTTTTTTTATGTGAATATGTACATTTCGCAGCACCCTGTTGTACAATGTAAACAAGGTATTCGTCAGCTGATTAGTATTTTTATGGCTGTCATAAGTTTTTGTTTATTTTGATTGCATTTTCTACTTTTTTTTTGTTCAAGGCGAATTTAAACATTCGCAATTTTTTTTTATCATTCACCATCGCTTGCCATTGATAAACAGACGCGGAAAAGTAAATCTTTAATTCGGTAGTTCTTCTACATTTAATAAAAATCTTTTTTCGGAAATAATGGAAAGCGAAACCAATATCGTACAATTTGCACCACTACAATCGTTTGTTAGTCCAACATTCTGGCATAAATTGGCTGAAATTAAATTGGATTTGGATCGTTTAAGTGATAAACCAAAACCTATTTATGGTTACTATACCAATAGACATGCTAAATCATGTCTAATCGAGGTGGATTACACAGCCTTTAATAGGTGAGTGAATAAGTCTGTTGAGTGCAATGTTAGGTGGTTTGCAGGGAAAGATTTTATTAATCTAATAAGTCTATCATGGTCTATAAGCTTACTAGTTCAGTAAGTCTATTATGATTATGGATCTACTAATCTAGTAAGTTTCTTATTACTAGAGTAGCAAGTTTACTATCATTACCATATAGCAGCCTACTTGACAATGCACCCAACAGAGATGTATTGACAAGAAAACAAAGAAAATGTTTTTTGTTTTGTTTTTATTTATGGAAATAACCTTGTAAAGAATTTCATCCATAAAAACTGATAAGGGAAATGCATCTACTAATGAGTTTCTTTGCTATTTATAAAATTTTAATTTAAAAAAAGTAATAATAATTAAACGATATTAACACCATTTCTGCCTTGGTGGCAAAGTTTCATCGTTAACAAGTTAATCAAATTAAAAATTAATGATTTCTCAAGTTTTGGAAATTCAGTTTAAATGAATAATAATAATAAGGAAACAATGGAAGCTAAAACCGTACTGGATTTTACCGTACAACAACATTTTTATATGTATGGTTTGTAAAGTTCATCTACCTAATAATTGCTTGATTAAGAGACTTTTGTTCAATGCCTTGTTCATACGACGACGTTTTTTTTTTTTTTGTAATTCGCACCTTCGTTTATAATTCAGCCCCCAATTATGAAATGAATTACATTTAATTTAAAAAAGCGTCAATGTTTATTGTTACTGAGTCTCAGTTTAGTTGTTAACATTTAGAACATAATTCTAACAAAAATCTAAATTTTCCACAAAAAGTTCCAGGGCAATTCGGGTTAAGGAAAGTTTTAGATGAGTTTGTTTTAAATTGACATTTAAAATCTGTATTTATTCATAAATTTAAACAGCATTGCACACAATGGCATACGAAAAACAATTTTTTTGAGTTCTAAAATAAATTAATAAATCAATTAAATAAAATATATCAATTTAAAAATTTAATAAATTGCTATATTTCGCTACTCCATTGTGTAGCATAGCACTTAAACAATATTTCCGGTTAATAGTTTTGCTGGTTAAAGGAATTGAATTTATATTCACACAATCAGAAATTTCAAACATAAAATTTAATAAATTTCGCTATATGTGCATAATAGCAAATTAATACCGAAAAATATTTAGTTTAAAGAAAATTTTAAATTTTATGACCAACTGAAATTGTACTAAAGAATTAAGATTCATTTTTTTATTGGCACAAATCGATTTTTTGTTTAAATTTATAATCAATTTTGTTTAATTAAGGAGTGTAGTACGATAATAAATTCGAACATATGCGCATACATACGTACTCAAAAGTGTTTTCTAATAAATTTTACTAATCTCTTTAAATCCTCTCTCATGTACGAGTTAACTGTATCTACAAACTTTTACTTCTGATTTGATTCTCACTCTCTATAAGTCACATCTAAATGTTAATAATGCGTTATGTTCAGCAATATAGTCTTAAATAGAACAGTGCTTCTTATGATAGTCTTTATGATACAAACCATTTTATACCTATGTTTTATAATTAATTAATTTTTCACTTTAAATGCTCCTAAAGAGAAAATTATTGATTTCTAAAATAAGATTTCCCTTTTTGCTTAAAAATGTCCTTGATATTTTAAAATTACTAAGTTAATTTTTTTCACAACAGTTTGTATCGAAAAAAGCTTTTTTTTAAATAATTTATCTGTTATTAGTTTTTTAGGAGTTTATAGACCGTTAATTGACATAAATTTTGTACTATTTGCTAAGCATTAACAATTAATTAGAACATACACGTTTAAATAAGTTAAGGTGAGAAATTAGACAGAGAAATACTTAATAAAAAATACATACATGGGAAATACATATACATATATTTGATACGTCCTACCATTACGCCCCTTGTTACCCTACTCTGTACTTATTTGTCTACAATTTTAAAGATTATTCTATAGGTTTGTTTTAATAACAGTTTCTTAATAGCAAAGTTAAGTTAATCGATGCTCTAAAGCCATTTTTAATAAATTCGAGTGTATGCTGATAGTCATTTTGAAGGCAAAGTTTGTCGTAACCAGTTCGACAAAAGATGCTGCCATCCAAGAGAATATTGTCACGTTTTTTCCTTTTAAATATGCTTATTAAATGGGTATGTAGATAACAGTTAAAATGAAATAAATCTTGTAATTGGTTTTTAATTAATAATTTTTTATTAACACAGTTTTGTGTTCCACTATTTGTAACCTTTTACAAACAATAACAATTTTTATTCTTAGTTATTCTCTCTGTTTACAACTTCGTAAACAACAATTACTCGCCAGGTCTTTCTACCTAAAGATCTTCCAATCAGATCGTTGTTACAACGTAGGTTCGATCACAACCTTTTCAACCAGAGTTTATCCTCACTAAACTCTCTCTTTACAATGAGTTCAAACCCATAACTCATTCGCTGAGTTCACTGTCCTCATAGATGTGCTTCTTATATGGCAGAGTAAACAATTCTTCGAAAGTTCTCGAACCTCTTGATATTTCATATAGATTCCATTTCATTTACTTTCATTTTAGTTCTTATAAAGCCATGCGAATGTAAATATCTACTTCTTTCAATTCCAGTTGTTTTGTTGTTGTTTGTTATTTATTTCTAGCCTGTTTTGTTGTTGCCGTTTATTTTTATTTACAACTAAGCCAATATAGCAGTTTTTGTAGCTTTTGTTTATTTTTTAGCAAAGTAATAAACGACAATGGTTCACAAACTTGATTTTCGTAACAATATGAATAAGGAGCACTATAACACTTGGGTGCAATTATAACCATGATCCCCTTGTGACCTTCCCCCTTTAAAGAAAAAAAAAGGGATCACTCAAACAGATCTCATACCAGCAAAAGATAAGCCACAATGATTCAATAAGGATTGTAACAAAAAATTTTTTAAACTAGCAAAGGGATTCAAAAGTTTTGAATTCCATACGTTACATTCCAAGTTCCCCTAAAGTTCCAATTCTAGTTTATTCTCTTCCACATACTACAACGATCATTATTATTATCATCACCAGCAGATCTGAAACCATAATGGTGGATACACTATGTCTACCTAAACATTTTCACCTAAACATATCAAGAACCCCAAATTCACACAATATGTGTTTCGCTGTGACCGATGTAAGAAATTGCGTAAGGATTTTCAAGTCAGGCCTGCCATGCTTGGTAACCTCAGAACGACGCCCAAATTGCGGACTGATATCCGCCCTAGAGTGGCGAAGTCCCCTTTGAGCATTCCAGCATCTGGTAATTTCCAAATACTTCATTAGATTGAGAATGGTAGTGAGTGGTGCTGCATAGCAAAGTTCCGAACCGATATAGGGTATCATGGAACTCTTTCTGGCCAATGCATCCGTTCATTTCCATCTATTCCACAGTGTTCAGGTACCCAAAACAACTATACCTTATTTCCAAGCGAAAGCTTTTGCAACGTATTGTCCTAATATTTGACCAGTCTAGATGTCGTACCATTCGACAGCTTGGCTATCAGAGAATATATTAATAGTCATACCCTTGAGCCAACTGTCCAGGTCAATCTCCGCACATAAAGCAATGACCATGATCTCAGCCTGGAATATACTTAGTAATCTTCCCAGTAGTATCGAAAAGTCTCGGCTGGGTCCATGAACGCTAGCACCGACACAGTCATTCATTTTCGTGCCATCGGTATACTAGTTTAGAACAAACTCACTCTGAACTAAGGCTACGTTAGACCACAATCCCGTGGCGATAATCACGTTCAACTTGTGACTTACTTATGTTTAAATCATGCCTGCTTCCTCTAAATTAAAGCCATGATTCAACAACTTCTTTTGTCTTGTAAGCTTTTGCTAGATAGTAAGTCTAGATGCATGATGCCGACTTCGGTTTACATTTAATTCACTAATAAATAAACCAGCTCTTAATTTTTTCCATTTGTTCTCGCTTAATTAATTTATTTTTTTCTTAGTGCAATAAATATTTAACATTGTCGTGTTCTAAGTATTCATTGTCTTATTTCGAGATTTCTGTAACAGATTAAAAAAAATTAATTGTTGTAATTATTTTTGGACAAAAGTGCCAAAACAACAACGATTACGTCAAACACGATAACATACCATCTACAAAGCTAATACAATATTAATATATACGTTCATACATATTAAAAATAATTAAAATTGTTTGCATTTATCAATTTTAGTAATTTTACTCCGCCTAAGTTTTGTTTCAAATCACATGGTACCATCTATAATAAAAACACTATTGAAGAATTCAAAACTTGTGATAAAAATGAGCTGCTAAAGAAAGAGGGCCTTAAACTTTTACAACAATTTCAAGATGAGGTCACAGTCGATGATCCAAGTTTATTGGCTAGATTTTTTATATTATCGTTTGCCGTAAGAAAGATTACTTTTATAAATATTTTATAAATTTATTTTATTAAAACTATATTTAAACATTTATTTATTAATAGGATTTAAAAAATCATAATTATTATTATTGGTTTGCATTTCCCTGTCCAATAACTGCAACATTTAGTTTAGAGAAACCTTCATCAAAATTGGTAGATTCACGTGAAAAGTTTGACAGTGTACAGGAGACATTGAAATTGTGCCCTAATGGTATTTTACAGAATTTCTTTGTACTGCAGGCTTCAACGATAAATCGAAAATTTTATACTTTAAAAGATTTTCTGAGTACTTTTAAAGTTATAGAAAATTTGCAGTTGGACGAAATGTATTTTTGTTTTCCCGATAATAGTGAATACATACAACCATCTTGGTTAATGCGTATATATGCAGCATTTCTATTTTACAAGTGGTAAGTTGTGGAACAAAGTATTGTAATAAAAAAAATCTATCATTCAAATTTTATGTCATTTTCAGTCCTTTCTTGGTAGGCAGTAGCGTTAAATTTTTGGGTCTACGCTATGGCAATCATATGAATATTGGCTTTAGTTTAATTTGGCATATTAAACAAAAGAAAGCTTTAGACTTAACAAATGTAGACGAATTCAAATTTGTGGGTTGGGAATTTAATAAAAATCAAAAGCCTCAGCCACGCATGGTTTCCATGAGAGATAGCATGGATCCTGAAGTGTAAGTGTTGATTATTTACTTTTAATTAATTATTTTTTCCAATTTTGTTTTGTTTTGTTTATTTTATACAATTTAGCTTAACTGAAACTTCAATTAATTTAAATTTAAAACTAATGAAATGGCGTTTATTGCCTGATCTTAATATGGAAGTAATTAAGAATTGCAAATGTTTATTATTTGGAGCTGGCACTTTGGGGTGTGCTGTAGCTCGTATGCTATTGGGTTGGGGATTTAAATATATAACATTTGTGGACAATGGCAAGGTTAGCTTGGCAAATCCAGTGCGTCAATATCTTTATACATTTGAAGATGCTGCCAAAGGCAATGTTATGAAAGCTGATGCAGCCTCTGAATGCTTAAAGAAAATCAATCCATCCACGGTAAAATAATAAAACTGAAAGTAAAGCTCTGTTCAGACAATGGTCAGATCTAACAATTTTGCTGACAACTATCTGACAATGGAAAATTGTCACCACAATTATATTGTCAGTTCTCACAATTGGAAGACATTTGTCAGAAATTCTTTCAATCACGTTATATGTCGTTGTCAGATGTTAAAAACCGGGCATCTGACACACACGGTTGTAAAACATTTTTAGTACATTTTTCTGAAAATTTTGTTAAATCTGACAATCGTATAAACAGGGCTTAATTCAGTTTTTAATATTAATTTAATATTGAAATTGTTGTTATAGATTTCAGCTGGTCACGTTATGGAAATACCCATGCCGGGTCATACAGTCGGTGAATCATTGAAACAACAAACAGAAAAGGATTTAAATAAAATTCAAGATTTGGTAAAAGAACATGATGTTCTATTTTTATTAACAGACTCAAGGGAAAGCCGCTGGTTGCCTACGCTATTGGGAGCAGCTAATGAAAAGGTAAGCGTGCAAGTAGAAAATAAAAAAATTCAATAATATTACTTTAATTACTTAATTTTTCTCTCGTTAGATTGTCATCAATTCAGCCTTAGGTTTTGATAGTTACTTAGTACAGCGTCATGGTTCATCTAGAAAAGCTGATAAGGCTGGTGGTGACGAAGTCAAATCTGAAGTATTAGTGGATAATTTAAAATGCGTTCCAGGAAATCAATTGGGCTGCTATTTCTGTAATGATGTTACAGCACCCGGAAATGTAAGTTTTTATTTTTCAACAATTTTACTTATTTTTTCGTTCTCAAATACACTTAAACCTATAATAGTTAAACGATTTATTTATAATAGTATTAAAGCATAAAAAACAATAGCAAACTTTTTAGGCACATTCATATTCAAATCTTGAATATTTTTCGAAATTTGTACATAAAACATCACCCATTTGCAAGTGATCAACGCCCGTAACATGCATATGTAAACCATTTATGCAGGTGACCTTAAAACCAACCAAGTTTTGTAATACATTTGGCATACGATAAGCATAACTACAGAAATTATAACCATCGACAGCAGTTAAAAATTCTTTTTCGGTAAAGGCTATGGCAAGTTTAAATTGTTGATTGAAGACAAATGGAAAACCGCCATGACGTTCTTCTGGGCCAAATCTAAAAGCAAAAACAAGGAAAAAAAATATTCAGTTAAAGACCATTTTTTTTGACGTTATTAAAACAAACTTACTCGAAGTTTTTATTATGACTATTGCGCACCACTACTTTCTGATCAAATCTTACACTAAAATGAAAATCTTCCCGCTTTGTATCCGACTCCATAAATTTTATAATAAATTGTCCCTTTTTATTATCAAAACATCGAGCTGTTATAACAATAACATGTCCAGGACTAAATAATATTGGTGCATCATTACTGAAAGCCTTAAAATAATCCGATGTATGTATAGCTGGCCAAGGATTTGGAAATACTGTACGATGATCAATTTGCTTAATTACTTGTATTTGATCGCGTAACTCTAAAGATCTTAAGGATTCTAATGGCAAGCGGTATTTAAAAGTACAAAATGGTCGGCTATTTATAGAAATATGAAATTTCTCTTCACATGCCAGTATATAAATCATAAAAAAATCACCCGATGTTATGGGATTTGGCAAAGAATAATTATCAATATTTTTCACTTCCTCTTCTCCCCATACTCCATTGATGCGTGCATTTCTTACAATGCAATCATCTCGAAAATATACCGTCATTCGTAAACCAATATCAGCATTAGGATTTATAATAGACTTGGCTGTTGCTAAAGAAAAATTAAATCTGAAAAAAGAAAAAAAATCACATAAAATATAAAAGAAATGTTTTTAAACCATTTAGTTAGTTAGTCTCCTTCGTTCCCTTCTGCACTCAATTATTACCAGCCTTGACTTGACATAGTGTCCCGTCAACATCAAGAGTGCCAAATGACTATCCACGTAGATAGTTACCTCAGAACTCTTCTAATCGAACGCCACAACCAGACTAAATGGCTTGAGAATTCTAAGAAAATACGGCAACTATTATATGGTCTATATGATCCCTTGATATCAGTTTCTGACTCCCGCCCAGTGCCTAGGGTCCGTACGTAAAGACAGCCCAACCTTCATTACACATGTCTGCTTCAACCTAGAGGTTGCTATTAGGAATTTCGACACGAGGTATGGCCCCGACGTAGTCCATAGGGGCGCACAAAGATCAAGTTCTGGTACTTGCCAGTGAGAAAACGGATGTTATTCTGACGACACGGGGTCACATACCGCTTGAAATCGACATGTAGATGAGCGATACTCCCCTGGTCACGCGAAAATATTTAAAATATTATATATAAAATACAGAAAAATATTTGGGAGTAAGGCTCGAATGCAGACTCACTCATTAGGTTCAGATACAGTATGCGGTCAGAAGGTGACCGAGGTGACGTACATGCTGATTAGACTGATGGTAAATATCGGTGAATCTACACAGAGCAAGAGGAGACTGATTATTGCTACCACAAACTCGATATTGATGTATGGCAGTCAGATTTGGGAAGATGTGCTGACGACAAAGACCAAGCGCAAAGTTTAAGAGACAGTGTGGTGCACGACGGCACTTAGAGTAGCTTCGGCCTACTGTAAGGCTTTAGGTGCAGCAGTTTTCGTGATAAGTGGAGTAATTCCCATAGACTTAATGTGTTTTGAGCAAGCGAGCATGGGATTCTAAGAATGGGAGCCACGGTATTAGTGCCGTTGAACTGAGATCCCAAACCATGAGATGCTGGCCAATGGACGGCGGGACTAACTAACTACTAACTACTTTTTAACTTAGCTTTTCTTGGGCCACGGATATTTTCGAAGTTATTTGTACCGCATGTGGAAAGTAGGAGATCCAGGTTGCATTTCTGCGAGTCGGATAATGATGACACTGAGCACACATTCTTTAACTGCACAAGGTGGCATACTGAAAGGGCCAATTTGAGGCAGCAGATTGGTGATTTCGATCCAGATAATCTGGTGAGCAAAAAGCTCGAGGGCGAGAACGGATAGAATGTAGTGAGGTTGTATACAGAATGCCTACTGCGGAAGAAGAAACAAGATATCGATAGACAGTAACGAAACGAGACTCAGGAAGATGAGCCAATAGAATGAACCTGAGTTTAAATATGGCAAACCCAGAAGTGGGTGAGCGAAAAACGGTCATTATGAGGACACCGTTCTGGGCCTTCCTGAAGTAATACAAAGGGCGGACCCGGGAAGGAACTCTCCCCAGAAGAGGAGGAGAGGTTGTTTTAGTAGAAACACCACTGAACGCAGTCGACGACGGTCACGCAGTCGACGGCGGTCATTTTTAACACTACCTCATGCGCCAAAAAAAAGTATACACTGGTGCATATTCCTATAAACGCACTTAATTTTTTTCTGTATTTTTGTTATATCTTTGTTGTTCTCATCCAAAAGCAAAATTTAACTATTTTAATGAGAGACAACTTAACGGTACTTTTTAAAAGTAAACAATTTTTTTCTTATTTTTGTTGTTTGCCTTAATTATGCGATCAAATGTTTTTGGTGCTATTTTAAGTGGAAGATTTGTATAAACGCACACTCGTAATTTGTTTTTAAAAAAGTGACCAAAAATAAAATATTATCAATTTTAGTTTTCTTTTTTTAACCAAAGGTACGTTTCTAATAGTAATATCTCAATTTACTGTAACTTTTCCTATTTTAATCAATAAATTTCATCACTTTTAAAGATGCCTAAGGGAACTTTTTTGTCCGATCAAGAAAAGAATCAAATTAAATTTTTTCACGACCAAGGATTCTCTAATAGAGAAATTGGACGTAAAATCGGTCGTTCGGAAAGTGTGGTGCGAAATTTCTTTAAGAAAGGTCAAAATTATGGAGTTTGCAAATCAACTAAGGGTAATACAAAACTAACAAGAAGACAACTTAATCTAATAAAACAAGAAGCAACCCGCAACAAATTCCATACAAATAAGGAATAAATTAAATCTTCCTGTGACTTCCAAACACGTTGCACACATTTTACGAAACGATGAAAACATAAAATGGAAAAAGTCGAAATGTAAACCAATGCTAAAAAAACACCATAAAGAAAATCGTCTAAAATTCGCAAGAAAATATATGAAATGGACAGATGAGTGGAAAAAAGTAATTTTCTCTGACGAAAAAAAATTTAATTTAGACAGTCCAGACTCATACTCATGCTATTGGCACGATTTGAGATCTAAAAATGTTCGGATGTCAAAACGTAATTTCGGTGGTGGCAGTGTTGTGGTTTGGGCAGCGTTTTCTGCAGTTGGCAAGTCGAAAATTTGTTTTGTTCCGACAAAAATGAATAGTTCGATTTATAACGAACTGTTGGAAGATGCTCTTCTCTCTTTTATGGACGAAAAAATGGATGAAGATTGCATTTTCCAACAAGATAATGCTGCAATCTATGTTTCTAAGCAATCGAAATCTTGGTTCAATGAACATGGCATTCCTTTGTTGGACTGGCCGCCTTGTAGTCCGTACTTAAACCCAATGGAAAACTTGTGGGGATACATGGCCCGTAAAGTTTATGCAAATAATGCCCAGAATGAAGGCATAAAGACTGTGACAGAGCTGAAACTAAGAATTAAACAAGTCTGGGAGGAAATTGATTCCGATCTGCTTAAAAAATTAGTGGAATCAATGCCAGACCGTATTTTTGAAACAATCCATAACAAAGGATCATCCTCCACACATTATTAATAATGCTACAATGGCCCAAACATTAAAGTGCGTTTATAGGAAAATACCCTTAAAAATGGCTGTTAATATCGAAAATTAAGTAAAAAAAAAATAATTAAAGTACAAATGAATTTTTTTTGTAAACAATATTTTAAGTGAAGTCTTAACTAATTTAATACACAAATTTATAGCCCCCTAAATATTTTCTTGTTTAATTTTTACCTTTTTTTAAAAAAAAAAAGTAGTGTGCGTTTATAGGAATATGCTCCAGTGTAGTAGGCGAGGAATGTGAAAACCGTGTGAAGATCTTAATTAGGTAGGGAATAACGTTGCTCTATAATTTACTCCTATTATATATATATATATATATATATATATATATATATATATATATATATATATATATATTAATTCCCATAACATTCCATGAAGGAACACGGTGACTTCTCACAGTCAATGAGCTGCACCCGATTCTATTTACAGTTTAACGCCGTCTCCGAACGGCAAATGCATTAGAGAAGTTTTCAATAGTAGTAATACTCATAACCAGTTACTAGCTGATGTTATGAGGTGATACCGCTGTTGAAAACACTTTTGCTTTTTACAGATGGTCTGGCCTGGTATTGAACCGAGGACCTTCTGGTTGGTAGGAGGGTGTCTTACCTATCATACCACAGCGGCACACAATTTCCGCCCATTATAAATTACTTCTTGGAGATGGTCGGCCAATGGAGAAGGTATTGAGTCTACTTAGACTACATGTGAGAAAGCTTATAGGGGTCATAACTGGCCATTGTGCTCTTGGAAGACATGCGAAAAGGCTAAGTATCCGCTATAATGATTTCCGAAGAAGCTGTAATTACGAAGAGAATTCTACGGAACATCATCTCTGCTTTTGATGGACTGAGGCTGTTTTTACTTGCACGAAGAGATTCTACGACAAGCACCTTGCTACAGGCGATTTGGATAATATCCACCTTTGGCACGGGGGGTATATTTTGTAACAAAACGGGACCTGCTCTTGGACACATATGAGCCCACCACGCGGCTGTCTAGTAAACCTAATCTTAAGCACAACTTGCTTTAAAATGTATGTCGTGGTGTAGGCCATGATCGATTTATTTGATTATAAGTCCAATTTCTCTTACAGTTTGACTAGGTTTTTAAACTTGAATTTGTCTTGTTAGGTCGTTTGAACTCATTAAGGCATTTATTATTGTTAATAATCGAAATCTAATTTTTACCTATTAGTTATTAGTCATTTGTTTTAAATTATTTCTTATCAATTATTTACATGTTTCCTTATCAGATTATACGTACCGGGAAGCACCATCAATAGTTTTAGCCACAATTTCTAAAGCATGGCCAAATTCAAGGTGATGAGCTAAATTGCCAGCAAATTCCGTTAACATTTTGTTTTAAAATTCTCGTTAGACCAATATTGCTTTACTTTTATTAAAATTTGGTCAAAATTTTTATTTTGACTGACTTTATAGAGCTTAATTCAATTAATTCACTTGATTTACACCTTTGGTCTTATAAAGTAAACTCTTAAGTTTTCAAAAAACATTCAATTGTCACACGCAATACTCCGTTTCGATATAACGTTTCGCCGGCGTTGTTTTGTTTCGCTGCCAATCTCTCTATTCAGTGCGAGAGCGTTTAGTTGCAGCGAATGTTTAGAGCACAACTAACGGAACGATTTCTGAAGAATGAAATACGAGTATAATTAATATCTTTTTGTATTTTCTGGATGTTAAGTATGTGTATGTGTATGAGTTTCTGTATAAAATAAATTTTAAAAAATTCTTTACGATCGTTTTGTATTCACGTTAGTCTATCAATATATTTTAATACCACTTTATTATATTTTATTGTTGATATTGTTGCTTATGCTTTTTTTTATATTTTATCAGTTAAAGAAGTATAAACATTTTGAAATTTTATCTAATCGCTCTGTTCTGCTTGCTGCCACCACTTAACAAAAAGAAAAAGGCAAGAAATTTATTTAAAAAAAATAAATAAACAACGCAGAGTTCAAATTTTTTTGAAACCGAATTAAAATAGTAAATTAGACAAGAAATATTTGTTTTAAACTATTTTGTTGTTATAAGTTTGTTTTTCTTTTATTTTTAACAAACTGCACGTTCAAGTAGACGAGTTTCCACTCGCTTTCGATAAATGCACTTCAACTTGCATTCGATTCAATACTAAGTCTGGAAATAGAGTCAAAGTGTGCGTTAAACTATGAATTTCATGTCGTATTTGTTTTGATAAAATAAGTTTTTTCTTTTCATTGCCCGTGTTCTCACACTTCTTAAAACCCCTTTTCATGTATTCTTTTAATCGATTCTCTTTAGATACGAGTGAGCCGTGTTGTCCTAAAATAATATTTTTGGGGGGACATAATCGATAACGTCACTTTGGTTGTAATATTGAAATGCTTAAAAAGTAAGAATATTTTAAGTACACTAAGGTCACAAACTCAGTCGAGAACTTAATATTAAACAATCTGATGTGAAACACATTTATCTACAAAGAGACACCTGCAATGAATCCCCGTTTAAACTTGTATTAGATAAGGATATCTCTCCTCATTGCTATTAAACGTTGCCCTGGAGTGTTTTTAACAAAGAGTCCTATCCATGCTAAGAGGCATAATCTAGGGATTTACCACAAGGCTGAAAGACCTTGACAACGACGATGACACAGACTGTGCTACACGCGAGGAATGCTAAATTGTACGAAGACAAGCGTACAGAGCATGATTACAAATAAAGATCCCAAAAACAAAGGAAAGTTTCATTCTTTCGATATCTCGGCATCATCCTTACAATGTCCGGCGGTTTCAGTGCTGACATACGAAACAAAATTATCCGCTTTCTATATGATCTTGCGAAAACACTCATTGGACGCTGATAAATCTTTGGCAGAGGTGATTCTTCCTTTATTTCTAGACTCACCTGGCCCAGATTGGATTGGTGTGGTGTCTATTCTCATGTGGCATTATGGGTAGACACGCGCAAAGGCTGCGTCTACCAGCGAATGATTTCTGTCGAGGTTGTAGATCGATTGAGGAAGAGAAAAGTGTGGCCCATTTCATTTGCCAATATCCGTCTCTAGCTAGACGTAGACTGGTCACACTTGGCTCGACCTTTCTCGAGAGTTTATCGGAGCTATCGATAATTGATGTCGGGCTTATAGCCCGATTCATTAAATTGTCGGGCTGGTGGTCGGTACGGTGATCTCGCTTTATTTGTGGTATCAAAACGGGCCGCTATATGTGCTCAAGTGTGCCTTGTCTCAGCGAAGCTGCCACTCCCTCCTACCTAACCTAACCTATATGATCTTTCTTTCCATATGATCCCCTAAAAATCGTTATGAGAATAAATAATAATAATCCTAATTAAGATTGTATTTTGGATTTGCGTCGTTTCGATTCGCGTTGTCAATACTTCGATTTATGCCATTGTAGTTTGCATCGTTGCATCTGATCTTTATACCCGGTTCTAAAAGTTTATAACTGCTGACACACATCTGATACCATTCAATAAAGATTAATAGTAATTAAATAGCACTGTATTCAGTAAAAACATTAGAACAATCGAGTCTGAGGATTTGAGGATAAGCAAAAAGTGATCTGGTGTTGCGTTACATTTCAGTGGAAATGACCATATGTAGTATTAACATAAACAATGCTAGGATAGAAATATTTATTTAAAACCATAACTACCATATTAATTTCTTCTAAAAATATATCGCAAAAGATAATCTAGTAACTCTTGACTAAAGCTCGTTAAACTGTTGAAGAAAGCAGGCCAAAATATAATGAAACCAATATTAAGTGGTAGTCAGTCAGTCGTATAAATATATCGTCGAATTGTCATTTAAAATCAAAAAGGCTGTTAAGCGGCAAAAAATTCAATATCGATTTTTTGATTAAATGTGATATATATTGACTAATTAAATTATTTTCAATCAGAAAGTCGATTTTGAATTTTTATCGCTTATTGTCTTTTGGTTTTTAAGTGACAATATGATTTTGTTCGAGTACACATTTTCGAAGAAAATCACAAAAATTTAAGCACTTTATTAACTTTTTATTGTGGAATTTTACTTATCAGTAGCTATAAAAATTAAAGTTAAATTGGAAAACTATGCAGATTATTTCCAGATTTATTTTTGTGATACTAAATGAGGGCCAAATACTACACAACTCTGACTCTACTCGCGTCTGGCATATGTTTACACAGTGTTGCCAATTTAGTGTCGTTCGCGATATTTTGAGCGCGTTTCAACTACCGAAAAGTCGCTGTTTTCTCTTTAGGGCTTTTTAAAAAACGCGCTAGGTTAGTGCTGTTCTATTTGCAATTTTTGTAAGAAATATAGTCACTAAATTCAATGAACTCATTAATTCATAAAAATTATGAACTTTAAATGCCTCATACTGTGAAAATTACGTTATTTCAGATAATATTTGCGCGAAAATTGAAAAAAATAATGTGTTTTTAAACGTGTCTCAAATCTAATGGTCCATTATTCAAGATTTATAAGTTATTTTAAAATAGAAGAAAATATATATTTTGAAAGTGAAAGCTAGAAATTTTAATTATTTGGTTACAATACTAAACTTGCTAATTGTTATTACTAGACCTTTTAAAGATCCCAAGGAGATCATAGTGCCATAACATCTAGCTCTACAATGATCTAATCTGGCTCCAATTTATTCTATGGGAATAACTTTCAGATTATATCACGTTGCTTCTCGTTCAATCTGCCTTCTCCAGAAATGGGCTGGACTTCCGATTCTTCTGCTACCCTGCGAGTTTCATTCAATGGTCAATTTCGATGTCGTAGTTTGGCTTCTTCAGAGTGTGCCTAATCCATTTCAAATGTCTTCTCAGAATTTCCTTTATTACAAGAACTTGGTGTGGTGGGGTTGCTTCTTGTTGCAGAGGCTTATAAATGCCTGAATGGAATTGACATCAATCACAGCCGTATTTCATAACTCGCAACCATAAAAAATATACCAAACACAAGTTAAACATGGCAATTTTCGTTTATGGAGAGCTATGTGGAGAACACCCTATATCATTCAGTCGGCCAAAAGATTGGCTAGCTAGGTTCAATCCGTGCCAAATATCAGCACTGGAATGGCCTGACGTCGTACGGATAGCAAAAAGACGGAACATCTCCAGAATTCTGTTTCCAATTCGAAAGATCATTGTATGGGTTTTTTCTGCCTGTATAGAATCCAGCTTTCCTTGCATTTCGCAATGTCTGTGAGCCTGGTGATAGATATCGTCTGAGCAATCTAGGTTTTCTAACTTTGTGTTAGTCTTCAGGCTGTACCACGTTGCAACACACAATCGAGGACAACGTTAAACAGCAGTGGAAAAAGAACATAGTCTTGTCTTACAATAGCTCTGATAAAGGCTCTGCCATCTAACGTTTTTTTTCAACTAGTGCTTATTTCGTAAATGGTAACACTTAGCTCATGTCTGATTTGTTAGTTTTATCCTTCCACTGAACGAATGTGGTTGTGTATACGCTTGAACAACGCTGGAAAATATTACAACATTACTTTGAAAATCATGGTAATGTTGCAGATGAAGCCCATTTTGATCTTGGCGGGTATGTAAACAAGCAAAATTGTCGCATTTGGGGCACAGAAAACCAAGATGAGTCACTGTTTGGTGCGGATTTTGGTCTAGAGTCATAATTGGACCATTTTTCTTCGACAATGAGCAAGGAGTGGCCGTTACAGTCAATGGCGATCGTTATCGGGCCATGTTGAACGAATTTTTGTTTATAAAAATTGAAGAGGAGGATATTAGCAACATTTGGTTTCAACAGGACGGCGCAACGTGCCACACAGCCGAAGCTACACTCGATGTTTTGCGTCCTGTTTTTGAAGATCGCATTATTAACCGCAGAGCTGATGACGTTTGGCCACCTCGAAGCTGCGATTTGACACCGTTGGACTATTATTTGTGGGGTGCCGTCAAAGATAAGTGTTACGCCAACAAGCCAGAGACAATTGACGCTTTAAAGGACAATATTCGAGAAGCCATTGGTGAAATACGGCTGCACACAATCGATAATGTGCTTAAAAATTGGACCGATCATGTAGGCTACTGCATGGCCAGCCGAGGCAGCCATTTGAATGAAATTATTTTCCATTATTAACCGGAAGGATTGTACTTTCAAATAAAAAAAGAAATTTGAGAAAATATTCAGTAGTTTTTTTATAGCATTTTCAAAAAAAAAAAAAAAAATATTTGGCGGACCCTATAGATATTTTCCTTATGTTACAACTGAACCCGAAAATTAAGAAAAAGTTCTTAAGTTGTTTTGTTCTAAATCATTTTTAATTTTGTCTTTTAAACAACAATTTGAATAATAGTTTTTTTACTATTTCAGCATACTTTTCTGTTTTTAAATATTATTAACACTTTTTACGGCGCGGTTTGATTACAAATAGTTACATAAATTATAATTGAGCGCTTTTTAGCGCCTTTTGAGTAGGAGGTCTGCGCATGTTGATCATAAAAAGTTAGCAATACTGTGTTTACATTAGTTTTTGTTTGTTGTATGTCTTTCTCTCTCTCTCTCTCTCTCTCTCGTGAAGAGAGAAGACTTTTAGACCAGGGGTTGACAGAAAGGGAACATACTTAAAACGTGAATGTAGTAGTGAGTAGTATGTGTTCAGCGTCTACGTAGCACCACGGCAAAATGTTAGTAAGAATTTTAATTTGGTGTTTTTAAAATATAAATAAATTTAGTAATTTATTAAAGAAATTTTCCAGTTTATTATCTTTCTATTTTGAGAAGCCGAACAATAAGAAATTAATTTTTTTGTCACATTTTTAAAATAAAGCTGAAAATTATTTAAAAATGTATTTAATCTCTTGTACGCTCTTTGGAATTATGTTGACGTTCGATTCGCTTGCCTGTGAATAGCAGAGGATGATCGTCCCCAAAGCATCACGTGTGCGGATCATAGATTTAAGCATTGTTTTCTATTTTCATTAAAAAAAGCTTTAAAAAGCTTTGTTTTTTAATAATGAATGAAAACGGATTGCCATGTATATGTTTTTGGACAAGTTAATGTGATATTTAAATTTATCTTAATCGTATCTTTTATTTTAATAAATTTCTTTAAATAAAAACGAGTATGTCATTATGTGTGTATGTACTTACCTTTTTTATTTGTTTAGTCTCTTAAGGATCGCACTCTGGATCAACAATGTACTGTCACACGTCCGGGTGTTTCAAATATTGCTGCCAGTTATGCTGTGGAACTTCTAGTGTCGCTACTACATCACCCGCAAAAAGAATTGGCGCCAGCATACTATGCAGCCAATGCTAATGGTAGAACTAATAAAACACCAGAAGGTATAATGGGTATTTTGCCACATTCCATTAGGGGTATGTTAAGTAACTATGAAAACATTTTGCCGGCAACAGAAAAGTTTACACAATGTATTGCATGTTCAGAGGTAATGTGATAGTTGAGATTTTTATTACGTATTATGTTACAATATTGCTTAATCTCGTATCATTACAGAAAATTATAAATGCTTTTCGCACTAAAGGCAATGACTTTTTGTTCAAAGTATTTGAGTCTTCTAAATATTTAGAAGATTTGACTGGTATTTCTGAATACAGAGAAATAAATAATGAGGTAAATAAAAAATACTTTTATTTTATATATCACACAAGTCTTACAATTTTTTTAATCAAATATATACGTTCTATTTCTTATGTTTTTTTTTACAGATTATTGATTTTAATGACTCTGATTTGGAATTGTCGGATGACTAAATACAGCTGTTTTAATTGGCAACTGAATTACTTAGAATGGCAATTTATTTTGCATTTATGTATTAAACAAATCATTCTTAACATTTCTAAGCTATAACGTAGATACTTATGTACGTTTGCATATTTATACATATATTTTCTTACATTAATTTATATTTTTCTAAATTCTTATGTATGCATCTCTATTAAAGCTTTTCTATGTTTAAAGTGGCTTCAAAAGTTTAAGCTGAAATTAAAATAAATAGCTTGTTTTTACGTGTCATATGACGACATACTTTTTTTTTAATAGTTCCTAGACATCCTAGCCATCCCCCGTATTATATAATCGGTAAGAATTAATTAAACTCCTTGAAATGGCGAACTTCAAACAGCATCGTAACTTTTAGGCGAAATGTAATTGTCAGAACGTGCCGCCTACTTAATAGCATTAATTTTTCAATTTTATCTGATACCCAAATAGCCATTTTTACAAAGGCATCATGGCAGCTAAAACATGTAAACGAATTTTTTTTAACATTTTTGTTTATGAATATCTTATTAAAAAAAAATAATAAAAATCAAATTAATATCACGAATTAAAGATATTTCTTCACAGATTTTAAAACAAAAGAAGTATATTTCTCTATAAGATAAGGCGTACGTACGTATTTTACTCTTTAAGGCACTTATAAAAAGTTTATGACACATTTTCTTACTTTTTTTCCACTGCCTTATTTCATGAAGTACAAATATTTTGCAGTTTTGGCTACATTAGACATTCTTCGAGTTCTTAATTTTACTTTAGTCCAACATTTTTCCATTGGATGAAGTTTGAGGCAATTTGGTGGATTATTTTTTTTAACATACCTGACGTCATTTTTGTTGAACAATCTCACTGTTTCGTAGGAGTAACGGATAGTCGATAAATAAGGTCAGAATCTTGATGACGTAGAGTAAAGTTGTACAAGCTTTACTCTAAAGTTGTACAAGCTTTACTCTAAAGTTGTACAAGCTTTACTCTATATCATCATCATCTACGTCAGGCATCAAACGTTTTTCAAAGAACTCATTTTCTGTACATTTGCCAGCTCAATATTTCTTTCACGTTAAATGGCTTGGTGGATTGCTCAATGCAAATTACTTGCTAGACAGAGAGCTTGTTTGCAGAATTTTCTAACCTATAATTCCACAAATACTGTGCACTATTGACACTAAGAAATAATAATGTTCCGAACAGTTACTCGAGATTTTTCTGTTAGCCTTTGAATAGTTGCAAAAGAGGCATTTGGATAAGTTAAAATATAGTCAACAAAATTTTTACATTGTTTTTGTAACTTTCGCTTTTAAGTAAAGATATGGTAGGTATTTATATTTTTAATTTTAATTAAGGAATTTTATAAGTAATGGTACTTTTATTCATTTTTTGTTTTGATCAGAGTACTCGCGCTTGAATTATTAACCCGAAATAACCCACGATTACCATATGGTAGCGCAAAGTATGCCGTTACATTTACACGATTAAAGAAAAATGTTGTTTTATGCAGAACATTTGTGGGTTCCCGAAAATATAAGACTTTTGTTATGTTAGTTCAATTAGCGAAGTTATCGCGTGTCCAATTGAGCACGTCAGTAAGTGTACGCATTTAAAATTACTTTTTCAGTCAATTTTAAAAAAATGACAGTAATTGGTGGTTGTTGAAATGCTCACATATATCTTAAGGAAAAACGTTTCCAAAAATACTTTCACTTTTATAGGAGAACCATAGTTAGCATGCAGAATTGCTAGTTTTCCCATTTTCCGCAAAAGCGTAACCATGGATAGAATAATGGACTTAATTTTTATGCTCAGGAAGTCTAAATAAATAAGTATACATGTTTTCAACAATCTATAAGCCAAAAAATTTCTAGGCATTATCGGACAAATAGTTTTTACGAGCCCCTAAAGAAAATGTTCACAATTTCTCAAATTGGACAAACTTGGAGGCTAAGGAACATGTCTACATAGTGATGATTTTTAATTAATTTTTTAATAAATTAATTCATTAATAAACTTGTGTTTGTTGGCGTAACCATTTAATCAAAAATTATTTTTCACTAAATAAAATTTTGATCTATAAGTTCGTTGAGCACAGTAGTAATTTATAAAAAAATTTCTACAAATTGGAAGTGTTTCTAAAGCGTATTCATTGCTAATGGAGACTTGCCAAAACGTACTTTAATGAAACGTAATTAATAACTAGTTAAGAGTTTGAAAGATCGGACAATCTAACAAAACATCCTTTAGTCCTTTAATAAGCTGTAAATTGTAGTGTTTATTACTTAACTAAAAAGCGAAGGCCCTAGTAGCTAGACCTAGTATGTATGTATTTGTATTTTTAAACATTTACTTTGCAATAAAGAAAGAAAAAATATTTTTCTATTAAATTAATAAAAAAGAGCGTCGCTATCTCCCCGACGGGGAATTGAACCCCGGTCTCCCGCGTGACAGGCGGGGATACTAACCACTATACTATCGAGGATGTTACGATTCAGGTGGAAATTTGAACTCAAAGCCACAGACTACTTAATAATCTTTAAGTGAAAAGCTTTTCATACAAACAAAAAAGCTTTTTTAAGCAATGGCCCTTAAGCTGTAAAAATTATTAGCAACACAATAAATAAATTAAATTTGAAATGTAACGTTACATCCAGCGTGGCTGTTTAAAGAATTTAGTATAACTTTATCCTTGAGAAATGAAACGAGACAATTTATTCGAAAAAATTGCAAACATTTTAAAACATGTACGAGGCGAACAATCACAAACAAATGTGAAAATCACATTTATGACAATTAGCAACATTGTTTTACCTCTTGTATACTTGACAATGGAACGAGATCATTATTCGTTATATGGTCGATGGGCGAATAAAATCTGAAACAAGGTTATGTCCAAAAGTACCGAAAAGCTTTTATAAAAAAAAAAAAAACAATATTTGGGAAGCATATATAAACGCATATTCACAATTTTAAATGTGATGGCTCCTCAACCACGGAAAATTAACGCAACTGTGAAAAATAGAAGGCGATCGGTTACATTCTGGCAATGTTTATTATAGTTGTTTGAGTTGGCGACACTATGATGAACGTTTTCGAGAAAGTTGTGTTGAAAAATATGCCCCCTGCTCCAGAAAAAAATTGAATTTTCCAACGATTCGAAGTACGCATTGCCCATGCAATTTCTAGCGGCGTGATTTCGGTGGATCTGGGTAACATCAAACCAGAGAAAATTGTTCCGCATTCGGAAAATATCGTGCTATCAATGTTGTTTGATGGTAGCAAAAAAAAAAAGCGAGACTGTGTTATAAAAAAAATTCTACGCTATCGAACCGATGTTGAAGACCCAACGGAACTTAGAGTTTATTAAAAACCAGATATAAACCAGATATAAACATTGCACAATTAAACGGAAATGATCAATTTGAATGATATATGTAAATAACGTATTTGAACCACCATTCACGCAAAGCAATCCGTACGATACAGTGAAAGAATATTTAAATCAAGATGATCCACCGTTTAATGATCTAAACATTCCGTCACATATACAAGGAACGGAACGATAGTTCAATTGCTAGCTAGCGTTTCCAAATGAGTTATACCAGAAAATTTAGACGCTGTTATGGCGACGACATCAGAGAGCCGAGTGGCAATTTCACTCTTGAGAGCAAAAAAGATTTCAAACAATAATTTTTTTTAGTTGCTTTTCTATTATTAAGTTGTATTAAAAAAATATAAACTCCGAAAAAAAAAAAAAACATGTAAATAAAGTGATTGTTTCATGTAAAGTGCCAAAAATGGTGATTTTTTTAAATTTTTGTGTGTGGACCCACCCAGGAAGGTTCCAGGGGGTGTGCCACTGACATGGGTGAGTCGGCCCTTCAAAGTTAGTGGAGGTCGGCCATACATTTAGACTCGATTGAGGCACTTTAAATGGGCCAAAGTGGGATCTTTCAATATTTGACCTTTGGGTCAAAATAAGGAACATCAGATTCATTTTAGAGATATGGTTCTTTGGGCAAAGTTTATTATTTTGATCCCTAGAATACGATTTTCCTTGTTACTTGGGCGATTTTTAAGTCGACCCGCCTTACTGTACAAATATAAAGTGTAAGTTACTAATGTCTTATTTTTATGAGCCTAATATAGGCTGGCACTGCTAATTCAAATAGAAAAACCAATATAATGACTTAATTGTATGTACATCTTAATACCGACATTCATATAAACCTAAGAAAATTAAGAAATATATATGTATGTATGTATATATGTACGTATGTATATATGACATTAAGTTTTAGTAAATAATTATATTTTATTATTCAAATTCGTTTTTGGTTAATTTTTTGTTTTTGCTTTTTTTATTGAGTAATTTTATTAGCCATAGGCTAAAACAAATTAGAAATTTGAGTTAGTTTTTTTGTTTTTTTTTTGTTGTTTTTTGCATTTCTTAAAAATTTTTGCTCAAGTTACATCAGCGTCTATTTTTTGGCTTAGAATATTTGGTGAAAATGTTTTTAAAATTATTTAATTAGTGAATTGGTGTCAAAATTCAATAGAATCATAAAGAAGTCATATGCAAAATTCATTTGAACTACTACTCTGCCCAAGTCAATTTGTGACGTCTTTTTACTGAAGGACATTCTTAAGCCAATCTAATCTAAGCTTTGGGCGATACGACTGGGAAGACAAAAATTTTTATTTAGTTTTGAAATGGTCATATAAAATGAGGGCAGGCATTGGCATAACCAATGACTTTAAAAAGTATTCAAAAATTTAAAAATAATATTCTGTATAAAGAGTATTACTATCCCCGCGCCGATTTTATAAGTTTTTCTCCAACTACTTTGGTTTTCTTCAGATATGACCAAGAAATATCCTGTTGTGATACCACAATTGATCGTCATCCACCTATATCCGAAAGCATCCAGAACTCCTAATAAAACCGCTAAGCTTCCTACTGCCAGACAGCTCCGTGAGCTTAGTCGCAAAATGCTTCTTTCTCCTGCCACATAACGCCGAGCATGTAAAGAATCATCTCTTCCTTCTCTTCATCTCTGCAGCTTTTACAGAAATCTTTAACCAGATGACCCAGTTTATGCCTCCTGGCATAAGCGCCTATTATACAATGCCCAGTAATGACACCGACAACTGCGCTGAGTGTCCTTCTTTGGAAGTTGAGCAGATCTTTTGTGCGCTTGAGACCCAGCTGTGGTCAGATTTGCTGTGCTATCTTACACGTCTCCGAAGCTGCCCATGCGGCGTTGACAGAGTCTACTAATAGCATTGTGAATCATCAGCGTGGAGGTTCCCAACGTAGAAAATTCGCTCGTAAGTTCGATAGAAGTGCCATGCTTGACAAGCTCATCAGTCCTATAGTTTTTCGGGATATCACTGTGATCCGGTACCCATATAATAAGAATATTATGCTGCTAAGCCATCTCTTTGAGAAATATGCGCCAATCTATAATCGTTTGTACCCGCTTTAGTAGGCTAAGATTAGATATTTTGCAAATGGATTCCAACCATACAAGGCGTCCATAAAATAGATCCATCAAAATAGATCCGACCACAGCATTGTATATCCAGCGTGTCATCCTCGAGGACCCATTTACTTCCCAGAATTTTATTACAAGTGTAGAGATCAATGAAGACATTCTTTACCCTATTGTATATAATAAGCTTCCAGAACAGCTTCCTATCCAATATTAGCCCCAGAAAGTAAGCCTCCTCACTAAGTTCGAGGCTCACAATGTTCAACCTTGAAAGCCGGTGAAGAGTACCACCTCCGTTTTTTGGGGATTTACTTCCAAGCCACGGCTAGATGCCCATTCACTGACCTTCCGGACGGAAAGTTGCATTCTGTTACTACTAGGATCCACAAACCTGCCCGAAATTGTGAGAACAAGATCTTCAGATACGAAATAATTAAAATAATTTGTTCAAAGTTCTTCTTTTTATATCGTTTCTATCTCGGCAGGCTTAGCGGGCTAAACTAAGAGATAAATGAGAATACCTTCACTCAACATATATCCTACCTGTTTCTGTTTGACTATGCAACTAGTCTTCAACTTATACTAGGCAGAAGAGGAATCAGTCGTAAGCAACTATATTTTTTTCTGGCATACAACAACTGGGTCATATCTTGGAGGCAGCTAGAGACTGAGACTTATTTTCAAATATTGTTAAAAATCTATGGTATAATTAATGCTTAAATTTGACATCTAAAAGCGAATAAAGAAAATGTATCTTGTCGCAGTAGTTAGTCAGTTACGACGGGTAGGTCCGACAAGGAATGCAGAAACGGACTGCCAAGGAAAGCAGTACTGATATCCGAAAGATTCGGACACTGGCACAAGGAAAGCTCGACAGTCTCCTTCTCTTGACAACCCCTACAGTAGTCATTGAACGGTAGACCCGATCTCCTAGCGTGCGCACGAGCCACCCAGTGCCAAGTAATCAGAGCCACCAAAATTCATAGCCTATGTCGCGACATCCCCATAATAGACTCCGAGCGAGCCCGATCATACAGTGGCCAGATTTGCCTTGATACAGAGCACATGGGTTCATCATCCCACCGTAACCATGCTATGCCCAACATGTACCGCAGAACTAGAAGTCTGCAAAAGGAGAGTGGCATCCTAGATAAGTGGTCAATCTCCTCCTTACCCTCGCCAGTTCGTCTGGCAGTTTAAAGGATACTCTCACTCCGTATGTAGGAATAAAGATACTGCCCCAACCCCTTCTGAGGATTTCGACCAATTTCGATTGTCACAGTACGTCTAATAAGATTTAAGGACTCTTTGCACTGCACTGATCTCCATATCAATTGTTTGGCATTCGTATTTGTTCGGTAGCTTCTCAAAGAGAACTACCTCTAATCCCACTACAAATAACCAGCCATACTTTTTATTGGCGAATTTTACATGGGACATCTACGAATTGGGATTTGACGAATCAGCTTTACCTACCTATAGGGTAGCACTGCTAGCCCTTTTTTGTAAGTAGTCATTTTTAATGGAGTCAATTTTAAATAAAATTTACCGTTATACCAAAAAAAATCTATAATTTACCATAGACAACAAACATATCGGTCCAGCCAAAAGACAAATAGTTTTTATCCAGTTTTAGCTTGATCTGCATAGATGAGTAAATGTTCCCATTAATTAGTGATTTGAGTGGATATAACAAAAACAAAACAAAACAAAAAAGTGTTTAGCTGTAAATAAAAATTTATTCATATTGTTATTTGCCTATAATAAATCTATGTATTTAAGTATGTACATATGTTCGTAAGTCTCTCTTGACTCAACAACAGGTAACAACAGCAGGCCACTAAAACAAAAAAGAAGCGCAAAAAGAGTCAAACAAATCACTCAACATTAAACGATAGTCATTAACATAAAACTACAAGCTTTTGTGAAAGATTGAGTCAAAGTAAAATTATCTCAAAACCGCATAATGAGACAAAAACCCAAACGCATTTCACAAATTCCATAAATTGGCGAAAGACTTCAACAGGTTAACACAACAGCGCCATAAAGCATAATCATAAGCGAAGCAACAACAGCTACCGGCAATTAAACTAACGCAGTACGATTTAAAAACAATACACAACCAAACAGTCAGTCTGCCAGTCAGTTAACCAAGTAAATATAGCAACAACAAGTCTTCATCACGTCAATTAAGTTAAAATATGTATAAGGGAGATAACAATGAGAGAGGTAAAAAGAGTGAGAAAGCGTTTGTTGTTAGTATGTCCATATATTAAACTTTTTTGTGTGTCACCTAAACTCTCTACTGTAACTTTACAGTAATTTGAAAAGAAAAAAAAAAACACCATAAGGAAAAGAAGAAAATTTAAAACAACAGTTACTATTAAAAAAGAGCGCAATTATTAAGCAAAAACAAATATACGTCATTAGAGGAAAACACTTTCTTGGAGAAAGGAAATTTTTACTGACACACAGATACGGAAAATTGTAATTACTAACAAAATGGTAAGTGTTTAAAAAATTATTATCATGCTTTTTTTATTATTTTGTTTGTATAATACACTGAAAGAAATTTTATATTAAGTGACAACTACAATATTATTTAAATAGTTTTGAATACTACAGACCTTGAAACAAATTTTCATATACATTTTATTTAATAAATTAAAAATAATTATATTCTTATATCGCTTGATTTTTCGGATTTAATTAAAAAAAGCATAAAATTTTGAGAAATGTACGAAATATTTATTTGAGTCGATAGAAATATGTAAATGTAAATGTTGACCGCCGCTACGCCTCATATGGCTCATACGCTGGGTCCAATTTTGGCATATTCCCTCCAACATATTGGCCGTTATCTTACGAATAAATTATTCAATATTGTGCATCAACCGTTGCGGGCTTGTCCTATAGACAGGAGCCTTAACATAGTCCCACAAAAAATAGGCTAAAGCTGATAATCGCGCGATCTAGGCGGCCAATTGACCGGCCAAAAACGTGAAATAAACTGTTCACCGAACTCGCCTCACAATTGCGCCATTGTTTCGCGTGCTTCTGGCTGCTTTTTTTACTTGTTCACGTATTCATTCAGCCAGAAATGGTCGCTGAACACAATTATTAAAAGTTCTCAAGCGAGCATGAATTTTAATAATAAAATTCAATAATCTGCAAGCGTTGTTCTTTTGAAAGTTACACGAAAACAGCTGCCAAAAACAGTGTTGCCAAAAAGAAAGTTGTTCAACAAATCATCCCATAAATAAGGAGATATACCATACAGTGGTGAACATGATTTTACCTATGTGTGCTTTTTGGAACCAAAATTTTTTTACATGTTTATTATTTTAATCATTTCTATGTCCTAACACTAGCGGTTTTAGGAATCCGTAGCATTAGTTTACTTTAGTTTTGCTTGTTTCAATTCGTTTATTTTGTGTTAAAACAGACCAAACCCAAAAAAAAGTCTGGATAGTAATTTAGCTTTAATAAAAAAATACAAATATTTTCAGGAAAAAAAATAAAACTAAGTACTTGATAAGATAACCCTTACTTTTAATAACAGCTGCACGTCTTCTCGGCATACTGTCTATAAATCCCACACAACGTTCCCTTAACTTTGCTCACCATTCGTTTTGAATAAGTCATGGAAATTTTTAGGTTTAAAAACAGTAATGTGATTCGCTACATCATTTCATAGGTTCACAACAGGATTGAGATCTGGTGATTGAGTTGGCCAATTAAAAATGTCGATTCTATTTTGCTCCAAACAACATTTCACGTACAGTGAAGTGTCGGATAACACTGGTCTACAGCAAAAAAGTCTTTGAATAAAACTATGTGGAATATAATGATTTTGTTGCGCTGAACTCAAATCCATTTTCAGTATTTTCCATGCAGGTACCTAAACTTGAATAAAATAAGCGAACAATTTTTTTCTTGCAAAATTATTGGAAATTTTTTTCTTTTATTTCCAAGAAGTTATAAAAAAATTCTAAGAATATAAATTTCACATTTTAAGCATTAAAATGAAAGCCAGATAGATATATTGAGAGTAAAATAATCCATAAAGGCAGGTACCTAGCGTTCACAAAAATATATAATACATTATTAAGCAACATACAAAAATAATGAAAGGAAATGGTCTGGTAGGTAAAAATACATACACATACATATATATATATACAAAGAAAAATTATTTTTTCGAAGAACTGGTCATCGGGCAGATGATATGTTCGTATATATGACTTAGTGCTGTTTTTTTTTTTTCGTAAATCCACGCGTAGCGGTGATGCATGAATAACAATCATGTTCATGATTTTGTGGTTCAGTCCATATCATTGGTTTCATAAATGGCATGATTTTACTATTGCCGCCAAGACAACCTCTTAAAACCCTTATACAAGTACTATAACATATTTTTGGCGGCTGATATTTGTTTCTTTCATCGATAGGAAATCCAAAGTAATGTTTATAAGCATTCTTAATTTGGGAGTTACTGTATGGCGCTGTGAATTTAAATTCCCCACATATGTGGCAGAACAAATCTGAAGAATTTTTGCAAGCCTAAGCCCCTGAAATACTGTAATCTAAAACAAAAATCCATTAAAATTATAAGCTAACTCTATATATAAATTTTGTATTAACTTTTTGTTTTGATAAAATCAAGTATCGGATAGGATTTGTATTTTCGGTTTCGCAAAAAGATAAGGGCTCCATTTAACACTTCATTTTTATTTTGCACTTTAGCACGCACACAATCTTTAAGTTTTTCAAATTAATAATGTTAAATTCAAAAAGTTTTCTACTAAAGCACAGCTAATTCGTTACTTTTTGCTGTTGCAAAAGTGAGCCAATGCATTTGAGTTAAAGAGGTCGGTATATTCTGAATAAGAGAATCAAATAAAGTAATGCTCATTAGTTTTTTAAGAGAAGACAAAATATTGAATCAAATTAATTCAAAAAGATTTTTTTTTTTTTAAACAAGTAAAAAATAGGAGGACATTTACACAAATTTTACTTACATTCTCATTTGGCTCATTTTTGCACCAAAGTGTATGTATGTATATTGCAGTTTCATTTTTAAATAAGAAAACTTTGGCGCCTCTGACATTTACATTCGAAGATTTTGCTTCCGTTTTTCTTTTTCAGAATTTGTTCGAATAAATTTTCATCGCTTTTTGAAGAGCAAGATATTGATTCTGTTATAAAGCTCTCTCAGGCAACAGTGATTTCCCTTTTTACTCTAAGTATTTTGTGTCATGATTGTACGCTGGTTAATTTTTCGTTACAAATAATCGGTATTTTATATTTGTGTACATTTTTTGTTTTTATGACCTATATGAACATGTGTTCAACGGGTTTAGGTTCAAAGTTTTTATAAACAGCAAACCTGCACCCGTTTTGGTTTGTTTTAGAGTTCGGTTTCAGTCCTTAAAATACATTCTTTAAGTTTTCTGAAGGATCAGTCAATATCGCAGAATATAAATATGTTTAATACATATGTACATCGTCTAAACTTCCGTATCGAATAATATGAACTTTTATTACAAAATATTAAAATTTCAATTCAAGTCATTTTATTACGGGTAAGACAATATGGTCCAAGTTCGACATCCTAAAACTAAATCGCTTTCAATAAGCATTTATAAAATTCATATACGATTATGTAAATGCCTTAAACATGTAGATGTTCTACTAAAAGATGGGCGTGTTAATGTGTGCAACTGAATTTTAAAGAACGTAAAAAATTAGGCTAACACACTATCTAGAAATAACGTCATAAAATCTGAATAATAACAAAAATATTATTTATTAAATTTATATACTATATATGTTATATATGTATGTACATATACTCGTATATGTGTTTTTTAACAATGCGACTTAATTTTTGAAATAAATTTACGTAAATTTCGTAAAATTTTTTAATCTTTTTTTAAGAAATGAAAACTGGTACGTAAGCAAAAGGCTTAAGTTAAGATTGTTCCAAAAAATATGTTGCAAATGATAAGAAATTGACTTTTTATATGTTTAGCTGATAAGGTCCTATAAAACGTCGTCGTATCTTCTAAAAAGAAAAGAAATCATAGGCAATAATAAATATCATGTTTTCGCAAATAACAAGCGATTAAAGACGACTTTGTTGTTTATTTTCATTAATGAAAAATTAAAAAAAGAAAACTACTTTTTTATTTCAAATTGTATATTATTAATCGTATATTGCTGAATTATATATAAATATATATATTTAATAAATTTACATATGTACATATACGCATATAGAAATTTTTCTAGACTTAAATGTTAAGCTGTAGCCTAGTTTAAGCTGTTATTTTCAAATCAATTCGAACTCAATCTTCGTTTAGAACGTAACGCGAATTCAACTCGTAACAACCGCTTGAAGTTTACTGAATAAAATAAAGGAACAACTTTTTCCGATATTTTTCTTTTTAAATTTTTTTTGAAATAAGAATTTTTTTGCTTGAATTTATCAGTTTAACAAGTAAGAAAATATTCCTATATATTCCTAAATATAAAAAAGCTTATGTATAAAAAATTAATAATTGACAATAATAAATAAATAAAAAAATTTATTGGAAAAAAAGTTATAATAATACGAGGTATTAATAATATATTAACCTTTAAAAGATTACGGCAAGTGATTGTACGACTGTCCATATTCGAGAAAATTAACACAGTGGGCCAAAAAATTATAAGGATTTTCTTTTTTTGTAAAATTATGATTCTAACAAAATGTTTCCCATGAAACAACCGGGCGAAAACAATCAAATCAAAAGGAGAACAATAATATGGAAATAGTGCTTTTATATTTTAAATTTAATAGATAGCCAGTGCTAAGACTTTACACGCCAAAAGTAAAGAAAAAAAAAAAACTATTGAGTGACCAATTGCTTATGTGTTGTTTAATTAGCGCCTAGAATGATTAAATTGAAATCCTAGTCAACTCTTCAATATTACAACTTTTAAGAGATTTTTTACAAGAGCGTCCGTACTTTAATGTGAAATAAAGTAATAACAGAAATATAATAAAACAACAAAATATTAAATTCAATTTTTATTCTGTTTTGAGAAAAATGTTTGACCATTTTTCAAGAACTTTATTAATGGTATAAGTTTTATTGACCTCCAATCGCTCAAAAGCTGTTAGGTTGTTAGTATAACACATGGGCTTAAAGTACCCATTAACCTCTTTTCTCGTTTACAAATATTGTTCGATAATGCCTTCGGCTGACAGTCCACACTACAATGATGGCTTATTTAATTATTTCTACCCTATATTCGACAATTTTATTTGTTGTCATATTCGTTTAACCAACAGCGCGCAGAAAGCGATTTAGAGAAAATTTCTTAGTGTATTGATTTCAATAACCATAAGAAACATTGAAAAACTTTATATAAACTGTTCTACTAAAGCACATCATCTAGTTCCGGAAAAATTTAATACTATTAGAAAATCTAAATTTATATAAAGGGTCCGCCAAATAATTTTTTTTTTTTTTTTTGAAAATGTTATAAAAAAACTACTAAATATTTTTACAAATTTCTTTTTTTATTTGAAAGTACAATCCTTCCGCTTAATAATGGAAAATAATTTCATTCAAATGGCTGCCTACACGATCGGTCCAATTTTTAAGCACATTATCGATTGTGTGCAGCTGTATTTCATCAATGGCTTCATGAATATTGTCCTTTAAAGCGTCAATTGTCTCTGGCTTGTTGGCGTAACTCCGAGGTGGCCAAACGACATCAGCTCTGCGGCTGATAATGCGATCTTCAAAAACAGGGCGCAAAACATTGAGTGTAGCTTCGGTTGTGTGGCACGTAGCGCCGTCCTGTTGAAACCAAATGTTGCTAATATCCTCCTCTTCAATTTTTGTGAACAAAAATTCGTTCAACATGGCCCAATAACGATCGCCATTGACTGTAACAACCACTCATTGCTCATTTTCGAAGAAAAATGGCCCAATTATGCCTCTGGACCATAATGCGCACCAAACAGTGACTAGTCTTGGGTGTATCGGCTTTTCAATGTATGCGTGCGGGTTTTCTGTGCCCCAAATGCGACAATTTTGCTTGTTTACATACCCGCCAAGATTTCATGTATCTGCGATTCTTGTGAGGCCTTTGGTTCGCGAGTTATTGACGTTAGAGTGGAAGGTTCTGAATTTGTCTAAATTACTTCATGTTCAATACACATCATCAATTGAAATATGGGCAAAACTGAATAAGTGTGTGTGGCATCTCCCATACAAAGAAAATATAGATTTTTTTATATCTAGAGTATGATTAGAGCGGCAGTTTCTAAACTTTGTTTAAATGATTTGGTACTTAATACAAATCATTATTTTTAATGCATTCCTTTAATTTTTTTTAGGAATATATTTTATAGGTATAGAATACAAAGGAGAGCCTTTGTATTCGCGGGAAGGGTACTCTAGTAACAAATAAAAAAATTTAAGATATTCAAAAGATCCATACTTTCAGCCAGACGTTTTGACATTTAAAGTGGTACTTAGCATTTCTCTTACCGAGTTACAATATGAAACATGTATTACTATCATCATCAGTCGGTTGGTTGCCCAATGACAGACACCCCGGTCTAAATGATTCATCTCTCAAATCAATATTTGTAGAGCCTTCCTTACTAGTACTTCTCTTGGTCTCTCCAACGAAGATTTGGGCGTCCTCTTCCCCGCTTTTTACCTTGTAGTACCGTATCAACGACCTGTCATGCCGGAGTTTTAAAGATAAAAATCAGTTTCGTTCATATTTACCAGTCATCAGTCTTTTGTCAAATCTTTTGTGAAATACTTAAGCAGGGATCTCACGAATGCCACAAAATTACGAAATTGTCCCAATCAAATTATCTACAGTCATAGTCACCGCACTTCAGTCACAGGATTGCTCCAGTATGCAGCACCTGTTTATTGTTTTGTTGTGTGGCACATAAAAATAGTTTATTCTTTCCTCCTGGACGAATTTGATTTTTATTTTTGTTTAACAGGTTAGATTGCCGTTTTAAAATTCCCTTATTTATTTTTACAATCTTCCACTGTATGCCCAGAGCGAGGATTTTTTTTTTGCTCCACCCCATTTGTTGCCAGTATGAGATCGATATTATCAGTGTGCGTCCACGACAAAACTGAACTTTGTAGCCTAGCCCAGAAATTATACAATTTTTCCGATTTTAGGATACAAATGTTGATAGCAGCTAGGACTATAAAAACTTAACTAATTTATTATTAAACCATTTTAATTTTAAATTTTCATGAAATAGCTTTAGTGCAGTGCAGAACTAACGAGTCGCCTATGAAAATTGTATCGAATTTGACAGTAAAGCGGGCAGTGAAGTAGATGGAACTCAGATGGTCTAATATTACCACCTGTAGAATATCCTATGCCTTTGGTAGGAACTCAAATAGGCCTCTTAAGGATATAATAACTGGGCACTGTATAACTGGAAGTATGTCGGTAATCGAAAGCTGTTTAGACGAGGAAGAACTGATACAAAGCCTACAACAGCAATATCTAAGGAATCTTAATGCAGGTTTCTTTTTTGATATAAACAGTCTCAGAGATGTTCCACTGTTATAATTGGTTCGTTGGCTGGTTTGGATGATGCCCTCGAGATAGAAAACCGTTTTTGTACCACAAAACGTGCATCTACAAAAAAAGAAGACTGAGGTCAGCATCCATCTAGTATCAGTTAATGAAGAAAAAAATGAAAAAAAACTAGCTCGCCTAGTGGGGTTTATATACGCATATCTGCTGAGGTCTGCAAAGTTTAAAGCATCAAGTAAACTAAACTTGCTACTGCTCAAAGTCGGGCATTCACATAGCCACCGATTTTTACTGTCGTCCTCGCAACAGCTTCTACATATGATGTACAGTTTGTAAAAAAAGTGTTTTCAAAGCTGAAAAAAAGTTAACGTTCATAAGAAGCCTAAAGTTTTTATAAAAAGCCTTAATTCCAAGTAATTCCAGTAATTTTGTATTTTTGAAAACACGTTTTTTACAGCAACTAAATCAGCTAAAGATCTTTTTTGTTGTTAGCGTTGTAATGTGTAGATCTATTTTAAAAGTTTTGACGTCTCGTGCTCAAGAGGTACAGTAACAGGATGTGTAAAAAAAATATCTTAAGAAGTTGTTGTTGGAATTCTCAAATGAAAATAAATTTTAACTTTTTTCTACTTTGAAGAGATTTTTTTTACAAACTGTATATATAATGTTGATGGCCATTCCTAGATGTTAAGCACAAACCGGAAAATATGTTTTCTTGAAAATTTGACTAGAGTGACAATCTTTCGTATGGTGGTAGAATAGCTTTTTTTTTAAGGAGCAACTAGACGTTTCCTCCCATCTACATACAACCCGCCCTTCCCATTGTTGTATATAACCACAATAGTTCAAAAGTGTTGGCAGTGCAAAGGGCCGTCTTTGGACAGATCCAATCTTCATTATACCGGTTGGTTCTCACAGAGACCATAAAAGTTTCGTTTAGATTGAGAAGGGTGATTAGATTAGTATTTCTCATGTAGTTTGTTTTCAAATCATTTCAAGAGTATCCCAAAGTACCATAGGGCCTCCGAGTGAACTCGCTGATTTTATTGAAAACCCATATAATCTACCCTAACATCGTATTCGTTGCAACAACGATATTTATAGTATTTAGGTTTTTTACCAAATTCAGAATATGTTTGGACAACAATGTCACCTTTATAACTATTTATAAATGAAAAATATTGATACACGAAAGTGTAGCAAGATTCTGAGCAGGTTATAACAAACAAATTTTTAATTAAAAAAAGGAAAAAAATCACCAAATTATTATGGGATTTGGAATTTTTTACCTCGATTTTCGTCAGAAAAATAATGTTAAAACTGTGACACTTTGCTGATAAACTTTGATTTAAAAAAAATTTTTTTGTTGTTTTTTGTTTGTTTTTGTACAATTAGAAAGCAAAGCAAAGGAAAAATAATAAAAAAATTAAATAAAATAATAAAACATAAACAGATTCTAACAACAAAACAACTAAAACGTATAGCAGAGATGGATGAATAATTGAAAATACTGCCGTTAATAGGAATAACCGATCTTATCAGATCGAAACATATATGTACATTATACTCGTGCAATATATAGTATATAATATAATCGACTTTTAATTATAGTTTAGATTAAATGCTTAATTAAATTCAATTTAATTTTCTACTTTTAATTAAATCAACTTTAATAGGTTAACCAAAGTTTTAAAATGGCCTTATCGAAAATTGATACCGAAATGGATCAGGAGAAATATTTACGCGAAACAACGCAACATTTTCGCGGCATAGAGAAACCTCTGAAATATGGTCCTGTCATAGAGACTTTGAACGATCTAATAACGGCTTTGCATCATGAATTCTCTACAAATTATGTGAATATTGAAATGGTTAATCATATTATGCTCTCGTATAAATCGAATCCCAAGGAATGGCAAAAATTTGCCAAATTCGATCGTTATAAGTATACCAGAAATCTGGTAGATGCTGGTAATGGCAATTTTAATCTTATGATCTTATGTTGGGGCGAAGGTCACGGCTCAACCATACACGACCATGCCGATTCGCATTGTTTTATGAAAATGCTGAAGGGTGAATTGGTGGAGACGCGCTATTCATGGCCCGAAAATTACGAAGACGAACAACAACAGCACAACCCAGAAGATCATAAAAGTCATGATGCCTTAAAAGTGTTGGGTCAAAGGACCATGGGCTTAAATGATGTCGCGTACATAAATGGTTGGTAGTTACGTAATTTTAAATTTTATTTGAATTGTGTTTCTTACTTTCGTTTTGTTGCTCTCTTTTAGATAATTTGGGTCTACATCGTGTAGAAAATCCCAGCCATTCCGATACTTCTGTATCATTGCATTTATATTGTCCTCCTTATGAGACGTGTTCAATGTTTGAAAAATCTACCGGTAAACGTACTCCCTGTACTGTTACATTCTGGAGTAAATATGGTCAAAAGGTCAATCAGGAAAAGTAGTTGACCTAAGTGATTTTAATTTTTTTTTACTACTTTCCATTCTTTAAAAGACTTAAAACGCGCTAAATCCTATTGTTTTTAAAATTTAAATATTTTATAAATATTCTGTTTTGCTTCTATTTATGTTTATTCATCTAATAATGATAGATTTTTAATGTTATTCGTTTTAATATTTTGTTTATAAGTTTTTAGTTTTAGTTAATAAGCATATTTTTAATTATTCCTTAAACCATATAAAGACAAATAAATTATTTTTTTTTTTAAGAAATATGTAAATAAATTCAAAGTGGAAAATAGTATTTTCCGTGTAAGAAACTTATAAATATTATATGCACGCTTAGAATATTAGGATATATTGGGTTTCAACTGTTGGTTGTAAGAAAAAACATCAAACCTAGCTTTAATATCTAGATTTTCTCACAGCGAAGAGTATTATTCCATGATTTATGGAATAAAACAAATAGGAAAAGGTAGGGACAGTGTTTAAGTTACACATCATCTCATAGTCAGCAAAAGGAATTCTAAATGAAGTGGTCAAATAATGAAAACTTTAACGCTTTTATAGCAATTTTTAAGTGTTGCACAAAAAAGCCGACACCTTCAAAACGTTCTCTCCGCTTGGGATAAGTCGCATGTTCGCCACAAAACGCATAACATTGTTGGAAGATACATATAGAATTTCAGCGACATCTCAAGTGGAACAAGGGGGACTTCTCTCAATCAATCATTGAAAAGGACCTACAATTAACGCCGGCTCCGAACGGCATATGCACTAGTTGCAGAAGTTTTTCATAACGTAAATACTCATAACTAGTCTCTAGCAGTGCTATGAGGTGATATCGCTGTTGAAAATTATCTGATGGTATGGTCTGGTATTGAACCGAGGACCTCTTTGTTGGTAGGCGCGTGTCTTACCTACTATACCATAGCGGCACACAGTCAAAACTTCTCCGGAAACAGCAAACAATTGCCTGTGAGATGAGTATTACGCTTAAGCCCATGATTCGAATTAATAAGAAAAGACTTGGGGTCCAGTGGCTATTAAAAATCGTACCAGACATTTATTGATTGTGGATTGGATAGAAAAATTCAAACGTTTTATGGTAAAACATTTTGTATATGAATGAAATTCCACGGACTAAAAAAAGGTATTATAAAGCTACAGTATTGGTTTAGTGGGATGTCTTTTAAAATATGATCACTGACTTATATTTCTATGAATAAGGGGAGAGCATGTATAGAAACCGTTTTATTGTGTGGTTGTGAGGACACATAACCATTTCCTGTTCCAAAATCAGCTCAGGATTTGCCAGCTGCAGACTTCAGCCGGCTCTTGAGGCAAAAGAAAGCTAACCGGCATGATAGCTCCACGCAACTGGTGAGACCAGAATCCTTTTGTGAAATAGGAAAAGTGATCTGGAGGTGCCTGCTATGGAGAAAGCGCGTAAGACATTCCAAACTTTTGCTAGGCAACTACTGTAGGAAGATATTTGAGTCTTGTGTCAAGCTATCTGAAAATAGCCTGAGAATGATAAACGGCCGTTTAACAGGGCATTGCAGACTCAATGAACTTTTGAATAAAGTGGGTGTAGTTTCAGATCCAATATTCAGATTCAGTGAGAACTGAGTCACCAAAGTACGTATTTGGTGATTGATTGGGTTTTATGTATTTTAGGAGCTAGGCGTCTAATAGATAGAGACCAGAGAGCCACCACTACTGGCACCAACCGATATCCTGAAATTCGTCAGTGCATTGTGGTTGGTCTGGGCAGTACAATACCTACTAAGCACAGATACATATACTTTGTAAAAAATCGCCAACGCACATAGAGATAGATGCACTCTTGGCTACGTAGCTTTTGCAAATGTCAAGCTATGACGCTAAAATTTAGCGGGAATATCAAAGACAAAACAAAACAAAAAAACTGAAATCGAAACGATGGGACCGCCACACGGGGTTTTACTGGACTCTCTTCGATCAAGGTAGTATGTATGTATTTAAAAATATAAATCTTTTTAAGGCAAGTGTAAGACTGTCTGTAAGCAAACAAGTAAAGTAAAAGTTATCAAACAACAGGTCGCATATAAAATAAAGAACATATTTCAGCACTTTTTTATTTTAAGCTGAAAAAACCTACAAAATCATTTCATGAGTGATTCGATATTTTGGTTTAGACACCATATCATATTAAAAAATTTAATTATAAAGGCATTGATATTGTATACATACATATCGCACTTGTACCGCTAAAGTGAATCAACTGAAAATTTTTTTTAATTTTTACTTTTTGGAAGAAAACGATCGATATACAGTGGTCATATCCACCCACTCTAAAAATCTAATATCATTTGCATTGCCTTTTTTGTGATATAATTTCATATTGAACAGAAAAGTTTTTTGCCTCTACTTAAAATCTAAAAATTTTGAGTTAACTCACTTTAGCGGTACAAGTGCGATATGTTTAAAAATTAATGTAGACACCCTAAATAAAAAAATAAATAAACAATTTTATTTGGAAGAAGAATTGAGATTAATTTTAAAATAACAGAATTACTTACCTAAAAACATTATTTGCTTTAAAGCTTCTATTTCCTGTTCTCTTTTTTAAAGTATTATACGTTCTGTTAATTAACAGATATCAACACATGTAAACACTCATCAAGTTAGCGGTACCGTTATTTATGTTAACAGCGAATTGACACATGATAAGAGTAAAGCTGGTTTATTCTTTTTACATTGTGATGATCATAAAGATTAAAGATTTTGTTAATATTTCATTATTTGATTATATCGAACACTTTAATTAACAATTTTTTAATAAATTTATTTAATTTACAACATGATGTATATATATTTTTCTTAATTAAACTTTTACGTACGCGAGCACCAACCGAACTGCACGAAAGTAAAACAAAACTATTTCTCATTGTTAAATGGCAGAAAAAGATGTTTTGCAAAAAAGGTATTGCCAGATGAAATTTGTTTACTATGAATATTAAGATTGGTTATTGAACTTGCTAGATGACATACAAAATACTAGATTTTTTATAAGTTTATAGAGCTTACACGGTATTCCTTTAATAGATTAAACGTCAATAAGTTAAAGTTGGTCTATAGTCTTACGATTTAGTACTTTTCACTGAAATATTTTCTTTTGGATGAATAATAAAAGCTTATTATTAAATTTAAGTCCTATACTGTTTTTTTTTGAAGGTTACTATGAGGACAATCAGATGTTTAGAATTTCGAAAGAAGCACCCAAGATCCTAGGGTTTTTTTTAATGGTACAAGAAATACAACATCCCTCCATCTGAACTTCTTAATATTTATTTTTAGCCGTATCTTTCCTTTATCGAACAATATTCATGCGAAAATTTTTCCTGCCACTTGGGATTTAAATAAATTCGAATCCAATATCCATAAACACTACTCCACTTTTTTCCTTCACACAACCTACTTCCCTAGCAATGTATCCACTGAGTGCAAAAACAAAATGAAATTTATACAAGGATAATATTTTCGGTTGGCTTAGTCGTTAACGTACTTCGACGTTTTTGTAATAGATTTTGCTTGTTTTCTTTAATGCCAGAATACGACAACGACTCTTAACCATAATAAAACCGAGGCCGAGCAATGAGTGGCGATCAGCAACTTTGAGCAACAAGTGGCTATTTACTAAACGAGAGGTTTGTTTAATGTTATTAGGAGAAAATCGTATTCATATTTAAAGTTAGTGTTTAAGAAAATAAATGATGTATACAATACGGTGAATTTAACTATTTATAGTAAAGAGTGTCCAAAATTGAAGTATCCTTTTGATTTGGCTGCCATTTTTTCTACTTGTAATTTTTATTATAAATTTTTATTTTTAGATTCTAAATATATTCCGGATAGTTAATATGGAAAGGTTACACGCAGGAACAATGTGGTTTTATTATTAAAACATTTTTTGAAAATGGCAAGAGTTTTCAAGATGTAATTTGGAAATTTCGAAAATTGCTTTATTTCACGTAGAGGAGCAGTAAATTGAAAACCAAGATCCTGCGATTTGACACATTTAGATTTTCTTCTGTGGGGTTTTTTGAAATCGAATCCCACAACAGATTAAGAGATTAAAACCAACATTATCGAGCAGATAATTTTGGTAAAAGATTAAGAGCCAGCCGAGCGAGCCAGCAGAAGTCACTTGACCGACATAATTTTTTATTTTTAACCGGAACCTATTTGTAATAAGCTGAAATAAAAATATTTTTAATATCTAAAGTCTTTTTTTATTAAAATTAAAATGATACCTCAAATATGGACACCCTTTATATATAACTCTACACAAAATTTACAGATAGATTTTTAAAATTTAATAATCTGTCTTACTGATTATTTTGATTAAAGTGGGTATCTCAGCTCGGTGCATAACAGAGGCTGGCAAAACCTCACTCTTTTGCTCTAACATACATACGCAAAAAATAAACAGAGAGGAATAAAGAGAAAATAAGCAGAAAAATACAGAGAAAACAATATTTAACTGCTGATGTCATTAAACAATTCATTTAACATGTTTGATTTATTCTTAATTTGGTGTTTTGCCTTATTGTTTTATATTGTTCTCCTCAATTTGTATTTTATTTTTTTTTTGTAATTGTTTTTTGTTGTTTTTCTCGTTATTTTTTGTTTTTGTTGATTTTTTTTCGTTATTGCTGCCTCTCTCTTTTAAAAATCAGTTTTGAAATATGTAAACTTAAGATGTGAAAGCTCTTTTTACAGTGTACACAGCCATTTGAAAAAATTATATTTTTTCTTGCAGTGTGCCTTGAGAGGCAGACTGTCAAATTACGTACGCAATTGTAAAATATAGTGGCATAAAGGCCCAAATATACAGTGCTGTTCTGTATTCCAAATCATCGGATAATCCGTATTTCTTAGCAGTTCTGTATTTCATTTTCGAATAATTTTTTTTTTTCGTTTTATTTCGTATAGGAAAATGTTAGTGGAATCAAATCGAATCAAGTTTTTTTAATAAAACTTCCCTGAACTGTTAAAATATCGATTGTAATCCATAATTTGAAAGGTTTTATTTTGCATATTATTTATTATTATTTACACAACTCTTTGAACATAAATTGCTACAAATTATGAAATTAAAATTTGTTTATAAATATGAAGAACAGCAAATTTCCGAGCTTTTGATTACGAGTAATCTTATAATTCCGCACGGATTGATTCCACTGTAAATACTTAAGCTACTGTCAAAAACTCAACGAAAAGTCGTCTGTCGAATACTTAATCAACTTTTTGATAGCTGTAATATACTTTTTGAATAGTTGTGTTAGTGAGAACATCAAAATTGCTATCTGAAAGTTGAGTGGATAATTACCATTATTAGCCTCTAGATGAATTTATTTATTTTTTTTTTATTAAAAATATAAAAATTTTAATATTTATTATCAGAAAAATAGCACAGTTTAAATAAAAATTAAAAAAAAAAAAAACTGCATACTCCCGATACACATGTTTAATCGTCGCTATTTCATTGACGAATAAAAGCAAGAGCATCCATTGCTCAACGCGTTTCTTTTGCTATTGTTTTGCATATAACACACAAACAGCTGTTTACCTATAGTTCGGTTGGGTTCGATCGAAACGTAAGAAAATGAAACTGAACGAAACTTAATGAAAAGTTTGTTAAGTACATTATGGTTATACACATTTGATTGTGTGTATTCGAATAGTCGCTGAAGCTAGCCCACGCATATTATGGTTGGGGTTTAAATCTGCCGGACGTTCGTGTATGAGGAGGCCCAATTTCGTTGGCAGCATGAGAGGTATTGCTAGACACGGCATTCCCTCGGAGGAAAGAATCTGTGGATCTGAAGAGGAGGGTGAGACTTTTACTTCATATGTCAGCACACAGCCCTTGCCGTGAAACGACGGAGGTTATTGTCCTCTCACTTCTTGTCACCTTCAATAAGACTATCCAAGATAAAAATTACCGCAATAGCAAGACTTATTTTGAAGTCAAAATTGTTTTCTTTGAAGACTGTTTGATCCTCGAGTCAGCTATTATGCTTGCAGTATTACAATGGGTCCAACCTTTAGCCTATGTGAGACCTTAGTCTTCAAAGAGGGTTCGCCACTCTATTTAATTCAACATGCCATGCCAATAACGATCGACTTTGAGCTGATGAAATCAAGAGCAAAAATTTAGTGACATTTCTTTCTAAAACCAAAGCCCCTAGAAACTGCACACAAGGGTAGGTAAACTAACTTTTTCAATATGTATCTCGTTTTCTAAATTTATATTTTTCAAGTAAATTAAAGCCTTTCGTGTGTTTAATTGATGAGTTATGAGAATGTCAAGAAATTTTATGGGCATATCTTAAAAAAAATGTTTTCATAAAAATTTACGTATAATAAAGCTAAAAGTAAGGGTAGCTTTTTCTTTAATAACTTTAACTCCACATACTGAAAGCTCGGTTAATAAAATCAGAAAAGTACACAAAAAAGGTAATATTTTTAAAGCATTTTTTATTTCAGTTTTAAATTTATGATTTTTTTTAATTTTTATAATTGAAACAACAAATAACTAAACTTAATTAATTTTATTATTTATAATTATAATAATAAATTGATTTTTTTTCTGATTTTCTGTTTTGAGAACTGGATTAAAAAAAAAATAATTATATAGGAAATAATATTTAATAATAATCATACATATTTATTATAGTAAAAAGAAAAAATTTGTAATATATGTTATACATAATAAAATGATTTGTTTTTTTACACATTCATTCATTACTGAATGAATTTATTTTATTGTAAGTGTATGTTTATGTGTATAGTTATTAAATTACAAAATTTGTTCGAATATATATTTTTTGTTTTTGTTTTTAATAATTAAATATTATACAAAAGTTTTTATTTAATTTTTTGTTTGTTTATTTGTATAGAAGAAAAGGAAAGAAATTAAATTATTTCTGTAGTTTGCAAAATAAAATAGTGATTATTATTAAAGTTTATTAAATTTAATAATACTTTTTATTTTTATAATTTAGCGGTTACAAGTGATTATGTTTGTAAATAAATATTTGTTATTACAAAGAAAGTCATATATATATGTATGTATAATTGAAGTTTTGGTTAAAAAATAAATTTTGAATTTATTTATTTAAGGATATTTTATTTTTGTATAGTTTATGTTTAAGTATATTAGACTTTATATATTTATATATTCATTTCGGTTTTATTAAAGAAAGAATAATTTTTTTATTGTTAAGTTTCTTAGTATTCTCATAACCAAGAGAGGTGTTTTTTATTGAGGGCGAGTTTACTTTTTACTCATTTTTTTTAAGGATATAAATTTGTTAAAAGCTTTAAAAACAAAAAACCAATTTCTTTTACAAAATTTTTCTAGAATAGCTCTTAGTTCAAAAATCGTCAGTTTTAGCAGAGTAAAGAATTTGTGGAGAATATACAATTCATGCAAATCATTCTTGTTCTTATTATATATTTATTGTTTTTTTGTTTGTTGTTTTATATGTGTAGGTGGTATAAAATGATTATCGTTCAAATATTTTAATTTTTAAATTGTGACAAAAAAAAAAAATGTTTCAACAACCTATGGATTTTTTTTATTTCAAATTATTTCAGATTTCTGTGTGTGATTTATTTAATTACATTACTAATTAATTTTCGAATTAATTTAAATTTAGTGAAAAAAATGATTTCTTGCTAGGCTATATATACTATAAATTGCGGGTTTTTAAATATATAAATTAACTTATTATTAATAAATAAAAGTTGTTAATTAAGATTATAACTGTTTAGTGGAACAAATTATAAATTTTTTTAATTTAATAGTACCTTTCCTAAAAAACAAAATGCTTAGAAAATTTTAACGGGTAAATAGGTTCACAAGTCTTAATGAACTAGGGAAATCCATTTTGAAAAAAATCTAGAAAACATCTAAAACCTTTACTGTAGCAGATATATATATATATATATATATATATATATATATATATATATATATATATATATATATATATATATATATATATATATACATAGCAAATTATCTTTCTGCTACAGTAAAGGTTTTAGATGTTTTCTAGATATATATATATATATATATATATATATATATATATATATATATATACATAGCAAATTATCTTTCTGCTACAGTAAAGGTTTTAGATGTTTTCTTTACTGTAGCAGAAAGATAATTTGCTATATATATATATAATTTATTATATATATATATAATTTAATAATAATAATTTGCTATATATATATATAAAAAATCTAGAAAACATCTAAAACCTTTACTGTAGCAGAAAGATAATTTGCTATGTATATATATATATATATATATATATATATATATATATATATATATATATATAATTATATATATATATAATTATATATATATATATATATAATTATATATATATATATATAATATATATACAGAAAGATAATTTGCTATGTATATATATATATATATATATATATATATATATATATATATACATATATATATATATATATATATATATATATATACATAGCAAATTATCTTTCTGCTACAGTAAAGGTTTTAGATGTTTTCTAGATTTTTTATATATATATATAGCAAATTATATATATATAATAAATTATATATATATAGCAAATTATCTTTCTGCTACAGTAAAGGTTTTAGATGTATATATATATATATATATATATATATATATATATATATATATATATATATATTTAATTGGAAATATCGTTTTTAAAATGAAAACAAGAAGAAATCATAATATCACACTAAAGAAATCATTCTTTACTTTTCATAAAGAGGAACTAGCAAAGTATAAACACTGGTAACAATAATTATTTTTAGTTAAGCTCTTTTGTAGCGATTATATGCGTTTAATAAACGCTTTGGGTTTTTGCAATAGATATTTTGATTTAAAAGCCCGGGTGATTTAGTAAAATGCGAACATAAATATACTTTTGAGCTTCTTTTTTGTTATAAAAACAAAGGTTATTTTAAAACTAAATATAAAAAAAGATGAGAGAATTAAGAAAATAAAATATATAAATACAATAAAGATTTAAAAAATAAAATTAAAAATTTCCTATAATTTTTTTTACAATTTTAATATTTTTTTTCGTGCTAATTTAAAAAAATTCAATTTGTTTTTTAGAAACATTTTTTAATTATTAAAAAATAATAATATAATAGTATGTATATAATAACACAGTTTATATAAGACAGGAAAATATTTTTTTAAATAAAAAATATATAATTCTTTGTCTTATATAAATTCTACATAGAATTATTGAACTTAAAACAAAAATTAAAATTAATTAATTTAAGTTAAGAATTTAGTGTTTTGAATTAATTTCAAACTTTTTACTTATTGACATATATATTTTTTATAACAAATAGCTTTTACGCTTAAAATTAATTCAAAATTAAAAACAAATAATAATATTTTTAACAATAATGTTAAGATTTAAGTTTAAATAGTAGTAACAAAACTTAAACTAAAGACTACTTAGCTTTAATTTTTTTTTTTTTTTTGCAAAATTTTACTTTTTTCAAACTAAACGAACTGTTATACAAGTTATTTATTTAATCGACATTTGAGTTTAGTTTTCCTCTTTCACTTTTCTTTAATTTAGTTTAACTAATTCCCTTTAATTTTTTTTTAAATAATTTGTTTAGTTTTGTCGTTTTATTTTCTATGAATTTGAATTTGATCTACTACTAGATTGAGAAAAACCTAATGTATGAGGTTATTTTTTTTAATTTCAGAAACATCACTATCACTTTCTTTAGGCTTCTTTTCACAGAATTCTATCAGATATGAGGCAATACCTGATAAACATATAAAAACACCAGCAAAATAAAATGAATAATCCCATCTGCAAAAAGATGATACAATTTTATAATTAAATAAATACTATTTAAGCTTCATCTATAACAACAGCAACTTACCCTAAAGTAACTTCATATATAGCACCAGCTATTGGTGGACCGGCTATCATGCCCACACCTTGTATCAATAGTACCAGACCATAGGCACAAGTGAAATCATCTAAATCGACTATACTAACCAATATACTTGGCGTAAACGAGAATGAACTGGCAAAGGTAAAACCAAATATTATACACATTGCCAATAGACCATTATAGCTGGTGACCAGCAATGGCATCAACACCACAGAAAGGCCACAAACTATAAAAAGAATATTTATAAAATTAAATTACAAAAATTAAAATTAAAGTTTTTGAATATTTTCACATTTGCTACTTACTTAACATACATCCTGAATAACAAACATTCACATTCATCCAGGAACGATCACCCAAGTAACCTAAACCAATCATACCAATGGTTTGTGCTATACCAATAGCCGATATCATTTGAGCACTAACCGATGTATCGTAGTCATGCATTTTTAAATATTCCGGTAAATACAGATATGGTATAATAAACCTAAAAGGAAGTAAGAGAGAATGAATTTTAAATAAAAAATATATCAAAAGGTATTTTTCCAAAAATAACGATGTAAAATTGGATTTTGATACGTTCATATATGGCTTTTTATTTAAGGCAAGAAAGCAACAATAATACGTAGAATAGAAACTTAAAAAATTCGTTTTAGAATTGAAGACTTCGAAATAATTTATAGCCAGATAGCGCTATCACGGTTTTTATTAGCTTATCCTTATCGTTTGAACCCAAAATATTAATTTATCTTGTCAGGCATAGCTTGATATTTTTACAAACGTAATAATAAGATATGTAAGTCAGCAACGTTTAACAATTAAATTGAATTAAATACGAAACACTCTGTTTCAGCATCGAGCTTACTTACTTATTTAGGTGGTTATAAACTACAGTTTAGTGCAGCTGTCTGATCTAGAATAGTTTTCGATGCGCCGGGATCTTGTGCAATTGTCCTCCAGATTCTAACATCAAGTTTTGACAGATCTTCTGCAGGAGTTTCGGTACCCTTCTATGTCTCTTTTCAGAATCAAGTTGGAATGATTTTCTGATCCATGCGAATTATATGGCGAAGCCAGCGCAGACGTTGTACTTTGATACGGCTCGGCGATACTTTTCGTCGACATAGAATGGTCTGTATATCTTGCGAAGTTTGTTTCTCTCACTAAAAGAACAGTTACAACTGCTTGCGCCAGTACCCATGCTCAAGCACTATTTAGAAGCACAGGTAGTATAAACGTTCTGTAGAGCTTAATTTTTGTCTATCAAGAGAGTGATGTATTTAGGAATGTCTCGCTTAGCACGAAATAATAAGAATGATCCTTCGTTTTATTTCTTTACTAATATTAGTAGTCATGTTGACGGGCATACCGAAATAGATAAAATCGTTCAACTTTGAGACTATAGTTACCAACATTCACTAATTGACTCAGTCTAGCTTCTTATTAACTTTTGCGATTCTCCTTCGATATTTTATAAAGCTGCAGTTATGTTCCGTGTCATATATAAACTTCGCCCCCCCCATATGCGAGAAGCATTTTTTTCTGTTGTAAATTGTGCCTGTTCCGTTAACTGCAGCATCACTCAAGATTTTTTTCAACAAAGTGTTGAACAGGTCACAAGATAAGTTACCATCCTTTCTGAAACCTCGTTTGGTATTGAAAATTTCGGAGAAATTTCGGAGAAATTTTTCCCAATCTTAACCGATGACGCTATGTTCGTTAACATCATCCTGCATACTTGTTTCAGCTTCGCAGGTTTACCAAGCTCAGACATGGCTTTGCAATCAACTTAAGTGTAAGTGGTTTGGTAAGAGTAGATTTGTTTTTCTTGGGTCTAAAGCCGCACTGGTAGGGTCTCATTACACCGCATACTTTAATTTTCAAACGTTCACATAGTACGCGTGATAGAACTTTGTATACTGCCGGCAAGAGACTTATTCTTCTATAGTTGGCACATACCGTTCTGTCTTCTTTTTTATGCACAGTACATAGCATGCTGAATTTCCAGTTATGCGTTCATCCAGCCAAATAGTACTAACAAATCGGTGCATGCTTCTTAACAACTTATTACCCATGGCTCTAAACAGCTCTGCTGGCAGACCATCTGTCTTTGCAGCTTTATTACTCCTCAGCAGGGATATAGCCATTCTAATGTCATTTTGGCTAGGATATGCACATTCAACAAGTGGTTTATGAATACCGCACTCAGCTTATTAACATCCGAAGTGGAACAAACGGGACTTCTCTCATATCAATGAGCTGTACCCGATTCTGTGTTTAGACTCATTGTGTGGCAGTGAGGTAAAACACCCGCCTACCCAGCAACAGATCTTGTTTTCAATGCTGCCATATCTCATAACATTAGCTAGCGACTGGTTATGAGTGTTACGCTATGAAAAATTTCTCTAACATCATCTGATATTACCATTTTAGAAAGGTGTTCCTTCCATATAGCCAGCACACTTGCATTCACTCATTAGGTTACCATTATCGTCCTCACAGTAGAAATTACAAACACAAAAGTCTTCTGGCTGCTGTTTCACTTTCTGATTCAGTTTGCGGGCTTCGCTCTACTCACACGAGCGCCTTTTACTCCCCATCTTCTTTCTGTGGAAGAGGCATTTCTCTGTGTCGAGCTATGTGACATAGGTTCTTTATAAATCTTAAGCAGACAAATTGAATATTAGCGACTGTGAATGAGCCATTCACAACTTTCTTTATTGCTCTTTAGAAGAGTACAAAATACGCTTATGGATTATTATTATTGTATTACCAAGTCCTTTAACGATCCATAGTGGAACATAGTGTCATCACAAATTCCTTCTACCAGTGTTTGTTTAAATCTAATGCATTTATTTGGCTCCAAGTGCTATGTTTTATGTGGCGCAGCTTCCTCCTCAATCTGTCTTCTTTAAATATGGGCTAGTCTTTAAATTCTTCAGCTTCCCTCTGTGGATTCCACTCTCTGGCTTCCTTCGTTCTGTCGCCATCCGATTTTTACATAGTGTGCTCTAATTTCACCTCTTTATCAATTTCATTTTCTTTTTTGTTAAATTTATTTTCTCTTTATTGTAGTTTTTCAATTTACAATAATATAAAATTAGGTTAAAAGGTCATATTTTTAGCTGTTGCATTTGCTCAATTGATAAAAAAAATCATAAATTATTTTTAGTGTCTCAAATGTCATCGTAATGAAATAAATGTGCACAGAAAAAGGTCAACGAAAAGTAGTGTTTTCAAAGGGCGTAAAATAAAAGTAAAACAGAAAGCCATTTATTGAAAACTTGCCAAATAATAGCCATATGCAGACTAGCTTATGGCTACACCACATAAGACTTGACCACAGTGAAATATGAACTTATTCAAGTCGTAAGGTAAGAGTACTTATAGATAAAGAACATATTGCTTAGCAAAATGGCTTACTTGAAATCCACTTACAAATACATTTAAAACATATGAAATACTTTTTTTAATCTCTTAATTTTTTTTCATTCATGACTAGCACTCAAGGGATAGCTCCTACTGATGCAAGGCATAGTGCTGGTACTAGGAAAATAAGTTGTGGAAAAGAGGAAAGAGGGAGTAGTGTTTATGGACGTTCGACTTGAATTTATTCATGTCGCAAGTGACAGGGAAGACTCTTGCGGGAAGATTGTTCCACAAACAAACAGTGTGACTAAAGTACGCGAGTTATCCCTATAATGCGTTGTAAGATTCGCTGTACAATCAACTACAAAAGTGATGTGCACTACGAAAAATACGGGTACTACGTAAGAATATGTGAAATTTAGGAATTAATTCCTTTATTTCGTGCGAAGTCATTCCGTTATAGTACCCATAGAACAATGAAACGCACGCTACATTGCGAAGGTGCTCTAACGAATAGATAGAATTGGCTACCACCCTACCGTCATTAGTAAGCACCCTCCTCCTCCTCTCCCGTACGCTGTCGAGAAGCTCTAAAATATACTTTAGAGCGCCGGCTCATACATGGGTGTTGTATTCCAACTTAGGTTGTATAAAGATCTTGTAAATATTAAGGGGGTCAGATGGAGACATATATTTACTCCACCATCTGAAGGATGCTTCTTTCGACTCTCGAAATATGTGATCCTTCCAACGAACGTCACAGTGATTTCTCATGCCCAGAACATCAAAAGCATCTGATCCGTCGATATCTATATTACCCATTGACACAGTTGACACCACACCACCACGTCATTAAAATCGATTCACTTTGCACAACCCCATTAGGAGATTTTCACCAAGTCATTTGTGGGTGTGTCATTCATATTCTGCCTTTTCGCCCCAATATTCAAGAGGCTCGGCCTACGTTCAAAAGAATATGATATGATAGGATTGGAAGTAAGAAGAAATAAGTCTTTTATAAATATGAGAAATAAAGTGGAAGAAAGAACAGAGCCTTGCGGTACCCCTGTATTAATCCTGAACTCGTCGGTTGTAGAGATCCCATCTATAACGACTGTTATAGTACGATTTCTGAGAAAGCTCGATATAAATTGAGTGAAGTGACTACTGACACCATAAGCAATAAGGTTTAATATGAGCGCCTCGTGCCAAACTCTATTGAATGCCTTGGAAATATCCAAAGCTACAACTTTACTCTCACCAAATTCATGAATAGACTTATTCTACCGTTTGGAGAGTAACGCCAGTGCTTAAATACTTGACAAGGTGAACAAACTGCTATTGACGGATATTTTCAGAGTTGGTAGCCTCACCCTTTTTAGGGATTGGCGTCGGCATTGGCGAACTTTCAGCAAAATGGAAAAATACCAGCACAACAAGACGCACTGAAAAGGTTACCTAATGTACGCGCAAGCGTCGAAAAGCACTGCTTGAGAACCAGCGCTGAAATGCCATCCGGCCTAGATGACTTATTAACGTTGAGATTATTAAATTATTGAAAATTATTATTAAAATAAAAAATTATTTACTAACTTACCATATAAATAGAAATAATGTTGATAAATTGAAAAGAGTAAATTTAATATCCTTAAATAATGAGAAATCAAATACAGATTTCATTGTTTCGATGAGATTGTCATACCAAGTCTGTAAGAGAAATTAGAAAAAATGAATAAATAAGAGAAATTATTTTTTTTTTAATAGGAGAGAGAGAGATAATAAAATAAATTTTAAAAAATTTATATTCCGTAAACAATTGATTAAAGTTCATAATTTTTCTTAATCAGTATCATTTTGCATCGCATTGTTTAATCAATCATAGCACACGTTGTATTCTCAGCATCAGTTGTCTCATGTTTAGCTTCTCAAGCCTTTCATTTCTATCCATGGTATGGGCAAGAGCCCCACGCTCTTAGCAACTGATTTAATTATTTTCTTAATCTTTATATAGAAAAAAGTAAAATAAATGTAGCTTCGAAATAAGATTATACTCGTATAGTGTAGTGTAATATAAAAAGAAAATATACCATAAGTCTTTGTCTATTATCGCAATTATAATTTGATTTTTAGGCCTAAAAGCAGCGCTATAATTACAATTCGTAAAGTATTTGTAAGTAAAATTGATTAGAATTATAAACTATAAGACTAAAGACTAGGGTTGGCAAAAAAAAACCTGGCCCATCGGGTTTTATTGGGCTTCTTGTTTTATTGGGTTTTATAACTCCAAATTTCGTTTAATACGGCAATATTTTTTGGTTGTTAGAATAATTAAGTTGTTTTAATATTTATAATGCAATTTTGCATTCTTAGTGGGATCATTGCAGGCTGTGTACTATGAGCTGCTCAAAACCCGATATTCGGAGCAGACTGCAAGTACTTAGGTTGCATTATGAGAAAAACGGCCGGAAGATTAAGACAGACAGACAGAAATATAAAGTTTTCCTTTTGCATGACAACACTCGGTCTCTCGTGGCAAAGCTGTCAAACAATTTTTAGAAACGATCAAATTCTCCAAACATAGCTCCTTTGGACTATTGGCTGTTTCGATGGATGCAATATATATTAGTATGTCACCGCATAACTCCTTTTGAAAAATATAAAATCAGCTTCAAAGTGGATCGGTGCAAAAAACGAGAAGTTTTTCTGAGACGGGATTCGGACATTAGCTCAGGAACAAGGGTAAGATATAAGCCAGTGGTTTGATAACTTTTCATTTTGATAAAATTGTTAATTCATTATCATTTTTGAGCTAAAAAAAAGGTACAGCATTAATTTGTACTCCCAATACATAAATTTTGAATTTTTGTTGTTGTAAACAACAAAAACCCGGGTGGGTTTAATTGGGTTACCCAGTGGGTTGCCAACCCTGCTAAAGACACTGGAGCGCTATAAGTGTCAGGAGTTTTTCATGCGCCACACAGTGCGTCGTTCTCATAAAACGAATGGACAAAAATAGAAGGCGTCGTTGTAGATAAATGCGCTAAATATAGATAAATGTGAAATTTTGATAAAATAGGACAACGAACTCGCCCACCGCCCATATATATATTTAAAACAAAAAACCTATCGTAAGATAATTTTTTTATATTTATTTATTTATTTTTTAAATAAAAAAGATTTTCTGTAACACAAAGTTGTGTTGGTTACTGATATATATACAATAAATAAATTCCAAATATCAAGTTTTTAACGTATGAAATTTTGTGGACTTAAAAAAAAAAATTAAAACACGGATTAACCTTGGCAATCCGTGAACAGCTACCAATAAACCAACGTCACTCATGGGAAGATATCAAAGCAATGTATAATCAAGTCGCGGAGGAAACACTTGGTGTGGTGCAACCAAATAGAAGAGTTTGGATATCAGATTACACTTGGAACCTAGTTTCTCAAAAAAGGGAACTAAAACTGCAGCTGAATAGTAACAATACCTTGAGGCAGCAATACCATCAGCTGGCAAAACAAGTAAAGAAAGCTGCAAGAAGAGACAGAAGAAAGTTCCCGGGGCGGCTGGCAACAGCGGCAGAAGAAGCAGCTGGCCATAATAATATGAGAAAACTACACCAGACGATTAAATATCTCACTAATCAAAAGTGTAATAGGAACCAAGCCGCTGCTGATTAAAATGGTACACTAATAACGAACAATGATGCACAAACACAGAGATGGAGAGAACATTTCACTGAAATTAGTAACTGTCACGAACACTACTGAGGACAGCGAAACAGTTGAGAACATAGATGAGGTAAACAGTTTAAGAATATCATGCAACCCTCCCAATTTGAATGAGATAAAAGAGGCGATTGGTAAATTGAAAAATAATAAGGCGGCAGGCGAAGATGTACTACCAGCGGAAATTCTACGGATTGACATCCAAATCACAGCTGAACTTCTACTGCCTCACATCACATCAGTATGGGAGGGGGAGAGGCTGCTTTCTACGTGGAAGAAGGGCATCATTGTAAAGTTACCAAATAGTGGCGACTTAAAAGACTGTAATAGTTGGAGAGGAATTACTCTACTTAACACCATATATAAAATACTTGCAGTCATAATACAGGGAAGGCTTCAGAGCAGAATAGAAAACATGCTGCGAGACGAACAAACTGGCTTCAGACCGAATAGAAGCTGCGTAGATCAGGACAACACTTTACGAATAATCATTGAACAGTCCGTAGAATGGCGTACCTCCTGCATCTACTATTCGTCGATTTCAAGAAAGCGTTTGATACCATCAGGCGAACGGCTATATGGAAAGCACTAAGAATCAAAGGAATACCCCAGAAGATAATTAGAATAATTGGAGCGATGTATGAGGAACCTTCAGAACCTTCAGTTCTTCACAACGGAAATATCAGTCAACCATTCCAAACCAATGCTGGAGTTAAACACTCAGCTATTCACCATCATGCTGGATGACATAATGAGCAAAGTCTGTTCGAAAAGAAGAGGGATTACATGGAGTCTCTCACGCTAACTCGAAGTCTTGGACTATGCGGATGAAATTTGTCTACTCTCGCATTGGGCTTGAGATAAACATCAAGAAAACCAAGGACATGAGAATGAATAATACGAGTACGGAAAACATCATGCTACAGGGTCAGCCAGTCGAGTATGTAGATAGCTTCTGCTATCTAGGAAGTGCAATGTCTACAAACGGTGGCGCAGAAACAGACGTAGATAATAGGCTCAATAAAGCGAGAGTGGCATTTGAACAACTGCAGTCAGTATGGAGAAGCTTACATATATCCAGACGAACTAAGCTCAGAATATTAAACTCATGTGTTAAATCGTTACTGCTGTATGGCAGTGAAACCTGGCTTGTATCGAATAACATCACACAGAAACTCCAGGTATTCATTAACAAGTGCCTCATATGCAGAATATTCTGGCCTAACACCATATAAGTAACACAGAACTGTAGAGCATGACTAATGAGGAACCCATATTGAAACAGATAAGGAAAATAAAGTGGGGATCGATCGGTCACACCATCCGAAAAAGTCCAGAAACTATCACTAGAATGTTATTCGAGTGGAATCCTCAAGGCTCAAGAAATCGTGATGCCATAGGCATCTCACATGGGCTCAGTGGTTCTAATTTTAAATGAGAAAGATTTCCGCAAGATGGATGCCGTGTTTGCTCATAATCGATCACAAACGCATTTGTGTGACAACTTCACAGAAGTGTTTCGCTTTGGTCAAATGTAATATTAATGAGTTTTGGCGCCGTTTCGTAATCCTGGACGAAACTCAATTCCACCACAACACACCAAACAGCAGTGAAAACAGTGGTCTTCAGGTGCTAAATAGGCGCCAATCCACATTGACTAACTTCAAAAGGGTAAAACAATAAATAGCGAATATTGGTGGCTAACACAACTTTCCGTTCTGGGCGCGTCAATCATCACTGAGTGACACAATTTTTCGTTTAGGCCGCGACATTCGCCGGTGTCTACCAGTGTAAAATATAAGATCAAAAAAATTGACATTTAATTTACAATGTGTTAATAGCGTATTGCTTGCAATGACCTTTGCAGAAGTTTTGTTTTGTTAGTCGAGGGTTTTGTTTTGGACTCTTACTGGTATGAGTAAAACCTGTCGTGATTGAGTAATAATTTGCAAGAAAATGCAAAATAGGATTTTATTTTCTTCCCCCAAGTAACATAGTATTTTCAAAGCGATATGTTATCAGCTTGTTATTTCTATTAAAACTCATTAAAATAATATCTAAAATAAAAAAAAAAAATATTAAATAAAATAATAAATACTCACATCTTCATCTTCTTTAGCAATTGTTGTCATTGAGTTCCTGTAGATGTTGGGACACGATGAGGCTCTCAAGCGATAACGATGGGTGCTAAGCATAGCACCACGATAATGCATTGAGTTGCGATGTATACGCATATCCTTAAGGAAATTTGAATTACGAATCGATATGTTACGCTTTAGGTTCGAACGATAATTGGGCTTTTTCGATTTTGACAAACGTCGCATGCCAGTTATGCTATCAATACGCGTGCGTTTAACAGGTCCTTTGGCCGCTTGATTCGTCAGAGGTTCATTTTCGGGTATGGTTATTACCGCTGGGCCACCACCACATCTACTGCCATTAATATTATTTGAGTTCACAGAGGTTATGTTATTTATTTCATTATGTTTTCTAAGATTTGACTCATTCAAGGCTAAGCCTTCTTCTATAAGTAGGTTATAATGGCTGCGAACAACAGGATTAAGAACGCCAACGGAATTATGACGATGACGATGGTGATGATTCCTAAGTTCCATTAATGAGGTGTTCATGTTTTTGGCAGCTAAAAAGAGATTTTCATTAAGGGAATAACGCGAACTGGCACGGTGATCTTTATGATTGTTGTGTTCTCGGGAATATTTTTGCGTTAAATAACCCTCATCGGTGGAAGAGCGCAAAGATGTTAGGGAGGCATTAATGGCTGAATGGCTGCCTTGAGAACGTTTTTCCGAAGGCGATAAAGTTTCTATGGAGGCTAGGAATCTTTTCTTGGCCGTTTCGGCTACTTCACTGGGTATACCACCCATCATGGTGTCATCCGGTGACCCTATAATTGCGGCTGTTGCTGCGCCATAGGGATTACCAGTCGATGACATTGAAAGCAAATTTTCCCTTGAAGGCGCCTCGACACATTCCTTCAGTCTTAATGATCTTCTGCTGGTACTTTTCACTTCGTACAGATCTTCCAAGTCTAGAGAGCCCAAAAAAGTGGGTAAAAATAACTCACTGCGACAGCGTTTCATTTGGGTTTCATGTAAATCTTCTATTTGCTGATTAGCCTCTGTATTATTTTTCGTTACCAAAGTATCCAATACATATTCTTTGGTGGCTCCTGTATCCAGTAATTTCTTGATTTCCTCTAAACACACACTGGAGTTTGAGAAAGTGGTTACACTTTGCGAACGGCTTTCCAATCGATTCTCTTCTATTAGCCAATCTGGATCACGCATTAGAGCACCACACACACAGGCATTTAACATAGTACCGGCTAAAATCAAAGTAGCACCTCTCCAGCCATACGTATCAATGAGAAATTGAGTTAAGGGAGCATATAGAAAGGTACCTACACCAGTACCCGAAGCACCAATGCCTGTTGCAAAACTTCTTTTCTTGTCAAACCAAAAGGCTATCGAAACTACGGCGGTAACATAGCCGATCCCTAGACCTAAGCCTGATATTATGCCAAAGGTAACCATTAGCATTTCCACAGAATTGACCACAGAAGATAAGCCAAAGCCTATGGCAGAAACCACACCGCCTATAATAGTCATCTTACGGCAGCCATACTTATCAACCAGATTGGACCATATTGGCCCCATTAGTAAAGGCACAGAGAAGAATAGAGATGAAATCCAAGCCGTTTTTGTGGGACTTTCGCCAAAATAGTCCAACAATTCGGTGTTAATCAAACCAAATGAAAATGACAAACCGTCTGCTATAAGAGACACGACTAGGGAGGCAAATACCACAACCCAACCATAACCACCATCGGGCATTTCGGGTTTTTTCTTTTCCGTAGAACCGGAATCTATAGAATCACCCGATTCATTGGATATCAAACGTTTCCTTTTCTTAACACTGCCATTGCTATTGCTGCCCGATCCATTGGTCAACGCAGTCAGGGCGGTATTATCGGCAGCATTTATGATGATAATACTGCTCTTAAGCAAGCGAGCATTCTGTTCGTGCTCCTCCACATCTTCATTAGATAAATTGCAAAATGTAACCTCGGGAAATAGATCATGTTTAATGGATTTATTAAGAGGCGTGGTTTTTACAGATGTTGCCACTAACATAGAGTCTGCAGTCGGTGTTGGGGTAGCCGTTAAAGGCTGATAAATGCTGCCATTTTGTTTTGTTTGTGTATTACTTATACTAGAATTATTGTTATTCATTTTAGAAATCATTTTTTGTTATCGTCGTTGCAACAGTTGTGTAGAAAAAAAGGCTGTGGACGAGGGAGGGTGAGGAAGAGCTTTTTTTGTTTTGCTTATAAAAAAGTGGGTTTTAATTTGAATATTTTTCCGATTTTTCTGGTTTTGGTTTTAAAGAACGAGGTTTTTTGTATGTATGTTTGTTTGTTTGTATTAAATCTATTAATTAATTTTTCTAATTGAACACAATAATTTTCAGCAAAGAATTGTAGAAGTTTTCTTCTTCTTTGTTTATATATTTTATTGTACTAGATTCCGTTTTTATTTTTAATTGTATTTTATTTTAGAATCTACTTTTGTTTGCGAACTGCACTGGTTGACTTTATTAGCCCTTGGATCTTTAATCTTTGCTTTCTTTTTTGAAGACCTTGCGTTTCTTTCTTTCTTTCTTTTCTTCTGGTTAAAAATTAAAAAATTTTGCGCATAGGATTTAAAAAGTTTTTCGAAAAGGTAGAAATCGCTTAGGACAGGTTCTCAGATTCTTGTCTCTGCTCTCGAACTGTGTTATCACAGTTTAATCTCCTCGTACAAGACTCTGAAAACGAGAATTATTTGTTCTTTGTCTCCGTCGATAATGACAATGTTTACAGGATATTCTCATATAAACCGATTGTAGAATTCACCTCGAAAGCCTTCAGCCGCTGTTGGATGTTGAAGAAACTGCAATGAAAGTAAAAAATATATAAAATATCATGTCAAATATTTCGAATTTCGAATTTTCTTACTAATAAGTTTAATAATAGTACTGAACTTGACATCTACATTGGAATTCTCTTCTTTAAAGCCACAATTTTATAGTCGAGATCCTTTTTTAAAACCCCTAAAAATTTTGTTTGCATAAATGGCCAAGTTAAGATAAATTAAAATATCGACCTAAGTGACAACTAAGATAGCTATGTTATTGCTGGTAAAAGAAAATATGATTTATCATATTACAGTGTTAAAAGTTTTAAACATGGAGGGTTTCCTACTAAAGAAAAGAAATATTTGATGTAAGATTCTGCTAAGACTCATGTTAAACGATGCAGCTTAAAAAGCACCTGAATTCACCTCCTTTAACAATTGAAGTCAAAAGTGAATCCATAATAATAATTGAACAACAAAATGTTGGTAAAACTTTATCAACTAGGAGAATTAACTCTAAAAAATAGGAGGAATATTCAACTCCTAGGTATATTGAACTACTGGATAGTATTCAACAACTGGATAGTAGGCTGACGTGGAAAGCTCAAGTGTTGTCAGTTTCCAGAAAACCCACGCATGCGCTAATGGTGTGCAGGAGGCTTGCAGGGATTCGAGTGCTTGGCTCCTATGATGTTGACTCAAAGCTAGATTAGCTGAACCATCTAGGCAGTGACAACAGAGTAAGTTTATGTTGGGTTCCGGGTCACGTGGGAATACCGCGAAATGAAAGAGTCAATGAACTGGCTAGAAAGGGAGCTTTCACTCCTATGGTAGAGCCAGAACCCATACTCAACGAAAATGGGTATAATGAGAGGTGGGTAATCTTCTCTGGTCATACGGGTCTGGTAAAATCTAAACTTTTGCTGGGTAACAATAACAGGAGGAGATTTGAAACCTGCAAAGGAATGTACAGAGACAACCTGACGATATTGACCGGTCGTTGCGGGCTAAATGGAAATCTGATTAAAATTAGAATAGTCTAAAGCAGATTCTGTGAGGAGAACATCGCATTACCAGAGCACATACTAGGTACATATGAAGCACTGATGCACTCTAGGAGGAAGTACCCAGGTGCCTATCAAAGAGGTAGTGAAGTATCGCAGATGGCACCAACCGACATCCTGAAATTCGTCAGATCGACGAGGTTATATTATAGGGAAAACCTATTTAGATGGAGGGCTGTACAATAGATCGAAATGTCGCAGTACTTTAATAATAAAGTACTGATATTATTTATAACTGCTTCATATCGAGTTCAGTTTAAAGCAGCGTTAGGCAAACTAATATTAATACATTTTACAATGTTGTAATAATTTGAGTCTCTCACTCAGACCACTTTACGCTGTATTTTTTTGTTTTCACCTTATTTCTCTTAGTTCATTTTTTGCTTCTGTTTTGCCTGTCCGTGTGACTGTGTACGAGTAAAAATAAAAGAGAAGAGCTGCCCCTTGCCCGAATCTGGTTTAAAGTATAACCTATTACTCAACAATGAAAATGTTTCTGGATTGAAACAACCGGGATCTTATTTCCTTTGGAAATCATTATCAACAGAAATAGGAAATATTAATCTAATCATTGCTGAGCTTTGGTTAACCCCAAAACGCTGAAAATATTCTCTGCATGTTCAATTCGTCTAAAACCATAGCAATCAGATGTTACTATTCACAAATTTAAGGTTTTTAGAGCCATTTTACTCCTTGCCCGAATCTGGTTTAAAGTATAACCTATTACTCAACAATGAAACTGCTTCTGGTTTGAAACAACCGGAACATTATGAATTTCCTTTGGAAACCATTATCAACAGAAATAGGAACTATTAATCTAATCATGGCTGAGCTTTGGTTAACCCCAAAACGCTGAAAATATTCTCTACATGATTTGATAGTTGAAACTACGTTTTGTATGAAACTCAAAATAATGTTATCAGCAGATGTTCAATTCATCTAAAACCATAGCAATCAGCTGTTACCTTTCACAAATTTAATGTTTTTAGAGCCATTTTACTTCCACTACTTTTATTTTGGAAATTAATACATACGCCATAGTCGTCAAATAAGCGTTAAAATGTTAAGTTTGAAATTTTTTAAATTTATTTATTTATTTTGGTTATAAATTTCTTTAAATTCTCTGACTCTTTGTTATAATAGTATTGTTACATTGTAAGAAAAATAAGTCTTTATTTATTATTTAAATAAAAAATAATTAAATAAAATAAATTAATGATCGTACGTACATATATTACGGTGACTGGTGCATAGTGTTGAAATAAAATTAAATACTCAAAAGAAAAGCACTTAATACGAAGATTTTCATGTTTTAAAAATAGAAAAAAATTGAAAAGAAAATTTACAAATCCATCACTGCGATAAAATAATAATTTTTTTTAAAAATAAAAATTTCCAATCTTATATTATTAAGGTAAGGTTTTTCAACTTAATTGTTTATTAATTTAAATATTTATTTGATTATTTTTATTGCCACTTTATTTCAGATAGAATTGTATACACAAAACAATTGATTTTTATGGTCTTATAAGACCAACTAAACAAAAAAGGGAGACAAAAATTTTTGTTTTTAGATGTTGTTGATGCGTCACATTTTTTTGCATAATTTCGTTTGTTTTTGTTTGGCTTGTTTTAGTTTGTTTTACTCTTTTGTTTAATAACATTTGTTTTGTTTTCAAACAAAAAAAAAACACAATTTTTCTTTTTGGTCGTTTCTATTTTAAAACGCGTGAACTAAAAAAATCAAAACAAAAGTGAAAAACCAACAATAACGATACTGTTGAGGTACTATTATTAACAGACCGAATATACATATGTACGATTAAATCAGCGTCCGGCGAACCTATGCAATTGCTTTTCCAATTGTGTGAATAATTTGAGAGTCTGCCTCTCAGAGCACACTGCAAGAAAAAAATCATATTTTTTACTTACAAAATTGGCTGCGTAGACTAGAAAGAGTGCTTTCACATCTCTAGCACTTATTTAACATATTTAAAAATTAATTATTTAAAACAAAAAACAATAACGAAAAACAATAACAAAAAACAACAACAAAACAATAACGAAAAACAACAACAACAACACAACAATGAAGAAAATAAAACAATTTGGAAAAATGAAGAAAAACAACAATATAAAACAATAAGAAAAAACACCGAATTAAGAAAAAAAATTTGAAATTAAATCAAACATGTTAAATAAAATATTTAATAACAGTTATGTTTTCTTTATTTTTCCCTGTTTAATTTTTTGAGTACATCCCAATGAGAGCGAAAGAGAAAATTTGCTCAAAGTGCTGTTTTGTCGGACTCTGTATTGAATAGAGAGAGAGTCTGATTAAATTAAGAGAAAGAGAGATTCACGACCAAACGACCAATTGAAGGTACTAAAAGTCTCGCATGCAGTAGTAATTTTGGAACTGATGACAATTTCGTATTATACATACATATGTTAAAACAGACACATACACACAACTACATGTGCTCTTAGAAGCTCAGAACATATTAATAATCACAAATGGCCTAGATAACATTAATAATAAAACAACAACAACAAAAAGAAACAAAAATTTCCATATATGTTGTTAGTATTTTTGCTTTTCTTCAATTTTCGTTATTTTCTTTCCTTCAACTTGACCTCTCTTAACACAAGAGTGTTGCGAGTAGATTGTTGGAAAAGAAATGCTTAAAGGAAATTGTTGTAATAGAAATGAATAACAACAATAGTGTCGATACTAACAACAGCTATTATCACATAGTATTAGTAAAGAGAACAAAAGAAAAAACGGACAGAAATTTAAATTAAATTAAGAATAAAGTCATTAAAAGAACAATAAAAATTAAATGATCTCTTAAGCAGTGTTACCATAGGGTTTACAAAATAACGTAAAAATTCAAATATTAATGAAAATTTGACAAATTTATCGAATAAGTCTATACTGAATCAAAAATTTAGGGGTTAATGCCCTAGAAAATAAAGCAACGACTAAAAAAAAAAAAAACAAAAGAAATCGCATTTCTTATTAAACTGTTACCCAGTGGCGTATTTGAGCGATATTGTCACCATATTTTTATGGATGAATCAATGTCACGGAATCAGTATCAAGTCGACATTTGTATGGAATTATCGTTAATGAAAAATTTCATTGATTAAAAATTTCATGACAAGGACACAAGCAAAAGGAAGTATGTACGACAACGGCATTGTAATGTCACCATATTAACGAAAGCCGAAATTTGTCGACATTGTCTGCTATGAATCGACTACACGCTGAACGAAGCACGATGTCTGCTACACTTCACCGCTGACGAATAAAGTACTGATGATTCTCTGTTAGGACTCACTAATTACCGCACGCCTGTAAGACAAGCTAAACTGATTTATGCAAATGTACACAATTATGTTACTTTAAAAGGCCATGTATGACACCAAAGAAAATTCATTGTCAGTCATCATTGATTTACCATTACCATAATGAGAGATTACAAATTCAAATTGGGTTACTTATTCTGACCGTTTCTCATTTAATACTCTTCCACCAACGGGATCAACTGTGATCAATACAAGTCTCCCAAGATCGCTGTAGCTAGGTTTAACAGCTGCATATATAACCTTAAACATTCTTATACATCTATATACATACATATATCAAAATGGAGGCTATTTTTTGCCTACGTATGTAACCGATTAGAACCAAACTTATACACAAGGTAGGTATGATTTATGTTTGAGTATTCGAAGAAATCGCATGTGCGCGATAATGAAGCCTAAAATCGATACCTTTTTTATATATGTATATAGATAAGTTTTCCGACGTTAGTCATTTAATAACTCGAGAACTACTTAAACGAGTGTCTCTATATTTGGTCAAATCATCAGCTAAATAGGCGGGATTGGACAAGTGAGCATGTTACCTTCCATACAAGGTAAAGATTGATTTTTGTATATCTTGAGAACGGTAAAATGCAAGTTTACGAATTTGATTTAAATGACTTTTTATAGGGTGGGCCATTTAAAAGTTTAAATTTTTAAATGCAAAAAACAAAAACGGTTTGAAATTCTGCCAATTATTTTATTTATTTTTTTTTTGTGAAGTACAATCGTTCCTGTTAAAAATTAAATGTTATTTCATTCATATGTCTGCCGCGGTGACTGGCCTCACAGTACCACAATTGATCAAAACAATTTTCGAGAACTTTTTCGAGTGTATGTGGTCGTATGTCGGCAATGGCATCACGAATTTTGGATTTCAAATGCTCAATTGTCTCTAGTTTGTCGGCATAACACTTGTCTTTAAGGGCGCCCCAGAGAAAATAGGCAACGGTGTCAAGTCACAGCTTCCTGGCGGCCAACTGACATTACCATTTCGGCTAATTAAATGGCCACCAAACGTTTGACGCAATAAATCGATTGCGGCATGAAATGCGGCATGAAAGTTGCACCATCCTGTCGAAACCAAACATCGTTCACATCAATACCATGAAGAGCGGGCACAAAAAATTCGTTATCATGGTGCGATTGGTGTCTTCATTGACCATGATGGTTGGGAAATATGAAATATGAACCAATGATGCCTCCGCTCCACAAGCCACACCACACAGTCACTCGTAATGGATGCATTGGTTTCTGTAAGATCACGTTTGGGTTTTCTGAGCCACAAATACGACAATTTTGCTTATTAACGTACCTACCAAGATGAAAATGAGCTTCATCCGAAAAGATAAATTTAAATGATGATAAATTTCAAAAAAAAAAAAAAAAAAATTCCCAACGTTGCTCAAGCGTAAATCGATTCATTTCGTTGAGTGGAGATAATATAGTGAATTTTGTGACATAATAGAATGACATAAGTATTTCAGATTCGAAATAACCGCTGGTTAAAATTTAAACCAATAGATGGCTCACCCGATAATTAATACATGGGCATTTAAACTTTTAAATATTGATTTTTGTATAGAACAGTAATGGTAAAATTTTCTAAATTTGGTTTAAACAACTTCTCCTTTGGTAATAGACATCATCAGTAACTGGCCAATACTGGATAAGTGGGCATGGCACCTCCCATTCATACTAAATATATAATTTTGCACGTGTGAAGAACGGCTACAGTCAAGCTTCGTTATCTATCTACATCAGCCCAAATGCGGGAGAGATTGGATAACTGGATGTAATTTTTTATAAAGGGATAACGAAGCATACTGGGTAAAAGTCATCTATATGTATATGTATTTAAAAATGAATGTGTTTTTTAATGTATTTTTATGTTTTTGAAGTCTATTATATTATATTAATTCCCATAACATCCCATCAAGGAACACAGCGACTTCTCTAAGTCAATGAGCTGCACCCGATTCTATTTTTAATCTCATTGAAAGGGACCTACAGTTTAACGCCGGCTGCGAACGGCAAATGCATTAGAGAAGTTTTCAACAACAGTATTAATACTCATTATAGTTAATAGCTAATGTTATTAAGTGAATCCTTGTTGAAAAAATTTTTCTTTTTTCAGATGGTCTGGCCTGGTATTGAAACGCAGACCTTCTGGTTGGTAGGCGGACGTCTTACCTACCATACCATAGCGGCAGTTTTTGAAGTCTATGTAGCAAAAGGACTAAATCTTTTAGCCTTGCGGTCGGATGGGGATGAAATGTAGGAAAAGAGTACAAAAAATTACAATTAAGGTAGTAATTCAGACAGGGGTAGCGAAGCACGCCAGGGTTGTAGATAGTATGTATGTAAAACTTTAACTTTGGTTTCGCTTGTGAAAGTTGACTAGGTTTCGCATACGATTTCTGATGCTTTGGATGTAGAAATAACTTTTTTTTCTGGTACTATCGTAGTATGTATTTGAGACGTGCAATATCGTATTCGACTTCGCTTGGCTGTAATTGGGCACTTTATTTTACTGCATATGAATTAATTAACGTTTGACTTTGGTAGTAAGTAGGCAGTAGGGAGATCGATTATTCGACTTTGATCAAAAACCGGTTTTCGAATAATTCGAAAAGTAGCTCTTAAAAAAACCGTTTTTCGGTTAATAATAATCCAAATAATTGGTTAACCGGTTCTTTTATTTTAATAAAATTGTTCCTAGTTCTTTAAGCGCAGAGCTGGACCACGACATTTTAAAAATAAACAGAAGCTGATGGAGAGTTCAAAATTAAAGTGACAATCATTACTAACAATAATTCTAACAAATCTCATAAAAACTATGCCAAAACAGTGTGCGGAGGTCATAAAAAACAAAGTTTTTTACACAAAGTACTGAAAAATGCTTAAGTTTTCAACAGCTACTCAAGGAGCTAACTTCGTTTTTGTTGTATTACTTGGTTGAGGATGTAATTAAAGGTTTGTTATTATAGTTATAATTTAGGTGCCTAAGATAACAAAAATTAAATGTTTTACTTTAAATAAATCAATTAGTAACATAAATTACCTCGACAAGAAAATTTGCTTAGATTTCAAGCAGCACTGTATGTAAATTTATGCACCACATATTTAATGGTGTATGTGTGTCACTGTGGTATGTTGGGTAAGAACCCATCTTTCAACCAAGACGTCGTCGGTTCAATCCCAGGCCAAACCATCTGACAATTTTTAACAGCGATATCACCTCGCACCATTACTAGCAACTTGTTATGTATATTTACGCTGTGAAAACCTTCACTAACTAATATATCTGCGTTCGGAACCGGCGTTTGTAGGTTTGTGGGCTTTCAATGAGTCTAGTTGATCATTCTCCATATATAAAAATTAATATTTATTTACAGAAGATGAGAAAAAATTATTTCTGCTCAAGAGTGCATATCTTTTTTCATCTCTCTTGGTTTTCATGTTCTTTGTGGGGCGCTCAAGGTTGTCATATATACAAAAATAATTAAATTTATACAAATAGTTAAACGATGAGAATATTTTCAATAAAACGATATACAATCGTACTTATTTAAATTAATCGGTTATTCGTGTTAAATTAATCGGTTTATTCGGTATTCGAAAAATGAAGATTTTGAAAAAACCGTATTTGACAAACCAAACAAAAAAAAAAAACGGTCAAATAATAACCGTCCGATCTCCATAGTAGGCAGGCACATGTTTCAATCAGATTAAAGTTTAGTATTACACGCTTCATTCATTACTGTGTAGAATTTGATCAATGGCGTAACCATTTGTTACAAATTCTTGAAATGTTTTGAAATGTTAAAGGTGCTTTTAATAAATTTGATAAATTATTTTGATACCCTATTGTTTTTTAATTAAGATTGTTTTTTTGATTTTATCTAAAAACAAGCAAAATTATTTTTAAGCAAATTTTTTTTTCCAATATGGCTATTTGTCTCATGTTAATCATCTCCCAAAGAGTGTAAATGATAATTAATTTGTTGCAATTGAAATTTAAATAATGTTGCTGATTGTTTTATTTGTTGTAATTACGTAGATATCAATAATGTTGGTATTGTTTCCTTCAACTTTTGCTTTTCACTCTTTCTCCCCTTTCTGTGAAATTAATAATTGATTATGATCTTCACCGTTGGAATTTTTTTATTTTATTTTTGGTTTTCCTTGCCATTTATTTTTATTTTTAGTTTTTTTTTCTTAATAATTTTTCTTTTTTTTAGCTCAATAAGAAAATGAAAAGACATTATATTGTATGTGAGTTAAAAAAATAATAATAATAATGTGTCTGACGTTGGTCCTCTGTTATGATAATAAATCTCAATGTTAAACAAGAAAAAAATTATTTTATAATTTCAGACGAAATTTTTTTTTTCAAAGCAAAAAAAAGAAACAAAATTATGAGATGAAAGTCCCCTTCAAATATGAAATGATGGGACACATATGCGCATACATCTGTCAATGCTTATAAAATAAATATAAAAAAGCAATAATTATTAAATGCAAAAAGTGAAAAGAAAAAATCTTTCATTTTTCTTAATTACACTGAAAGTACCTAATGGCTTGAATTGAATGTTCTAATCATTGATTGTTTTGTTAAGCTTTCATTTGAGATGTGTTTTATTACTACAATCCATTAACTTTAAGAGATGTAGCCCATTAATAATGGAATTTGTATATTTGCTTATAAAATGGTCATTAATTCAAAGCCATAAACTGTACTCACATTTATCATTTCAATACTATACGAAAGTAGTGCATACGTTTTTCTTAACATAACAAAAACTTGTGTAAGTTAACAGAATATGTGTGAAGTTAAATAAGAATATAAAACTTTTCTGTTAAGTTAAAAGAGACTGCTATGTTAACATTACTTCCACATGGTCGATTATAAAATATAATTTTGGATAAAAATAACTCAAAATGGGTAAAAGATTGTAAAAATTCAAAAAATATCTTTAGAGAGATGCAATAACAATAACAAAAGAAATTTATTTCTTATAGCTGGTAATCATATTGAAAACAATGGTCCATAAAAATATGAAAATATAGGATATAAGATGCAATTGTGGGGGAATCGAACCTGGTGGGCTTTATAGCCAAGATATCAAGGCTTCAGGGCCAGTTTTCCTTTTTGGGCTACAAAGTACCAGATCGGAGATATATAGACCGTAGCCAACTTTTTTTTAATTTCTCCATGTATATATATCGTTCATGTAAAATCGGACCTAAGATGCAATTGTGGGGGAATCGAACCTGATGGGCTTTATAGCCAAGGTATCAAGGCTTCAGAGCCAGTTTTCCTTTTTGGGCTGCAAAATACCAGATCGGAGCTATATAGACCGTAGCTAACTTTTTTGAATTTTTCCATGTATATATATCGTTCATGAAAAATCGGACCTAAGATGCAATTGTGGGGGAATCGAACCTGATGAGCTTTATAGCCAAGATATCAAGGCTTCAGGGCCAGTTTTCTTTTTTGGGCTGCAAAGTACCAGATCGGAAATATATAGACCGTAGCCAACTTTTTTTTTTAATTTCGCCATGTATATATATCGTTCGTGTAAAATCGGACCTAAGATGCAATTGTGGGGGAATCGAACCTGATGGGCTTTATAGCCAAGGTATCAAGGCTTCAGGGCCAGTTTTCCTTTTTGGGCTGCAAAATACCAGATCGGAGATATATAGACCGTAGCTAACTTTTTTTGAATTTTTCCATGTATATATATCGTTCATGAAAAATCGGATGCAATAATAATAAGATGCAATTGTGGGGGAATCGGACCTGGTGGGCTTTATAGCCAAGCTATCAAGGCTTCAGGGCCAGTTTTTTTCCAATTTTTGCTCCCTCCTCCCCGCCGACCAACCAATTCAATTGAATGCTATTATAGCAAATAAAAAAATGGGGAAAACTAGGTAATATTTTTTTCAAATTTTTATGATTCTTTATTTTATTTTAGTTATTTTTATACAAAATTATATTTTATAATCCACCATTGTGGAAGTAATGTTAACATAACAGTCTCTTTTAACTTAACAGAAAAATTTCATATTCATATTTATCTTCACACATATTCTGTTAACTTACACAAGTTTTTGTTATGTTAAGAAAAACGTATTTAACTTCACACACATTATGTATTAATGTCAAAGCTGGTATCTTGAAAATTAAGCGCGACCGGACAAAATATTTTATGTTTTATGTTTAACATGTAAAACTAGAGAATTGAAACAAAAATGGCGTCGATTAGAGCGCTCTATTAGTTTCAAATACCTATTTTAATAGCCTTGTTCTTTTTTTTAATTTTAATGAAAAATTATTAAGAAATCTTTAAAACTAAAACTTAACACACAGAGATAACGACTGTGGATCATGGATGTGGTATGAATATTTAAAACAGTCTTTGACTTATCCTTGCAATTATGAAATTTATACAGTCAAGGAAGAAAGTATACATATACCCTTTGATTTAAGAATTATAGAGTTTGTGAAGACAATTAAAAATTAAATAAGTTTATTTATAAAATACAAAAGTAATTAATTTAAATAATAAACACAACAATAACAAAAATATTAAAAATTCATAAGAAAAAAGTCTACATACAGCTTACAAAAAATAATTATTATTTAAAAATGTTATATATAAAAGGTAAAAACTTTATTTTTAACATTTGGTTGATCCACCTTGGACATCAATAACCGCTTAAAGATGACAGGACATTAATGTCACTAAATTCTCCGTAATACAGAGTGTTATTTCGGCACATGTACGGATACGAATAAGGGCAGTTTTTAATGTTTCATGATTACAAATGCCATATTTTCGTTAAAAAAAGTTCATATGTGATGTATTGAGTGTAAGCTTAGTAACTGTGGTGCTAGACTTAGTTGTTTTGAAGCATAGTAAAGAAGCCAGTCTCGAAAAAAGTGCGCAGTATGCTTAGGGCCGTTATCTTACTGGAAAATCCATTGGCATCTCAGGTCCTAGCTATTAACAGATGACTCACAATTTGTTCCAATATGATTTTATAATGATGTTACCATCAAATAAAATCAAACGAACCACTTTATTTGACGCCATGGCGCCCGAAACCATAACGTTGCCTTTATTATTTTTGACTGTAGGTATAATATTCTTTGGATCAAGTGCAATATTTGGTTTTCTCCAAACTTTGGAAAAACCGCCGCTTCCGAAAATGTTATAATTATTTTAGTCGGTAAATAAAACCCGATTAAAAAATCCATATCCTTGTATACATGTGCTTTAGCAAACTCGAAAGGAAGTTCACGATTGTTTATTGAAATTAGTGGCTTCCTGCGTGCTATTCTGCTAGTCATGTAAAACTTATATTATTGTTCGTGGAGTTACAATTTAATTGGAACATTTTTCGATGTGTTCTGCCAATTTTGGGGCATTTACTGTCGGATCTTGATGGACTAATTTCGCAATACTAGTAACATCTTGAAAGCTTCTTACGCCTGCCAGATCGTGGATTATTTTAATTACTATTGTTGTTGTTATAATTTCTAATAATCGTCAGTACAGTAGCACGACTGAATTTTGTTGCTTAACAATTTTTTCATATGATTTATTTTCCTTTTGGAGATTTACTACTATACTTAGATCTGAAATACGTGTTTATTTTCCATTTGCCATTTTCTAGGATAAAAATCAAATAATATCTTCGTTTATTATCACTTTGTTCATTTCAGCAATTGTAATGCTAAATCAAAAAAGTTACTATTATTTCGCTTTCTTTGTGTTTAAATTTCTATTTGATATAATAAGTTGCACGATGTGTGTAGACTTTTTTCCTGCTAATTATTATGTTTTTCGTTAATAACTTCTAAGTTACAATTTCTTTATATTATTTTGCTCTTCAGATAATCTTTATTTAAATACCTTCAACATTGGTATAACATCTTTTTAAAATTTCGCAAATAATTCTCTAAAGCTTCAAAATAGTAGGGTATATGTGGACTTTTTTCATTGACTGTTATAACTATTTAAAGTTAGTCTATTTATATCTTTTATAAAATGGAAATGCACTCATTCATACATACATGTACATACGTACATATATATGTATGTATGTATGTATATAGATTGTAAAAAGTGGGAAAATGGCCAAAATTTTAATTATTATTTTAATGACGCAGTATAGCTATATTTTCAATAATAATATTTTTATTTATTTATAGAAATACGTATAAAAGGTCTGTTCTTCTACTTTAAGAAAAAAAATCGGCAAAATAAAGAGCAAAAAAAAATTTTATTATCTTAAGAGAAAGTAAATAATTCCACAATCAAACAAGTTTGTAAAACGTAAATCTTCGCAATCTGCTCTCACTTTCGTTAAATGAGTGCCTTTTCGCACGGACACGACGATTTAAAAATGGAAATTTCAATATGCATAATAAAAAGAATACATACATACATACATATGTACATACAGGCAGCATAAAAAAATAATTTACACCCTCATTCTCTAGAATTAAGTTTTTGTCTTAGTCTTTAAACATGCGGTGAACTTAAACATATTATTACGTTTTAACCTTTTTAAAACGTTTGGAGTTTTTTTTAGTTGCGTCAAAAAAATAAAAAAAAAACTAAACACCACGATGTTGTTGTTTTACAATTATATTTCTTCACTTTATAGTATACAATTATAACTATACAGTCTCCGTCTTATTTATCTTGCACTTAATATTCATTTATACAACACTTTTGTTTACACCTCAACACGACTTTACTTTATGACGGCAAAATGATAAGTATCACTATGTAAGCAAAGCAGCCTCCTTATATACCTAACTGTCTACAGTTTGGAAAGTTCCGGAAATGTCTTAAACGCTCCCACATACTCTATTTTATGTCTGTTAATTTTAAACATGTAAGATTGTGTTATCCAAAGATGGTCGAATTGGCAATGCCGTCAAAAATACAAATCAGTACGGCATTACCCCGGTAAACCAATAGCCAAACCAATAGACAAAAAACCCTCAATACAGTCCCTGATGTCTTGTATTTTCTTTTCAGGCATTTTTATTTTCGTACAACATTATATTTTTTTAAGACTGTAATATGTTTAGAAGATAGGGAAAGAAAAAAATAGGCCTTTTAAATGGTTTATGCTTTATTTAAGTATACAGATTCCACAAGTTGACTTCCATATCTTATAAACATATTAAAATCAGTTAATAATTGGCTAAGTTATTAGCTTATAAGTGTTTGAAGGTACGAAAAACCGTTTTTTGTGAACGTAACTTAGGATTTCGGAGGTATTTAAAAAGCTGATTCTTGTTGTACTCGACAGCATCTTTAAAATATGGTATCACTTCCCAGGTATTTTTACCTCTTTTTTTGGCATACGTTTTTGTCTTGTACACTTTTTTACGCGTAAAATATAGAGTACTTTTCGTCTTTTTTTTTTTTTTGTATAACTTAAGTTGTAAGAATTTTCTCGTTGTTTTTTATAGATTTTGTAAAACCGTAAATACAGTCTTAAAAAAACATAAAAAGTTTAAAACAAAAACTTAATTCTAGAGAATCAGGGTGTAAATTTTTTTGACGCTGCACGTGTACATAGTGTACAGAGTTGATTCAGGCAATTGTAAAAATAATTTTAAGAATGGGGAGGCAGGCAATGTTATGGAGCGGACTTGCTTTTCAGTAACGGAAGTGGAACCCTTTCACAAAATGGCATAATGGATAGATTTATTGAACAAAAACATTTTAGAAACGAAAATGATTCTATATGCCAATTTGATGGGTATTTCAACGCGAAAATGACCAAAAACAGACATCGAGGTTAGTCAGAGAGTTAACTAAAGAGAATAAGGTTTAAATCCTTGATTGGCCGACACAAACACCGGACTTAAAGCTCTTTAGACTAATAAAAAAGAACATCTCCGGAACACAATTCAAAAATCAAAATGAATTTTTTTAAAACCTAGAAGATGAATGGAAACATCTCGGACTCAGTACTTAATGGCTTATTGATTCCAGACCGCACAGACGTGGCAAAGCTATAAAAATAAGGGATTATCAACGAAATATTAATTTGTTGTTTTTGTTTTGCACACCTTTATTTGAAGACCTCGATTGTTTTCGTTGATTTTTGAAAGAACGGTGAGATAAAGTATACATCTTTTTTGTGTAAATCTAAGTGTATATAAATGTAAATAAATTACAGAAAAACTTTTCATTCCTTAATGAAATAATTTCAGAAATAAACGGTATTATTAGTTTTTATAAGATTTGTTGCTTTTGTTTTGCACAACACCGTATGTATGCACTATGGTGCGCCTTATTTTAAAAAATGCATAATTTCACTGTATTATTCTTATTAAATTGAGTCGGAGAGGCACAAATGGCCATTGAACTGCGATCTAAAAGGATATATTGTACCCCTTGGAAAAAATTGCACTGTAACTCACCCTAGAAATGTTCTCCGTAGCCAAAATATACTTTGCGGAATATTTTAAGCAGATTGCATCAGGAAAAGGCGTGCCGCATCTGCACACAATGGGATGTGCTTTATATGTATGGAGTAATTTTTTTTAGTAAAGTTTGAGTCGTAACTCCACTCAGAAATGTTCTTTGTAGCAAAAACATACATTGTTTAAAATTTTAGGCGGATTGCATCAAGGGATTTTTGATAGCTCTGCCCACAGGATCGGCATACCTTCCTCTAATGAAATCTGGCCATAATATTATATTCTATAACAAATCCAAGAATAGTACGGTTCCTATATAAAATTGAGCAAAAAATGTATTTGTTTGAGAAACATACACCGATTCCTTAAGTTTACTTAAAGACAATGTATACCATTTAATAGATCATTTTAAAAGGTTAACATTTAGCTAAGTTATTAGCTTATAAGTGCATGAAGCTACGAAAAACCGATAACTGTTACGAAAATTCCAAAATATGATTCTTGTTGTACTCGACAGCACCTTTAAAAATGGCATAGTTTTTTCTTGTACATTTTATTTTGATATAAATTTAATATCGTTTTTGTTGTATAACTTTAGTTGTTGTATGAATTTTGTAAAGCTTTAAATAGGCTCTTAAAAAATATAAAATGTTTAAAAGACTCAAAAGAGAATTTATTCTAGAGAATAAGGTTGTACACTTCATTTTGGCAAAGTTTGAAAGTTCCTGTTGGAAGACATAAAAATCTACGTATAAGGACTAAAATATAAGTGAACTAGCTAAAACCCGACGTTTTTCGCTACCCTCATCTCAATTATTTTAAATGCTAATTTAGTTGCATTCTTTACCCCTTTTCTCCATTTTGTGCCTTCCTGTCAAAATCTTATCATTTTTGTCTTCCAGAAAGATACTGAGGCAGCGGTATACTGTCTTCAAACAAACACACATTCATTTTTATATAGTATATATATATATATATATGTATATAGATAGCTTTTAATCAGTGCGCTTTGTGCAATTCCCGCTTTTTGGTTGATGTGGATAGATAACGAATCTTTAATTGACGTTCTCCACATATAAAAAAATTCAATATCTAATCTCGCCCAGTTACTGATTGATAATGTGTACCACCTTGATCAAAAAGTTCCCCAAATAACCCAGTTGTGGCGGTTCTATCGTTCCGATTTGAGTTTTTTTTTTTTTTTTTGTTAAGTTGGTACATTTGTTGTTGATATCCCGCTAAATCCTACGTCATAGCTTACCATTTGCAAAAACTATGTTGGCGATTTTAGAAGTGGATTTAAATTTGCAACAATGAACTTGTATTTAATTTTGTGTAAAAAACGGATTTTATGGTGCGCGAACGTTGGAAAAGTGTTTCAGCGACGATGCTCTAAAGAAAACGGTCGTTTACCAGTGGCACGAACGGTGCGAAAATGGTCATAAGTCAATCGAAATGATGAACTCAGTGGCATACCATCGACATTGATAACCGACGAAAACATTGATAAAGTAAAAGAATAATAATCAATATCCGCAAATTAACCATCAGAGAGATAGCGGAGGACTAGAACATTGCCTATGGATCCGTCCAAGACAATTTGGTTAATGATTTGGTTTCCGTCGTGTAGCAGCAAAGTTGGTGCCAAAAAACCTCAATTTCATGGAAAAAAGACCGCGTTGAGTTTGCTAAAGACATGATTTGCTCGGATGAATCTGATCCCACATTCATCAAAAGGATCATTACTGAAGACGAGACATGGGGTTATGAGTACGACACGCAATCCAGACATCAGCCAAGTGAATGGCGTTCACCAAATGAGCCGAGATAAAAAACACGTCGTTTTTAATCAAAAAAGAAGGCAATGCTCACGGTTTTCATGGATTGCAACGGGGTAGTGCATTAATATTTGCCAGAAGGCCAGACAGTAAGCCAAGAGTATTATTTAGTCGTTATGAGACGTTTGAATGAAGCAAATCGCCGAAAGAAACCAGAATGGTGGGCAGAAAATTGGTGGATTTTGCACCATGATAACGCACCGTCGCACAGTGTCATCATTATTTGAAATTCTTTGACGAAAAATGCAACAAATACCATCCAACAACCACCGAATTCACCTGATTTGGCTCTCTGTGACTTCTTTCTGTTTAATCAAGTTAGAAAACCATTACAGGGAAAGTGTTTCAGCAGCCGAAAGGAAATAATGGAAAAATCGGAGGAAGTACTGATGGATATACTGAAAACCGAATATAAAAAATACTTCGAGGATTGAATCAAGCGCTGGCATAAGTGTGTTGCAGGCGATGGAGATTACTTTGAATTGGACAATATAGATTTATATGAAAAAACTTGTATTTCTAATTTTCTGAATAAATTGCGGAAATTTTTTGATCAAGGTGATACGACGTTGTTTGAACATAATTTAGAAACTTCTACTATTTCCGTTCTCAAGATATACAAAAATTATTATTTACTTTGTGTGGGAGGTACTACGCTCACTTGTTTAATTCCGCCCATTTTTGCCCAATGATTTGTAATGACTACGAAATTATCCAGACCAAATATTGAAGCTTTAGCTTTACCCGTTCTCAAGATATAATGAAATCAATATTTAGCTTGTATGGGGGGTACCACGCCGATTTGGCTAATTCCGCTCACTTTTTGCCTGCTGATATGTATTAACTACGAAATAATTCAAGCGAAATTTAAAAGCTTTTGCTTTAATCGTTATCAAGATATACAGAATCAATATTTAGTTTGTATGGGAGGTACTACGCCCACTTTTTGCCTTATGATTTGCATTGACTATAAAGTCATTCTGACCAAATTCTGAAACTTTAGCTGTAACCATTGTTCTCAAGACACACTAAATTATATATTTAGTTTGCATGAGAAATACCACGCCCACTTGTCCAACTTTGCCCACTTTTTGACTGCCGATTTGTCTTGACTATGAATATATTTGGTCCAAATTTAGCGATTTATTTTAATTTTTGAGATTTATTTAGCTTATAGTTCCTTACAGACATACAAATGATACTGTAAAAATTTTAAGAAAATCGGTTCAGCGGTTTAGTTGCCTATAGGCACAAACAAATAAACATACATACAAGCATACATTAATTTTTATATAAGTGAATACAAATATATTTCCTAAAAATGCTGATCGTTCATAAAAAAAACTGATCATTCAAAATAAAATTTATATATAAGTATATATATATTTTTTTTTTTTCACTGTCAGGTCTGATAATGGCACTTTTAATTTACTTCAAAACTTCATTTGAATTAATAATACCAACCGAAATTTCGAACTGCATATGAACTGCATATTTGCAGTTTGAAGGTGGAGCAGAGCAATTTATCGTCTTCATTAATTTTGAAACTAGTAAAAGTAAGTCACAATTAACCAACTGAACCGACTACTTAAAGTCATTAGATTTGATGCAAGACGTTTGTTAAAAATATGATAGGCCCTGTATATATTGTCCTATCAGACAAAAACACATGAAAAAGTCAATGCTCTCCAAGGGGAATACATGTCATTAAACATTTAAGGAATTAGAGGCCTACTACCCTAATACGGTAATTTCTTCAAAAATTTATCTTTATATTCGTATAGAAAGAAGAAATGAAAAATACTAAACGCTTACCTTAATGAAATTGCAATAAATTTTATGAATTCCCTGGTGATGGCGATGTATTCACTAACAATAACAGCGGCAATATAAGTCAGGAGGTCAATTAAACTGTTGGCAGAAATTGTTACAATAGCGTAATCGCTAATAATAGCTACGGCGGCAGCAGCAACAACACAATAATTATCACTTATTTCCACTGGGAATTTATCACAAATTTCTGCACTTTTATTTAAATTATTTTTATTTTTATTATTTGGGGTTATAAACGAAGAAACACTTTTTTTCAATTGTTCACTTTTATTATTTGTATTATTATTGCTGTTGTTAGTGTTGTTGTTTTTATTAGAACCACCAATTAATTCACCATAATTACATAAATCATTTAAAATATTTAATAAACTCTTATTATCACTTAAATATTTATTAATATTTATTACAGTTGTAGTATAAAAACTACTACTACGACAAAAAATCTCTTTAGTTTTTAAGAAAATCCTTAAACGTGGATCACGTGGTGTATAATAGAGAAAAACTTTATTCGATTTACTACTATTATTATAAGTACGATGATGATTGTTGTTGTTACTGCTGTTTGATGATTTAAAGAGTGCAACGTTTGATGATGGTGGTGGTAACGTTGACGACGACGATAACGTCGTAGACGTTGTGGCAGATAATGATTGTTTAGAACTTTTAATTGACGACGTTTTAAGATTTATATTTAAAAATAACAATGTTGTTGTTGTTGTGGTAGTTGTCTTCAACGATTTACTAAATTTACTGGCTTTACTGTTGTTCTTATAGGAAGTTTTTAACCGAAAATCATTCATAAGGACCGGTAAACGTTTACGACCGATGTTCAATGAAAAAAATTCAATTATTAACTGTAACAGTTGTTGTATTGACGAAGAAGATGATGATAGTCGTTGTTGTGTTGTTTGGTTGATGATATCTTTTGCAAATATTGCAAATTTCAATAAATTAGCTAAGATTTCTAAGTATAACGTTTGTCTTATGTTTATGTATAAATTTAAGTAAAATTCCAAATTGTTATGATTGATTTTGGTTTTTTGTTTCGTTTTAGTTTTCGTTTTGCTCAATGGATGATAATATAACACTTTCAAACCGTTCTTCATAAACGTTTTTGAAATAACTAACGTTTTGAACACGTTAACCCTCATGCGGTAGATTTAAATTTTCTCAAAAACTTGAATTAGAAAAATAAATATATTTTTTTTTAATTTCTCACTCTAAGCAATTAATGATGATGCAATGGCAACACTTTCTGTCACACTACTTGCTTTATGAACCTTCTCGCGTAACAATATTTTTTTGTTTTATTTTTTTCTTTATAATATTTTGCTCTTTTCGTAACAACAGTCGTTAGTGTTGTTGGTTTACGATTACACGTGTATTGTTGTTGCGTTGTAATTATGTTATGATACCAGAATCGTATTTCCAGTAGTTGTCAAATGATTATTTTGTCACTTTTTACTCGTGGCACAAACATTGTGTTGACAAAATTGTAAATATTTTATTTCGAAATTTTGCATCGATAATAATCGTTTTTCTTTTATCCTCTATTCTTTATTGTAACCAAATGGCTCTTTTTTAACCTCAAATAATAGTTTCTATTGTTAAACACTCTCACTTTTGCTTTTCTTTTGTATTCACTTTCTATTCAATTGACTTGATTAATGAATGCACCAAGAAGATTTGTTTGTTTACTTATATGTTACCGTTATTGTTGTCGTTTTTGACAGTGTTCTGTAAGAAAAACATGAAAATAGAGAAAACAAAAATTAGTAAAAAGAAAAGTTTATTAAGAGAATGTGATAATAAGTACAAGTAATAAATTAATTACAATAATTAATAGGATTTTCTTTATAAATATGATAAAAAATTGAGTCGCCATTATGTACACTAATAAACGATAATTGCATGTGAAAATGTGTATTTCTGCCATTACTGCTTTTAATGGGACAAAGAAAATTAAAAGAATAATTGGGTAACTTCCCAAAATATAAATAATCTTATCTATTTGGAATTAATGGTTTTAATTTATATTATTATTTTTATAATATTTTATCTATGATATGGTTATATGTATGACACACTTATTATTATTATTTTATTAAAGGAAAATTATCTTGCAAAAACCACTGTGTCATACAGTAAGAGTATATACAGTGGAATTGATTGCTAAGCAATAAAAAGCAAAGGCAAAGTAATGGCGTTTTATATTCTGAAAACAAAAAAAAGAATGTTGCTCTTCGTTTCCCTTTCCTTTTTGTGATCCTTAAAAAAAACTAACACAAAGAAAGGGTGCTGTGTCAGCTTTTAAAAATCTTTGATTCTTAATTTTTGATAACGTTTTATAGCAAAGAACAAACGAAGTGCAACATTTTTTGTCAGAAAAGAAAACGACATAAAAGTCTTCAAATTAAAAACAGAATCCATTTTGTTATCTATAACGATAAGGGATAAGGAAGAAGTTCGTACTTTTGAAAGAGGAAGTCCTAACTAAAGCTGCGATAACATATTAATAAAACGATATTCAATAAACTTCATTCAATGAAATTCGCTCAAAACAAGCCGTTATAAAAAATCATTTTTTATCAAATCAAGAGATTAGAACTGGTGCCTATACATAAATATTATCAATCAGATACCTGAGCTCTTTATTGAGCCTGAGCAGGGGTGTAATCACGGCATTCGATATCGAGTCGTTTTGATCGAATAAATTCATTTTGGGATTACGATATTCGATATCGAGTTTACGATCGAGCGTAAGTACACTCGATATCGTATGCCGTGATTTGACCTTAGGTCTGCCGGCTAAACATCTGGGATATTGTGGTCTGCATACGATGAGTCGAGAGTATTCTTCTAGAGACTGTTTCGAGTAGTGTTACCGGACCGAGCGAACAAGTAACATTGATTTTGACTCTAAGGAGGATGAAATGGGCTTTCTTCTAAGTGATTATTACTGATTGCAGCTTGTGCTTTAGCATTAACGGGTCTGAACTCGTAGTTTTTGGCACCATAGATCTTATAGGCCACAGTGCTTTGGCGAGTTGAGCTTCAGCATCCCTGATAATAATAACATACAGTCCAGTATGACCTCAATCGAAAGACGACTGCGATCTGTTTTTGGTGGTGCTTGGAGGGCATGGTGTACTAGGAAATACTGGAAAGGAATGACACGGTCAACAAAAAGCTCTATATAGTCCAGCTACACTGCGTGAAGCAGGCAAATAGACGGAAGAGATCCCATCGGCAAAGCCAAAACATACTCCTTCACAACAACGTCTGGCCATACATTTGCACAAAACGTCACAGCCGCACTTTAAGAGTTTTCGTACACACATAGATCATTTAGTTTTCTGAATGATTTGAATTGGATCAGACTATTATTTTTTATCGTTTGACACTTGATTGCATTTGTATTGATTGGCAGTGGAATTTCTAACCTATTACTTGCCATTCTGAACACTGAAACTTCAACAACAAAAGTTCTGATGCTTTAAGTAGCTATTTTTTGATCATAATTCCAGCGACATCCCAAGCGAAACAAGGGGGAGTTTTCTCCATCTATGAGCTGCAAACGATTCTATTTTTAGACTCATTGAAAGGGACCTACAGTAACAAAGCCTCCGAACGAGAGATGCATTGTTAGTAAAGTTTTTCAAAGCGTAAATACTCATAACCAGTCACTAGCAAATGGTTTGGCCTTTTTTCTTTAACTTGAGACCAGTACTCAGGGAATGACTCTTATTCATGCAGTGCATTGTGCTGAACTTGGAAAATAGGTCGTGAGAAGTAGGAAAGAGGTAGTAGTGTTTATGGATATTCGATTTAAATTTATTCATGGCATGTAGCAGAATAGACTTTCGCAGGTAGATTGTTCCACAAACGAACAGTGCGACTAAGGTACGAATTCTCCCTGTAATTCATTGTGCAGTTCGCTGCGCAATCAACTACAAATTGATGCGCTTTGAGAGAAATACGGGTACTACGTAAGATTATGTGATTAGCGGGAATTAGTCCACTTATTTCGAATATTCCGTTATCGATAGAACAATGAAGCTCATGAGACATTGCTACGATGATATAATGAATCGATAGATTTGGTCATTTCATCATTAGTAAGCACATACGCCCTCCCCTGTACGAGAAGCTCCATTTTAGGTCGGATATAGGTCTTGTAGATATTAAGGAGATCAGATGGAGTGACGTATTTCTTACAGCATCTAAAAAACCCGAGGCACTTGAATGCTTTTTTCGACACTCGAAATATGTGATCGTACCAACGAACGTCGCAGTAAATTTTCATGCCCAGAACATAAAGTGCATCCGATTCCTTAATATCTAACCATGGTCGCAGATGACACCTCTATGTCTGTGTGTCAAAAAACAACATTGGGTCTTGCGTGCAGCAAAATAGACCCTGTTCGCACGACCCCACTTCGAGATTTTCATCAGATCGCTTGTAAGCATGTGGTTCATATTAATTTTTTTCGCAAAAATCTCAATACGCTCAGCCTACGATCAAAAGAATATGAATGACGAATGTTGCTGTCATCTGTAAAAGAGTAGATAGGATTCGAAGTCAGAAAAAGAAAATCGTTAAGAAATATTAAAAATAAAGTGGGAGAAAGAACAGTGCCTTGCAGTACGCCTAAATTAATCCTAAACTTATTGGATGAGATCCCATTTCTAACCACTCTTATAGTGCGATCTCTGAGGAAGCTCGATACAAATCGAGAGAAGTGACAACTGACACCAAAAGAAATAAGTTTCGATATAAGAGCTTCATGCCAAACTCTTTCAAACGCATTGGAAATATCACCAGAACCACAACCTTACCCTCGCCAAATCCATGAATGCACCTGTTCCACTTTTCCAAGAGCAATGGCAGCAGTTTGTCAGTAGAGCGGCCACTGCGGAAACCATACTGACGATTGTTAAGCAAATCTTTAAACTCCAAATAATTAATCATACTCTTCATAACTTTGGAAAGTGCGGTACAAACTGCTATTAGGCGGTAGTTTTCGGGATTGCTAGCTTCACCTATTTTGGGGATTGGCGTTACTTAGCAACCTTTCAGCACGATTAAAAAATACCGCCACACTGAAAAGGTTAGCTAGTGGACGCGTACTGTCCAGTGCTGGTATGACATCCGGCCCATATGACTTGTTTACTTTGAGATTTGCCAGAACCCTTTTTAATAGCACGGGCTCGAATGTATACACTTGACATAGTTACTGATACTCTTTTAAGTTCAGTAAAATTTCAATCAAAAGGTTTGCCTTTTCAAACGGGTTTACGAAACTTGCTTTTAAAGGCAGTGTTGCCAATTTAGCGCCTTTCGCGCTATATTTAGCGCGTTTCAACTACCGAAAAGTCGCATATTTTCTCGTTAGCGCTTTTTTCAAATAACGCGCTAGTTAAGCACTTTTATGCTATCAATTTTTTGTAAGAAATACAAATTTAATGAATTCAATAAACTCATTAATTCATATAAACTATTGACTTCATGCTGTAAGAATTACAATTGCAAATAGTGTTTTTGAAACGTATCTTAGACTTATAAGTCATTTTAGAAGAAAGCTAAAAATTCTAATTATTTAATTAAAATACCAAACTTATTATTTGTTATTACACCTTCGAAGAGCCATAACGAATTCTTCCCATTTACGCATATCTAAAATCGATGATCTGATCTGAATCTGAATCTGTCTTCTCTAGTAATGTCCGTTTCCTTCATTACAAAAACTAGGTGTGATCTGGTTTCTGGCCAGAACATTTTTATAATCCACCGTAGACAGTGGTTTATAAATGCCTGAATGGAAGAGAACGCCCTAAATAAGTCCAATCTGTTCTGAATATCAGTGCTGGAACCTCCGGAAGTCGTGAGGTCGTCAATAAGACGAGATTTCTCCCAGATTTCTGATTCAAAATTCGGAAGATCGTTGTGATATTAGCGTTCGTTGCTTCATATAATTTTGATTTTTAAGATTTTTATCCGCGAGTTTATTCTGTATGCTTCTGACTGTATATAGAGTCAAGTTTTGATTGCATTTCGCAATATCTGTTAGCAAAGAGATAGATGTCATCTGAGTAATCTCGGTCTTACAACTTTGTGTTAAGTCCCAAGGTCATACCACGTTGCAACACATAATCGGGTACAACATTAAAGAACAGTTGATGCCTAACACCAGCACCAAAAAATTAAGAATAAGTTTTTAAGTTGTTATTTTGTTCTAAATCGTTTTTAATTTCATTTTTTAATCCTTTGAATTATTAAAAAATCGTTGTAAAATTGGAAATTTTAGTAGTAAAAATTGTTTCTTTACAATTTTAGTATATTTTTTGGGTTTAAATATTATTAAGGCTTTTTTACAGCGCGTTTGGATTACAAATAGTTACATAAATTATAATTTAGTGCTTTTTAGCGACTTTTGAGTACTAAGTCTGCACGTTTTGATCAAAAAAAAGTTGGCAGCACTGGTTAAAAGCTTTTTGGAAAATAAAGCGTGGAAGTCTTATTTAATTTGGTACTAACTTGCTACATACACAAGACGTAGACGTAGGCTGAAAATGCCAAACTTTGATTCTTTTTTGGACTTAAAATATAAGAAATTATTATAAACTGATGACGATAATGTTCAAAAATTACCGGAGATTCTAATATATATATTATTAGAGTTTTTTTTGCATCTTAGTACCACTGTGCAATATCTTTTTTTAAAGAAATAATAATGATGTACAGAACTGGGATGCCTCTATTCATTTTTCATTTACAAAATAAAGTATTGTGTTTACGACGAGTATGTCTGTACGAGTATGTATGTATGTATGCGTGTATGTATGCATGCATTTATGTATGTATGTATATAATTTATAATTTTAAGTTGAATTTAATTGAACTGAATGCCTTATCAGGCTAAAAAGTAAATAGATGATGAATAAAATTAAAATATAAAAATGAAATACATGCGAGTATAATTAAATTAAACAAACGCACAAATAAACTGAAATTAAAAGAAAACTAGTAAACGAGTACTATTTTTTTATTATTAATAATAATCATACTCTACATGTATAATGACACCCAGACAAGTAAGTCACAAACCGGAGAGACGACGATAAGATTCTCAAATAGTTGAATTTGAAAATAATAGAAATATTCGTATTAAAAATCAAACCGTTTTTCCTCTCTTCTATGTAGAATAGAACATCATGGAAAAATATTGTAATTCATTGTATAAATAAATGCTTTTTGATTTGTTTTATTTTTTTTCCTTTTTATAAAATTGTTTTATTATTTTATTACATTAAATTTACAAGCTTTTGTTTAAATTCTTTCTTTTTTAACTTAAGTTTGTAATTAATTTATAAAGCGAATATTTAAAAAATATATGTAAACATACATACATACATAAATAATTAGGTGAGACGTGTTTTTAATTTTAAAAAAAGTTTGAAAAAATTTTCTTTCTCTGTTTACTTTAAGAAGTATTTTTAATTTTCTTTAAGAGCTGATGTTTACAACAGTTAAAAAAAAACACGTTTTACGACTCCCACAAATAATTTTTTTTTCTCCGTCACTCCTCTAGGGAGCATATTGGCTCTACAAAAAGCACCCATTGCTTTGTTTCAGTTTCACTAAACAAGTTGATATTTAAACTAAGTAGATGATAAATCTATTGTAGTTCGCCTTCATATGATTGTGTAGTGGTGAAGATCCTTGCTAAGTGGTGGTGGTGATTCTTACTTAGCATTGTAATTTTTTCCCAGTAGGTAGCGTTTTCTCCTGATCATTCGTCTAATGTTTGTCATCATCGCCAGAGGTAAGCTGAAAGGTCAGGGGAGCTTTTTTTTTAAATGAAATTCTCTAGAGAGAGGTTGAAGTCGTTTTATTAAACACTCGAAACCGCAATTAAATTGGTTTTTTTCATGTCCTCTGATGGGGATTCAAACTTGGGCCGCATGTGTTGCATGCGTTCGCTCTAACCACTACACCTCTCCCTCTTCCCTAATTCGAATAAAGCATAATTGTCTTCCATCTTTTGCTGTAAAACTTGTCACCCTATTGCAGGTCACGATACTTATTGTTCTAAAAGTAAGCTCTATAGTTTTTGGTTAGAATCGTTTTATGAGTTTTGGCTTCTCCTATACTATACCTGTACTAGAATTTAAATTAAATTTTTGTAGAATAACCGAACCTACAAATTATGATTTAAAAATATAAATATGAATACGAACGCATGTACGATAATTCAAGCAACCGTGTAACAACTTCAAGGAAATGGTTGGCAATATTAAGAGGTAAACCAAACAAGGTTTTACAACGCATTGTATTTGTGAGACGAAAAATTTATTTCTGGTGAACGTGCTGCACCAAAGATAAAAAGAAATATTTAATAGCTAACCTTCTTTAAAAGTCATAATAAAACTCTTCTCATTTTTTTTTTTAATTTTGAATATCCTATGCAGGGAATCATTTAGTACCACATTTATTGAGACCCAAAACATCTTATGTGCAGCCCAATATGTTGAAAACATCAGATTAAGTGAGTGCGCTAATGTCCCCTTCTTGGAGTTATTATAACTTCCCCTAGTATCTTCATCCTGTGGAAGCAAACAGCATGGCATTCACATAGTATGTGTTCAGATGTTTCAACGTGCATTGTTTAGATAATACACTGAACAGTTTCAACATATCCTACGAAATGTTGATGGTATCTAAAACCGGTAATGACCTGTAAACAGACTCGTTAGTGTTCTATGTTGGTCTGCCCCAAAACACACCGCGATCCGAAGTATCTTTTATGCAACTCATAAGTTCAACGCATTAGATTGATGCTGCAAATAAAGCCAGCAATAATTTATGGCTTAACATCCTCCAGGAACCTTATCCTCTGGGCCGAAATAGCTGGGTAGAACTTACAAAGTAGGTGTTCAGTTGTCATGCAAAGCCTGCGTTCTAAGCATTTCCCAAAATATGTACTCTGACCACAATATCCTGTAAATAGACCCAACCCGTTAGCACCCCGAGCTCACTCTTATTGAGCAGCAGAAAAGTAAATCCTTTCCTTTGTTTATCCCACACGGACACCGGAAAATGGCTCAGGCGAGCTCTTCTTGTTTGCTAAACAATCAGCTCTTTCGTTCCCAGGATGACCTTTACAACCAGTGACATGGACTAACTCTGTTGTGAACATCAAGTTCACAAGGTGCAATGCAGTTCATAACAAACTTCAATCTAATCTCACAGGATAACAAAGCCCCTAGGGCCTATCTGAAATAACATATATCCTCAATCCCTTCAATTTTCTCTTCGGCCATTCCTTAACTTAAGATTGCGTTAACCTTCAGCTGAAAAATCGAAGAGCATTTGCCAACAGGCAAAAGTTTCTGGAAATAAATACTCGAAAGATTTCTCTGTTTGCTAAGCAGTCACCCGGTGGCAAACGTGACTGACAATAAATTTTCTTTGATGTTATACATGATTTTGAAGTAATTGGCCAAATTTTCATAGATAACAGAAGTTTATTTTGTCTTGACGGTGTCTGTTTTTAAGTGAGTCCTAACAGACAATATCATCGGGAATCATCAGTTCTTTATTCGTTAACGGGAAGGTGTAGTAGACAAAATCTTGTATTGTTTAGCCTGTAGTCGACTCATAACAGACAATGTCGCTAAATTTCTACTTTCTTTATTATGATGACATTACAATGAAGTTGCCGTACAAATTCTCTTTGTTTGTGTCATTATCACGAGGATTCATCAATGAAATTTTTCATATACGATAATTTCATACAAACTTTCGCTTGACACTGATATTGTGACGATGATTAAAATACCATACCATACAATACCATCGATTAAAATACCATAGTGACAAGCGTGATCTTGTTATGTACACCAACTATATCAAGAGATGTTCGACAATTCATAGCAAACTTTGAATCTGCCCCGTATAATGACAAAGCCTTTAATGCTGCCTGACTGGCTGACATCACATACTCAATTACCTACTTGAGTTGTTTGTAGGGGTTTTTGAAAAAAGTTTCGACCACACATTTATTTTTTATTCTTATCAAAGAGACTACTGAGTCAACATGCACGTTATTTTCATGAGAATAAAAAAGAAAACCAGCAAAAAAATCCAATTGTTTGTACTTTTGCTCTAATTTGTCAAAAGCTGGTTTCATATAAAATTATTACGACTGAGCGCTATCTGTCCAAAGAGAGTCTATATTAAAAATTTAAAAGAATTAACATTATCACAGTAAAATATTTAGCATTTGATTTGATTTTATTTAATTTCTTTTATTATTTTTTTTTTTTTTTTTTTGCTTATAATGATAAGGACGTACACATGTTCGAGTGATTTCCGTATAAAGAGGTTTCCTAGATTTGATTTAGAATTTTGTTTCTCCTTAAAATATAAAATATTTTTATATAAAAAAGCAAAAATACAAAAAAATTTTGTATCACTCACTCTATCTATCTATAGTGGGTTATAAAAAGAAAAGCTATATAAAGAGAGGTAATTAAGGCAATCATTTTATTTAATCGAATAGAAATTAAATTTTTTTCTTTGTTAATGTATGTGTTTTTAATCTAAATTTCTTTAATTTTTTCCAACTGATACCCACAATTAGTAGTAGACCATTGAACTTTTCTTTTCATTTGTTTGAAACTTAGGATTTATTTATTCCACTCTATATTTAAAAGGTAAATTATTTGATTTGATTATGGGTCTTTATTACAGCAAACAGATAGAAAGCTTTATAATTAAAACATAAAAAAATTTCATTTAATTTTAAATTGGTTCAAGAATTATTATAAATATCAAGCCATTTCATTGTTTGGTATTTTTTCATCTATTGATGGCAATTTAACCTCTATAGGGGTTTGCAACTCATAAACTCACATTCACAATCTAAATAATTTCATTTGATTTGATTTGTGAGTGTAAAGTTTAAATATTTATTTATTTTTTTTAATCAGCAATAGAGAAAGATTATAATAAAATAGTAAATGTTTCTTTTATTAAATAAATTTTAATTTAAATATCAAAATATTTCAAGAATTTCTAAAACGACAAAAATTTAAATAATTTTTTAAAATTAATTTTAAAAACGTAAAAATGTTCAGAAATTTTAAAAAACTGAAATTGAAAAATAAATTTATAAAATCGAACAATTGGTTTCCTGCTAAATGTAACGAAAATTTAGTTTACAAGCAACTGTGTCTGAAATGCAATATCGGCTGTTTATTTTTATAGTTACACAAGTTTGAATCATAATAAAGCATAAAAAAATATTTATGCGTCGATATGGAAGAGTAGCTTAAGTAGACTTAAGCTATTTTTACTTACCGACAAAGATTTATTTGATAAAAGACAAGATACGAAGAAGGGAATATCGAATACGACTAGAGCTTTTTCAATAGAAGTATATTCTGTTAGATTTTTCCGAGGTTGTCTCTAAATGTGATAAATCTCTGACGGTTAGTAAGAATAGCTTAAGCCGACTTAGGCTACTTTTCCTTATCAAATATGTATATTTTTTTAATAAAAAATTTTATGACATTAATGTTTAAATATAATTTCGGCCATGTGGCAGCCAAGGCTAGCGCGTACAAAGCGCAATCTGGAACACAAATTTTTACAATTTTTTAGCGGTGTACGCAGCCGCATTGCGCCAATAACTCTTTGAATGTTGATATTCAGGTATTTAATTGTTTCTGGTTTATCGACGCAGAAAAGTGACTTTACATAACCCAAAGAAAATAATCCAATGGGACTAAATGACACGGCCTATTAAGAGGACCATTACGTGAAATTACTCTTCATTAAAAGTTTCTTTGAGTAAATCAATTGTAGCATGCGCTGTGTGGCATGTGGCTCCATCCTGTTTAAACCACATGTAAGCAAGATTAAGGCCAGCTATTTGAGATACGAGAAAATTGCTAATCATTTCACTATAACGTTCACCTTTGACAGTAACATTCTGACCATCATCGTTTTCAAAGAAACTTGGAGCAATGCCTTCGCCAGTCCATAAAGTGCACCAAGTAGTAATTTTCTGTGGATGCAACAAATGCAACAAATCCGTTTATTTACGTACCCATTCAGCCAAAAACGGGCTTAATCAAAATTTTAAATGGAAATTCAATATCAATATCAATTTGTACTTCATCCTATTCAGCCTTGGCTTTTAAGCCAAGATCCTTTCGTAAAATCTAAAATCCCACTTGCTGAGAAAGTGAATTGAATTTTATAGCGGCTATAGATTCTTAAATGAGCACTGTTCGGCTTCTAGTGGGATGCATGTTATCAGTAAGAATAAACGTGGTCCGAAACCGATCTATTGTTATTCGAAGTAGCCATCTGAAGGAGGCTAAAGTGCGCCATAAAACAGACGAAGTGCAAGAAACGTTTCACGAACTAAAATAATATTTTGATAAAAAGGTAAGTAAAGTGTAAGTCTATCAATAATGAAATGTCAAACCAAACTAAACAAAAGACAACTATCAGCTGTTAAATCGGTTGCCAACTAAATTAGTGTTGCCAACCCAAAGTTATGAACCTCTAGAAAATCACCAGATACAGTTAAATCGTTATTGTGATAAATTTCACAAGAATAAGGCTCTGTTAGTAGATTTGAAAATCAGCTAAATTCACTTTTAATAATGTTGCCACTCAAAAAACCAAAAAACCGATTTTTAAGTAAAACCATGTATGAGAGAATGAATGTATTATGGACCAATTGTTTATTTAATACAGCATAGTTAAATGATTGTTTTTGTTTCATTATTCATCACCATGGTTCAATTTTTAACCGATTTTACTTTAAAAAAATTCACTAATTTACATTCGTTTTTTGTTAAAAATTTTCAATGGCAGACAGATATTTCGATTTAACGTCATTTCTACACGACAATGTTTTTCTGAATTCGCTCTGTCATTGCACTATGCAACAAGCAAAAATACCTTTGATATTCAATATATATTTTTGATGCGCTATGGTCCGATAACTTTAAAAACTATCAGCATTTCAGATTCTATGGATAAGTTTTTTTTATAACCTTTTTTCTAAAATCTGAGATTTTTGAGAGGGCAGTTTCATACATCTTATAATAACAGTGAAATGACTTATTCGATTTCAATCACCATACGTTAAAAATTTCAAATTATACCAGCTTTAAGTCATTTTAATATCATTTTTTAATATAACCAATATTTTGGGAGATATTGTGAAGCAAATTATAAAAAAAAATATATAGTGGTTATCCAAGGTCAGAAAATGTAAATTAAATTACACTTCTCCCTATACAATATATTAAAAACGCATCATCCAAATTGTATATAAATAATCGTAACTTCTATTATCCTGTGAATTACTGCAAATTCAATGCGATCCCTAATTTTATCGGGTGCCTGTCCACTCCAAATATGTTTATTCAAATTCATTTCTAACTTTTTTCTATTTCTAAAACACAATTTACCGGCAAACAGTAAAACAATTAATAAAAATAACATGCAATAGAACCATCTAAACGAATTACAAAGGTTCCATGTTAATAGGATAATTTTTTTAACTACTCGTATGTAATTCAAACAGCGTTCGAATTCTTGTGTAAATATGGTATAAGACTAATTATAATGCTGTTTTTAGGTAAGTGAAAAGTTCATTAACTAATTAATTTAGTTAAATCCTAAATCATTTAGGATTGGTTTTTTTTCTTTTCGTAAATTAGGAGGTATAAAATAAGTTATTCGTCTTTTTATCTAAGAAATTACTGAGTGTTTTATATTTTAAGTAAACATTTGCAAATACAATTTCTCTATTCTCAATTTTACCCGAACACAATCTGTTCAGTGATTGAATTCTTGTTAAAAATTTATATGGTAAGCAGGGCAGTTATAACCGTATTTCAATGAATTCATTAGTGTAAAGCTGTGTGTTCATTAGAGTGGAGTGTAATTCTCAAGAATCAAGGTACCGCAGTCGACCAAGAGACACCTGGCGACGCACAATTATCCAAGAACTGAGGCAACCCAATCTTACATGGGAAGAGGCAAAGTCACGGCAGCAAATCGTGTAATATGGTGATGCCTTGTGGAAGTCCCAGGAGGAGTAACGGAAAAAATATAGTGTAAAACTAAAAGGCACAAAAATCTAGATTCGTTAAATTTAATATTAATTTACTGCAAAACGGCTATATCCTTAACAAATTCAAAATTTGAATGGCAGCTTAGCTCAGTAATGACAAAATTTTATTAAAGTTTCATTTTTGGATGTAAGGCTGTCAGAAACCGATTCTAATGGATCCGGGTCAAAAACAATTTCTTATTTTTTTAATTATGGTCTTATTTGTTCAAAACGTCAACACAAACACAACAAATTGCTATCTCTCATTGCATTTGTAAGACACTAAAATTTTTCTAGAACTGAGTATTTTAGTATTTTTCTTTTTTTATATAACAGTTGGTAGCTGATTGATTGAAACATTGCAATCTTTTTTAATTTCTTTACTTACATTTCAACACACACACAAAAAAAAAAGAATTAAAAATAATTTCCAAAATGGTAACAATAGTTTCAACACTCTAATAAGCACAATTAATTATTCTTCTTTTGAATAATTCAATTTCACTATTTAATTCAAATTAAAAACAAAAATTTTCAACTCAAAAATTCTGAACACGTTTTTGAGTGACATTTTCACACGCGAACGAACAAGAGAACACAGCATAAAATTCAATGGCCTATAAATAGGCTAAAAAAAATTGTGTTTTTTATTCTATTGGCTTTTGTGTTATTGTGGTTTCTTCACGTTTGTTTAATTGTTACAAAAATCCTTTTTAGCGATTAATTAATAGACAAAAACACGTTTTCTTTAAACAAATTAACAATATTTGTTGACCGTTTTTTTCACTCTTCTTTTATTGTCTCACTTTGTTAACAGAGGAGCCCGCGATTTAAATGGCGATTTATAGCGCCAACTTTAGTCGCGTGCTCGTTAACGGTTCCATTGCGGTGAATTCTAAAATGACGACTAAAATAAAGATTTTCTTAAAAAATCATTTTTTCTTTACATTTCATTATTATTAATCTGTATTCAGCGATTTCAATTTCAACAATAGGCAAAATAATGAACAAAAATGATTTTTGTGTGTGTGTGTGACAAGTGTATGTATTTTATTCAGCAGCCGCACACAATGACTAAAAAGGCCTGTATAAGCCTCTCATTTTTGAAAATACGACACATATACAAACTAAACATCCAATCAAAATACAAAAAATAATACCGGGCAATACAGTAATATAAATAAACTTGCACACAGTCACACGTATCTACGAGTATGCACACGCACCGTCACACAAACAAAAAAGGCAAGAGATTAAATTTTAGGGAGATAGTTGGTTTGAGGCACAGATTCTTTTGTTATTGTATTTTATTTACACAACAATAACTAATACTACACAAAAACAAACGTGTTGTTAAGTAATAATTGTACACAGAGATTACCTTGCAAAAATATTATCATTCTACAACAAAAACAACTGCTACGGTGAGTGACACTCTCAATTGTAAAAAAGGAAATTTTTTTTGCTTTGTTTTGTATTGGTTTTATGGTATATTTTTGTTGTCGTCGTTGTCGTTGTCGTTGTTTTTATTGTATTTTCGATTCCTTGCTGAGTTTTCGACATACATACGTATATGTACATATTATTATCATTGTTTTCTCTTATACACTAAATTACTGCCTGTCTCACACACATTTATACTACCAGACACACACGCACGTTAGAGTCACATATGATCAACATGTTTGTTTATTGTAAAATTTACTATTGTTACAAAGTCACGAGCTTAACAGAAATAAATAAATGCAATAATGCGATTAATACATATCTAGTGCAATGCTGCCAGCACCTGAATAGAAAATAATATACGTTGAGGTTGACATTTGTTTTTGTATAGATCAGGGCTTGTCAAAAGCACTACGCGGCGTAAATTGATCCTCTTTCTCTTACACCTACATGTGCACATATTGAACAAAAATAACAACAAACTATTCTATTCTATCAGAAGAAAACTCAGCGAAATGTTTAATTAAATGTTTTTCGGTAAACCCAAATGTTTCGTTTGACAACGTACGTTATCATGCTGCACCACATATGGCGTAGCAAGACATTTTAAGTTATTTATAAAGAATATAAAAATATATCTTATTTTTATTTGTTAAAAATGCTTGAATTTATACCAAATATATTTAAAACTGTAATAATATATTTCTGTTTATATTTCTTTATTACTATAATTTTCTTTAAGTGCATTCAGTAAGAGAGACCTCACACACAAACAAAATGACAATGAATGTGTTTGATAAGCCCTGGTATAGATAATGCTATGTTCGGGCGAGACTTCGGATTACTTCGTTCTCTATTCTTATTACTTATTTATCATGCTCACACTGCATTTTTTAGCTGCTAGCAAATGGATTCAATGCAGCACGCGCCCATTGTTTTGTTTGTTTACTTTTTTATTCATGTTATTTTTTGTGCTTGACAGCATACTTTAGGGAGGTCCACTTAATAAAAGTTAGGGATGACACTGATTTTGTAGTTTTTTTTTCTCCGTAACTCCTCTAGGGAGTATATTGGCTTTCCACAAAGCATCCATCCATAGCTTTGTTTCAGTACCTTTAATCAATTTGATCTTCTACGCTAAGTAGATGATTAATCCACTGTAGGTAAAGATACTTGATAATTGGTGGTGATCTTTACTTTAGCATTGTAATTTTGTTCCAGTAGGTGGCGTGTTACCTTGATCATTCACCTGATGTGTTTGTCATCATTGTCAGAGGGGAATCTTCTTTATTTTTTAGATGGAGTTGTCTGGAGGGAAGTTTAAGCCTCAGTTAAACATTCGACACGACAAATAAATTTTTCTTCCGTCATGTCCTCTGCTGTGATTGCGATTGAACTGATTGATTTGATTAACACTTTACATACCAATACTTACATACCTACTTCAAATGACCGGTCTGTAGTATAGACCGGCTATGGTAGGAATACGTAATACCAGTCAATTGACCGTTTATGGTATGTTTAGTGTTAAGAATAATTGGTTCCATTTTGGGGCTTGTTGGAAACAAATTGCCCACCTTGACGCTTTTGTAAATCAAGCTATTTTATTTTGGATTGTGGTATCCAATATTTAAATTTCCTTTCTTGTGTCTCCAATTGACAATGTTGTTTTATTGATATATTTTAATTGTTATTTTTGTTTTTGGATGTAAACATATTTATAGTACACATGTAAAAGAAAAAGTGAATAAAAGCATACTTTGTATGTGTATATATCTCGTTGTATGTGTTGTTCTGATGCGTGATAATCGAAGTCGTAAAAATGTTTAATCTTGTTGTAAAACAAATATACCAACAATATGTTTAGTATATTCATTACCAAAAAGAATAAAATTTAAACAATCTCTGTTAAGAGTTGTAATTCGCTTTCCTATTCTTATCTTTCAGCAATACTCATTTAATAATATAACCGTACTTTAAAATAGCATGTTTGAAAATAGTAACGGTTTTGTTTTCTAATTTTCTATGCAGCGTAAAATTTAATAAATTTGTTTTTATTTTAAAGAGAGATAAAAGAGTAGGTGGTATAAGAGACTCGTAGCACAATAGCTTTTGTAATCGTTAAGGGAAATTTCTAAGGCATGAAAATATCCCGTTACTAATTAAGCACATTAACATAAAACATTGGTATGTATAACAAAGATCATTTTTATAAAAATATTTGCTTTAAACATATCTTTAAATATACCGATTAACTAGGAGTTAATTCGTTCGTCCTTCCATCTATACATGCAAGACTTGTAATCAAAATGAAAATTGCAATTAAAACGATAATAAGTACTTGTCATATTAATCTATAACTCGAAAAGTACTTTTACCATATTACTATTACTTAAGCAAAAAAAAAAAAAAAAAAAAACTATTTTTCTTTATGCCCTAAAAACTATATCAAATTTGATGAAAATCGGTCCATGTATACAAATGTTGTACTTAAAAAGTCGATAATCAAGAGAACTCCTTAATTTATAGCAAAATATGATATAGAGAATGGATGTTAATGTAGACTTAGCGGTGCTTTCGACAAAGTTATTTATTGCCAAAGGCAGAGTTTTCTTTCTGTCTTTTATAAAATACCAATACGTCAAAGTAAAAAGAACGTTTCAATAATTCGTAAAGAAAGCTTTTTATGTCTGAGCACAAAAGAAAGTTTGCTAGAGAATATAGAATAAAATTGTTTAAGTTAACAAGTAATGACGAGTTCACTTATGGAAAAATATGCAAAAAAATATCTGGAAGTGATACTATTTTTCTAATACAACAAGAATCCGTTTTTAAAAAGGCAAGAATCTGTGTTTGGAATACTCTAGCAGTTACATGAGTTAAGTCACCTTTAGAAGTAGTTTGGTTTTTTGTTACCTTTAACAATTATGCCAAATCGAGTGATGATGAAACCATATTTAGCCCTAGCTGTCATACAAACATAAGTACGTATGTACCTGTTACTGATTTGTCTGTTAGTATGTGGATTAAATTCCCACCAGAGATCAATAACATAACATATGATTACGATAACATTCATAGTTGTGTTGTAATTTAAAATTAATAAAAGAAGCAATCTTTAATCCCTGTCGCAAATGTGGTTAGTCCAAAACTGAGCTTAGCATTTATACATTAGACTTAGCATAGTATTTTAAAAATTATGTAAAGCTGTAGAGTATAGTATAGTAAAGTCATTCTCAATCGACAATAATTTATTTAAATTAAGTATCAAATAAAAAAATTAAATAAATTTATTTGTGCTCAAATGTATTTCAACAATTGCTACCCTCGTACAACAACGTCAAACTAAAACCATTTTTATTATTTTACAATAAAAGTGATAAAATAAAAAAGTATTTTATAGGTTTTAATCATAATATTTATGTGCACATACATACATACCACATATGTATAAATATATTATGTACGAGAATGTATAAAAATAATATTGTTTACTTTGTTCTATTTATACATACATATGATGTATATCGTTGGCTGAAATACAAAGCCACGTAACTAGCGAAAACTCCAATTTGTACTCTAATATACATACATACCATATTAAAATTCAGAAATTTTACAAGTGCAAATTTTAAAAAACGTAACATATAACCATGTGCTGGAAATCGCAAATCGCATGAAATAGGCGAACTCGATATGAAATCGCAAAAGAGGTGCGCTAGAGTTCAAAATCGCCAGAAATCGGGCGTTTTCAAATCACAAACTTTTACGCATGTGATCTATAAGTGAAATTGCATATTTTCTTAAAAATTTGCATATAAAAATTTAATATAAAAGCATACATGAATAAAATCTAATATGTTTTTTTAATACAAAGTAAAAAAAGTAATATTTTACAATTAATTTTAATAGAAAATGTAAAATAAAAAGCATGTTCTTTTTCATTGCTTTTTGTTTGTGAACTTGCTTTCTTTTTGTTTTCCCTAAAACTAGCAGAATATTGAGCAGAATTAAATTTGTGCTGCATGGAGTCAGCCACTAGAGCTCTATATGGCAACTTTCCAAAGTAACCAGCAAAAGTTGTTCTATCCATTGTAATATTTAAATCGTTAGCAATTACTCCTTGAAATGAACCAACCGCTAAAAATCTACAAACACTGGCTAATTGCAATATTTGGGGTATAGAACTTTTTTCTAAATGCGGAGAGGTTTCTTCAAAAACCATCATGAATGCTCTTTTGTTCAATCTATAATATTCTATAAAGCTGTACTAGAAGTCATTAAAGTTTTATTTAAATTTATCAAATCACTGCTTACATCTTTTCTAAATGTTGTCTCAGAAAAACTTCTCGTCTTTTAAGACACTCCAACTATGAAGCCGATTTTGTATTTCTTTAAAAAAAGTGATTCGGTGACATGCTAAAAGATAAACTCCTACCTCTTTATACGGCCTAGATAGTTTCTAAAAATGTAGGCAGTATATCGAAATGCCTTTAAACGAGATGAATATGTGTTGCATTTGCTTTCCTTACACTTTTTGTTAAAAAACGGAGAATCCACGATGTTTTGCCATAGAACGAGGTAATTTGCGATTAAAGCGAATATTTTCCATAATTGAAATAGGTAGTTATAGCAAAATTCCATATAAAGAAAGCTTGTATAAAGAGGCGTGAGCAATGAGAATACGGCGGATGCCGTTGATCGTTCCTAATAATTGTTTTGAAACTTTTGCGATATGAGGTCTGGCGTTGTTATGTAAAAGAATAACTGTCTTTATATTCCGGCCATTTTTCTCATAATGCACGATTCAAACGAAGTAATTGCAGTCTGCTCCGATCAGCGAGTTTTAATATCACACAGTACACAATGCCGCCTTGATCTCCACCAAGAGTGCAAAATTGAACTATAAATACTAAAACAACGTGATTGTATAAACAAACAAAAAATATTGTCGACTTGAACGAAATTTGGAAGCAGTTATAAAACTCAATAATACCCTGGTGGGTTGGGTAATTTTAAAAAACCCGGGTTTTTGTCAAACCTGCTCCTGGATGTGTGCGGCGTCAAGCTGTGCTAGGTTTCTGGACACTGCGGCGCGTTGGGGAACGAGATTGCTGATGTGCTGACGAGAGCGGGCGCAGCCAATTGTGTGGAACTAACGAAAGTGTCTCTCAGACCTCCGCTGGGATTCTTCGTTGGCATAGAGGACAATTGAGTTCGTCGCAGAGTGGAAGAGTCATGGAGAAGCAGGCTGCTTTGGTCTAAACTCGACTGACTTCTCGAGGACGGAATGGGTCCTGGGTGTAAAAAGGGAATCTGTTAGAATTCTGATAGGTTTCTTGATTGGACACTAATGGCAAGGACAAGGCTATGGGAAGCACGCACCCCTGATTTTCTCCGAGTATGTAGCAGTGAGGGGGAGCCAGAGACCGTGCATATACATGTTCTTTGTCTTTTCCCTTTTTATGTTTTTGTTTCTTCTTCTATTTATAGTACTCACTTCTTCTTCTTCTCAGTGCCTTGTCTGGTCTTTTCTTTCCTTTTTTCTTTTATCTATCTCCCTTTCTTACTTTTATTCTCTAAATGCTTACACAATGGACCTCTTTTTGGTCTCTGGATGTGCTGCCTCAGCACCGCCTTTTAATCTAACCTACGTTGTTTTGCATTTCAGCTGGCGATATTTGTGTATATGCAAAATCAAATAAAATAAAATTTTTCTTTTGATTGTCACAAAAATAATTGTATTGTCAATCAATTATAGTCATCAGCAGTAGAAAAAAATTTATACTTTACACTCAAATAAAAAAAATTAGTCAAAAAGTGTGAACACGATTTGGAATAATTTATAAAAATCTTGTTTATCTATGACAATTTAGATTAATCGGAATTTGAAAGGTATTGTAAAAAAAGATAACAATAATTGAACCTTAATTCATATAACATCCAGGGTTATTTATTGTATTTCCTATTAGCTACAGATCAACGTAGATCAATGCGTAAAGCGTTAACTGCCTGTCAAAAAATCCTCGTGCTCATAAAAAATGTGCGAGACAAACACAAAAAGCGTTGTGTTAACACTTTGCAATTGGAAAATATGATTTTCATAGCGTGTTAACAAGTGAAGTTGGCCGCCAAGCAAATGTTTTGCTTTTGTCATTTTTATGAAGTTACGGCATTTGAGCTACTTTAAAGCTTATCATGCGATTTCATCGCTATTTTTATATCTATTTACTGGGCTTTATTAAACGTTATAGTTCATGTCGGACCGTTGACTTGTTGATTTTATTTAAGTAACAAATTGTGGCGTAAAGAAAAGGCGCTAGAAAACGTTACGCTAGATTTAGGTTGATCTGTTGTGGACCTAATTCAGCTACTCATTTAATAACTATTGCGATTATAATTTGTAATAGCGTTATTTAAAAATAACGCTTGTGGAAGTGCAAATAAAAAGGTTTATTATACTGATACCTTTTTGATAATTTTGTGGAATATGCCCACAAACACGATTACTCAAAACACACTTCTACTGTTTACACAAAAGAATGGAGTCAAGCCGTACACGCACCCGTCGTAAACCCCATTGAAAGCCGCCTTAGGATAGCGAGAAAAAACATTTCAGGGAAACGATTCAGATATCATAACGAACTCTTCGAAAATTTAGAAACTGAATGGAAGCTTATGCCAGAATTCGTAATTAATAAACTTATTGAATCCATGCTACGCTGATGTGAGAATTTATCTTATATATAAAAATTAATGTGTGTTTGTATGCATGTCTGTTTGTTTGTTGGTTTGTTTGTTAGTTTGTGCCTTATAGACAGCTAAGCGGCTAAACAAATTTTTTTACAGTGTCTCTCTGTATGTCTGGAAGGAGCTATAGGCTATATAAATTTCAAAAATATAGACTGGGCGGTGCCACGCCAATATACAGTGTATATTTATTTGTCTATATCTTCAAAATGGTAGCAGAAAGATTCACTAAATTTGGTCCAAATAGATTCATGGTCAAGGCAAGTCATCAGTCAAAAAGTGGGCGGAATTAGACAAGTGGGCGAGGTACCCCCCATACAAACTAAACATTAATCTCTGCATATGTTGAGAACGGATAAGGCAAAAGCTTCTGAATTCGGTCTGGATGAGTTCTTAGTCAATACATATAATCAGCCAAAGTGTTTGCAATTAAGCAAGTAAGCGTGGTACCTACCATACCAAGTAAATATTAAACTTTTGTATATCTTGAGAACGGCATTAGTAGAAGTTTCTAAATTAGGTTCATAAAATGCAGTGGACAATACACATCATCAGCCAGTAACTGAATAAGATTAGATAAGTGGGCGTGGCACATTGCAGTCATCTAAATATTGCATTTTTTATATGTGAAGAACGACAACTATTAAAGTTTCGTTATCTATTCACATTAGCCAAAAAGTGGGAATTGCATAAAACAAACTGGCTAAAAGCAATCTATTAACGCATCTTATATATAAAAATTAATGTGTGTTTGTTTGAAGACTGCCCTTTAGGAGATTGAGCTTTAATTGTCTAAAAGTTACTAGTATTAGTACTGGTACAAATGGCACTAGTATACCGGGGTTAGACTTTTTAAAGAAAAATACTAGTACTAGAAGTGGTTCAAATACCCTACTCGTAGACTAATAGAATTTTATTGTAACATATTTGGGTTTTCGTACTGCTTTCAGAATTTAACTTTTAATAGTTGGTTCATGCCATGTTTATTAAGAAAAATAAAATTTATCGATACCCAAAATTCTGAACATTTCAAACAACTGTAATAGCCACTCATTCAAAACGATTAAGTAAAATGACAAAGCCCAGTTCACAACATTTTGTTACATGTCACTGAGAAAGCATTAAATTAAATTTAAAAAAAATGAGTTTAATGTTTGCTTGTTTGCAATTCTGTCAAATAAAATCCTTATTAAACGGAAATTTTGGCTGATACGTAAACGAAATTTTGGAACAAGTATAATACACAAATTCGATGGTTACAATGGAAAACAAAGGTTTCAAAAATTTTAAAATTTCTACGCTGTACTGATCGGTAAGTTAATTAACAATTTACAAATGTCTTGAATATTAACTTCTTTGCGTAAATAGTTTATTTCGTTATTTAGATGGTATTACCGTAATATTGCTTTGAGGAAAGCTTTACAGCTTCAAAAGGAAAGACCATTTAAAACTATTTAAATTACTTGGGAAGATTAAGGAATGAAAGTAATAAAATATCTACAGTGCAAAAATAAAAACTATTATTCCAACTATATTATTTAATATTTTACATTTACTTACGTCTATGTGTGTTGACAATTTTTTACAATTATGACCGTGTTGAGGTCGCAAGAGACATGATTTGCGAGGCTGAATCTGATCCCACATTCATCAAAAAGATCATTACTGAAGACGAGACGTGGATTTATGAATATGACAATTATACCAAAACTGCTCGACTAGAACCAATGGTACTAGTAATTTTTCAAACCCACCCAATGCTAATTTGAGCATTAAGATTGTATAGGAAAGTTTACAGTCGAGCACTAGTGCTGGTGCTTTTAGGGAGATCGATTATTTGACTTTTTTTAAAACTCGGTTTTCGAATAATTCGAAAAGTAGCACTTTTTAAAAAAGAGTTCAAATAACCGGTTAACCGGTTCTTTTATTTAAATAAAATTGTTCTTAATTCTTGAAGTGCAGAGCTGAACCACGTCGTGTTAAAAATAAGCAGAAGCTGACGGAGAGTTTAAAATTAAATTGACAATCAATATTGACAATAATTCTAACAAATCGCACAAAAACTATGCTAAAACGATGTGAGGAGGCCACAAAAAACAAAGTTTATTACACAAAGTACTGAAAATTGCTTAAGTTTCGAAAGAGAATGGAGTCAAAGGTTTGTTATTATAGTTATAATTTAGGTGCCTAAGATAACGAAAGTTAAATGATTTACTTTGAATAATTACCTCGACAAAAAAATTTGCTTAGATTTCGAGCAGCACTGTATGTAAATTTGTGCACCACGTATTTAATAGTGTATGTGTCACTGTGGTATGTTGAGTAAGAACTCATTGTCCAACCAAGAAGTGGTCGGTTCAATCCCAACCCACACCATCTAACAATTTTCAACAGCGATATCACCTCACAATATTACTAGTGACTGGTTATGTGTATTTACGTTGTGAGAAACTTCACTAACTAATACATCTGACGTTCGGAACCGGCGTTTGTGGGTTTGTTGACTTTCAATGAGTCTAGTTGATCATTCTCCATATATAAAAATAAATATTTATTTACAGAATATGAGAAAAGGTTATTGTTGCTCAAAAGCGCATTTTTTTCCGATCCACCTTGGTTTTTACGTTCAAGGTTGTCATATATACAAAAATAATTAAATTTATACAAATAGTTGAACGAGGAGCATATTTCCAATAAAAAATATACAAACGTATAAAAATTATACTTTTTTAAATTAACCGGTTATTCGTGTAAAATCAACCGGTTTTTTCGGTATTCGAAAAATGAAGATATTGAAAAAACCGTATTCGACAAAACCAAAAAAAAAAAACGGTTAAAACCGGTCGAATTATAACCGTCCAATCTCCCTAGTACTAGCTAAATACTATTTAGATACCAGTTTTATCTCCAGCAGGGTCTATACAGCAGAAAAGCAGAAGCTACAGTGTCTTTCTGGAAGGAACAAATTCTAGGATTAGGACCGGAAGAGGACAAAATGGGGAAGAAAGGAAAAAATTTAAGTTAGATAGCATATAAGATAATAATTAAGATAGGGGTAGCCGGGTTTTAGCTAGTAAAAAATAAAGATTTATATACGAAATATTATAATATTTAATTTACTTGTTATTTTGTACACTTTTACGTGAAAGCCTCAATTGTTTTTAGTGACATTTGAAAAAAAACTGAGATGAAGTCATTTTCTATTTAATGTAAATCTAAATATATTAGCAAATGATTGTTTTTGTGAATTAATTACTTTTGTTTTGCACAACACTGTAGGCGTGGCCCTCAAATTATTATAGTTTAGCCATCTAGGGGGTTTAAAAGATAATTTAAAAAAAATTGTTAAAAATAACTTAACGTGTCTGAGAAGGGTGTAAATAATATTTTAAAAGCAACACGTAACAAAGAAATGAATGAATGATTAGCGTGAAGATTGTTTTAAAATTTACAATGTGAATCATTAATTTTTTATCCAACAAATCAATTGTTATAATTACAGAAATATAAACATGTTACTCGATAAGAATTTATTTTTTAAAACTAATATAACATATAAATTGATAACAATTGTAAAAAAAAATAGTTTACTTAAGTAACACAAACCCTATTATATCACGCTCCCTTTAATCCTAAGACAACAATAACCATAACTCATAAATCGCTAAAATAAAAAATCCAATTAAAATAGTTAAGATTAAATCCAATAGACGTCAGTCAGCCAGTCAGTCAATCAGTTGTTGATAATTGGCCATGATAAATGAAAAAAATTTTTCAAATTTTATCTAAGCTGCTACAAAAAAAAAAAAAAAACAAAAAAAACTATCTACACATTTATTATGAAATATTAACATTTTTACTTATTTATTTTTGTCTGATTAATATGATAAGATTGATAGTTTTTAGAAGAAAACAAATATAAATTTCTATTTAAGGATTATCACTCTACCACCCTTATCACATTAAAATCATAAGAAATCATTGGAATTTTATTTCAAATACTCTTCCCTTATCTTATAACGATTTATATGATATTTTAGGAAAACTTTTTGAAAAACTTCAAAACTTTAAGGTTATTTGCATTCATATTCTTTAAATAGGCTCACACTTGTCATTTATAATTGTTAACGTAGTAAAGTTAATGAATGAGTTTGTGCTACGAGATAAGATTGCTATCAAATAAGAAGATAAGAATTTCTAGGGCGAAAATAAATTACATTTCATAATAAATGTATGGGGTGGGCCATTTAAAAGTTTAAATTTATTAATAACCTTGTGAGTACGTTTATGCTAAAAATGTGTCAAACTTTATTATGGTGTTGCCAGATTTTAGCTATTGACATTAGTGTTGCCAGTTCCCGAAATATAAATAGTACCTTAATTTCATATGCGATTACTTCGCTTATTAAACTCAGAACAGCAAAAGCTTTATATTTTGGAAGCCACAAATAACGTATTTCTTTTCTAATTTTGTTGTGATATTTCAGATGTAATCATGTAAATGTAGGGGCATATTTTGCATCACCATATGGTAACTGTGGGCTAAGACGACCCAATTGTTTTCTAGCGACTACCGATCCAATCTTAAGCCACCTAACAAGGGATGCATATGTAATAATCGACTATTAATCACAATATACATACAATTAATCATCCTAGGATCTAAGCCCCATGTCTTGCCACAAAGGCAACAATAGGTCTACATGGTCTTTGCAGCCATTCCAAGTACCCTACCGAAGTAGGTGTTCGAATTTAGTCACTGAGCCAGGACAACACCCTGGCAGACTTTTATTTTCAATAAGACGATAACATTGCTTCTAGCTCTAGCGGCCATTTGGCTGATATTATTGACTATTAGTAATGGCATACTCTCCTCTGAAATATCAATATCAAAATACTCGTTTATTTAAATATCACAATGAAACCTGGTATTTGAAGAACCTGTATTAGATTAGATATCGTTGCTCTTATACGGAAAGGCCCCAACTCAAATAATTTTAATTTTACAGTAGAAGGTAAAAACATAATAGAAACTGTTATTATCATAACTTAACTTCTTTAAATGCAGGTTTTAATTAAAATCAAACACAAATTTGGTGTTTAGATTAAAATCTCCTTATCATACGAATGTACTAATGTACGCAATGTACTGGAATCACTAAAAAACTCATTTTAGAAAAAAATAAGAGTTATGGCCTTTCTACATGAGAGCAACAATATGTCAATTGCTACGGTTTTATTTCCTTTTTATATTTTTATAATTTTAAATTCTAAAACGTGATTGCATTAATTTTATTTTAATTATTTTCTTAATGCCATTACTTTATTCTAGAACATGTATTTAATTAAAAAAAAATACATTAATTAGCATGTAATTGTTTTAATGAAATAGGGCATAATTCAAAGCACTACTATACTATACATTACATTATTGTTACAAAGAAATATTGTTCAGTCTATGAGTTGGGAATTTATTATAATTTATGCAACATTGTTTGAGTTATAAATCTTTTATTAAAACAATTACAGGGAGAAGTACTTTAAACAACAAATAGCAAGCTGATGATTTGATGTTTTAGTGAAAAAACATAACTTCCCAAAGGGAAATAACATCTTTATATTTTTGGTTAATCCCTTTAAGAGAGGGTACTCTTAACAAGTACCCTATAATAAGGCAAAGCGAAAAGTAATCAAAATTCAAAACATATTTGCTCTTCTTTATTTTACCCATTCACTAATCATGATCATCTTCATCATATGAGAATTATTGTCTTAATTAAATTGCAACAATCAAAATAATTTTGTTGAATCAACAAATCTATTAATTTAAATATTTCACTAACTTGTGTCTCTTCATTTTTTTTGTTTTTTATTTTTTTCTAATTTTAATTCAAATTAAATGAAATCAAAGTGATTTTATTCAGTAGTACCCTGTCTCGAGTTGTACATACACTGGCGAGCAAAACCGAGTACAAAATCAGCATTTTTTGGTTAAATGTGCAATGTATTTATAAAAACCAAAAGGACGGTTCTTTTGTAATTTGAAATAATTATTTTTTATTCATTTTAGGATAAAAATATGTATTTAGAATAGTAATAACACAACAAAATCAAAAAAATTCAATTTAAGAACATAAGGCAACTCTAAGTACTCAGTTTTGCACGTTTTCGATATGAATAATAAAAGTAAGTAGTAAAAAATACGCAATACGTATGCGTTGGTGATCTATTTTTGTTAATTCCTATCACTGTTAATTTTTATCAGTAATAGCGGCTTTATAGAGCAAAATAAAACTAAAATGAAGGAAATTAATATTGACGTCGAAAGTACTATAGTAATTGCAACAAAAAGTTAATTTGAGTCAACGTTCAGTGATTAAAGTTCAAAAAAAGCGAAATGCAGCTCCTAAAACGAATGTTGGAGGTCGCCCTCGGTTAGTAAAGGATTCAGACAAACGCCTAATGGTCCGAGCAATGAAAAAATTCCATAAAAACACCCAAACAGGTTGCTATTGCCATAAGTAAAGACGTCAGTGAGTGGATAGCTCGTAGAGTACTTCACAGAATTGGTTTAGTAGCAAGCGTTAAAAAGAAAAAGCCAGCTTTTTCAGATAAAAACATAAAAGCACGTTTGGAATTCTGCAAAAAACATGAGCATTGGACAATTGATGATTGGAAGCGAGTTATTTAGTCTGACGAGACAAAAATCAATCGATTCCAATCTGATGGTAAAGAATATTTTTGGAGCAGACCTCATGAGTCCATTCAAAAGCATCATGTAAAACAAACTGCTAAACACGGCGGAGGTAGCTTGATGATTTGGGGCTATTTCACATGGTGGCACTTGGGTCCAATAAGGATTAATGGTGTAATGAAGAAGGAAGACTACCTCCCAATTCTGAAAACCCATTTACCTGATTTCGTTGACCGCAGCGCCTAACCGGAGGACGAAGTCATTTTTCAGCAGGACGGTGACCCTAAACACACGGCCAAAATTGTCCAAAAATGGTTGTCTGAGCAAAAATTTCAGGTAATTAAATGGCCAGCGCAGAACCCGGATCCTCATCCGATAGAAAATTTGTGGTGTATATTAAAAAGACGATTGGGAAAACATAATAGAGCGCCTACCAATATTGAGGAACTTTGGAACCGTGTGCAGTTAGAATGGGGAAATACTCCTAGTGAATTTAAAGAGAGCTTGGTTGAAAGTATGCCGAGGCGCATTAAAAATGTTATTAAAAACAAAGGATTATGCATACCATACTAAAATTGCAACTTTATAATTGCACTAAAGAATCGTGCAAAACTGAATACTTGGAGTAGCCTTATGTTTTTATATTGAAAATTTTTGATTTTGTTGTTATTACTATTCTATATAAATATTTTTATCTTACAACGAATAAAAAATAATTATTTTAAATTACAAAAAAATCGTCCTTTTAGTTATAATTTATAGCACATTTAACCTAAAAATGCTGATTTTGTACTCGCTTTTGCTCGCCAGTGTACATATTTCTATAATGACATGATTTGATTTGTTTGAATTGTTTAAATTGCTGTAGACAAATATTAATTTTAATTTTGAAAATAAAGAAAAATGCAAATAATTTATCTAATACGACAACGAGAGGCACAATTTCAAATAGACGAGACAATGAGAAACGTATCGAAACTAAAAAAATAAAAACTAATTTGAATAAATAAAAAAATTTAATTGCAAAATATCAACACAACGTTTACACTAGCAGCACTATTTACTATTTGTACCAGATATTAATGCCTTTACCTTTACAATTGTATTTTTGTTTTTGTATTTATGTTTGCCAAACCTCTTAAACAATCCTAGACAGTGTTGCCAATTAAGCGATTTCCAATTACCGAAAAGTCGAGGAAAACTCTTTAGCGCTGTCTGAAAAAAAAACGCGCTAGGTTAGCGCCTTTCTATTTACAATTTTATGTAAGAAATAGGAAGTCACTAAATTCAATAAACTCATTAATTTACGAGTATGTAAGCTATGAATTTAAAATGCTTCATCCTGCGAAGATTACGTTATTCCAGATAATATTTGTGCAAAATTAATATAAATTGCGTTTTTAAAACGTATCTCAAATCCAATGGCCCATTTTTCAAGACTAGTTTTAGTTATTTTAAATAAAAATAGAAAAAAATAAACATTTTAAAGACGAAAGCTGAAAATTTAGTTATTTAATTACAATACTAAGCTTTTAAGGTGTTATTATTAGATCCTCTAAAGATACCAAGGAAATCATAGATCCATAATAAATTCTTTCCATCTACGCCTATCCTAGAGTCAATGATATAATATGGCTTCAAGTCATTCTATTGGAGACATCTTCTCTTTCAGATTCTTCTGCTTCCCTGCAAATTCTATTCAATAGCCAGTGGCTAACAGGGTTGGCAACCAATTGTGTAACCCAATCAAACTAGGTCGTTTTAGCTCAAAAAAGATAATAAATGAACAAATTGTAGGGTCAGAGGGAGAGGTACCCCCCATACAAACCAAATAATAATAATCGCATATCTGAAGAACTATATCAGCCAGAGTAATAAAACTTTGCCACAATTACTTTCCTATGAAACTGATTTATTGGCAAAAATGTAGGGCGATTATAATCAGGGTGAGAGGTATACCCCGAACAAAGGAAATTTTAATTATCGTATATCTAGAAAACTATTATAGCGAGTCTTCAAATTTTTTTCCAATCACTTTTCTATGAATTTTATTTACTGGAATAAATGTAGGTCAGATATAATCAGGGGGAAAGGTACCCCCATTATAAAGCAAATATTAATTTTCGAATAATATTACACTGATTGCGATAAAATTTCATCCAAACCCCTTTCTTAAAAAAAAAACAATAGAAAAAATCTGGGCGGGATGGGATTAGCGGGAAAATGAACTCCATAGAACATTAATTGTAGATAATGTGTGTTTATTTGAAGTCTGTATACGGCTAAACAGAAGATTATACAGTGTCTTTTTAGAAGGAACCATAAATTACCATAAGTTTTTGGATTTCGACCGGAATGCTACAAAATGTGGAAAAAGGGTAAAAGTGTAACTAAGACAACATTTAAGATAATAATTAAGATGGGGGTAGCGAAGCAGGCCGGTTTTTATCTTTTTATAAAAAGGAGTACATTTGAGATTTCTTTCATATTTTAAGAGTACATTTTGTAAAAACGAGTACATGTACTCTTTAAAAGAGCATGTCTGGCATCTCTATCGTTTCCAACAATTTTTGGTAACTTTTGCGATGTGAGACCGATCGCTGTCGTACAAAAGGAAAACTTTATCTGTGTGTATGTCTTTCTATTCCGACTGTTTCTCTCATAATGCATAGTTCAAAGGAAGTAATTGCGATCATTAAGTTTTAGCAGCTCATAGTACTCAATGCCGCCTTGATCCCACCAAGAATGCAAAATTGCTATGTAAATACTAAAACAACGTAATTGTACTAACAAACAAAAAATATTGTCGAAATGAACGACATTTGGAAGCAGGTATAAAACCCAATAAGACCCTTCAAAAAACCCAGTGGGTTGGGTTAAAAAAAAAAACGAGTTCTTGTCTACCCTGGTGGCAGTTTGGTTTCCTCAGCGTGTGTCCAGGTCATTTCAATTTCTTTTTCACAATTCCCTTCATTACAAGAACTCGCTGTAATCTTATTTCTGACCAGATTATTTTCAAAATACGCCGTAGACAGCGGTTTATAAATGCCTGAATGAAAAAACATTGCCAGTATGTTGAACGTTTAAGTTTACATTCATTTTATGAATAAAAAAGCATATAAGCGTAAGTCCATTACTCTCTGAATGCATACGATATCATAAGAGAACCATTTTGAAAATTCACGGATATACGAGTCTCATAATCTCGACGAACGGTTGTCCAATATTTTTAAAGATCATCGGGACCATCTAAATTACTTTTTATTCATCACTAAACACCAACAATTTAAACTGCCCATCCCAAAATGTATGCTCGAAGCCTAGCATTTTATGACGCGGCTAAAGTCTAGGTTGAGGCACACTTTTAACATATTAAAGATAATCGCAACATTTTAAAATTGGTTGGACTCTTGGTGTGGACACTGGTACCTTTAATATTTGACCTCTTACACAATGTTTTAGTTGAGTTTTAGAAAAATTTCCATGATAATTCCTCCATTTTCCAAAAGGATAACGCGGTAGTCCACAATTTCAAGGCAATTAAAAGTTAGTGGTCGGCTAGTAGTCCTGACTTAAAAACCGTAAATAATATCTAGGCCATTCTGTCACAACGCTTTTATGCTAGCTACCACCAATTTAAGACTTTACAGGCTTTGAGGACATGCATTTTTTTTAAATGGCGAATATACCACTCTGAACGTTACGAAATCTAGTCAATTCTATGCCAAGGCGATTGAATGATGTCATTATATACAATTTTGGTAAAATAAAATTTTATTATTATATAATAGTACAGTTGCGGTTAATTCAAATTTAAAGATTTATATGACTCAAAGCTGTGTTGGTAACGCTGTTTAAATGCTGTGGCATATCTAACAGGGTAAAGTGATTGATAATTTACCAATTATAATTCTCGTAGCATTGACACCAACCAAGAGAGTCACTTTCAGTAGAGGTGAGTTGCCAGCTTTTATGTAACAAATGCTAAAAGCACTTTTTGGCGAATTAATATTAGTAACAATATGGTATTCGCAACAATATCTTCTATGCGCTATTAGATCTAGCTTGCAACCGTAATATATCTAAGTAGGTTATTGAGTCTAGACTCTGATAGCCACTAAGGCTGGACATTAAGTAGGTGCCAAGGAATCTGTTTCTCTTGCAGCTACAGCCGGGCATTCACATAGAACTTACTGCAACTGCCACAATAGTCGTTGAAGGGAAGTCTTAATCGAGCAGCATACAGTTTGTCAAGAAAATCTTTGTATATAGTGAAAATAGAATTAGGTTTCATTTTTATCGTTAAAAAGAATATATATATATATATATATATATATATATATATATATATATATTAATATTATATATATATATATATTATATATATATTATATTATATATATATATTATATATATATATATTATATTATTAATATATATATATATATATATATATATATATATATATATATATATATAAATATATATATATATATATATTATTAATATATATATATATATATATATATATATATATATATATATATATATATATATATATATATATATATATATATATATATATATATATATATATATATATTAACTCCCGTTACATTCCATGAATGAACATGGGGACTTATCTCATTCAATGAGCTGCACCCGATTCTATTTTTAAACTCATTGAAAGGGGCCTACAGGTTAACGCCGGCTCCGAACGGCAAATGCATTTAGAGAAGTTTTCAGTAATACTCATAACCAGTTGCTAGCTAATGTTATGAGGTGATACCACTGTCGAAAAACTTTTTTCTTTTTTTTTTAAGATGGTCTGGCCTCGTATTGAACCGACGACCTACTGGTTGGTAGGCGGGTGTCTTACCTACCATACCACAGCGGCACGTTAAAAAGAATAGGTTTTTGTTTTATTTTTTTATACTGTTACAACACTTAATATTAGTTTATAAAGGGTTCGCCATCTAACGTTTGTTTTCAACCAGTGCTTATTTCGTGAATGGCTATAATTAGCGATAATGAGTTTTATCCGCTGAACGAATATGGTTGTGTATACGCTTAAACAACTCTGGGAAATACTGCGACATTACTTTGAAAATCATGGTAATGTTGCAGAATGAAAAAAAGAAAAAACCATCTTTTCAGATGAAGCTCATTTTGATCTTGGCGGGTATGTAAAGAAGCAAAATTGTCGCATTTAGCGCATAGAAAACCCGCACGCATACATTGAATAGCCGATACACCCGAGACGAGTCACTGTTTGGTACGGATTTTGGTCCAGAGGCATAATTGGGCCATTTTTCTTCGAAAATGAGCAAGGAGTGGCCGTTACAGTCAATGGCGATTGTTATCGGGTCATTTTGAACGAATTTTTGTTCACAAAAATTGAAGAGGAGGATATTAGCAACATTTGGTTTCAACAGGACGGCGCTGCGTGCCACACAGTCGAAGCCACACTCGATGCTTTGCGCCCTGTTTTTGAAGACCGCATTATTAGCCGCAGAGCTGATGTCGTTTGGCCACCTCGGAGCTGCGATTTGACACCGTTGGACTATTATTTGTGGGGTGCCGTCAAAGATAAGTGTTACGCCAACAAGCCAGAGCTTTAAGGGACAATATTCGTGAAGCCATTAGTGAAATACAGCTGCACACAATCGATAATGTGCTTAAAAATTGGACCGATCGTGTAGGCTACTGCATGGCCAGCCGAGGAAGCCATTTGAATGAAGTTAGTTTCCATTATTAACCGGAAGGATTGTACTTTCAAATAAAAAAAGAAATTTGAGAAAATATTCAGTTTTTTTTATAGCATTTTCAAAAAAAAAAAAATTTTATTTGGCGGACCCTTTACAACATGTTTATTTCCGCTTTAACACAACGTTATTTATTGACAGCCAAACGATAACTGACTGATGTGTAGGTAAAGCAGCCTCTTATATACCTAATTGCCTACAGTTTGGAAGGTTCCAAAAATATCGATCATCTTCTATTTTCATATCCGTTAATTCAAATGTAACGTATAGATGATCGATTTGGCAGTGCTGCCAAATTGACAGGGTGACACAAAATGTACCAAAATTCCACAATACAATGTTGTATTTTTTTTTCGTAACAATATTAATAAATGGGATCGAAATATTGAGTTGCAAGATAATCAATATATTTTTTGCCAACATTGGCATCAATTACAGCTAAGAGACGCGTTTTCGGGGAAGAAATTTGGAATTTTATCTCATTTTTTCTATAATTACTTGGCAGTACTTCTTTTGAGATAAGTCTATAAATTTTCAATTGGGTTTAAGTCTTGGCTCTGACCATAAGTGTCCAGTACTTTGCGACAGTTATAAAGAAGCCAAGTTCTTAAGTAAAGAGCCTATTGCACTGTTAATCAAATGCCACTTTAATTTTTCTTACTCCCTCACTAGATATGAACGCCCAAACCATTACCGAAAGTTCTTCATATTTCACAGTTTGAATTGTTTTTCAACTTTCCAACGTTTTTAAGGGTTTCTTTCATACTTCGTTAGGGACGTCATTATGAAAAAACGTTTTTATGGACCCGTCACAAAATATAATTTGATCCCAGTAGTCGTCAAGCGATGCAACAACAGACACTCGCCTTTCTTTGTGTTCAATATAGTAAGCAGTGGTTTTTTAGCGCTACTCTATAATACTCTACTTTGCCTTATCGTTTCGTGGGAAACTGACACGCAACATTTTTTTCTGAACTCACCGTAAAGTGTTCTTGTGGATACCAATGGAATTTTTTCCACTTTTCTTCGTAACCACGTTATGTTTTCTTCTAATTAATACGTGGGAGCTATGGTAAACGTATTAGTGTTAGCCGTTTTTAGCACGTCTTAAACTTTTGACAACCCGATTAATTTACATCTGACATTGTTCGATTGTAAGACATTTTATAATCTCGTATATTCAGCATTTACTTGGTAATAAAAACGTTTCGATAATAACTTCACTAATGAAACAAAACAAAAAAATATTTGGACAAATTAAGAAAAAACATAAATTGTACAAAGATTTTCTTGACAACAACATTTTGAACTTTCTTTTACTTTTTATTTTATTTCCTTATCCCAGTTTTTCATTTTTGTGTTCTTTTGCTGTCATTTTTTGTTAGTTAATAATCAGATCATTTTGAATTAATAAAAAAAAAAATAGTCAAAAAAATAATAAATCAGAAAATCCGTTTTTAATGATAAAAGTTAAAATGAACCCTTTTTTACTATGTAAAAAGATTTTGCTGACAAATTTTACTTACTCAGTGCCAAGTTATTACTGCCAGTCATGGGCCAGTTATGGGCCATAAGTTGCATAGTGCCACATCAACATAGCCACCCTAGAAGTATCTATATTAATGACTTAACAGTCGACATACAAGATACAAAATACCCACTGCACTCTTTAGCATACTTTAAGGCAGCACAATTGTAAAAAATTGCAGCATCTTATTTGGCTAAATTATAACTTGACATTGAAATAGAATTTCAATAAAAGATTTTCGTAAAAGCAAACCCATTTTTGGTTCCGAAAAAATAAATTACCGGAAATATAAACTGTTTGTTGATATTAGTAGTATTTATTAGTAAGTACGTACATTTTCACAATTATCATTTCAAATGACATCCTGTTGTTTATGTCAGCCCTAAGGTATGCTATACAAATACACTTAAAATTTACATATAAATTCGTAGGCAATTACATTTAGTATTAAGCTCTGATAACCTACAATCTAAATCACTGTAGCAAATCTTCAAACAAAGTGTCGCACAATCGGACATTATGGATAATTTTATCCACATACGAATGTATACATCCATTACCACTCAATAATTTCAGTACATTTTTAACATACTTTAGAGCATTATAATTGCAAAGAATTTTAGCATCTTTTTTGGCTAAACTGTAACTTGACATTGAAAATAAATAAAAGATTTTTGAAAAAGCAAAAATATTTTTGATTTCAAAATAAACAAATTACCGGAAATATAAACTATTTGTTGATAGCGGTAGTATTTAAAATACGCATACACGTACATTTTCACAAACATCATTTCAAAGGACATCCGGTTGTTTACGTCAGTCTTAAGATATGCTTAAACACTTTTGTGAAAAAAGTTTTCTTTCTCATTTTTCTTCTCCCACACAAGAGCATGCATGTTTGTGCATGGTGCATAAGAATGAAAGTAATTGCCATGAAAAATTACATTTTTCAACTTAAAAAAGACAAAATAAAACTGAGAGAAAAAGCAAAAGAACATAATAAATATGATTTTTCAAACATATTAAGCATTATATTAAGGAAACGAAAGAAGAGAATAAATGAGTGCAAGGAGTAAAAGGCTTGCAGTTAAAAGCAAGTGCTGAAATTTATTTGCAAGTTTAAAAGGAATGAATTTATTAGAACTTTAAGAGGCTAAATTGTTTAATTAGATTAAAATAAAGCTTTCATTTTATACACTTTAGAACTTAAGAAGAGAGAACCACCTTATTCCAGACAAAAAGACGTTAAAATTTGAAACCAATGCAGTTTTCTTCCTCCTCCAAATATAGGCTTAAAAGGAAGAATAAACTCATTCCAACTAATAACAGTAAACGGTAGTAGTTGATGGCTTGCTCACTATGTTGGCTCATAGGGGTGTGACAGTGTGATTGGTTATCACTGTGATCGTTATCACTGCCCATGGGAAATATGAAAGTACATTGTGTGAGGACAACTCTGGGCGTTGTCTCAAATTGGTGCACTATGGTTATTTACCGCTATTATTCAGCCCATTATCACCAAGGGGTTCCCACATGCGTAGGGAAGTCTGTCCATTCTACGCAAGGATATCGGAGAATCACCTTTGGTCCTGGATGTTATGCATTTGGATATGTGATAGAGGATCAGGAATTCCCAGACTGGGATTGTTGGTCTAATGAAGCTTTAGTTCGAAGTGAGTTTGATCTAAGCTAGTATACCATGGCACCAAAAAGAATGACCCAACCGAAACTTTTCGATGCCACTGGGGAAAACGCTGTGTCTCCCAGGCTGAGATCATAGCCATTGCCATTTGCCTAGACATTTGGCTCAATGGTAAGGCTATTAATATATTCTCTGACAGCCAAGCAGCCTTAAGGGCACTTCGTATGACCTATAGACTGTCCAAATATTGTCCGATATGTTGCAGAGCCATTCGCTTAGAAATAGAGTCCAGTTGTTTTGGGTACCTGGACACTGTGGTATAGATGGTAATGAAACAGAGGATGCATTGGCTAGAAAAGATTCCATGGCACACTGTATCAGTCCGGCAATGAGTCAGTTGATTAACGTGAGTACTCGTCCTAAGACTCCACCCCACGGTGCCAATGCACGTGTGTCCACCAACGCCCCCACCTATGATTAAAATCACCTGTGAGTACAAATTCAATTTGGGTCTTAACCATAAATACCATGTTGCTCCCACAAGGTGGGCTCACCGTAGTCGGGCGGAGACCGAGGTCCTTGGATCTTCCGACACCTGTGGTACCAGGATCAAGCCTCCAAGCCAAGATGAAAGTGAAAAACACCAAACAACAAATGAAACTGAAAACACCAACAATATAACAAACAGCCAACAGGAACACAGCAAACAATAAATAGCACGACGGCCAGGAGACGGAAACGAACTAGAGTTCCCAACAGGCCGCAACCCAACGAAACACCAATGCACACTGAAATGTGCTAACGAGCTGGAAAACGGCAAAAAATGGTCAGTGAGCCCCGGTATTAGAAGTGGAGAAGGTACATCTCCTAACGTTACGTCTTCTCCTATCATACACAGCAGGCACAAGCGCTCAACCTCCAAAGAGTCCGATTGTCCAGCAAACACCTACTGAAATCGCAAATCCGCCAGTATGATTAATACCCATACTATCTAGGTTCCTAATGTCAGCATAGTCCGGGCATGTAGTCAGTACATACCTCCAGTCCTCAGTTCCCAAACCACACCGGCAGTGCGCAGATTTAGTCTGGCCAATTCGTTGCAAAAATGAATTGAAAGTACCATGTCCCGTTAGTATGAACCACAGGTTGAAGCCGAAGTCTGGGTGTTCCTGTACGAACGTCACGTCCGGAACAAACTCATATGTAACTATCCTATTGTCACTGTTCGTCCATCTTGTCTGCCACCTATCTACGAGGCACCCCTGCATAAGGGACTTACACCTATCTCTGCCTATGTCAAGATCAGAAATAGAAATCCAGTCATGCGTTCAAAGTGGCAGACCTTGATTCTGTAGGCAATAGTGCGACGTATTACCTCCAAATTAAGTGGCCGAGACCACAATCACTTCTTATAATGCGTCTAATCTTTCTAACAATTACATAAATCTCCCATAACTATTTCGAGGTACCTGACATGAGTCACATAGCGAATGCTACTATCACTAATTCTATTGAGTAGGGGTCGTCCGAGTGAGCTCTTGAGCAACATCAACACCGTTTTGTCCACCGCGACATCAACGAGACTGCCCTTCGATCAAGATGAGCAAGTCACCCGCATACGCACACAGTTTAAATGCCAGCCCGAGCTGTTCTAACAGAGTATCCATCATGAGGTTTCAAATAAATGGACCACAGATGGACCCCTGCGGAAAACCCCGAACAACCTCCATCTACAACATCTTACTGAGCAGCACCATTTATTACCATTCTCTAATAAAAGATTTGAGAATTGTCAGATGAGTGAAAAACTGGGATGCTCAAAGAGAACTTCGGCGGCGATTAGTCCTCACTGTCCTCAGAGACAGCGGAACACATATTGTGTGAACTTAGGGTTCTTAAGAGGTTAAGATGGAAATGTTAACAAGACATAGGATCTCGTTGAGTGATATATCCACCATTATAGTTTCAGATCTACTAGTGTTCATTAGGACGGCAGCAGATCTGCTGAATAAGCTATATACCAGAAGGGCCACAATAGATCCCTTGAGTCACACTGTCCCGCAATAGTGCCTGGTCGTTATGATGATAATGATTATGACTATTCGCTTCATTCAGAAATAGTTCGATTTCGTTTTAGCAGTGAATGGCAAATGGACTCTACCCATTAAATTTATCACTGCGAATACAAGTTGCACAAAAACATCGAGCTTTTTTTGTTTATCCAGCTTTCTTCTAATAATTGATAACCGTTTGACGTCTGCATTGTTTATGTGCCAGCGTTTCTGAAGTTTTTCTGTTAGTTGAGCAGAGCGAAGTGCATCTTTAACATCAAAATTATCGAAGATCGAAAACGAGCCACTCTGCTGCGGTTTTTCTAGTTACAACATTATCTTCGTAAATTTCACAAATTTATTCAGCAGCCTGTGACGTCTTCTTATGTTTTCTATAATGTGACAGTAATGTTACGAACTTTCACTCATTTTTAAACGTAGATAAGTTTTCGTGGAATAAGGCGATTTCAATATTATTTTCTAACAAAGTGAAGCTTCAAATATCGCTATAGTGAAGCTATAGTGTTATAATTAATATAACAACTGATATAGTTAGTATTACTAGGGATATTACATTCTACAGCCATCTACCAACAATTTGTAGACACCTAATATCGGGTGGGTCATCTATCGGTTTTAATTTGAACACGCTTTTTTTTCGAATCTGGCAATATTTGTCATTTTATTCTGTCACAAAATTCAGTAAATTATCTCCATTGAAGGGAATGAATCGATTTACGCTTCAGCAACATTGGGATTTATTGGAAATTTATTTCCAAAACAAGGACAATTGGTCGGGAGTTGAGAAAAAATCATTAAAATTAAAAAAAAAAATTTTAAATCAGCTTTTCGGATAAAGCTCATTTTCATCTTGGTGGGTACATTAATAAGCAATATTGCAGTATTTCGGGCTCAGAAAGCCCAAATTAGGTCTTACAGAAGCCAATGCACCCATTACAATGACTCTTTGGTGCGGCTTGTGAAGCAGAGGCATCATTGACCCATATTTCTTTGAAAATGAGGACGGCGCAATTATTCCGATCAATGGAGCCACCTATCGCACCATGATAACCGATTTTTTTGTGCCCGCTCTTCATGGTATTGATGTAAACGATATCTGGTTTCAACAGGATAGTGTAACTTGCCACACATCTAATGCCACAATCGATTTATTGCGTCAAACGTTTGATGGCCGTTTAATTAGCCAGTCAGTTGGACGCCAAGAAGCTGCAATTTGACACCGTTGGAGTATTTTCTGTGGGGCGCCGTTAAAGACAAGTGTTATGCCGACAAACCAGAGACAATTGAGCAATTTAAAGGCCAACATTCGTGACGCCATTGCAAAGATACGACCCCATACACTCGAAAAAGTTCGCGAAAATTGGTCCGATCGAATGGGGTACTGTGGGGCCAGCCGCGGCAGCCATATGAATGAAATAATATATAATTTTTAACCGAAACAATTGTACTTCATAATAGAAAAATAAATTTGTCAAAGTTTCAAATCGTTTTTGTTTTACTGCATTTTTAAATTTAAACTTTTAAATGGCCCACCCGATATAAGAAAAATTAAATATGCCTGGCATTTTGAAAGTAATAAAAAAAGAACATGAAATTCTTTTATAACGCCGCGCACCAAACAGCCATTATTAAGAGCAAAAGTATTTTTAAAGTAGCTGGGGCTTTTTACGGTTTGCCATTGGGATTTTTATTTTATTTTTCCAAAAATGAAACGAAATGGCATGACAACACAATCGCTTAAGCTAAAACCATAAATAATTTGAAGGACATTTTCAATATGGTTTTAATGCAAATTAATATTAAAGAGAGCCAAAGGAAGTAAAGAAGGAAAACAATATTTTCTTAATAATTTTTCGTATAAAACCACCATTAAAATCAAATTAAGTAAAATTTGAATTTGATTGTAAACAAATTCATTACAATATCCTTGAAAAGATAGAATAACTTATATTTGAAGGTTGAATTAAAAATAAAGGAAATTATGAAAATTAATAGAAAAAACAAAAAAAAACATGGAAATCTTGGCTCATTTGCAAATACATTCATCCCTTACTATATGACAATATTAAATTTATGTACTTTCAATAGAATGATGCTGTATGATAGAAAGTATTGTTGCAAGAAGTTAATTTAAGAAATCCAATTAAAAAAAGGAAGTCAACAGTTCCAACTTTATTGTGCCCTTTTTTGTTAAACTAAACTTGAGGCCAAAATCTTTTTTGACAGTTTGTTTTTTAATGTGAATGGAAAATTTTTGTTTTAATCATCGTGGAAAAAATTTTGTTTTTTTTTTTTTTGTTAATCTCTGTTAAAAATAAAAGCAAATAAACATGTTATTTATTGGGCCCAGCAATTGACGAAACAACCCACGTCCTTTTTTTTTTGTCATTGGCAATAAATAATGAAAATATAAGCATTCACATCGCATATCAGTCAATCAATTCAAATTTATTATACCGAATAACTTGTAAAAGTTAATTAAACGTTTAAATAAAACATATGACGATATGATGATCATCATCTTAAAACCGACAACAACACTAATAACCACTTTAAAATACTTGTCAGAAGTATTAATCGAGTAAATGAAAGAGGAAGGGTGAGTTATGAGAAAGTGTTTGTAAATTGACACCAATAACAGTCACCTTTGCCACACTAAATATTAAAAACCGCAAATGTTATCTGATATTCTTAGCATTAATGATAAAAGCAGGCACCCTACACGAAAAAATTAATTTAAAAAGTTGAAGTCAATTAAGTACATTTACCTTTTTTTTAAAGGTTTCGGTACAAATCTTAAAAACTAACATTTTGCAAAACACGAGGTTTGTTCTAAAAGTAAGTCGACTTTATTCCTATCACGCAATTTTAATATTTTTTTTTATTTTATTTACTTTTTAATTTCATTTATTTCATTTATTTCAATGTTTCATACCTAAGACCTGAGTCTTATATTGCAGTATGAAACTGAGCATATGTATATTACAGCGTCAGCTTACATAGGTAGAAATATGATCATGCCTACGTACTCGTAGACCATAAACATAACGCACAATATTGTTAAGCGTCAAATTAAGTTTCCTTCTACCCTCACCATCACAGCTGGCAAAAAGTTCGCAGCCATACAATAAGACCGGTATTAACTACGATTTAGAAATTAGAGTTCTAATCCTAATTGGAGTACAATACTGAGTCTGCCAGAGGTTACTTAACATCGAGAAGGTCCGACCACAAACTATATTAAGTAAGAGTGTTATTAAAGTATATGCCAAGATTTTTAGCAGATTGGGTGGTAATCAAGTCTCAATAACCTCTTCCTTATAATCAGACACTTGGACTTTGTGGGAATAATTTGTAATCTATTAGCAGTGGCCCACTCATAAACACGATCTAGCTCCTGATTCAAGGTCCTTACACACTCCATAACAGCATTGGTGCTACAGCGCATATATAGCTGAACATCGTCTGCATACAATCTGACCTTACAATGTTGAAGTCCAGTCTAAAGATCATTAACATATAGAGAAAACAGAAAAACATTTTCAAACACAACAATTGTCCTTTATAGCTGCCTCTTCAGTTTGTTTAATATCCACCATTTATTATATTTTCACTTATTTTTTAATCATATTTTATGGTTATTGCTTTTTGTTTTTGTTATCGATGTACATATATACATATATCTCAATCGCATCACATCGTTTAATCGCTATGTTCAGTTTAATTATTCAGAATTAAATTGTTCACACGAACAAACAAAAATTTTTCCACTCGAATAATTTTTACTTTATAAACTAAAATTGATATGACAACAACAAAAAACTTGTTGTCTCTAGACGCACGAGAAAAAGGGCATAAAAGACACTTTTTTCCCCAAAAAAATAGTTTAATTTAATTTTCGAAAAACTTCGTTTAGAAATTTTTCCAAAAATTAAACACCTTTTTCTTACATAGTATTTGAAACGAGCTTAATTAAGACAAATATGTGCCAATTAAATCGATAATTTTAGTAGTTTTCGGGGTAAAGCAATTAAGCATTCCATCAGCGTAGAACTTCTGGGTTTCCTGAGCGAAAAAATATTCTAATTAAGTTTTAAGCTCCTTTACAGAATTTAAATGTATACCATTAAGAGAGTTTTGCAGAAATTAAAGCAAATCATAGGCTTAAGGTGCAAGATCCAGGCTATATGTTGGATGCATCAAAACTTTCCAGCCGAGCTCTCTTAATTTCTGGCGGGTCAGCAAAGATGTGTGTGGTCTGGCGTTGTCATAATAGAACACAACACCATTACTTTTGATCAATTCTGGCCATTTTAATTGAATTACTTACTTCAAACACGTTGATTGTTGACAGTAGAGATTAGACCAGATCGTATATAGCGGGTGGGCCATTTAAAACTTTAAATTTAAACAAAAACGGTTTGAAATTTTGCCAATTTTTTTTTTTTGTGAAGTAAAATTGTTCCGGTTAGAAACGAAATATTTCATTCATATGGCTGCCGCACCTGGCTTCACAGTAGCCTATTCGATCGGACCAATTTTCGAGTGTATGAGGTCGTATCTCGGCAATAGCTATGTTGGCCTTCAAATGGACAATTGTCTCTGATTTGTCGGCATAACAGTTGTCTTTAACGGCGCTTCACAGAAAATAGTTCAACGGTGTCAACTCGTAGATTCTTGGCGGCCAACTGACATCACCATTTCGGCTAATTAAATGTTTGATGCAATAAATCGATTATGGCTGAGATGTACGGCAAGTTGCACCATCGTGTTGAAACCAACCATCGTTCACATTAATACCATGAAGAGCGGGCATAAAAAAACCGGTTATCATGGTGCGATAGGTGTCTCCATTGACCGTAATGGTTGCACCGTCCTCATTTTAAAAGATATATCGCCCAATGATGCCTTCACTCCACAAGCGGCATCCAACAATCTCTCGTAATGGGTGCATTGGCTTCTGTAAAACCACGTTTTGGTTTTCTGAGTCTTAAATATAGCAATTCTGCTTATTAACGTACCCATCAAGATAAAAATGAGCTTTTTTGGTCTTTGTTTTGAAAATAAATTTCCTATAAATCCCAACGTTGCTCAAGCGTAAATCGAATCATTTCGTTCAGTGGAGATAATATACTGAATTTTGTAGCAGATTCTAAATAACCGCTGGTTCAAATTTAAGCCAATAGAAGCTCATATTGAAAAATTCCCTTCCTATCGCACTAGACATACAGTATTATCTTTCTTGGCGGCAATATTGGCTTTATCACCACCTGTAAAGCTTCTTCTTACTTCGTTCATGTTTTTTTTCGCACATTACTGTCGTACGTGATCCACTTTTTATCGCCGGTAATCATTTGGTTCAGAAATGATTCGATTAAGTTTCATAATAGCAGTGAATCGCAAATAGAACTTCTATTCATTAAATTTTGTTAATTTTTGTGTGCTTTTATGTGTATCTAGCTTTCTTCATATGGTTGATAATTGACTGGTAATGAATGCCATAATTTCAGCGACTTTTTACATCTTTAACATCAAAATTATCTCCCTCCGTAACCTTCACAAATTTTTTCAGCTGCTTGTGATGCATTCTTACATTTTCTATAATATAAAAGCAAAATATGACGGTAATGTTCACTAATTTTTAAACTTAGATAGCTTTTCACAGAATAATGATATTTTATTAATGTCTTCTAATAAAGTGAAGCTTAAGCTTATACATATCAAACAAGCTGTAGTATTGCCTTATGCAATTAATATTACCCGAGATTTTACATTTTAGAGCCATTTACCAACAATTGGTAACCGAACTTTATCGAACACCCAATATTTGCATTCAAATATTATTCGTCGAAATAGGTATAAACACAACTGTGGTAGAGATAATGTTAAATATAAACTGTTTTTTCAATAAAAAAGACATATTAAAAAATTAAAAAAACTTATATTTTTAATAAAATAGCGTCAACACAATTGTTAGTTTTCTAGGGCTAATTACGGAATTTGAAAACCGTCAGGTAAAATTAGTAGGTTCACACTGAAAAAGCTATGAATTCTCTACGAGAAAGCGTTGACACGGATCCACTTGAGTGTACTTTTCGACGTGCCATTCAATTGGTAATCTTGAGAAAATCGCTTAGGACCATTCTAAAAGTTGATCTGGAGATGTTTCCATATAAAATTAAATTGACTTAGAATTATTGCCTAGGCATGCATCTGAACGGCGACAATATGCCAAAGTAGGCCAACCCTGTATAATCTAATAGAGCTTCACACTTTTTAAGATACTTACATATAATTCTTACAATTAATATCTGGGTCACTTAAAACTGAATGATGCATAGTTAGCTGCTATATACACTAGTCAGGAAAAGTTTAAGTACAAAATTTTTTAATTCAAGAATTCCCAACAGAGTTTAAACTTTTTGGTCTTGTGATATGTCTTAGATCCCTATAATATATTATAACCAAAATTTGTATTTTAAAAGAAAGTAGTTTCATTGTTGGCATCATAATTAAGAAAAAGTGCAGTTATTTACGCAGAAAAATTAACCTATTAACCTTTATCTATAAAACCATCAACCTTTACAAAGTAACTGGAGGCTTTGTATCAAAACCTCGTTCTGCCCGTCCTTTAAAATAAATTTTGAGGAAAAAGAATATATCTCATCAACTTTGTACAGCAAAATTTCAAAGTAATGAATTTAAAATTGAACAGGAGTATATGTGACCATAATTCCATAAAAATCTTAAGTCGAAACAGTTTTCAAGCTCATATCGAACGTAAGAAGTCCTTTATTTCATTAAATAGAGTCGAAGAAGAATGTTGTTCGGAGTAGGGCTGTTAAATAAACCATTAGAATTCTGGGAAAGGGTTATATTTTTGGATGAGAGCAAGTATTACATTTTTATAATAAAAAGTCGTCAATTCGCGTAAAGAAAATCCTGTACAGCACTACATAAAGCTAATTTTTGCGACACGGTGATACACGGTGGTAGAGGTATAATGGTTAGAGAGTATGTGCCGGCCATTGGGATATACAATTTGCAGGTTATTGAGTCCACTGCGACCAAGAGAGCTTACCTAGACATTCTAAAGGTCAACAACTGATAACAAAATTTAACGAAACTGGGTTTTAGTAGCAATGTTTTATTTGAATAAGGTAATGATTTTAAGAACTCAGCCGATGTTGTAAAGCTTTAGACGCTTTATAATGTTCCAAAAAAATTCCGTGTGCCAACACAGTCACCAAATTATTTATGCGATCTGTTGGAGCAAAAAATTCTATACCATGTCATAATGTCAAAAATTATATTAAAAAAGTTTCGGAAGAAGGAAGTCACCACAAAACTAGTTTATTCCATGCAAAAAAGATTGGTTGTGGTTCTCAAAAGAACAGACCATCCAACTACACACTAATTTATTGTTAATGCTGTGATAAGTATGCAAAAATAAGATTTTAAGAAAGTGCATACACTTTTGTACACAGGCTTTTTCTGCATATTTTTTTAACACAATCTTACTTTCTTGTAATTAAACTGTATATAATTAATTTTATTTGCTGGATTTTAATATTTATTAAAACTATGCAATAAGATTTAATTAAAAAAAAATTATTTTTATATTTTTAAGACCTATTGTTGTGTAATTTTTTTGTATTAACTTGGATATAGTAGTTTTGTGCGCATACTTTTTGACTAGAGTATGTGCCACACTTAGGTCAATTCTAATTGGAGAGTTGTCAAAAAGGCCTTCTGGGCTAAAGAACATAGAACCTGTATTAAATACGGAACAGTATAATAAGTTTTATCGTATTAAAAGGGCGATGTAGTAAAATAACTTTCACTTAGGTCTTTATTCACTTCAACTAGATTCTTTTTATCATAGACGTTTTCTATTTATTAAACTAATAAAGTGATGTAGAAATACCGCAATTAATAGCATTTAAACAAAATAATAAATGATGGATACTTTAATTAAGTTGTTTATTAGTAACTGTTCAACACAAATAAATAAAATTAAACTTACCTTTTACACGTGCACTCGTATTGTGTGTTCGAATTAAACCGCAATATGAATCACAAAAATCTGCAATAATAATAAAAACACAAAATTAATTTTAATAAAAATTAAAAATTATTTTGTACTTCCAATAATTTCTTAGTTTGAAAAACTATTTCAGTTTAAAATTGTTCATTAAATACTTTTATTAAAACATCCATTTCATTATTAAAACGATATTTTGATACCACATACTGAGCAATTATATCTAAATTTGTTGCTTTCATTAGCACATATAGAATAGATAGAATAGAGGTTGACTAGACTGACAGTCTAATTCACACAATTGTGTTAAATATAAAATTTAATTTGACAAAAAATTTGTGAATTTTCCATCAATTTTAAATATTTTGCTAATAAATGTTAAAAAATAATTTAAAAGTAATATCGCAGAATATTTAATACAAAATAAATATATACAATCGGTAAAGTCCGGCCATATGATACCCTACACTAAAATAAACTTATTTACAATGATATGTTTCTCGCAAAATATTCAAGAGTAATACGTATTATTATATTGATTTCCTACTTAAGAATTTACTAAATTTATCCCTTTTTGTGTAAAATTCTTTTGAGAAATTTGCCCCAATTGTGGATAGTACAGTTTTTGTAAGTGTTATAACGAATGATGCCATTTTGATTATTTCTAACCATTCTTTTTCCATTTTGGTTACTTTTTTTGCTCGAAGTAAAAAATAATGATAATGATTTCTTTTAAGGTTTATTAATTAGGGTCTAATTAGGTGTACAATTTAGGCAAACGGGACTTTTTTTGAGCTTTAGTTGTGAAACATTATCTATGGCCTTTCTCAACTTTTTGGAGACATAGGACTTCGAGCCAAAAGACTGCTCATTTTTTGAGGCCAAAAACGAATCAAACCAATTTCATATACTCAGTTCTGCAGTGTATTCCGATCAAAACAAATGTTAGTCGGACGAACAAGGTGAGTGAAACGCAACTTTCGAAACACTAAGGTGTGCTTCAAAATGATAGGTTACCTTAGTTAGTATTTGCTCAATTCATCCAAACTATAAAATGTTATGTATGCTCAACTTATTAAAAAAAATTTACGTTCAAATAAGTGAATACTAAGTCGGTTTTGCTTTTCGAGAAGTACCATTATATTACGTTTATTTAAATTTATGTAAATAAGTGCAAAATTTATTGCGTCAAAATGATAAGGTCTGTGATTAATAAGCAATTAATCTAATCAAAAGGCATCACAATCGTTATTTTTTTTCGTAATAATTTATAATTTAAATAATATCTGCGCGGTATGGATCGTGGGAAACCTTTGTCACCTTATGAACAAGGACAAATTGTGGCACTTCATGAGCAGCGATTGAGTATGCGTGGAATGGCGCTTTAAAAAAAGCCCATTTTCGGATGAAAGCTTGTATTGCGATCTCTTGGTTGGCGATAATATCTCTTAAACAAGTAATAATATCTCAGAAACTGTAAGAATTTGGCTTCGGAAGCTTTTACACTCGGCAAACGTACGGTTAACAGCTAGTTTCTGGGATACTTATTAATTTTTCTAAAGATCAAATATCGCGTTATAAAATTTAATTTTAAAAAATTGATTCGGTTTGATATAACATAACTCGTTTAATTCAAAAATGATTTTATTCATTTAATCTGTTACAAACATCATACACAATATAATCTTACCACTGGAGTTTGTGTAGGTGATAACAAAAAGATGAAGAAAAAATCCTAATGCAAATAGGAATCATTTAGGGTTCAATTGAATTAAAAAGAAACAAAAATATAATAAATATTTAAATGCATAAATAAGCTGCTAAAAGGTTCATATATTTACATAAATAACTAAATATTAGGTGTTCGAAAAAATTCGGTTACAAATTGTCGGTAGATGGCTCTGAAATATAATATACCTAATAATATGACTTGCATTAGGCAACACTATAGCTTGTTTGAAAGATGATATTTTAAGTTTCACTTTATAAGAAGAAATTAAAATAGCATTTTCTGTTGAAAGTTATCTAAAATTCGGAATATTACTGTCATATTTTGCTTTTGTATTATGTATAGAAAAAATAATAATGCTTCACAGGATGCTAAGAGTTTGTGAAGTTTACGGAAGCGTATACTAGAAAAAAGTTTACCAGAAAAAACAGCAGTGAAATGTTTCGATCTCACAATTTTGATGTTAAAGATGCATCTCTCTCTGATCGAAATCACGGAAAAAATTTAAAAATACCGGCGCATAAGCAGCATAGACATTGCTAAAGAACTAAGCATTAATCAAGAAAGAGTTATCAGCCATTTGAAGAAAGCTAGATACATAAAGAAGCTCAATGTTTGGGTGCCACATGAATTAACAATGAAAAATTTAATGGATCAAATTTCTGTTTGCGATTCACTGCTAAAACAAAACGAAGTCGAATCATTTCTTAAGCGAATGATTACGGGTCATTAAAAGTGGTTCACGTGCGAGAATAATGTGTGAAAAAGATCATGGACGAAGCAAGGTGAAAAGCCAGGATTGACATCAAGTAAGATGTATGTCTAGTGGGATTGGAAGGAAATTGTTTATTATGAGCCTTTACCACCTGGTTAGACAATGGATTATAATCTCTGCTGCCAACAATTAACGTGACTGAAGTAATTTAATTTAAACGGAATTAATCAACGGAAAAGATGTTGTGTTTCATCACAACAACGCCAGACCACACACAAAAACTTTGTTTCAATTTCAATCAGTTGATATAAAGCTATAAAGAAGATGATTAATATACTTTTACGAAAATAAGCAATTCCTAAAGAAAGACGCACTAAATTAGTACAGTGGTAGTTTTAGCTATAAACTTTATTATGGAATTAATTGGTTTGTGTTAAGGCTCGTGTTTATCTGTCACTGCCCTAATTTTTGTTCCATTAAAAGTGCTACCACTTACATGTTTAACGGTGTTGACTTAATTTCATTTGTGTATTATTTCATTACCTTTTGAATTAAAGGTCAATAGAAATTTGTAGCAACTACAAGAATATTCGATATTGATGATGATTTTATATAAAAGGTAGCAGATCGCGCTTAGCAGTTCAGTTATAGTCTGGCAGTCATAGTGTAAAGTTACTAAGAGTCGTGTATTGGGTATATTAGTGTATTAAGCGGATATTAAATAAGTTGGAGGCTTTATAGTTATAATTTTATAAGTAGAAGTTAAATAAAAGGCTATAAAGTAAAATATTAAATTCGTTGCATTTATTTTATTTTACGCAATTCGAAAGAAAAGGTTAAAACGTAACATTACTATAGTTTTTTTCCATACGATTGTCTAGAAGTGAAGATCATTGCTAAATGTGGTGGTTATCCTTACTTAATTTTTTTCGTAGTAAGTTGTGTTTTCTCCTAATAATTTGTCTGATGTTTGTCATCATCGCAAGAGACTGTAAGGTCAGGGCGGCTACTTTAGATGAATTTCTCAGGAGGTGGGTTACGTCTCTTTGTTAAACACCCGAAACCACAATTGAATTTTTTTCCTCATATTCTCTGCTAGGGATTCTAACCTAGGCCGCTTGTTTGCTTTAATAAAGCTCGCTGTAAATATAAGAAAAAGGCGTTTCGTTTTTGGACAAATTTGTAACCTAATTTTTGCGAACACCCAACATATAAATAGACAATAATCAGTTGGAAAGAAATAACTGAAAATTTTCACAAAGTTTTATGAATTTTTTAAATAAATTAAAATTGTTTTCTTAAGTAAATTGGTTTCAAATCGTGTTAAATATTGTGTTAATAACGCTTTTATATATGAAATCAATATTTCAATAATAAAAATGCATAAATTATTGTAAAAGCCTATAAAAAAACGAAGAATCGAGGTCTAGCACAAATATTGAACATGTGATCGGGATTGTTGCGCTCTTATTTATGCGTATTTGTGAGATATTTATAGTTTTAATATTAATCACGATTTAAACACCAAACATTATTTTTTATAATTTATTAATTTTATATAAATTTATATATATATATATATATATATATATATATATATATATATATATATATATATATATATATATATATATATATATATATATATTATTGATATTGAAGCTCAATACACTTAGTAAGACGAATTTCCAACTTTTTTATAACGTCTAAATAATACGATTATGGGAACTCCTCAAAATACGCATTAGTTTCGATAATCACTTCTTCGTTTGAGATGAATCTTTTTCCTGTGAGCCTCGTTATTAATCTACGCCAAAAATCAGCAGGATTATGCTTTATCATGTCCAAACACCGCTGTGAAGTGATCTGTCGAACTCGTTTTTGTTCAACACTGAGCAAACGCGGCACCCATCTTGCCAATAGCTTTTTCATATGCAAATGTTCATTCAACGTGTTGAACACACGTTCATATGATATGTTTACCATTTCAGCAATCTCCCGTATTTTGATCCGGCGATTATTCATAAGATATCGAGGATTTTCTTGATATTTTCTTCAGTTACCACCTCTTTTGGCCTTCCTGTTGATGGTATTGTTGCAGTGCTTCGGCTCCGTTTAAATTCAGCAATCCAATATTTTACCATATAATCTGACGGACAGATTCGCCGTAATGTTTATCAAGCTTTTCTTTTGTCTCTTTCTCCGTTTTGCCTTTCAAATAATTGTGTTTAATCACTACACGAAATTCACTTTTTTCCATTTTCCAAGAAACACAAAAGTTGCTTACTTCAAACGACTACAACAAATAAACTAATCGATGAATTTGGCTAAAATTTTAACAGCTGACGTTTGACAGATCGTAATTTCTAAGAAAGAAAAATTTTTGTGTTTGTGCTGCCATCTAGCGCTAGGTAGTTTCAATGTCATTCCGCCCTCGTATATATATATATATATATATATATATATACATGTTGTTATTATTTCTCGTGTGCTTTAGTTTATTATATATATATATATATATATATATATATATATATATACATATATATATATATATATATATATATATATATATATATACTCATGAAAAAGTTAAGCATAGATCAACAAGGAAGACATATACACGCATATATATATACATATATATATATATATATATATATATATATGTATATATATATGTATATATATATGTATATATATATGTAAATATATGTAAAAGCCACATTACACATATACACGCACTAATGTATTTAAATGTAATTAAAAAAGGTTCTAGAATCTGATAGATATGTCTATACTAAAATTTTTAAGGCTTTTTAGTTAAGTATAAACCTAGCTTAGCAGTCAGTTGTAAAAAAATGGTACTCATGAAAAAGTTAAGCGTAGATCAACAAGGAAGAAGAAATTATGATATTACAGCGATTAAAAGTTTTGTTTTCGTGAAATCTAATAAAAATAGTGTTGACGAATTGCTGTTTTGTGTTTAAATAAGCATCAACACATCCATAGACATTACCACAACAACTCACAATAAATTGCCCTTGATAAAGCTTGATGTCAATATCATTATTATTCAGTTCTACCACCGGTGGTGAATTTTGGCTCTCTTCACAACTCTTCACCATTTTTATCTATTTTTAGTATGGGTGCGCCAATTTCTTACTCCCATTGCTCGCATATCCTCGTCGATGTTGTCAATTCGGCACTTACGTGGCCGACTTTTATTTCTTGAGATTTGTGGGGTGTAGTCAAGAACAAGCTTTTGCGCTCAGCCTTGATCCACTCTTAACACATGACCTATCCGTCTAAGTCTTTGTGCTTTAATGTATTTTATAATTTGTTACGAAAATAAACAATGCCTAAAGAAGCACTTAATTGGTGCAGTAGTAATTTAGCTATAAACCTTTATTAATGGCATTTATTCTATTGGTTTGTGTCAAGAACCACGATTTACTGCCATACCACATTGTCTAAGCTATTATTAGTGCTACAACTTGCGTATTTAACGGTGTTTTGTGTACAATTTTTATCTTTTTTTATTTTTTTTTTATTTTTTTTTATTTTTATCTTTTGAATTTAAAGTAAATAGAAATTTTTAGTAACTACAAGAACGTTCGAAATTGATGATGATTTGCTATAAAAAGTGACACATTGTGAGTTAGTGAGTTCAGTCATAGTCTTGCAGCCATAAAGTAAAGTCGTGCTAAGGCATAAATAAAACTGTTGAGTAATTTGCGTATTTAGTTGAAGTTGCTGTATGAAGTAGAAGTATACAAATAAAAAGAACTGTATTAAAGAACAAATTCGTTTTTTTTTTTTATTTAACGCATTTTAAAAGAACTGAAACGTTTTGAAAAGGTTAAAACGTAACAATATTTCGCCTTTATTGAGCTGTAAAAGTTCTGCATTGCTCTTTAGGAAATACTCACACCGTCATTTCGTCTTGGGCCAAACGTTCATAAGTTTAGGAATTTTCCGTTCGAAAATTCTGTAGGACTCTTCCTCAGAATTCGTCATAGAACAAATTTCTGATCCGTAAGTAGCTATGAGCCTTACGATAATATTGGACATTCCCAGCTTGCACGTTGTTGATATTTTTGATTTAAATATCTTATTATGCACAAAACATCAATTGCTTGCTACCACAAATCGGGTTTGTCTACATTCTCTTGCACTGTTATCGTTACTTATAAGTACGCCCAAGTACTGCAATTTTTCTTCTCCTTCAAAACGATATTCACCCATACCCAAGGCCACGACATGTCAGGCCTACTTCTTTCAGCCCTTCTAGACAGTATTATATACTTGGTATTTGATTGATTAACCACTAACCCAACTTCCTTTGTAAATGTTAGTATGTTGGTAAAATATTTTCCAGATAACGCCTATTTCGAACTAAAATCGCAATGTCGACATCACCTACCAGCTGAAGACATTTCCAAGTGCCGTGTGATTCCTTAGAGAATAGAGCAGACACAGGTTAAACAGAATCGTAGACAAACTAACCCCTTGTTTGCAATCAACAAACAGCATATGCACATCTTTTCTAAACTCATAACTTCTCTATAGGTTCTGCTTTAGCACAAATACTTGGTCAATTACAGACCTGGCAGGCCTGAATACATACTTGTAGTCCTTAAGAAGAATCTTTGCAATATTACTCAGCCGTTTCGAAAGTAATCCGAAAAAACTGTTATAACATTGCTACGAAAATCTGATTAGGAACCCGAATCGTTTATTATTACATCGCTAAAAAAAAATAAACAAAAGCCACAAAATACAACGACGTGTTTGTTGACAAATAAAAATAAACTACAACAACAAAGAAAGCAGACAACGGAACAAATAAGAAACAACAACAACACAATAAGTACTGAAACAAACAAGATTTTTATGATCAGATCGCTGTATAAAAACTAGAGGAAAATAAATATAAAGAAATGGAATCTACCTGAAATATTGAGATGTTCGAGAGCTTTTCAAATATTGTTTACTCAGCCATATAAAACGCACATCGATGCGGGTAGCAGTCAGTTTATTTGGTGTAAACTCAGCGAGTAGAGTTTATTGGTGTACACTCAGAGTAATGAGTAATTGGAGTAAGCTCAGTGTGAGCATGTCGTGTGAGATGTTCGAGAGCTTTTCAAATATTGTTTACTCAGCCATATAAAACGCACATCGATGCGGGTAGCAGTCAGTTTATTTGGTGTAAACTCAGCGAGTAGAGTTTATTGGTGTACACTCAGAGTAATGAGTAATTGGAGTAAGCTCAGTGTGAGCAGAGGAGAGTTTAGTGTGGATAAACTCTGGTTGAGAAGGTCGTGATCGAACCTAAGTTGTGAAAACGATCGGGTATGAAGATCTTTATGTAGAAAGATCTTTGTAGTAATTGTTGTTGTTTACATATATAGATTGAAATTATTTGTTATTGTTTGTAAAAAGGTTACTAGCAGAGAAAGACATAATTGTGCTAATAAAGAATAGTTTAATAAAAACCAAACATAATTTTATTTTTATTTTAACTGCAATCTACGAACTCTTTAAATAAGCGTTTTTAAAAAGTAATAACGTAGCAATGCATTAGGTAATGTAATCGTCCAATAATTATCGCAATCACGCTTGTCACCTTTTTTGTGAATTAGGACAATGATACCGGTTGTCCATTCCCCAGTCATTTGTTCTTCCCTCTATACTCTTATTTGCCGCCACATGGTGCTTTGCCAATTTTCATTGTGTCAAGTATTTTAATATTTTCCTCAGATACAGGGTTAGGTTCTGTTCCCCCTACGTCACTCATTTCAATGGCAATGTTTTCTCCTCTTTCGTCGTTAGCTATTGGCACCCAATCACTATATACACTTCTTCGAAGTGCTCTTCCCCTCTATCTAGAATCTCTGATAGATAGATAACGTTTATAATGATGGCTTTAACGCTCCTTTTCTTAAAAAAATATTAATTAAAAAGTTATCTACTTGAAAAAAATGTTATTAACTCTTTCCAGCGTATGACGAAAATAATGCATACCCTATAATTATATATGTTATATTGGCAGTTCCAATTAAAAGTATTTTGACTTTCAATGGATCCCCCTGAAAAGATGTGCAAAATTTCTAAAATTCCATTATCATTTTAAGAGTTTTAGTATCAATCAACTACAATATTTTTCTGCTTAAATAACTTTTATAACTGACGTCAGCAGTCTTTTTTTATTTTGCTTTCGAAAACATTTTCTTTTTTTTCAAAAACATCCTGTCACATCTTATAAATGACAGCAATAGATAGAAAAACAAAAATAGTCCTTGTAATGTGAGACGTTAACATTGCGTTAAATTTTTAAAGAACGAATAAAACTTTGAAATGTGAAAAAATAACAAAAAGTTCTGTTGTTTTCGCAATGAAAACTTTTCGATTCTCTCTCTGTATGGAATAATTAATTGTGTGTCATCCTGGCTGCAGTTTTATTCTTTTCTCTTTCTTCTATCCAATTATTCCCGAAAGACAAACTTCCCCCTTCTTTCTAAAGTCCCCTAATCGATTTTCTCACCGTCTTCTAGCGTTGCACTACTTTTTTCTTTCCCTCTCTCTCTTTCTCTGTGTCCATCATTTGGGCTTAAAAATGTACCGAAAATGTTATGACAATGGGCAGGACAATGGAATTTATTTAAAAAATATTTTTGTTCTATTATTACAAAAAAAAAAGGGAAAAACACTCGCAATAGACTTTGCGGTATTTGATGGAAAAAAGAAATACAAAAAGTTTTTGTAAAAAGCAAGTCAACCGTTTTCAAAAATTCTTTCAATTGTTTAATACACCAGAGAGAGAGAGAGTGCTAAGACCTAAGCTTACCTAAGCATGACACTTATTTTTTGTTACACTTAATGAATCTAGGTTTTAATATTAGGTATATGCATTAATTCATATCGTTCAACATTAGAATGATTTTTTTTTTAACTTAGAAAACATTGAGTTTCGTAACAAAAACAGGAAGTGATTTAGAATAAAAGATTTCTGAGCAGTTTGAATATGAAGAATAATATTGATCTTGATCAGGTTGATCCAAACGGGTTAATGAGTGACAAAGAAACTGAAACCAAAAACGATCGACAGACGATTATGCACACCTGAAATGCTGCTTCAGGAAAGCCGTTATAAAAAACTAAAGCCCAATAAATGGTATTTAAATCTAGACCAATCAGGATAATTGTCACTAAAACTGAAACTTAATAGAGACCAAATAAATGTTCGCAATGAAAATAAAATGTTTACGTAACTTATTATAACAGTTTTAAAAGCCAATTGCGATTACAAGAAACTACTTTTTGAGTGACCAGATTTGAACGATACCAAAATGGTAATTCCGTATAAGCCTTGCGTTCGTTGGCTCACACATTCACACATTATTTAACCAGCCTTATGCACACCTGAAATGCTGCTTTAGGAAAGCCGTTTTAAAAAACCAAAGCCCAATAAATGGTATTTAAATCTCGACCAATCAGGATAATTGTCACTAAAACTGAAACTTAATAGTGACCAAATAAATGTTCGCAATGAAAATAAAATGTTTACGTAACTTATTATAACAGTTTTAGAAGCCAGGAAACTACTTTTTGAGTGATCAGATTTGAACGATATCAAAATGGTAATTCCGTATAAGCCTTGAGTTCGTTGGCTCACACATTCACACATTATTTAACCAGACTTGTTCAATATTTAAATTTTTTAATTAAAATTTGGATCTTTTCAACTAATTAGACAGCTCAACACCGTGAATTACATTTCAGACATTTTTCTTATGTGAGGAATTGTTCTCATAACCGCTGAGATTACGTGACCTATTTCAAATTGAACAAAAATTTCAATCATATTTTTAACAAAAATGTAAAAATTTATTATCGAACATTTTTGTAAAATTTATATTGATTATATTGATTTGAATATGAGTAAAATATCTAAAAAAAAGTAGGTTGCAAAAACATACCGAAGATGATTTGTAAAGCGTACGCTATTAGTAAACGCCGAATTTAACAGCAAAGATGAACATCGCTGTGGTTGGATTGTTACTAAAAAAAAGTGGATTAAATTCTGAAACTGGTAGACCAAAACCGGCACACAATATCAATAATATTACAATATGAGGAAACTGTCAACACTAATCTCAATAGCTAAAATCTGGCAACAAATGTACAAATGTACAAATGCTATTTTTTATTTACAGTGCGTTAAGAAAATCTGTTTGGCCAAAAAATGGCAATATCAAGAGGTTTTCCTTGGATTATTTTCTACAACTTTCGTCGTCGATTATCCCAAAAAGAATGTGTCGATGAACTCAGTTCATTGTATAGCGATAAAGCACCAACAAAAACCACAGCATATCGCTGGTATAGTGAATTCAATCGTGGTCGTAGTTTGGTAGCCGACGAATTCCGTGAAGGTCCAGCTCACCTGGGTCCAATATTGACCCCACTGTAATACCCATCAGTCCGCGTCCCGGTCCGATTCGAACAAACAAGACGCATGCACAAAAAAAGAGATCTCATCGATATTCACGTCAGCCAGGCATTTAGAAACGGACTGCCAGAGAAAGCAGTCCTAATGTCAGAAGGACTCGGGCACTGGCACAGAAAGTGCTCGACAGTCTCCTCCTCTTGCTCATCCTGACAACCCCTATAGTAGTCATTGAACGGCAGACCCAATCTCCTAGCGTGAACACCAGCCACTCAGTGCCCAGCCCACAGCCACAAGAGTCCGCAGCATCGCCATAATAGACTCCGAGCGAGCCCGAGCATACAGGGGCTAGATTTGCCTTAATACAGAGCACGTGGGTTTATCATCCCACCGTAGCTGTGCCCTGCCCAACATGTACTGCAGGACCATTAGTCTGCAAAAGGAGAGTGGCATCCCAACTGAGTGGTCAATCTCCTCATTTTTGAGAGAGAGCCCACCCTCGCAAGTCAGCCTGCCATACGTTTCCCCCGGGTATCCGAGTGACCACTTACCCAGATAATCTCCAGGTCTGAATGTCTCACCATCTCATTCAGAGATGCCCGGCATTCACACACCAGTCGCGATATCAACACCGGAGAGCGCCCTGATCGCAGCCCGACTGTCCGTACAGATTAGGATATCACTGTCATATACCCCGTAGTACATCAACCAGTCCGCCGCCCTCATTATCGCCGTGACCTCCGCCTGTAAGACACTGCAGTAGTCCGGCAGTTTAAATCATTCCTTCACCCCGTATACAGAAATAAGGAGAATTTTGATCCATCCGTGTATACCTCAACAGAACCGGGTACAATTACCGGCTCTAGTGAGATGCACACGGAGAATATTCTATCCAGAAAGGGTTTGGGTGTGCAGTAATCTATCCCATCAGGGATCGTCCAAAGATCGTATCTAAAGATGGCCGCATGCCCGAAGACACTGTCCGACCATGCCCCCCTGCCATATTTAACATTATCGCAGACATGCCCGCCATCTGCCTGGCAATCAGGTCTGCTGGAAGCCAGTTCAGTAGTACAAACAAGGCCTTCGAAGGAGTTGACCTGAGCGTACGCTGCAGAACAATATCAAAGATCCTGCAATATGTGGATTTCTCCAGAGACCTTCACCATACATTAGTATAGGCTTGACCACCGTGTTAAATATACAATTGGAACTCCTATGGTTTAGATCCCAGGACTTTCCAACGGCACTACGATATTCGTACAACGCAACATTCGCCAACGCCGCCCTCGTAGGGAAAACGACGAAACTTTGTACCTGCGCGTGAATAGTACCAATTCCGTCTTTCCCGAGTTAACGTTCAGCCTTCTATCAGTACTCCACCGACTGAGAAGGCTCAGAGATGTTTGAAGGCGCTGCGACATTGTGTCAAGAAATTTTCCTGAAACATCCACAGCAACATCATCCGCATACGCTACAGTCGTGAATCTATTAGACTCAAGTCCCACGAGTAGTGTTAACGGTCAAATTACACAGGAGAGGGGAAAGAATCCCCCTGTGGAGTGCCCCTTTTAGCCACCCTGTAACGGTAGCTGATCCCATAGTGGAGACAATGAGCCTGTTGGTCAGGAGTCTCCCTATGAATCTTACCACAGACCAATGAACATTGAGCGCCACCAGAGCCGACCTAATCACCTCCGGTATCACATTGTTAAAGGCCCCCTCTATATCCAGGAATGCCACAAAAGCATCCTCCCTGTACTCGAGGGCATTTTCAATATACCCCACAAGCGAGTGAAGCGCAGTCTCAACAGATCTGCCCCTAGTGTAAGCATGTTAGGATAATAGGTCAAGTTCTATCGTACTGCGAAGATGCAAGTCGACCAACCTTTTCAGAGTCTTCAGAAGAAAAGGAGGCTGAGTGGCTGAAGTCCTTTGGACCTGTGTGGGAGTTTCACTCCCCTCCTGAATAAATACCACCCTGCACACGGTTCAAGGCTCAGGAATATAAGACCATGTCAAACATGCCTTATAGATAGCCATCAGCCAAGAAATCACCAAATCAACGCTATTCTGAAGATCGAAAGGAATAATGCCATCCGGGCCAGGGGATTTGTACAGGGCAAAGCTGAACAACGCCCAACTTAGCCCACTTTCCGTAATTGTAATGTGGGACTCGGTGTGATCGTGTGTGTTGCATACTTGACGCTCCCCAATAGGAAAACTGCTCGGAAAGTTCACTTCCAGAAAGATATTCAAGGTCTTCTGTCCGCTTTTGGTCCAGCTTCCAAGATTTTCCGCAACCGGCTCGTCTCGGAGTGTCCTTCTACACTGCTGCAGAAGGGTTTCCAAGAATTGCGTTTTGCGCTTCTAATCTGGTTTTTAAATCTGTTTCATGAGGATCTATAAGTGGACGACCAGTCGCCACCCCTCATGTATGCATGAACACATAGTTGTAAAAAAAATTTTTTCGTTGGACACCACAATCGCTCAAAAAAAAAGGCTCGCTTCGATTGGTGTACGAAAATGATTAAAAAGTTCGAGCCTGCTGCTTCAAAAGAAGTGTATAAACTCGTGCAACGTGACGAATAATAGATATATACCGGAAACAAAACAGCAACCGTCCATGTGGGTATTTCAAGACGAGCTCATCGAAGCAACTGGTCGTCTGTATCTTCGGCCGAATGGGTCATGTGGCCACTATTCCGCTTGAGCAACGTAGGACGGTCAATTAAGAGTGGTAAACGACCATTTATTATTTATTTATTATAAGTCTTCGAAGAAATTCGTAGAACCAACCGCCAAAGACGAATCATTCTCTCTCACACATCTCGTCAAACATGTGAATTTTTGAACAGTCACAACATCGAATTGATGACTCAACCTCCGTACAATCCTGATTTGGCACACAAAGACTTCTTCTTGTTCCCGAATATCAAAGTAAAACCGCGTGGTCAACGATTTACGAAAACCATGTTTTGGAGGTGTCTCAAGAGATATGGAAAAACTGCTTTGGGAAATGGTTTGAACGAATGAAAAGTGTATTGATCATCAAGAGGAATTTTTTGAAAAACAATAAATTCATTTTCATTTAAAAATATTTGTTATTATTTTCTATTCCCGAAATATAAATAGTACGCCTCGTACAATGGTAAATTATGTTTTAATTATTACGAGCGGAGTGCCACAGATCATGTGCTCGGTGTAGTGGAGCAGACCAGAATCTCACACTACCCACTAGTCTACTAGGGCACCCAATTAAGAGTATTATTACTGCTTATGAAAATAAGGTTAAACGAAAAAATCACTTTTAAAGGCCGGTGAACCTCCACAAACGATTTAAAAATTGGGATCGATGGAAAACAAGACTACGAGTATGTTTAGTAGTGTTTAGTGTTATAATCTAGCAAAACGGTTAATTTTAATCATTTTTACACATAATTCGACCGTTTAAACAAAGCGAAAGAGAGAAAGCGAGAGAGAGGGAAAGAGCGACCAGAATTTGCCAACAGAAAAGGTATTGTGTTTCAATATGGCAATGCCATGCATCCACTCACAACCACTTGTCTCTTGATAGTAAGAAAAAATTGATCAACCGTAGAGCCGAAAAAACCGCGGATACTTTTATTATTACTATTTGTTATTATTTATTATTATTATTTTTTTTTTCATCAGGTCACCCCATAATAATATAAAAAAAAATTTTAATGTTTAACCCATATTTTTAAATAAAAATTAATGATTTTTATATTAACTTTCAAAATATTAGTCCCCATTAATTAATTGACCTACAAATTCTCTCTCATCTTACAGACTAGTTCTGCTTTAAATATATTCGTAGCCAACCATAAAAAAAACAAAAAATACGCATATTCTGTAATCAGACATGTTGTCTAAAATAAATCCTTGTAAACAATAGTATAATTACGCTGTTGTTGTACATTAAAATCCTTGCCAGCAGTTTTATCGTTTTTGTCATTATTAACAACGCCATCATCACCATTCACACTAAGCAGCCAGCCAGCCAACACAACCAGTATCATAAGCCACTATTGATGGCAGTTTATTTCACTTTTTTTCACAAACAATTGAAGCAAAACAATATTAAAGACAAAGAGAACAAAATCAACTTAATTCTGTTATAAGGAGTAAGGATGGGTGGGTATTGTGATAGAGAATATGAAGGACGACGACTGGCTTTAAAAACATTAAATCTGAGCACGTTACACACACACACACACACACACACACACACAGAGAAAATAGAAAATTTGTCGACAACAGCAGGAGAAACAAGAAAAAAAAACCAGCTGGAGAATCAAAGCAGAACAGACAGAAGCTGTAACAACTAAGTTATCATTTCACGACAATTTTTTTAAGTATAAAAACGACGTAATACATTAGCGTTCATAAATATAATTCTCACAGTTTTTGTTAGTTTTATTCCTTTTTGCTATCTATTTTATAAAGAATCGTTATTTTCTTCTTTTTTCCACATCTTTTTCTAAAAATTCAAGGTTGTGTCTGCCGTTTCTACACACTTTTTGTTACATTAACATATACAGGGCCTTTATTTGTTGCAAAGCAGGCGTAAAAAGTACAAAAAGTTTTTTTTTATTGTTTAGACTTAAGTATGCTTTCCCTTACTTGAGGCATGTTAAAGAAATTAAAGGAACTTAAGTCTTTGGAAGAAAAAAAAACCTTTTTAAAAAGTAGTTTTTTAAGTGCCAAATGGTACAAAATGAAAATTATTACATACTAACTATGCAGACTAAAATTTATTTATTTTCTGCGTCACTCTTCTATGCTTCCTACAAAGCATCTATTGCTTTGTTTCAGTTTACTTAATGAAGTTGATTTTTTCCAGCTAAGTAGATGATTAATCTAATGTATGGTGAAGATCCTTGCAAAATGGTGGTTATGATCCTTACTTAGCATTGTAATTTTTTCCCAGGAAGTGGCGTTTTTCTCCTGATCATTCGCCTAATATTTGTCATCATCCCAGCAATTAAATTTTTTCGTCATGTCCACTGCTGCGGATTATATGCGTGTGCCCTAACCACCACACCACGTCATCCCAAATTAGGGAAACTAAAAATATTTAAGATTTTTATGACTTTCTTATTATTTATTATTTTGTTTTTAAAAGTACCTCGCGGTAATAAAAAGTACCTTATAAAAGTACCTTATTGAATATTTTACTTGCGTTTTTTCTAAAAAGCATTGAACTTATTGGTAACAATAACAGGCTATCAAATCCGGTGAATAAGTTCGATAAGATAAGATTTTGGTGCTGCTTTCGGTCAAAGTCTCAAACACTGGCATGAAGGGCAGATGCGATATCGTAATGCAAAATACTTCTTAGTAAAAACACGGAATAATGGTAGGAATTCTTAATCGAATATCAAAACTATGACATTTAATTGAACTTGGCGTGCCTTTGGAGTTTGAGCTCTAACTAACGAATTAATTGGGTTATTTGGACTTTTGCTTCAACATTATAACCAAACACTCGTTACCAGAACCCTGTCTGTTTGGTGTCTTCATAATATCTGTTCCTTTTGTATATTTTCCATATAATATTTTACATGCTAAAACTTCTAGAGAAGGTTTGTCTTTGGAATTAGTTAGTTCTAACGGTCTATATGCTGATCTCACTGTGATGCCCAGAAAAAGATGCATTAGTATCTCGGTCCGTCTTCAGGTCCGAAACGAATCAACCAGACGCAGATATGGCAAGCATTAACTGGCTGCCAAGGATATCAGTCCAAATATTCTGCTTCCTTATTCCGACAACTTACCTGAGTTCCAAAACGTCATTTGCAAAGCAACTGAACGTTCCTAAACGCAACCATGCAAACATTTACAAAGTCATCCATTCCTAAATGTATGGTTAACGTTTTAACTCCGCAAACAAAAGTAAACTGTATAGTACAATGCTATAAACACATTCAAGGCTACCGACCATCGACTACAAGCTGTCAAAAATAGAATACATGTGTGCCTATGAGAATAATTATTTTAACGGCAACACGACTACCGACTACACGGCTACAATTGTAGCTCGTAGCCAACGTAGGCTAATTTTTATTTTTCTTGGCGACAACAAGCACTGGTGCTGTCAATACAACAAGATGCAAGAAATAGGCGTTTTAAAAACGCAATACATGGAATATATACATTAAAAAGCGGAAAAATGTATGTGGCATCACTGAAAAAGAATAAGAATAATCATATATCAATTTGTTTACATTTATTTTGTAGCTGCAGTCGTTAAAATAATTAAGTAGTACTCCGGCCATTTCTAGTTTTCCCACAATAATCACTCATCCTCTCCAGTTAAAATGCAATTTTTCAAATTTAAATTTCTCCAGTCCCAAAATTATTTCAGGAATATCACTAGCACAGTTTCATAAGGGGCCCCTTGGACCACTCTCCCCATATAGTGTGATATTCCGGCCATCTCTGAGTTTCCCATGGAATGGAGATAACCAATGAACCACAGAGAAATTTAATTTTAAAAAATTCATTTTCTTAAATACATTTTCTGCTATTCCACAATTTTTAAAGTTTTCGCTCTAAAGCTGATCTACGAAAGAAGGTCTGGAGCACCATTCCAACAAGGATGTGTTATTCCTCCATATTCCAGGCATATATATTTTAATTTATTGTTACTGTTAAAGCGTTAACAGTGCTCTGTTAACGTAAAAAATGGCTGAGCTAAAAAACCTGGTTTGCGTCTTTGCTAGTTAAATTTAAATTTATCTTCACACAAATACTTTTGTAGCCAGTGTCTTTTGTAGTCGTGTAGTCAATAGTAGGTTGCCTTGAATGTGTTTATAAACATAAATTTTGTTGATGTTGTTTACAATTAAAAATTTTGTTGAAACTGAAATAATAATAGGCTTTTGAATAGAAACAGCTATTGCTTATAAAATGATGATTTTGCCTCAAAAAAAGAAAAATAATTGTTTTATATGCAAATGTGCTGACTGCTGCAGAAATTGTTCCTAAATTTCAAAAATATACAAAGTTTTTTTTACAAAGCATAAAACAGGGTATTTTCATTTGTATCGATACAGTAGTAAAACGCATTGCTACAATGTATTTTGATGTTTTGTAATTCAGCCATTCTAGAATAGTCATTAAAAGGCAGACCAAGTCTCCTTGCATACTTACCAGCTATCCTGTACCAGGCGATAATAGCTACCAAAATGTATAGCCAATGTCGTGGCATTCCTTTAATAGACTCCGATCGATTCTGATCGTATAGGGGGCAGATTTGCCTCCATACAAGTACCGCAAGTGTCGCAGAATCAACCTGCAAAAGGAAAGTGGCAATCTTCTCAACGAGAGTCACCATCTACCACACAATTCCCCTGGATGCCAAGGTGACCTCTCACCCAGATAATTACCAGGTCTAAATGTGTCGCCTTCTCTTTTATATTTGCCCGACATTCACGTAGAATAAGCACTGGAGTGCGTCCGAACCGCAGACTGACTGTCAGTACAAATCCGGGTATACACATTGAATACCATGTAGTGCCTCAACCAGGTCCACTGCCCTATTTATCGCCGAGACCTCTGCCTTTAAAACACTGCAGTGGTCCCCGCAAATCTAAAGAAAATACTCTTTCCATCTGTCACACCACCCCTACCCCTACCAAGGACCAAGGAGCAGTTGTTTTTTTTTCAGGTAAAACTAATATTTAATCTTTTAACACATAAACTAGCTGAGGTTTTTTTTAGAATTCCAAAAAAATTATTTTCTTTTAAGCTAATAACTATAAAAAAATATAGTTTTGTCGCTTAAAGCCTTAAATGTGTTTTAGTTGAAACATACATATGCATAAATGGCATATAAAAACTATAAACAGATGATATTAATAACTATTAGTGGATTTAAATAGCAGACCTAAAACGATTAATCGTTCGATAAAAACAACAGAAAATACTTATTATTGGCATCTAACCACAAACTACATACACACTATTTAACATCTAATCGTAATCGTAAATTATTATTCACATTCGAATGAATCTCTTGTCTCTCTTTCCTTCGCTTACACACAATTTTCTATGATTCCAATATTTACATATACCCTACACCTGTGATGTTTGCACAAAAGTTTAAGCCATTTAAAATCACAATTTTTTACATCGATTTTTTTACATCTGCAAGGTTGCCTCTTTTTGGCTTAAGGTTGAACCATATATCTTTGTAGGTCAGGTCTATAGTTTTAATATGACTACATACAACCGTATATTAAAAAAATAATAATAATAATTTGCGTCACTCGTCTGGGAAGTATATTGGCTTTCCACAAAGCAATCCTTACTTTACTTCAGTTTCATTAATCAAGTTGATTTTCAAGTGAAGTAGATGATTAGTCTACTGTAGATCGCCACGATATGATTATGTAGTAGTGGAGATACCTGCTAAATGGTGGTGGTGATCCTCACTTAGCATTGTAATTTCTTTCCAGTAGATGGTGTTTTGTTTCTGATCCTCTTTTCCATGGATTTGTTTGGAGGGAGGTTAAAGTCTCTTTATTAAACAATCGAAACCATAATTCATTTTTTTCATTATGTCCTCTGCTAGGGTTCGAACCTGGACCACGATACCCCATATTAATAAATATCCCCTATTAATGTCCTTTATTCCTGTGCCAAATTTTGGTCAACAATTGTCTCTAAAATATTTACGATTTAAAAGGCAGACGGTATAAAAAGTTAATCCACTTGGGTATTAAGTACGGTCTAGTCCACAATGATTTCTGTGTAAACTGATAACAAAATCGCTAGAAAGAAGACATGTTGTCCTACAAATGTTTCCCTTATCGAGAAAAACATCGATTAATAGCAAATTAGGAAAAGACTAGACTCCTCGTCCTTTACATAGAGCAACATCTGTAGGAGTTATTCTATAGCGGCCCAACTAGACTATGATTTTCTTTTAGGACACTAGACTGCTGGAATATTTGTGATAATCGTGAAGCTATATGTATATATACCTTGACTTTTTTACTTTTACCTAAAACAGGGTGACAAAAATGTCAACCAGTTGGTCAATGTTCAAAAATTAGCTGATCTCGTGCCATTATAACTATTTTACTCAGATATCCAGAAATATATGGCATTCCAAGAAAAAAATTTTAAAAAGTAGTCATTTAAGCCCACCTTAACCTCTGACCGACTATCAATAAAAATCCGCAGATAAATACTAAATATCCTTTAATATCAAAGCAGATATTTCAACTTTAAGAAAACTTTATACGTCCCCCAGCAGCTCAACTGACGAAACCGTTTGCCTAGAGAAGATAATCAAACACTATTTTTTGAACAGCATCGTGTGGTTCGGAACCGATTAATGATTTGATTTAGTTATATGGGGTGTTGTTTTTAGAGCTTCATAGCTTTGAGTTGGCAACACTACTTTATTTGACAGCCGATTTAATAGCTCATAGTAGCTTTTTTGTTTAGTTTGGTTTAGCATTTCATAATGGATAGACTTACATAAGAGCAACGCTTGCAAATTGTTGAAATTTTGTTTTCAAAATAATGATTCAAAATTTTGTTCTCCGATGATGTCCAATTTTGGTTGAATGAGTGCGTAAATAAGCAGAATTGTCGCATTTGGAGTGATAATCCACAAGCTTTTGTCAAAACACCATTACATACACAGAAAATAACTGTTTGGTGCGCTTTATCGGCTGGTGGAGTTATTGGTCCATATGTCTTCGAAAACGATGATGATCAGAATGTTACTGCCAACGGTGAATGGTATAAAGACATGATTAGAAACATTTTCGCACCCAAATTAACTAACATTAATCTTGCTGACATGTGGTTCTAACAAGACGGAGCAACAAGCCACACAGCACGTGTTTCAATAAATTTACTCAAAGAAACTTTTAATGAAAGAGTAATTTCTTATAATGGTCCAATTAATTGGCCATTATTTTCTTTGGGGTTATTTAAAATCACTTGTCTACGACGATAGACCAGAGAAATTGAACACCTGGAAGTCTACATTCGAAGAGTTATTGGGTATATTAGGTATGTCTCAGAGCGCAATTCTAGGACCAATGCTTTGAAATATTATGAACAATTGTACATTTAGTCAGCGAATTTCTGAGGAAGTTGCAGTTGTAGGCTTGACAGACGACGTGGCAGTTCTGCTTACAACCAGACATCTATACAATATACAGATATATGCACACTAATCAGTTCAAGGGAAACAGATCTTGTGATTATACCCATTACCCGGTTAAAGTGGTTACTTTATTATACAGCTTCTAGGAACCATTTACAAAATACCAGAAGGTTAACGCCTGGTGCAACAAAGGCTCTACCTAGAAATGTATGTTCATCGAAAAATATTTTAAAAAAGTCAATTAATTTTTATACATATAGGTAAACCATTTATATTAAATTTACTTACGAAACATAGTTTATTGAAAATTGGTCAATAGCTGACAAAGCTATTTTACAAATTTATGCCTACAAACTTGTCAAGTTTACATGCTTTTGCAGTGATTAAAGGCACAATTATTCCAAAAGTAACGTAGACGGGGTGTAAAAGTAGGGTGATTAAAACGTCATGTGTGGTTACTTGGTGAAGTAAAAACGTGTCAGCTGTTTTCAACTGATGTGGTGTGTGAAGTTTAAACGTATAAAATTCTGCTAAAACCAGAAACACTACGTCTACATTACGTTCGTTACAGAACAACTAACCATTTCTATGTATTCCCCATTTAGTTATCGTATCAGCTGACACGTCACGTCTACGTTACTTCTAGAATTATTTGGCCTTAAAGGTAATAATCTACAATTACTGTAACCTTATGCTATAGGGTATCACAAAGTCGAACGAAAACTTTTTCTTACCCATTCTCTTTTAGTTTGAGGACATGTTATTTCAAGGTTTATTAAACTAATGGCGGCAACAAAAACATGGCAGTCTTATATTAATACGTATGTACGTACGTATGTAGGTATATTGGTATTTACACGTATATGAGAGAGAAATAACAAATTTATTAAAATCAAAAGAGAAAAAATGAATAAATTAAAGGGAATTAAGCAGTAGCGTGAGAAGAATAGAAAACGACAGAAGCTGCCATTTGCTATTATATTGCTGACTCAACACAAAAAAAATCTTGTAATGCCACGTGATGAATACATATTTTCAATGTAAATAACATGAATAAAAAAATTAGTAAATTATTAATATAAAAAAATAAAAGAATAAATAAGTTAATCATAGTGTTTTAATGACAATGAATGTTGAAGAAAAAAGAAAGGATAAATAAGGTTTTCTAATAAAATTAACAAAAAAAAAAAAAAAAATACAAGAATCTGCATAAAAGATTATGTCTGTGATAACACCGCCATAATACGACTAAAGCGAACAGTGGTACAGGATGCTATAAATTTAGGCTGATAGAGAGAAATAAATTATTAGCTAATATTATGTATTAATATCAATATCATCATATCGATCAGTCACTATTGCAGGATACTGTGACCCATGGGTTACCTAAACCTTCCGGTTTATAATTTGGTCTCCGCACATATAGCAATATTCATAATTTCAGCCTGGAAGACACTCAGCGATCTTCCCAGTGGGATCGACAAGTCTCGGTTGGGTCCATCAATATTTACACCAAAGTAATCAATCATTTTGAAACCATCGGTATACCAGTTTAGGTCAAATTCAATCCGATCCAGGAATTCTATCCTGAATCTCCTGACAAGCACAGATCCAAAGGCATAGCATCTAGGACTGACAATGGTTCTCCGACCACCCTGCGTAGATTGTACGGACTTCCTGACACATTTCAGGATCCCTTGGTGAAAAACTTTGCCGCCACCCTAATTACATAGATGTGAAGCGCTGACAAAGCAATCAAGGCCACCAAGGCCTCTGTTAGAAGAGTTTTCATTGCCACAGTTATACCGAGGTGAGTCTCTGTACCCTGCCTTATTTATTCATGGTGGTAGGTTCCTTTACCTTTCTCCACCAAGCTGCCACCAGATAAGTGATAATGGGCCGGATAATAGCGGTATACTATATATCCATATATACTAATATACATAACCTTATTCTCGGCGAAAGACCCCATGTCATTCCGTAGGTAGATCGACTTGCCCAGAGGAACCTTATAGCTTTATTCTGGACGGCACCAATGTGCTATTTCCAACTCAGCCTCCTATTCAGAATGACACCTAGATGCTTAACCTCCTTAGAAAAGTTGATAGTGGTACCAATAAAAGAAGTACAGTTAAATACTTTCTTTCTTTTCTTGTAAAAGGTACAACAACCGTTTTTGAGGGATTCACTGCTATGAGCCAACATGGTAATCAAGCCATCAACTACTACCGTCCATAACTATGGAGAAAGACTCCACTTCTTCATATGATTTTGCGTAGTGGTGAAGATCCTTGCTAATTGGTGGTGATCTTTACTTTGGAATTGTAATTTTTTTAATTTTTTTCCAGTAGGTGGCGTGTTTTCTTGATCATTCGTCTGATGTTTGTCATCATCGCCAGTGGTAAGGGGGAAGGTCAGGGGCTTCTTGTTTATTTTTTAGATGGAGTTGTAGTTATTAAACATTCGAAACCATAATTATATTTTTCTTCTGGGTCGTTTGTGTTATTATGCGTGCGTTATAACCACTGCATCACGCTACCCCTTTAATGTAGCCACATAAAAAAAGTCTTACGACGTCAAATCGCATGATCTTAGTAGCCAATTGTCGTCGCCAAGTCGAGACATTACGCAACATGGAAATTTTTCATGCATTAAAGCCAAAATTGATCTGTTGTGTGGCTCGTGGCACTGCCTTCTTGAAACCACATATCGTTCATTTCATAATCTTCAATCGCAGGCCAAAAGAGTCGTTGCATCGGCCCAATGATACCTCTAGACCATAATGCGCACCAAACAGCCAATTTTTCCAGATGCAATGACTTTTCCACAATCACTTCTGAGTTCTACACCAAGTGAGAAATGAGTTTCAACGCTGAAGAAAATTTTGAAAAATCAGAACTCAATGGCGGCCTTTGAACCATCACGTTTGTAGTAGGTTTTAACTATTTTTATGCGCTCTTTGGTTGTCAAACGATCCATATTCGTAAATGTCAAATTTTTCACTAAATAAATGACACTTTAAATGACAGATAGCCGATATAAAATTTCATAAATATTTTCCTCATATTTCTTGCTTATTTTTTAGCTCTAACCTGCCACCATATTTTTAAAAATACCCAAGAGGTGTTTTATAAGATCTAAGTCTGATAATTGCGATTGTCATTTCGTTACGGCTTCATGATAGGTTTGAAACCCAGATGATATACTTCTGGAAGGATGCTTAAGATTATAGTCCTGGATAATCTTCTGGATTATTTTTCGAAACTTGCTTCTATGAAATCAATTAAACTAAATTAATGTTAAAAATCAGTTGGATCAATATCAATCGACTATCAATATAGATATCCTGTTATATATGAAAGTCTTGGATTTATAGCTTTTGAATGAATTTTACTCGCAAAATATCTCTCAACTCTAAGGGCTACCTTTAAAGAGATATATATTAGTCATAACTGCAAAAAATACGTATTTACATTTTGGAGTTCCTTTGGTATCACTGTTTCTTATTTCAGGTCTTTTGTTCTACGTCTAAAACTCTCCGTAAGGCTACTTTTTTCTAATTTTGTTTTTATATGAACTTGCCTTTGAAATATAGCCGCAGGGCGTTTATGTAATTCGTTAAGAGGAATTTATGACACTATATACATACGTATGTATGTATATGCATGTTCATTATATTTATTAAAATTTCTTTGATCTTTTAATTGTGCTATTTATAAAACATAAGTATAAATATACATATACATATACAACTTCAGATTTAAAAAGGATATTTTGTTTTCAATATTTAAGATACAAATATACTTTGTTCTTAACAAATGTATAATATTTTATTTGAGAAATTAATTTCTCTCGTTTGTATTTTACACTCTTTCTAAAACACATATACACATACATATACACATACACATACACATACATATACAACTTTTGATTTAAAAAGGATATTTTGTTTTCAATATTTAAGGTACAAATATACTTTGTTCTTAACAAATGTATGATATTTTATTTTAGAAATTAATTTTTCTCGTTTGTATTTTACACTCTCTCTAAAACATACATTTAAATGTAAATTTTAAATAGGAACTTCAAAAAAAAAAAAACGTTTTTTAATTTGGAAATTTTTAACTAACTTTTTTCATTCAGCAAAATAATCATTAAATTATCAATATAATCATCAAACACAGAAATACGTTTTTGTTCGGGTTTGTTTTTAAACTAAACCTTACTTTAAAGGGTTTTATTGTTTTGGTAAAGAAGAAGAAATTGAAACAAATAAGAGAGAAATAAGTAAATGAACTAATCAATAAAGAGTTCATACACAGATGGACAAAAGTCACCGTCATTTCATCTTTAGAATGTTTGAAGGATTGCCACACTGGGATAATAATTGAAACACAAAATTTTATTTTTTTTTTATCAAAAGCAATAATTCATTTTAATTATATTTCAGTTAAAACCAGTCTTTTATTCTTAGTCTTAAACGTTCATAGTTCAAATATTTTGTGGACAAAAGTCACCGTGAGTTAAAGATATTTTTTATTAAAATATCTCAAAAAGCATTTTAATAAGAAATGAGTTCTTGTTACATCTTGTAACGTTTCTGCATTGAATGTACCAGTATTTATGCCATTCCTCCAGAAGTATTTGTTAAAGTAAACTTTAAGAATTAATAAGGTGCCCTCGAATTCGTCGATCAAATGGTCCTATATATGTTCGATCAGATTGAGATCCGGTGACTTCAATCTGCTAAACTTAAGTTTACTGAACACCTATGGGCGTATTAAGGACACAAGCACAAGAAACGAAGTCATCATCTGTTCAGCACCTTAAGTGAATTTTAACGAAAGAATGGGTGAAAGTTTCACCAGAATTAAACAAAAAAAAAACTGATTTATTCGATGCCTAATAAACTAAATTAGGTGTAAAGTTAAAAAGATGTTGCATCAGTAATTAAAAAATATGTCACATTGTTTAATACAGTCGTCCGCAGGCTTTTGTAAGTTAGGAATTAAAAGTATTTAACTTTTTTCAAATTTGTTTACTTATTCTGTATTTTATTGTGAAAAATAATTGTTTTTTTAAGTTTTTTTATTAAATATTATAACAATAAAATAAAAACATGGTCATACATGTATTAAAAAGTGCAGTTTTTATTGTCATCCTTAGAATTTTGTGACATGTGTGTGTATGTATGTACATATATAATTCCAACGACATTCTAAGTAGAAGCAGTCGGTCGCAATGTTATGAGGTGATGCCGTTGTTGAAAATTTTGAGTAGTCTGGCTTGGGATTGAGCCGAAGATCTCTTGGTTGGTGGTCGGGAGTCTTAACTACCATAACACAGCGGCATACTACGCGCAAATAAAAAAATAATAAACAAAAAATAACGTTGTGCCGCTGTGGTATGATAGGTAAGACAACCGCCCATCAATCACAAGGTCCTCAATTCAATACCAGGCCAGACTATCTGAATAGAAGAAAAAGTTTTTTCAACAGCGGTATCACATCATAACATTAGCTAGTAACTGATTATGAATATTACTACTATTGAAAACTTCTCTAATGCATTTGACGTTCGCAGCCGGCGTTAAACCGAGGTCCGTTTTAATAAGTCTAAAAATAGAATCGGGTGCAGATCATTGACTGAGAGAACTCCCCGTGTTTCTTCATGGAATGTTATGGGAATTAATATATGTAAATAATAACACGAAAATTAAGAACCATTAAAACAAATTACAAAGGTACCGTGTGAACGGAGGTTATTCGTATAAGTAATTTAAGCAGCGAACGAAGTACATTGAAGTCTCGTGTGGACATGGTACAACAGTCATTTTGCTCATAATTGAATTACATACATACTTTGAAAAACAAAAACAAAAATATTAACTTAACAAAAATATTGACTTGCCAGAGCTGATCTTCTCTTCTATTTTCACACGTACATCCTCATACGCATAGGCAAAAAAATCAAAAAATAAACAAAGAGAAGTAAAGAGAAAACAAATGCAAAAATACAGTGCAAAGTGGCCTTAGTGAGAGCTCCCAAATTACTACCACAATTGTAAAATGCATTAATATTAGTTTGCTTGACGCTGCTGTGAACACAGTCTACAAACATCGACATTCGTGACCATCATCCTTTTCAGATGATCTCTTAGTCTACAATGGCCCATAAAAAAATCCGTCAGTAGTTTTAAGTCTAGCCTGCCATTCTTGAGAACCTCAAAGCGATGCCTATATTGCGGACTGACCTCCTATAGTAACAAAGTCGTCTTTGAGCATTCTAATGTTCTACTTGATTAGATTGAGGATGGTAGCAAGTGGTGCCGCAAAGTAAGGTTCTGGACCAATACAGTGTGTCACGAAATCTTTTCTAGCCAATGCATCTACTGTTTCGTTACCATCTATCCCACAGTGTCCAAGCAGCCAAAAGAACTGGACCTTATTCCTAATCGAAAACCTTTGCAACGTATCGTAGCAAAGTTTGACCAGTTCAGATATTATGCTATTCATCCCATGCTGTCAGAGAATATATATATGGTCTTACCCTGGAGCCCACTGTCCAGGTTGATCTCCGCACATACATATGTACATATGTACCTAACAAACAAGTTTGTTGGTCAAATCTTCAATTTTTTTATAATTTTAATAAAATCAAAAATACTATAACGATTATACTACAAGCAATTACAACACTCCCACCAAAAACATATTTTTTTCAAAGTACATTTAGCTTTGAGCCGAGCATAAGTGTCAATTAAACGCTAAAGAAGCATCATTGTTTTTGAATGACTTTTTATTTATTTTCTGTATTTTTTATCGTGCAACAAATTCTTTTTTTCCTTTTGTTTGTTTGGTTTTTGTTTATGTTTGTTCGTGTGTGTGTGCTGTCTTTTTTTTATTCTTATATCTCTTCTTCGTTCTTCTCTTTGAATGGAAAATTACCAAAGAATGCATGAGCTCATTTTTTGTACTCGTTATGACTGTTTGTTGTTTTAATTCTTAAATTGCTTCTGGTTGTTTTTTCCTTTTCTTCTTCTAATTGTTGTGCTGTCATTTAGTATAAAGAAAACAACATTGTTTATAAATGCAAGAAACAAAAATAAGTCATCATAACATAACAAAATATTGCTGACGTTGGTTTTTTAGTTGTTGCTTTATTTTTATTGAGAGCATAAAATAAGGAAAGGGACAAAAAATTGTATTAGAAGACAATATGTAAGTACATATGTATGTACATAAGTTGCATAAGCATAAGACTTTTTTCTCCAACTTGTTTCGATACAAGTTTATATAATAAAAACAGAAATTACGGCTAATCTTAACGTTGTTTTTTCTACCAAAACTAGAAATTGGCAAAAAAAAATATGTAGATGCAACTTGTTTTTAAAAATTTGTACGTAAAAGTAGCACCTAACCATATTTCACATAATACATACATACATACATATGTACGTTGTAACTAATGGTCGTCGATTCGACGATGACTTTTTTAACAACTTTTTTTTTATTATTTAAAATAATATTTTTTCTACCAAATCAATATTATTGGACTTTGTGTTCCCTAATGTATTAGAATAAAAGCCTAGTTTGAAATTTATTCATTTGAAAATTTTATTTATATATTTAATATTTCTATCAATTCAATTCAACTTACAGTTCTCTGATATCACTAGAAAAATAGGAACTAAAAATTTTTATAACTTAATATATGAGACCAAAAAAAGCAAAAATTAAAAAATGCATTCCTAGCAATACCTATAATAAAAATAAATAAATAAAAAAATCAGTTTGAGCAAGAGTCACAAAGTTCAACTCTCCATAAATACATAAGTTTTTTGCACTTATCACACAGGTTGACTTTGTCATTCTGCGTTTTTGATATGGCCAAGATCTACACCTGAAGGGTGGGCAAATTTGAGGTTAGGAAGTAAATTGACTTAAGAACACTTTTTTGACAAATTCAGTTTTATTCATACCAATATAAAATATAAATACGGGAATTAATAATGGAATATGATGTCGGGCTAATGTCCACCTCCAGCTGGTCGGCAGACGTCCGTTCTTTTCACAACATTTTAAACCTCCTTACATTTTAAGTATGATTTCTGGCATATGTCCGGCGCGGCTGGCGCGGATGTAGTCCAATCTAGACGTCCAATTTTCGATGACTATTTCCAACATTTGTGGCCATATATCGGCATAACACGGCGAATGTTGTCTTCCAAATGGTCAAGCGTTTGTGGCTTTACCGCATAGACCAATGACTTTACATAGCTCCACAGAAAGTAGTCTAGCGGTGTTAAATCACAAGATCTTGGAAGCAATTCACAGGTCTAAAACGTGAAAATAGGCGGTCACCATTGACATTTTGCGCCGTCTTGTTGGTCTCCTGGACATCATGGTTATTCAATAATCATGGCTCTATACCGATACCATTGACTGTAACGTTCTGGCCACCATCGTTTTTGAAAAAGTACGGATGTAACGGTGAGGATTACCTTCACTCCAAGTGCGGCAGTTTTGTTAGTTGACGTAGCCATTCAACCAGAAGTGCGCTTCATCGCTAAATAAAATTCGCTTATGAAAATCGGGAACAACGGTAATCTCGTTTCGGGCCCATTCGACGAATCTACGCCTTACTTGATGATTGTTTGGCTTCAATTCTTGCACGAGTTGGATTTTGTAAACACGCAAACCAAGATCCTTCCGCAAAATCTTCCATAAAGTGGATGGACACAGATCCAATTCCTGTACTCGATGGCGGATGGACTCATTCGGGTCTTCCTCAATGCGACGCTCTACAGCAGCAATAGCTTCTTCTGTATGCACCGTACAGCGTCTCTGGGGATGCGAGTTATCAATAAGAGTAAACGTGGTGCGAAAACGTTCCATGGTTAATCGAATTAACTGCTCTGATGGACGATTTTGTCGACGATACAATGGACGTAGTGCGCGATACGTTTTCCGCACAGAACCATTACTTTCGAAATAAAATTTGTCTATTTGCAAGCGTTGTTCAGGCGTGAGTCTATTCATGATGAATTGCCAAACCAAACTGAGAATAAATCACTTGACAGCTGTTAAATCGGTCGCCATCTTGAAAAGTAATGCCAACTTAAAGTTCTATACCTCTATAAAAAACACGCTTTAAATGCTAAAAGTTGCTTATCTATTGGAGACGTTGCGACTTGTCATCAAATCTTAAGCCTACTTGTAAAAAAAGGAAACGGTCTTTACTCATGATGGCAATATATCGGGATCCAGAATATGTACTGCCGAAAAGTTCTCTGGCGGATATGTGTCAGCAGCTTTGTCAGCAGCTGAGACAACAAATATTGCAATAAGATCTTTTATTTCAGTTTCGTTCGTAATTCTAGTTGTGGCAGAATAGGGCAAGGTACTATTATACATCAAAGTTATTTTAGCATTAGTCCACTGAACAATTTCTTTAATAAGTTCATCGGTTATGTTGGTCCCTGAACTTGATGCACAATATTACATGCAGTATGGTGAGAGTTAGGTTTGACAGTTGACCATTTTGCGACGGTTTTTGCCCCGCAATTTAATTATTATTATTATTTTTTTTTTTTGAAAATGTGATAATGTTCGACTTTTGAGCTGCTGGCAGCATATTCTTCGTTCCAACAAAAAAATTAAGAGCCAAAATAAATTTATTTTATAAGAAAATCACGTAGTTACTAATCGACGATCCGTCGAGTACCAGCAATGAAAACACAAACTTACAGGACCATAATTTAAAAAACACGATTGTTTATAGTAAAAGCAACTCAACTACTAACGCTATACATAAGATGAGAGCGATCGACGTAGTTATAAGAGAGGCATGCTCGTCGAAACGACGAACATTAGTCTTCCAGGGTTAATCCAGTACAACTTCTATATAAAGAAACTTCAAATATGTACAAAAACTTCGTTATAGCCAGTGTTGCCGTTTTGGTCTGATCGAACCGTCTTTATTCTGACTTCGTTGTATAAAGGTTTTTAACGTCTGCTTTCGGCATGACATATAGTGCTTCTTTATTGAACATACCTATGCATAATATGTCAGAGCTGCACTGTTGTAATGTACATATTATTCCTTGCGCAGAGGTTGAGAACTAGCTAAACATCTGCCGCAACAATCCCAGTAGCCGCGGTACCAGAAATTAGTATCTGACCAGATCTAGAAGGTAATTTTCTTTCCATTTGAGCACCATACTATCCAGGGGTAGGTAACCCCAAGGCAGCATTAGAGAAACAATCATGGTAAATATTAAAACCCTTTCACGGATGTACTCTTCTAAAGAAAAGTATTTGAAATTATGGTGGTGTAGTCCTAAAACTACAAAAAAACAATTCATCAAGTTTCAACAAGTTACTTTATAAGATTACTAGGATTATACTCGTATGTATATAGACGCTACACAGCTACACACGAATGCATATACTTATTACAGCCAGTGAGTCGTTTCAGTTTTAAAAATCAATATAAATTTTACATAAAAGACCGTACCCAACCGTTAGTGACTCACCACTAAGGTTGCTAATTCAATAAAAAACAAGTTTTATTTTTGGGTTTCGTTCATAATCGTTATCATGTGATAAAAAATGTTCCCCTTACTGAAAAAAAAGTTGTATTTCAAACTTAACAGCAAAAAAATGTATATTTGTTTCGATTAACAAGAAGATAATAAATAGATAACGAACGACAAATTAAATGTTAAAATTTCTTAAACTTAGAAGTTCTTGTTTTTACGTCATTCAAATGATAAATATTTAAAATTAAGCAGAAAAAAAATGACAAAAATTACCTCAAGTAGACTAGGAAATATAAAATTCTTTTTCATCTCTATTATCGTACAAAACTTTAAATAGTTTTTAAAACCATAAATTTCATTTTAACGTGTGTACGTGTATTCAAAGTTTCAAAAATTTCAACGTTTAATATATGCAAACAAGATTCAAAAAGCCCACTAAACTTTGCATATCATTTTCCCTGAGATCTAACTAAATGTGGAGCGATAGCTAACAGTCTGGTGCGAAAACATGTGTGCTTTAGCCATTTAATCAGTCAGTCAGTTTGCGAAGCGAAAACAATTTTTTTGTTTATTTTAGTCACGAGATGTATTTCAATAATAAAAAAACCACTGGTCTCGCCATAAAATATTAATTTTAAACTGGTTTTTATCTTTATCAGTTAATAAGGCAAATTTAAAAAATACGGTAATTTCAAATATATTAGGATGACCAGCTAATAATTATGTATATGTTTTTATGATTGTTGTATTTCAATATAACACCGTATTATATTAATATTTATATATGATTTCGGGCATGGAGCCGCCATGGCTGGCGCCTTGTACGCGCCTGTAACAACAATTTTCATAAACTTTTCGCAGCATATGCGGCCATATTTCGCCAATAGCTCTTCGAATGTTGATTTCGTGGTGTTTAATTGTCTCTAGTTTATCGAAGTGACTTTACATAACAAATAACTTAATGAGGTTAAGTCACACGAACTTGGTGGCCAATTAATTGGATCATTACGTGAAATTACCTTTTAATCAAAAGTTATTTTGAGTAAATCTATTGTAGTGCGCGCTGTGTGCCAGGTGGCTCCGTCCTGTTGGAATCACATATAAGCAAGATTAATGCCAACTAATTGAGATACAAAAAAAATTCTAATCATGTTCCTATACCGTTCACCATTGACAGTGACATTCTGACCGTCATTGTTTTTGAAGACATATGGACCAATGACTCCGCCAGCCCATAAAGCGTATCAAACAGTTATTTTCTGAGGATATAATGGTGTTTCGACAAAAGCTTGTGGGTTATCCTTACTCTAAAGGCAACAATTCTGCTTATTACGTACCCATTCAACCAAAAATGGGTTTCATCGGAGAACAACATTTTGAATTTTGAAGTTTGACGAACAGATCCATTATTTTGATTAAAAAAAAATATTTCAACAATTTGCGAGCGTTGCTCTGATGTAAGTCTATATACAGTGAAAAGTCAAATCAAACTAAGCAAATCAGCAGTTAAATCGGTTGTCAAACCTCTAAAAACAACACCCGATAAATACTTATCAAAACTGTGAAATATTAAAACTAGGCTTAGGATCTAGGTTCGGATCTTAATTTTTTGATGGGTAAGTACAGTAGAGTGGCGAAAAAGTTAATTCGCGTAAGAGTTAAACTCTCTGATAAGTTAACAGTATTTCAGCATCAACGTGCGACCCTTAAAACTTAATCTTTCAGATAACTTTTCCGAGCGATGATTTTTTTTCTTTTTTAACAAAAATTTTTCCGGTCATAAATACTTTTAAAATATTCTCACTGGTGTATTTTAAGCAGCCATCTCAAAAATAAAGAAAAAACGTCATGAAATCCTAGAAAACACAAACATATATAAAAACACTTCACTTCTTGAACCAACAACAGCGTAACTGTATAGTAACTGGTCAAATTTTAAAATCCAGAGCTGAGCACGAGTTCACCATAATGCACCCTGGAAAGAAGTTTAATGCCAGTGCTAAATGGCTTGCAATTTTAAGAGGAGACACGGTATTCTCCATCTTAAAATTTGTGGGGAAATCCTTTCAAGCGAAACGTCGGGTGCTACATCCTTCATATATAGTTTACGAGCAAAAATTAAAGAAATTAACATCTCCGACTCTCAACTTTATAACGCAGATGAATCTGGACTATTTTATCGTTTTTTACCCGATAAAACATTTGTTGATGCAAACGAAAAGAACGCACCGGGCCAAAAAATTTTAAAGGAAAGAATAACATTTTTGTTGTGTGCTAACGCAGATGGTTCGCACAAGTTAAAACCGTTGACCGTTGGTAATCTGCAATCCCACGATATTTAAAGGGACTTAAAAACCCATTAGACTATGCATATTCGTGGATGAATTCAGAAATATTCTTCAATTGGTTCTATAATTCACTTATAAAATAGGTAAACTTATTTTCATAGAAATTAGATCAGGTTATTGCATGGAAATTTTAGCAGTTTAGCCAATTTCGTACTGAAAATAATTTATCACTGAAAGCATTGTTGCTAATTGACAATTGTACCGCCCATAGGCCAATTGACATGTTACAGTCTCATGATGGAAATACTTTTTGATCAAAAAGTTCCGAAATAACCCCCGTGTGACGGTTCCACCGTTCCGATTTGAGTTTTTTTTTTTTTTTTTTGTTAAGTTGGTACATCTGTTGTTGATATTCCCGCTAACTCTAAGCATCATAGCTTGACATTTGGAAAAGCTATGTAGTCAAGAGTACATCTATCTCTGTGTGTTGGCGATATTTTACAATTTTAGAAACGGCTACTGAAAAGCGTTCCCCGTAATGGTTTTTTAACTCGATTGAACAGAAAGAAGTCACAGAGAGCCAAACCAGGTGAATTCGGTGGCTGTTGGATGCTATTTGTTGGATTTGTCGTCAAAATATTTCAAATAATGATGGCACTGTGCGATGGTGTGTTATCATGGTGCAAAATCTCCGAGTTTCCTGCCCACAATTCTGGTCTCTTTCGGCGAATTGCTTCACGCAAACGTCTCATAACGCCCAAATATTCACGATGCACTACATCGTTGTAATCCATGAGAACCGTGAGCATTGCCTTCTTTTTCGACTTAAAACGAAGCGGTTGTTTTTGGTTTCAGCTTTCATTTGGTAAACGCCATTCACTTTCCTCATGTCTGGATTGCATGTCGTACGCATAGACCCACATCTCGTCTTCAGTAAAGAACCTTTTGATGAATGTGGGATCGGATTCAGCCTCGCAAACCATGTCTTTTGCGACCTCAACAAGGCCATAATTGTAAAAAATCGCCATCATACATACATTGGCTAGGTAGCTTTTGCAAATGTCAAAATTCGGACATCTGAAAATCTAACAATGATTTCTCTGAAAATTTTGATTGTAAAACATTTTCTGTACATTTTGCTGACAATATTGTCATATCTGACAATCGTCTAAACAGATCTTTGTATTGTACAAAAAAACATTGAATTCATTGAGATTTTTATCAGACGACTGTCTGTCTGTGTTTTGTTATTTACTCGTATTAATACATGGCACGAGCAGTAACAGGTGCTTATAAATATTTATTTTTAATTGAATTGAATTTTAATTGTATTATTGAAATTAAGTATTTGTTACTAAGGATATATCAATTTTCAATTATTTAGTTTATGAACTGTTTCCATCTAAACATTTATAAATCAATATCATTCTAATTTTATTGAATTTCAGAAAAAAAATTGCATTTTCAAATAACTCAATTACTAAATAATACTACATCACAGTCATCTTAATAATTCTCTACTTGTAAAATAATTTATATAAATTGTCGGAAGACTAGAAGACAGCGACTATATCGAGGCGGCTATGTATAGTGCAGAGACTTACACGCCTATGCATCATAGCACCAATGAAAACTACACCAACAATTGGCATGGAACCTTAACCCGCTTAACGTGACTATACAAAAAGAGGCTGCTATTAAGGTAACCTCCAATTATAGAAAGGAAAAACTTAAGGCAGGCAACCTTACTGCTCATCTTACGATCTTGAGAGGAATCGGGGACAAACTGTATATGCCTCCGGCGATCGAACACAGGGATCCTGTGAAAAGCATCGTCAAGACCAAGGTAGTTACACCTTTGGGTTATGGATGAACCAAAAACGGTCCACAGAGTAGGAACAGGAATAGTGTGGCTCAAGGCAAGCAGATCGATAACTTTGAGCAAGCACACCACAATTTTCCAGATGGAATTTAACGCAATGTTGGAAACTGTAGTAATATATTATTATTATATAAAAAGGATACACAGGAAACAGGATCAAAACTCTCTCGGACTGTCCATCAGCTATAAAAGCCCCTAGCAGTTGTACATTTACGTCTAGAGCAACAATGGTATTATAGATCACAGCGAGCTTAACAACCTGGCTACTCTGAATCCGGTTACCCTGATCTGAGTGCTGGGACATGAGGAGCACAAGGGAAATAAGAGCGGCCATCTATGGTAATAGAGAAGCTGAGGGGAATACTATAACTGGACTCATTTTAGCCTTTGACTTCAGTAGGAGTCTCCTAGAAGAGGAGATAAATAAATGGTCAGCAATAATCGTAAGAGAAGATTGGGACAAAACTAATAATGGTCTGGACCGTTCCATCAAGTGGCTAGGGGTCACTAACTACACCTGTACATAATGGGAATATTCTAAAAAAGTGGAGTTAAAAAGCACTTGATCACTCACTGTGTAGCATTGTGATACATGGGATATAGAGTACTTAAGGTTGTCCCAAAATTAACGCAAGATTTGAATTAAATAGAAAACACAGTTTTTAATCCTTTGATTTTTTTTTATGGAATCATAAAGCACATAGGATAACGCTCCATTTTTACTAACCCTAAACTGTTAGCTGTCGAATTGTTTTCTTCAGGGTTGCCAACACTTTACGCACAAATAGCATAAATTTTGGGACACCAAATATAAGCATATGAGCCGGTGTATGATAAGACCATTGGTGGCCACAGTGCAAAGAGCCATGACGGTCCTGATCCAAACTTTATTGCATTACATTACATTACGTTAATTCACATTGTGTGGTTCATGGTGCGAGTCTACGCTATCTTATGCCATTTTCTATGCCGATTTTACAAAATTTCATTCGCTTTTTTAATGAGTCTCTAAAATCGAAATTTCCAAAACAGAATTAAGCAACCCACTCCTGGTTGCAGTGGTCACAGTATTCTCATTCTAATGCTTAACAAATGTTTTTACCGCATTAAGATGCAAAAAAGCATCAAATATCGCATTTCTTTATATATTTTATTCACTTTTAAGGCAAAATACAAAGAATTAAAGAACAAAAAATATAAGTTCACAAACAAATGTTCATTTCAACACCATTTAGTTACACTAAGCCCAAGATGTTTCTTATATGACCCAATAGTTTGCACTTCTATAAAATCAAATCAACTCTGAATCTGGCCAGAACAACTTATTTGCTCACTAAGTACGCTTTGAAGCTTAAAAGTTATAAAACTAAAAAAATCAATTTGTTTTTATTAAAAATCTAAAAAAAACTCCTCAGTGTCATGCGGTTCAATGGGCTAATGGATCAAATTATTTAAGTTATTTTTTTTTTAATTTTTATAATTAATAAAACTAATAAGAAGGCCTTCAGTTGTGATCAATCACAAGGTCGAAGCCATTGCCACATATATGATGTACAGAATACTTCAATCCATTCAGACCCATGTAGATGCTAGATAACCATGAGCTATGTAAGTGTTTCTTGTTTTTGGTTTTACCAAAAAATCTTAGCTTGTAAATACTAACAAAGGTGATGGGTACAAACGCACGATAAGAACATTCCATGGTCTATCTTCTAAGCCAGTGTATGTTTTCTAATTGCCAGCCAATAATTTACAATTGTTTTTATTTATAGATTTTTTAAATATTTTCGCTTTTTAACAAATATCTACAATATATGTAATTATTTTTACCCATTAAAAAACGTTTTATTTTTTTTTTTAATTTTTGTATTGTTTTGTATTTTTTTCCAATGTAATATAAATCAGAAACACTTTTATCACATGATCAATTTACAAATATTTAAAAATAAAATAATGTCGGTCAAAACGAACGACGCGATACCGTACACAATCCAGTACTTTGTAAAAACTATAGACAGACTATTGCAACTAAAGAAAACGCTTAATTGCTGTCGTTCAGATTACTTACGAATTAATGTACTAAATATAGAAGATTTTTGGTTTAAAATGTGGTTTCATAAATATAATGGGGTTGGCAGCAAAGCTGCCTGCGTGTAATGTTGGTTCACCAGTCCTTCAGATAATTCTTTTGATAACCTATCACACCTAGTCCAATGGCATTGGTAGCACTTCGGTACCTACTTTCAGGTATTGTTCATCGGGAAGTATACGTGGTAGTTGTGAATAAGGTCTAAACCCAATCGCAGAACCGTTCTATTAAAACCAATGGTGCAGATCAAGAAAGGGGCATTACACTCACACAGTATAGGCCTTAATTATAAATTAAGTATATGTTATAGTCTGCGGCGAGGACACAGAGGTGGCTGACTATGCTGGCCTGGAATTAGCGGCACAGAAGACGGAATCGTTACTAATAGGTGCGCACAGACGAAGGCGGCAAATGAAACTATGTTACGGTGGTCACACGATAACATCACAAGAGGCAATAAATTACCTTGGTGTGACGATCGACGCAAGGATAAGCTTTAAGCAGTACTTGACAATGGTTGGTGAAAAGGCAGAGTGAGTAAATTGTGCGCTCGCGCGGATAATACCGCATATTGGCGATGCTCAGTGGGCAGAGAAGGCGGCTTTTGTCAATAGTTTTGGACTCCGTCGCACATTACGCGGCACCTAAATAGGCGTGTACAAAAATTAACTATATACGAAGGATAACACAGGTTCAGAAACGCTCTAAGTTAAGAATCTCCTGCACATACAGAACAAATTCCGAGGGGGCAATTGCTTTAATATCTGGAAAGATGCCGATGATATCAACGCAAAGAGCTGTGTCGGCTTTATAGTGCGCAAATTGCAGCACCATCACAAGAACAGAAATCAGACGAGCGCTCCCGAGCGGTTGGAGAATGGCAGCAAAGGTGGCCAACTCACCACAACAGCAGATGGACATATGCTCTTATATCCTTTGTCCAAATGTGGATTACGAGACGGCACGGTGAACTGGATTATTATCTTACACAGATTCTGTCTGGCCACGGGTGTTTTCAACAATCGTTTTGTGCTTGCAGATAGTCCTATAGTCATGTGAAAAATAATAGGGACACATATCAAAATAGTTAAATATCCAACTCTGTTTTTAAATTCAAACATTTATCAAAAAGATCTTATAAATTGTCGGCTTGAATTTCGACGACGTAAAGAACCGTTATTTGTCGGCTTTATAGTGCGCAAATTGCAGCACCATCACAAGAACAGAAATCAGACGAGCACTCACGAGCGGTTGGAGAATGGCAGCAAAGGTGGCCAACTCACCACAACAGCAGATGGACATATGCTCTTATATCCTGTGTCCAAATGTGGATTACGAGACGGCACGGTGAACTGGATTATTATCTTACACAGATTCTGTCTGGCCACGGGTGTTTTCAACAATCGTTTTGGGCTAGCAGATAGTCCTATAGTCTTGTGAAAAATAATAGGGACACATATCAGAATATTTAAATATCCAACTCTGTTTTTAAATTCAAATATTTATCAAAAAGATCTTATAAATTGTCTGCTTGAATTTCGACGACGTAAAGAACCGTTATTTGACAAGCAAATTTTGTACTATTTCTCAGTTGTAGTACATTTTTCTCTTAAGCTTCTTAAGCTTCTTAAGATTTTAATTTAATTGGCGAAATGTGCATATCGACTGCTAAGTAGAATGCCGGCCAATTATTCGCTGGACAAGTTGTGTGCAGGCTTAGCATAATCGAGGCGGAAACTGTTGTGACAAACGGAACAACAACGGAATCGACTACCAGTCGAGCGGACGCTGCGAGCAGAAGATGGATCGTACGGAGACAATTGAACTTTAACAAACGTGACGTCTGAGCTTCGTATTATAGACGGCCTCTTGATGTAAAACTTAGGCGGTAGTTGTAGTTCTGGGAAGATCCACCGTCGGGATTGTGTGTTTTCTATCGGAACACGTCTTCCTGAGATGTCTTCTCAACAGTTTACGTCCCCTAAAAGAAACTGAATGCTGGCTATGTGTTGTGCTAACTAGGACTAGTTTGCACACTTTCAACATAATAATAATGTCTTATAGTAGAGTCTTTGTTAGCAATGGCATTCCAACAATGCCTGATATGAATAAAATCAGTCTGGTAACCTCATTTCTGTCTTAACTTCATTGGCTACTCTGCGAATATAGAACTTATGAAATTTCAACTTAATTAAAAAAATATAGAAAGAGAGGTTATGTTGTCAGTTGTTCCTATATTTGAGTTAAAATTTTTATAGTGATAGGCGTAATTATGAATCAATATTCATTAAATGTGGAATAATGGTAACAAGTTATAAACAAATTTAACTGGCATTTAAATTTTACTGAATATACCGACGTCTTCAGATCATTTGTTAAAAATTTTGTATGGCAGTTAGGGTCAAAATAGATAGATTTTTGTCTTTTGGCCAAAAAAAATTAATTTTCCAAATTTTATTGTAGTAAATTATAATTTAAATAACGGACCATATTTTAATTGCAATGATAACCCATACCACATCTATGTTGGTATTGGCTATAAAAATAAAATTACCTCAGAGATATATATGGTATGTTGAGATGATGATTTGCTATCGTCTATTGTTGTAGGGTATTATGAAGTAAACAAATATTTCTAAACATTTAGTTGAATGGTCGACTGACTGACTAATCAATTATTGTAAACATTGGTGACAGATCAATTTATATTTCAATTTAATTTATTTCAAACAGTAATTCAATACTACGAAGGATGCCTTTTATTAAACAGTGTGGTGCTTGCTGGTGCTATAATTTAAAAATAAATAATTTAAAAATAAATTTTCAATATTTATTATCACTTTCTAAACGAAAAAAAAAAAAAATCTTTTAGAAGCAATTTAAATTAGACTTGGAAATAAAACCGGATTTAAAAAAAATGAAAACTTGCCAACATTTTTTTTGATTTAAAAGGGAAAGCTGTCGATATTTCCTCTCCTTTAAATTTAATTACCACTAATAAGCCTCTAAGAGGAACTGGTTTCATCTTTCGATAAAACAAAAGAAAGACTCTAATATTGGCCTCATAAAACAGCAGAGACTAATAAAATAGGGTTGTATTCCATCGTCAGGACCCTATTGCCATGACACCTTTCTAATATATCTACAGCGAAAACAGTCATATTTTTTTTCTATGCTAAGCTAAGGTCCTTGGATGGATATAAACTACCACTTCTACACTTCAAAGTAACAAATCACCTTTGAACTAGAAGCGAAGTTTCTAAAGCTTTCCCTAATCAGATTATAGAGCTACAACCAGGATTCGAAAGTAAACGGTACTCAGAGGTAGTTGGCATTTGTTTTAACTACAAGAGAAATCTATGAATACTTAGGAAGTGAAAATTTTATTTTATGTTCATCATAAGATCTAACACAACGCATATATTGGGGTCGTATAAAAAGTACCGCAGTTTTTTCACAAAGTTTCCGCAGCATATAAGGCCATATTTCGCCAATAACTTTTCGAATGTTGATTTCCAGGTATTCAATTGTTTTTGGTTTATCGTCGTAGACAAGAATCTTTATATAACCCCAAAGAAAATAATCCAATTGGGAAGTTACTCTATCATCAAAAATTTCTTTGAGTAAATCAATAAAGACGGGTCAATGTGGGGCATGTAACTCCGTCTTGTTAGACCACATGTCAGCAAGATTAATATCAGCTGAGGTAAAAAAAATTTCTAATCATGTCCCTATACCAGATTCGGGCAAGTAGCTACTCTTCTCTTGTATTTTCACACGTACGTAGTCACACGCATAGGCAAAAATAAGAAAAAAATAAACAAATAGAAGTAAACAGAAACCAAGTGAGAAAAACACAAAGCAAGGTGGCCTGAGTGAGAGACTCTTAATTACTACCACAATTAGTAAATACATTAATACTAACGCTGCCCTATACTGTTCACCATTTACAGCAGTCATGAGCTTTTCATGGGACTTTTGTCCCCGATCAACTCACACGTATTCTTACGCTCTTGCTTTTAGTCGTCAAAGAGACAGTGACGAATGCACATGTATGGTAAATGTACTCAAATTTTTTTAAGGCACAGATAAATAATAAAAAAGTTTCTTTCACTTTTGCTTTTAGTTGCACATGTGCATCGGATGTGTGTTGATTTTTTTACTCTCTAAAAAAGTAATTTGCTTGTTCTCACTATCACAACTACATTTTTACTTTTGCAAATCACTGATTTACAGTAATATTCTGACAAGCATCATACAACATATTGGCCAACGACTCCGCCCGCCCATAAAGCGCACCAAACAGTAATTTTCTGTGTTCTTGTGAATTATCCACACTCACAAACTGACCAACCTAAACAAAAGTGTTGAGCGTTGAGTTGGCAGGTGTTTAGCGTTACTGATGAAGTGACATACCTAAATAGAAGCGATAAAATTATGTCATGAACAGTAAAGATAATGTTAACTTAACTTTTAAACAAAACATCACTAAATGGAAATGTAATAGTGAGTAAATCGATAGATTGGACGCAGGGTTGACAAAAACCTGGGTTTATTGGGTTTTTTTCGACAATATTTTTTGTTTGTTAGCATAATTACGTTGTTTTCATATTTATAACGCAATTTGCTTTCTTAGTGGGATCACGGCGGCATTGTGTACTATGAGCTGCTAAAACCCTGTATTCGGAGCAGATTGCAATTACTTCGGTTGAACCGTGCATTATGAAAGAAACAGCAAGAATATAAAGACAGACAGACAGACACAAACTTTTCCTTTTGCATGACAACGCTCGGTCTCTCGTGGCAAATTTGCCAAACGATTTTTAGACACGATCAAATTCTCCAAACATATCTCCTTCTGACTATCGGCTTATTACAGTAGTATGTCACCGAATCATTTCTCTTGAAGGAATATAAAATCGGCTTTAAAGTGGATCGCCTCAAAAAACGAGAACCAGTGATTTGATAAAATTGTTAATTCATTATAATTTTTGAGTTAAAATAGGGACCGAATTAACTTGTACTCCCAATACGTACATTTTTAATATTTTTGGTTTTTTGTAAATAAACAACAAAACAATTTTTAAAAACCCACCCTTGTGGGTTGCAAACCTTGATTGGACATGAAAATTACTTAAATGGCGCCACTTTCTTTCTTATTTTTCTTTTATTTATTCTTCACGGCCAACTTTACTTTCTAACGCGTTATCAATATTGGATTTTCCATTTGCAAAACGCTGACGCCGCGCTATTTTGATTTGCTTCATACTATTTATATGGGCATGTGAATTTTGGACAGCTCGACAACGCTTAGCGCTCTGATTTGGATTTGGCTGTAAACAAAAAGCAACTATCAGCTGTTGTAAATCGGTTGTCCAATAAAGCAGTGTTGTCGACTCAAAGTTATGAACCTCTAAAAGAACACCCGATATATAAACATCCGATGATTTCACTTAAAAATACTCGTGTTTTTTACATATAAAACTGAAACCATTCCTTGAAAAACTCTGTATATCTTAAAAACTAAACAATTTCGGGAAATATTCATATATTGTAAGTTATAAAGCAGGACAATATCTTTTTAATTCGGGGACTTAACTTTAAAAGTATATCATCACTTATGCAAGGGCCTATCATTAGTGTCCCGATTGCCTCGGTTAAACTGGATATTCTCCGGTCGGTTTATGTCGACGCCAAATATCGTAGGCATCATGAGGGCCTGTGCGTTATCGCCAGGCTCTGCTGGACCGACCTCGACGAAAGGAGGACTAAATGTCTTCTCTCCCTAAGTCTGGTGGCCATACACGACACGATTGCGGTCATAACGGGTCAGTGTCTGATCGGGAGGCATGCCGATAGCCTTGGCATTCCCTCGAATGATTTTTGCAGGAGTTCTGGTTTCGAAGAGGATGAGGAGGCTGTCTTTCACCTTATGTGTCAATGTTCGGCTCTTGCTTCCAGAAGGCGAAGGTTTTTGAACTTCCACTTTTTGTCAGCTTTGACTGAACTCTCCCGGATAAGGGTGGCCGCAATTGCGAGATTTATATTGGAGGCTAAATGGTTGTTTATGGAAACTGTTTGATCGAGGGGTTGGCATGTGCTATTACAGTGGGCCAAAATTCTGGCCTAAGTGGGACTCCTTCCCTTTAGAGAGTCCACCTTATGTTACCTAACCTAAGCATTTAGTAAGTAAAACTCTTAAACAAAATAAAGTGAAACAAAGAGAATTAATAAAAAAGAATAGAAAATAACCGGGTGACTGACTGCTAAGCTGAACGATTATCGTCAATTTTTTATTTCTTCGTTTCAAATGCATAATAAAATATACTGAGAGACTAATAAAATTACCAGTCGGCCAGACATAATAAAGATTTCCATATCCTTTAACAGCAAGATAGGGGTTAAGGGTAGGACACACAGGCACATGATAATAATGTTCGTGTGTGTGTGGTTGTAAAATCCTATCCATGTTTATATCGCCAAAAAAGGAACATGATAATGATGATAATTTTTAAATATCTAACCAAACACCCTCTAACCTCTTAACCCACCCAACCATCCGTTACCAGCCCACTATGTATTTTACTCAGTTTAGTGATTTTTGTTTTGTTATTTTTCTTCTTTTTTTCTACTTGAGTTTACAAGCCTGTAAGTTTCGGTTCTTTTTACAATTGTCTATTACTCGTAAACTGGTATTTCTTTTTTTTTGATTTTTCCAAATGTTATTGCCCGCCCCCAGCCTCAACCACCTTTAACTTCCAACATTTACTACTGCAAAGTACTTTGAGTTTCTTGTCGACTATTTAGGGTTTCAAAAGCAACTCTTCTTTAAGTTTTTCTTTTTTTTAACAAATAAACCGACAAATAAACTAAAAGAGATTGAATCAACAAATAAAATATTGCTAATTTTATGGTCAAAACGATTTTTTGTTGTTGTTGTCTGTTGAGAAACAAATTAAGTATCAAAAGCTGGCAGTTGTACTTGAAATAAGATTTAATATGGGAAAAAGACCATGATTTTTCAAGTTATTTCAAATCCTCAAAAGATAAAAATTACAATTTAAAGACGTAAAAAATCAACAACAAGTGAACAGAAGATATTGTTGTTCTTTTTGGTTCTTTTTTGGACGAGACTAATGCACAAAAGCGCATTCACACTGCCTTGACCGATATCGATTTAATAGTTGAATAGGCTTTGAAGTGGACGCAATTCAGGTAGTCTTATATCACCAGATAGAATATCCATAATGCTCTACCCTACTCTGGCAAAGAAAAAGACCAAAATTCTCTCAGGCCTTGACAGGAATTGGATTAGACTGAGTATAATTACTAGATAGGTGGCCAAATACGAACTAACGACCAGAGTTTACTAGAGTTTTTCGCCAATAGTCACCATGAATTATATATGAGAGGCATTATAAAGTTAACCTTAAAATGTCCATAACTTACAGAATAAAACTATGCATATTTGATCCAATTCTGACAATCTGAAACATATTACACAAAATCTTGTAGTTCACTTTAAAATAATGGATTTCTTTGTCCCTAACCTTATCTATGTTCAGTGGTGAGCAAAGTTGGATACACACCAATGAAGATGTGAAGACAAGAAAAGTGCTACAAAAAATAATGACCTCTATGAAGAGTCTTAATAAAATATGTAATATCCTCTTTATTTAAGCGGAAAGTGCAAAATTTAGTAAATACGGATTCTGTTAAATAAAATTGCCCTCTTTTTTAAAAAAAGCACTTAACAATGAAGAACAACTGTATGAAGTTTTGTTTTATTTGAATGAGTATTTCTATTTTTGCAGGAAATTTTCAGTCCAACTTAAAAACATGTACTCATTTCTGCCCCCACTGTATGTTTTTTGGGAGCCTGTATGCAGCTAAAAAGTTGAACCAATTACCTTGTAAATTTTTGACCGGAAGGGGAGAAAATGAGAAAAAGGGTAAAAATTATAATTAAAAAATAGTTTTTAAGTCACTAATTAAGATAGGTGTAGCGAAGCTCGCCGGGTTTTAGTTAGTAATATCTGAAACTGAAAAAATGTTGGATGGCACAAATCTACATATATATAAAAGACTACTATAAAAAGCGTTGTAATTGATGTTCTCTGAAATAAGCCAACCGATTTTAATTTTGTAAGCCATTAAATAAAAGGATAACGAGGGTACTAATTGATACCATTTAACCTTTTTAAAACATTTGATTTCGTATAAATTGCGTTAAAATAAAAACACAACTTTGTTAATTTTGTTAACATCACTATGTTAATTTTATTACAGAAATAATTTTATTTACTACGCAACAACAACTTAATATTGGCTTATGCAACACTTTTATTTCCGCTTAAACACGTCTTTATCTTACCACAGCAAAACGATAACTAACTCACGTGTAGGTAAAGCAGCCTCTTTATATACCTAATTGCCTACAGTTCGGAAGGTTCTGGAAATGTCTCATATCTTCTATTTTTATATCCATTAATTCAAATATAACGTAAAGTTGGTCGATTTGGCAGTTCTGTCAAATACGCAAAGTACGGCATTGGTGACACATAACCACATAATATATAAAATTTAGGCATTTTTATTTTCGTAACAATATATATGTATATAGGGTTATTGTAAGTCCATTGGTTCGCGAGTTATTAAAGTTAGAGTGTATTGCATAAGTTTTACTTGAAAATGAAATTTGTTATAGCATGTATACTTTGTGAGAGTTGGAAAATATTTTTAAAACTGTGTATTTGGTGTGTGGCTTCATATAAAATTTTCCATATAAAATTTGTATTTACATGCCTATATATAAAAACAGTAATAGTAAGTCTCTAAATTTGGCCCAAATAACTTTGAGGTCGATACAAATCACAAGTCAAAAATTGGGCCGAATTGGATTAGTGGGAGTAGCACCTCCCATACAAAGTAAATATTGATTTTTGTATATCTTTGGAACGGTAATAGTGTAGTACTGAATTTGGTATAAATAACTTAGTTGTTGATACACATCATCAGTCGAAATAAAAAATAATAATTAAACTTCAATCAATTTTAATAATGACATTGAAAGGGTCTATTGTTTTCCTTGCGCAAACTATACTAAACTTAATCATTTATTATATAATATAAACAGGGATTCTATAATTTCTGGTACTAATTTGTATGTTATTTTATCGAAGTTTTGCACTGTTCTGCACAACTGCATTGCGAAATGTGTTCCAAAAATCAATCTTTGTAAAAATATGGGTCCACCGTGGAACAATAGCGTATTAATTTATGCTAAAAATAATATTATTATTTTTGTTATTATTATCTTTCTTTATTAGTATCAATAATACTTTGAATTTACATTTACAAAAAGTTGAAATAACAAATTTTAGCTTCAAAATACATTGTTTTTAACAAAAAATATAACAATTTTCCAAAATGTGATCGGATTACGTTCATTTTTAACACCACTGGGTAATCTGTTGAAGAGATGTAGTCCTTTGTAAAACAATGAGTGTTGCATTGCGGTTGTTGTAGTTCTCTGAATTCAAAAGTCATCATTATTCCTCAATTGGTGTGGTTGCGTTTCCCCGACATTCATTATTTGCTCTATTATATATTGTGGTGCCATTCCAATTTTAATTTTTCGAATAAAGTTTATGGTATTGAATTTCAGTCTTTGTTTTATATCTAGCCATTTTAGAGAGTCAAGCATAAAGTTTATCGGTGTATACCTGTTTTTGTATTTCAATATTATTCGCATTGTAATTTTTGCAATCTATCAATTTGTTGGCACGTGCAGCATGAAAAAAGAATTGTTGAACCGAACTCAAAATGAGGTTTAATCATAATGTTGTAGATTGTGATTGCTGTTAATGTATTTATTTGTCTTCTTAATCGTCTGAAGAAATTAATTTTTTTCCCCATTTACTTGCAAATATAGTCAATATGACCTTTTAAATTTAAAGTATTGTCTATTACAAAGCTCAAGTATTTCATTTGATTTACATTTTCTATTTCTTCATTATTAATTTTGAAGGTAATGTTGGTCTTAGTTTTAATTTCCATTATTTTAGTTTTATTCTCGTTTAGTTTAAGTTTATTCATCCGCAGCTATTTATTTACCGAGTCCTTCATAACATTGTTCATCGGTATTACCCTCAATATATATAAGTGTATCATCCGCATATAAAGTTATTTCACAATGACTTATTACGTTTGGCATATCATTTATATATATATATATATATATATATATATATATATATATATATATATATATATATATATATATATATATATGTGTATATATATATATATATATATATGTATATATATATATATATATATATATATATATATATATATATATATATATATATATATATAATAAAAAGCAATGCCCCCAAAATTAATTCCTGTGGTACTCCATATTCGTTATTAACTGTCCTGGATTTAATATTATTTAATTTTGTTATTTGTCTCCTATTCGTCAAATATGATTCAAACTATTTTAATTCAGTTCCTTGAATGACGTACTTGTAAAGTTTCTGCAGTAGTATGCCTCTATCAATTGTTTCAAACGCTCGTTTAAAGACTAGAAAAATTGCAACAATCCTTTTGTGTCTTTCCGATTTTTTCCACCTGTTTATAAGAAAATTAGCTGCTGTTTCACAAGAGAAATGTTTTCGGAAACCAGACTGATACTTAGATAATAAAGCGTTCGATTTCATATATTGCTCCAATTGTTCTTTACTACTTTTTCCATTACTTTTTCACACGTCTTCAAGGTATTAATTGGGCGAAATTCTTCACAAAGTTTTGACTTAGCAATCTTCTCAATGGGTGTTATCATTGGCTCTTTCCAATTATCAGGAAATATTCCTGTTTTTAGGGATTTATTTATTATATCCAGCATCGTTCTTCCTATCACATTCCAACTATTAAGTATAATTTTAATTGATATTCTGTTGTAGTCCGGCTTATTCTTTACATTTTTACATATAATTCTTAGTCTATCTAGAGTTATAGCACTGAATTTAAATTTAGAGTTTATCAAAGAGAAATAAATTTTGTAAAAGATTTAAAAAGTCTGGGTTATTAGTTGAATTCACAAAATACTCAATTGCGCGTTCAGAATATAATAAATTAAGTAAACTGTCTTATAATAATTATACAGCCACCCTGAAATCTAAAATGATAACAAATCCCAAATCATTTTACGGTTATTTAATTCTAAACTACGAGTACTGAATTATCCTAAATATTTCAAATTTGATTCTAGCTTCGAGGAAGATGACCATCAAATTTGCAATATGTTCGCCGATTTTTTTTTTTTCAACAACGTATTCTAATAATGTATACAATGATAATACTCACTATCCCTTCGAGATATCCAAATAGCCTTGAGCGCACTTCTCATCAATTGATATCAATACAGTTTTATACAATTTAAAATCTTTAAAATCTTCCTTCAGTTATGATCCAGATAGAATACCTACTTGCCTTTTAAAAAACTGCGCTGAATTTATGTCCTATTCTCTTGCTGTTTTATTCAATATGTCTATGCAATTGAGTTACTTGCCTCCTGTGTGAAAAAAATTGTTTATTATTCCCTTGTTTAAAAGTAGTAGTAAGATGGAAATTCACTTATATCTAAATATCAGCATGACTTTTGCAAAGCAAGATAAACGATTACTAATATTTTAGAACTACTACCATTGTAAATGATGGCTTTTTAGATGGAAATCTAACTGATGTGATTTTTACCGATTTTAGCAAAACTTTCGACAAAGTAAATCATAATATATTAATCTACAAATTATCGTGTATGGGATTTAGTACGACTACTTTGAAGTGGATATTTTCATACCTAACTAATAGGAGTCAACAAGTAAAATATAGAGACACATTATTGAAAAATATTCAGGTTTCTTCTGGCATTCCTCAGGGTAGTCATCTTGGGCCAATATTATTTACTTTATTTATAAATGACTTGCCTACCGTTATTATGCATTCTAAAGTGCTGAGGTTTGCTGATGATGTGAAAATCTTTAGAACTTAAAAAAATCCCTCTGATTATACATTGTTGCAGTTGGATATTGACAAATTTTATCATTGGTGTGAAATAAATTTAATGGAACTTAATATTAAGAAATGTAAATATATCTCTTTCTTCAAAACTTAGGTGGATACTAGTAATCTTATTAATGATACAAGTCTTATAAAATTAGATTGTATTATTGATCTTGGTTTATTGTTGGATAAAAGACTTAATTTTCGTGATTATATAACATCTATAGTCAACAAAGCTTATGGTGTCCTTGACTTTATAAAACGAAGGTTCATAGAATTTTCAAATCCTTATATCACCAAATTATTATACACTTCTTTGGTTCGCAATATACTTGAGTATGGGTCAGTTATTTGGGATCCTCATTATAATATTCATATCGATATAATTGAATCTGTGCAGAAATAGTTTTTATTGTTTTGTCTACAAGGCCTCAAATGGAATTCATATGTATTGCCTTCCTATGTTAGTAGGCTTGCTCTTATTGAGTTACCAACGTTGAAAATCTGTCTAATTATGTTAATTGTCACTTTTCTTCTTGGTTTGATTCGAAGTGATATCGACTCTTATTTCCTGATTAGTAAAATCAATTTTTGTGTTCCAACCCGTCAAACTAGCAAAATAATAAAACTGAATTTCTTTAGATCTAATTATGCCAATAATGATATCATCTTATGGGTTTGCCGAAAGTAAAGATGTTGTTAAGAGTGAAATTACTCTAGTAAACTGATAAACCGCTACCTTTAAAAAACTAAACAATAATTTTTAAAACGTAAAATTAATTGCATACATAATAAGTAACTAGGCAGTATAGCATTTTATGTGTTATCTAGTAAAGGTTTAAAAATTTTATTTATTCGTAAAAACTTACCTGAATTTTAATTCTCATGAATTAGGTATGTATAATCGAAAATTAAATGTTGAATTCGAAACTGCATTAAAAATATATGCATAAAAGCATGAGTCCCGTCCCAAGTATTATTAAGTAACAAAAGGTGATTTTTATTTCATGTAATTATTGTTGCTATAAATTATTGTTTACTTTTTACGCACGAAATAAACTGGTTTATTTACATATACTATGTATGTGTCTTTATGTGTGAAATGATGCCGTGTGGTTGGCAACTTACTGCCGATACTATATGCACAAAAACAATCAAATTAATAATAACAATAACGGTACAGTTTAGGGAGCTTGTGTTAAATATAATGTTTTTAAATAAATGATGCACACACAAGATTTTCTTTTGCTTTCGTATGAATTGTTCGAAAATGTTTGGTTACAAAAAAGGCTTCTCTTTTGATTGCAATGTTTTATTATTTTTGTATGTTGGGGCAAAAAACAATGTCAAAATTACAGATGATTGCGGTATTATTCTCTAATAACAAAGTAAGAGAGAGCACAGTGGGTTATTAAATTTTCGTGGTTGGTAATTTGTTTTAGCCAAAGATACTTTTAAAAATTTTAGTTTTTTATGGATATTTTCGGAAAAATATATGAATATTTTTCTTTTTATGATAATTAAGAACAACAAAAACTGTTACAGTTCACATTTTAGAGACATACGAATAAATTAAATTGTTAAATATATTTTTTATTATTATTATTAGATTATAATTTTAAATTAAATATATTTATATTCCGAGTTTTTATTTTTAAACAAAATCGCAATAGGTATTAACGATATTTGCCTTTAATACTTTTAATTTGTATTTTTCGATTCTTTTTACTTTTTATAGTTTTCAGCAGATTTAACATTTGTCAGGGTAATCACTATGAAAACGTCAATATGCCGTTGTTGTTGTTTTTTGTTAATACATATATGCGTACATATGTGTGTGTGCCTGCCTGGTAAAATGTCTAGTTGCTCAGCTGTTTTTTCGTTCTCTCAGATGAAACGCACTGTTTCTTTAAATATTTTATAGTATTTTGTTTTTGTTTTTCACATACTCTATTAAGCGCACACAAACACACTTTTGTAGATGTTTTTTTTTGCTTTTTTTTCAAAGAAACGAAGCCAATGACTTGTTAGATTATTGTTGTTGGTGTTTTTGTTTTACTTGGTTATTAAATTATAGTTTTTGGTTTTGTTATTGTATTTTAGGAAATTTCATAAACTTATTAAATAATAAGGCCTTTAGGTTTTATGGTGCAACAATTTTTTTCACTGAATTTTGTGCGTTAAGTTAACAACTCCTAGTAAACAATTAAACAAAATACTTCACTTTTTGCAATAATTTTCTTGCTTTTTCTTTTTATTTTCTCTCTGCCTTGTGAATGGCACTCAATCTCTTTTTTCTATAAAAGTAATTTTGCTCTTCTCTGCTTAACAAAACTCCTCGTTGAATTACAAATGGTTTTGTTGTTGTTATCAACTCTCCGTTTAGTAACGTGTTAGTAAATTTCTCTTTACACTAAACGACTAAAAAAGGGGAGAAGCATGGGCTGTGGTTTTGAGTTAATTTTTCTTTATGCCTTGTTTTATTGCTTTTTTGCTACTTCTTCTAAGGAGATCGTTTTTTAATGTTTGTTTATTCTATTTATTTATTAAATTTTACGTCAACTCTTATTAAAAATTTTTATTTTAGGCTTATTGTATAATTTTTTATATCAGTTACTTGGTTATATCTTTTTACCGTTCTTTTGCAACACTTCCTAACGTGTTTGCCTCTTAATTCGCGTCTATATTACTGCAAGTGAGAATAATAACTGATTCTTTTTTAGAATGCGTTCACTCCAAAAAAGAGCTTTACTTTTTGTTGTTGCTGTTAGTTTTAACGTTACGCTACGCAAGTAAAAAAGCTTTTTATTTATGAAGCAAATTTGCTTAAAATATTAAAGGGCTGCCATTGTGTAGTTTGTGAAAGGAAGTAGAAGAAGGTGGTACTTAAAAAAGTACTATATGATATAATTATTATTGGATGTATAATAACACTCCGCTCACTCATGCCATTCAGGAGTAGGGTAATGAAGTCCACTAAATGTTTGGAATAGTCAAATATAAACATGTAATTGACCGTTTTCTCTGTCTATTGTTTGTCTCTTAACCAACCTGTATCAATTTACTCCCAATGTTTAAATCAGTAACTCGGCAATCCTATACTTTTCATTTGATTTAACCGTTATCTACTGTATATGAATAACGATTACTCTTATGTGCTTTCTATTTAATTTCATCAGACATGTAAACAAACAAAAAAATTAATTTATTTTGGTATTGTTTTAAAATTTTGTTGTGTGTTTAAAATTGGTTTAAAATTAAACTCAATTTAAATAAATGGCCGGATCACAGCATTTGAATCCGAAAACAACTTTATTTATGATATCTGATATTCAGGAGGCTTTTCGAAGGCATATGCCGCTTTTGAAAAATTTAATCGGAAATGCCGAGCGATTGGTATGTTGCAAATGAAAATTTTCCTTCTCGTTGTTTTTTTTTTTTTATTACTAATATTTATGGATATTCGCATTTTCCCCTCCAGACTAGGGTTGGTAAGGTATTTGACATACCCCTTCTGGTTACCGAACAAAATCCTGCCAAGTTGGGTAAAACTGTTAAAGAACTGGATATTTCACATGCCAAATGTGTAGTGCCGAAGACAGTATTCTCCATGTATGTACCCGAAGTCGAATGTAAAATTAAAAACATCTTTAAAGGCGGTAAAACCTGTGATGCGGTTCTTTATGGCATGGAGGTAAGCAAATCCATCAAGCACACTAAAATGTCTTTTACAAATATCGAAAGAAAGGTATAGAGAGATTATAATATCTTCTCTTGAAGCGCTTTCAACAACCTCTAAGGATTTAAAAAAGTTTACCAAAAAAATGTTGACAAAATTTGAAACAGATTTTCACTTTTTGTTACTGGCGTGGATGCAAAGATATGTATATTCGCTTTAACTGGTTTTTCACATGCTATAGCACAATTTGATCTAAATATGAACCGCAATAAATACTTTGGAATGCATAAGATGAAGTTCAATCGCAGACTTCTTCCTCTGCCAAATATTATTTCGATCGCAACAAAGCTTTACTCATCGAAATGAAGTTTAAATCTCTGTTAAAATATTAAAATTAGGGACCCACGTAACATTTTTTGAACATTGACAGTTAATGACGGCTATATTGTTAAAGCTACATAGTGGGCAAATAATAAAATTGTATTATCGAAATGGTCGTTCTGTTCTGAATTTGAATATGTTATTGGCTCACACTTAATGGCGAGCTAACTTGGACATTGAACATTTTGCACGAGCAATTTGAGGGCTGGTCATCTCATGTGGAAGTGATGATAACTGGCCACTTTTCTTGTTGGCTTTTCTTACGCAGCAGTTCTATGCGAATATGCCATAAACTACAACGGCCACTCAAAGCCAACATAGCCCATGCTATCGGTTAATTTCAGCCTTATTAATGCGCCACAATCATTTTCATAACTAATGGCATCACATTTAAATTTAAAGACAGTAAGCATTCAATGACAAACCCTTTACAAGCTCCATTAAACTAAAAAAATATGTTCTGATGGATCCTTGAAATCGCTCCACGTATATTGCAAACGTCATTCACTTAGTTACCATCAACAAAGCGGTCGCAGGATACCGCATGAATTTCATACTTAGAGGTCGCCCAACGCCTTTAGTACACATCATGGAAATCAAACTGCGGAGAACTACAGTGAATCTGGCACAATTAATATCGATATGGTGTAATTGGCCTAAAGTCTACTGGTCCCGCATAGACAGTGCCATCCCTAATGTGTGCCCAGTTTTTGGTTTGGGCTTCACGATACCCAACACATATTCAACTGCCCAGCCAATTCCTCTTCAGTTTGGTTTTTAGATAAATCCTGATTAAGTTGTACAAATTGTAGGCCTGGTTAACAGTTTAGAGTATTGCTGGTCTGGTTATGATTTACCGACTATTTTCGCAGCAACAGCATACAATATGCATGTGTTTATATAATCTTTGTGCTCGGTTCCATAACATCAGTGGTGTGCTACTGTGATAATTATTTTAATATCCTTTCCAGTGACGTTATAGATTTTGCCTAACAAATTCCCATCATCATATTGAATAGAACGACCGTAAACAGTAAATACACAATAGAGAATGTAAAAGTTCAAAATTGCATGTGTAAATGGTTTACTTTAGCACCAGTGACACCAAATTTGGCTGTTATTTGAATCTTTGTTAGAAGTAGATTACAATAATCTAAAACAGTTGATTGTGTCAAATACAACCATCTACTTGGATCCTATTAAGGTATTTGTAAACGAAAAAATAAGTTTCTTTCTATTAGAGCCACACATTCGTTTAACCACCTTTTTAAATTGTCAGTTAGTCCTTTAGGGCCCATCTTAAAAATTTGACCTGGACATATTTTGTCGTCTTCCGCTCTTCTTTGAGGATAAAGAGCATCTTTACTAAAGATGGCGAGATATATTCTTCAATTACTTATTGAGAATTAGTTGTTTAATTTGGATCGTGAGAGTCTCTGATCTACTGTATCTATCCTCACAGGGCATTGCGTTATGGGTAGGCACATGCAAATGCTTGGCTCAACGAGGCTGCCACTCTTTCGTAACCTAACCTTATTGTGGATTATGTTTAAGCCATATTGATGAGAAACAGCTGGTACTCACTTTTCAATAGATGATTTTTGAGAAATTATATTGATAGATATAATGTAGAAATTAAAGATGAGAACACTTTACTACTTTCTACTTTATTTTTGTCTTCCAGATTGCAATTACAAATCTTTCAACTCTTATTTTGTTCTTCTTCTTAGTGTCATATTTGTATCTTACAAACCGCCTTAGACTTATTACGGCAAAATATTAACGTCTATTTGCCAGCTGATTGTGTATGTTCAAGAGAAAATCAGGATCGTGATATGGGCCTGGAACGTTTAAGAGCTGCCGGTTGTATTGTAACAACTAGTGAAGCCATTATCTATGAACTCTTGCGCGATTACAAAAATCCCAAATTTAATGAGTTAAAGAAAGTATTACTGAAGAGGTCGCTTGATATGCAAATAAATCAGCCAGCTGGCGTTAAACGTTAAACCAAACATATACGTATAAACATATAAGTATATTAATATATGTTTATATTAATATTATATATTATAATATAATATATATATTATATATATATATATATATATATATATATATATATATATATTATATATATTATTATACATTCATATATATATATATATATATATATATATATATTATACATTCATATATATATATATATATATACACACATATATACATATATAAGTATGTTGTATATAAACTTTAGTAAAAAAATTTTGTAGGTGTATTTCTCTTTTAATATTTAAAACAAAATTCACTTACAAAAACTAAAATAAAATTGTAAACGATTTCTATGATTTAATGGTGTTTCTTGTTCGATTCCTGCTTATTATCGGCTTTAGGATGTGAATTAATATAATCCAGTGCCTTTAAAATGGCAGTTGGTGTAGGTGGTGCTGTGGGTAAAATATCGCCATGTGGATGATAGCCATTAGCATCGGCCGTATAGCTAACCTTAACTGGTACACCTTCTTTGGTAAGATAATGATATTCACCATGAACTTCTGTTTGATCACCAGCTTCATCGGCTCCTATGCCATTGGTTATATCGTAACCATATGAGAAATGACCACGACCATCTTCTTTTTTATATGCTTTATTAACATGAGCATGAACATCATCGTCGACTGCCAAGACAGCACTGACAATAAAAGTGAAAAATAAACACTGTTTTGTGGAAGGAGATACAAAAGAGATTTTTAATTATTATTTTATTATTTTTTCATTTATTAATTTAAATTATTTACTTACATATTTAAACATTTTATGCGTTTCGCGTTAACTATACTTTGTACTTTTGAAATTTTTAAATTCAAACTGATATTTTACAAAATTCAAGACCGTCATTTATATAGAACCGTTTATAATTTTAATTTTTTTCTTTTCAATTCAATCCAGTTTATTTTAATTGGATTATAATAAAGCAATATATTTCACAAATAATTTTTAAACCAGTTTATAGGAAGAATTAAAAAATAATAATAAAATTGATTCTGTAAAATTTTTTAGTAATCGAAATTATCAGCATACTTAGTTAAACGAGGTATAAGTATCCTGCAATTTAATTTTATTAGTTAAAGGGAACTGAATACCTATGAAAAATTGTATTGAAAAAATAGTACGAGAAACTTAAATACCATCAATAAAAAGCCTTCGATTCCATTCGGCACAACGGTCTGATCTTTAAACTTAATGCCTTTAATTTGCCAATATATTTGCAAAACATTTTAAAGAGTTTTTTGGATCAACGCTCATTTGTTGTATCTATCGATAACATACTATCAAGTGATCGGAACTAAGGATAGTTTATACCTTACCCACAAATATTTTGACAGGTTAATGATAGTACGTATTAAAGGTTAATGATAGTACGTATCCCTAACATAAATATTTATTCCAGGGGAATTCTGGTCCCACTAAGGGATGATGATAATTATCTAGAAGTTATTTTATATAAAATGTTATAATTTAAACGGCACTTGGAATATATTTGTGAGAAGGCAGTAAAGTGCGATCGTGTCCTTTATCCCTTACTCAACAGGAGATCTGTACTTAATATTAAGAATAAGATGCTTTTATACAAGATGTGTATTCGGCCTATTACGTGGCAAGTTTGATTTTTCAGACTTCTAAAACTTATAGAAGGATAATATATGTATAGTCTAAACCACAGATATTCTACTGATTTGCTGCACAGCAACTTTAACCACGCAAGGGAACTGACTCTCTCATTTAATAAAAAGTGCAGAACGTCTACATATGATGTAATAAGAAATTTGCTCTCTTTTTACTAAAAAAGAGTTAATTTAGTGGGTATTTTAAAAATTTCTTGTGTTATATAAAATTTCTACAAATTTAAATAAATATATTTATTAAATTTTTCACATTTTGTTTATTTTCATTTTATATTTAATAAAAGTAATTAGAATAGTAATAAATTTTAGGCGAACAATAAATTTTGGTCTAAAAAAACAAAAATCGAAAGAAACTCCGTCACAAAATTAACAACTTATAAAAACGTGGCTGCGAACGTAATGCACAATACATACAATCGGAAGAAACTGAAAGGAATCGAAAACCAGAATACTAAATTTGCCAAACGGAGAAAATTTCGATTCGAATCGAAACGTGAAATAGGAGCAAATGTAATATATTATTTTAGAAAAGGGATTTCTATACAGAAAATTAAGTAAATGAGTCTAAACTTCAAAAGTTGCCTTCAGGAGACATTACACTCCGCTATGCTAAATTGCGTGACTCTTTAAAAAATACTGGATTGGCCATATTTGCTCTTATGACTACTGGTGCGGTGAGTTCAAACCCAAGTAAAACGCTTTAATGCTGAGTAGCTCGGTCTGATCGTTTAAAAGTTGACCCTTCGGTCTTCAAACACTTTACACAACAGATAATAATCATTAACTTAAGATAGTGTTGGTTTTAAAATTTTTAATTTTTCTTTAAGGGCACATTGAGAGCGATTCAGTATCACGATATTTATTGAACGTGTAGCTCACGATGGATTGCAGTATAACCCAATATATTGACATCTGGAATACGATCTGGAGTATTGAAAGTGTAGCGATGCCGTAATAAATGCAATAGTCATATTTCGAAATTATTCCTCATATCGACAATAAAGTGTTAACGTCAATAGATCATTACGATATTCGACTTGTGCTTTTATAGAAACTTAATTTTCGTTTATTTTTCATATGCAATATTTTTTTGGCGCATTGAAAAGAAAATAATAATAACTCGTATTTAAAATTAATTATATTTTAGTGCATCCATTTAATACTAGAATTGCAATTCAATTCAATTTATTTATGAGACAGTTTGTTTAAAAATGTAATATAAAAAACACTTTTTATTTATTTAAAAATAATTTTTATTGATCACTCTTTATGTGTAATTTATGAAGCGTTTATTTTTTCTTCTAAAATTCGAAACGGGTTGATTAACTCCAAGTAAGAAAAAATACAATTTTTATGTAGATACAGCTTTCAGCGTTGCTGGCTTTATCTCTTTTATCACCGCAAATTTTTACATGCAAAAGTTGAAGGATTCCAAATCAAGAGAATATGATGATAGCTGAGACATATTTCCTTTATAAAATAGTGTATAAAAACAGCTCTAAGCTTGAAAAAAGTGGACAAAAGTAATGAAAAATGTGTTTGCTTGAGTAATACACACATACTCCTTAAGTCTACTCATAGTGAATTATATAGAAGGCTTACTTCTCTTCTTTCCAGAGCAACGCTTGTAAATTGTTGAAATTTTTTATTAAAATATTGGTTCTGTTCGTCAAACTTCAAAATTTTGTTCTCCGATGAAGCCTATTTTTGGTTGAATGGGTACGTAAATAAGCAGAATTGTCGCATTTGGAGTGAGGATAATCCACTAGCTTTTGTTGAAATACCATTACATCCACAGAAGATTAATGTTTGGTGTGCTTTACGGGAAGGCGGACTTATTGGTACATATGTTTTCGAAAACAGAATGTTCCTGTCAATGGTAAACGATATAGAGACATGATTATAAATTTTTTCGTACCTCAATTAGCTGACATTAATCTTGCTGACATGTGGTTCCAAAAGAACAGATCCACATGCCACATAGCGCCAACTACAACTGAAAACTTTTGATGAAAGAGTTTTTGTACTTAATGGTTCAAAATTAGCCACCAAGATCACGTGATCACGGATTATTTTCTTTGAAGTTATGTAAAGTCACTTGTCTACTTTGATAAACCAAAGAAAATTGATCACTTGGACATCAACATTCGAAGAGTTATTGGCGAAATATGAACACATATGCTGCAAGAAGTTTGTGAAAACTGGTGTTTTAGATTGCGCCTTGTACACGCCCACCGTTGTGGCCACATGGCCAAAATCATATTTAAACATTAATATCATAATTTTACGTTTTATTCATATTAAAAATATATTTTTTGTTTTATTATAATTAAACTTGTGTAACTGTAAAAAAAACACCCGATATTTCAAAAACAGATTCTTGTTGTTCGTTAGCCACTATCAGAAAATTAGTATCACCTCTCAAGTATTTCAACTTCGTTCTTTTTTGTCGCACTGTGTTATTTGAGTTAGCCCGTCAGTACTTTCTTGTGAAATATTATTTAAATGACCTTCAAACGGAAAAATCATTCCGTTTATTATAACACTATAATAATCTAAAGTACAAAAAATCGTATCGGCCTAACTAGAAAATATAAAATCAAAAAATAAATTGAATTTTTATTTCAAAATTAATACTAAATTTAATACAGAGAACCATGGAAATCAATGCATATAGTCAAAGTATCCCTAGCTAAATTGTCAAATACAGGCCGCTAAATTCTGGAGTAGGTACTTAATGCATAGCAGCCGCACTTCAAGCGCATTTCCGAACGGCAACTAGAAATTTTTAGTTGCCTATATGCCAATTGAATTCATAGATTTTTAGCTGTAATTAACGCAATTTTTGGCAACTGGCAACTGGTTACCATCCAAATCGACCCATATATTTCGTTTCTTAATGCGGATATGCAAAACAAAGTTATTATGATATTCGACTTTTCATGATTAAGGGTATCACAATGGGTCACATGGCTTCTGAGTGTACCTAGATAACGTAAACCATATGAAATGTTTTTTAATGTTAGAAAGAAAAGATTTTCTTTAAGCCGACGTGCAAAGTTTTTAGGCTTTTCACAAATGCACCGAAAAATAGGTATAAAAGTTAAGCTTCAACCATGCGAAAAAATTTAATATAATAAAACGGGCATCACGGTTTAAAATCGAAAAAGTGAAATACTACCGATAAAAACTTATGTTGAAAAAAACTCACACTTATTACGATTTTCGAGTCGAAGTAATAACATGGTGCGACAAAAAAAATACATGGCAAGGGATACTATTTTTCTGACAGGCCATATTGAGTAAAACAAGGACATGTTTTTGGAATTTTCGAAACACCTCCAAAATCTCGAGTTACGGATAAAAACCCGGTTTTTCGGACCATTATGCACTTATAAGCTAATAACTTAGTTGAATATAACGCGATTTTAAGTTTCTTTTTGGATTTGGAAAGAAGAGAAATAGACTTCTTGAACAGAGACATAACTGTTATAAGAAATATATAAAAAATGTACTCATAATTGTTATATTGTAGAATATTTAACTAATAGTTATTTTCAATGAAAGAGTTATAATAAGAGCTACATATATTCCAAAGTATTTTTTTTTCATTGCTCGTAATTTTTATTTTCGATTTTTTTGTTTTAACGCTGCCTGACTTTGAATAAATGTAGTTCTCAAGCTAACACATTGTTTGTTCTAGTCTAAGTATGTCATCGTTGCTCAGAGTATAAATTAGAGAGAGCAGAAGTTATTACAAATGAAATACATCCGAATGTATACTATTATGTCAATAGGAATCTGATTTGGATGAGTCTCATACCCAATACATTGTAAAGTTATATGTACATTAGAAGCAAAAAAGCTATCACACTAGCATCCGATTTGGATGGGTTTGTAATGCATTACATCGTTATTATAGTTTCGATTATGAATTTTGTTTGTGTTTGACTGCTATTTTTTCAATTGTTCTTTTTAATTTTTCCGAATTAAAATGGAAAGAAAAGTATTTTTAAAAGTGCAAATGGACTAACCATGTGTGTGATGTATGGAGCAGTCTATATGAAAGCGATTATGGCCTATAAACTAGTTTTTCATTATTGAATTTGCGATAAACAAAAAAAAATTGAAAAAATAAATATTTGACAATTCAAACCCTTCCAACTTTCACTTACAATGTCTGTAGCATTGGACACATCCAACCTTCATTTACAATGTCTATAGTATTGGACCCATCCAACCTTCATTTACAATGTCTGTATCGTCGGACCCATCCAGCTTCGCATACAATGTGTATTCCATAAACGGCCTAGGCTAACACTGTGTAAATGTAAATAGGAATTGTATACAGGCATTGGATGCGTCGTACTTACATTGTGTGTAGTCTCGAATCGAAGATGTATGTGGTAAAAATTTTGCTGGGTTAGTCTTCAGAAGATGATGAAAATATTACACCGCGAAAGTTATTAGCAGCTATAGTTGAAATAGATATCTTTAAACCTGTGAGACTGGACGTAGAAGCCGATTTGTTGTAATTTTGGGAATGAAAAAAATTACTTTTATACTTTTACGTAAAATTGTTTATGTTGCCCATGCAGTGCCAGCTACAATGGTTTCTATTTAAAGATCATTTTCTAGTTTTTATTTGCGACTTTAAAGGTAAAATATAATGTACATACTAATAAAATACAAGCAAAGCGACGAAAAACCTCTTTTGAGTTATGAGCAACGAAAAAAAAATATTCTTCGGAATAACACTTATTAGGCAACTTAGAAACATATAAATCGAAAATAAATATTATGAGCGACGAAAACAAATATTCTTGACAATACCTCTTATTAAACAATGTAAAAATGTTTCATTGATCTATAGACAACTTGACTAACAGTTATTATTAGGCTCTGCTTTTAAATGATATATACGTCGTTTAAGTAGCCTTGAAGGATATGGGTGTATTTCTCAAGCTAATTCCAAAAACATATCCTTGTTTTACTCGATAGCGCCTATCGGAAAAGTAGTATCATTTCCCAAGTATTTCAACTTCGTTCTTTTTTATCCCACCGTGCAATAAGATTAAAGAAAAAAGGAAAGTAATCAAAGATAGAAAATTTTACTTTTATCTTTAAACAAGAACAAAAATGTCAAAAAATAACATCGACTCGGGAACCGTAATAAGGGTGTTTGACTTTTGTTGTTTTTTTAGTAGTTAGCTCACTTGGACAGAAAAGTAAGTGTTAATTATCTAAAAATATGAAACTTTGGTTTTTTATGGAATATGTATGAAAATGTTTTATGAAAATGTAATAATCGATCGATTTTCGACAGGTAATTCAAAAGGTAAATTGACCTATGTTTTATTGAAGTATCAAATAATTTTCAAAAATATTGTAAACCTATAAAAACAAATAATCTTATATGTAAAAATGAATGTGTGTTTGTATGTTTGTAGGCAGAAGCGATTATCTTGAAATTTTTGCAATGTCCTTCAGGAAAAACTATTGGCTATCTTAAATGTTTGAATGTTGGCTATCTTAAATGTTTGAACTTGGACTGGAATGCAATAAAATAGGGAAAAAGTGAAAAATGTTCTAACAAAGATAAGAGTTAAAATTATAATTAAAATAGGAGTAGTGATTTTGAGCCCGAAATAATATAAAATGACAAATATTTTGAAATATGTTGCCATATTTTAAAGATAAAAACACGTAGGCAAAAGTAAAGTTGAATTAATTTGCCAAAGTCGATTTACCCATTAGGTAAAGAGAACTGTCATGTACGAACACGACCAGAAATCTGTTTGTAGTAATTACGGGCATAACTTCAAACACAGTAAAATTAAAAATTGCACAATTTTCTATAATGGCAAAACTTATTACAATTTCTGCCAATTAAAAAATAATAGTAATTAAATAATACATTTTGCATTATAAGTATGTAGTATATTACATATTCAATATTTTTAATAAATTTTTTTTAAATTTTGGTTTACATTTTATGTAAAAAAAATTGCACCTTATGGATTACGAAAAAATAAAAAGATTTTAAAAATAATAATAAATTCCCAAAAATTTTTCAATAAATAGATAAATAAAAATAACGTACAATATTTTAAAGTCCAACTCTATTCTAATTGTTATATGAAAACCTTAAATATATTTCCTTAATTTACATATTAGCTGGGTTTAGTATATCAATTTAATATCTGTTTAAAATCTATTTTAATTCTTGTTTTTTTTTTCTAATGAATATTTTACTTAATATTTATTATGCTGTGCCAGCAACTGCATATCGGTTAAATATTTTATTATATGAACTTTAGCTTCGGCCTTTTGCCTTACACCGAGTGTGTTAAGCATATCGGTGACAACTACACCAAACGACTGATCGTCGGGGTTGACATTCTGTGAAAGAGAATTTTGAAATATTTTTATGGTATTCAGCATATTATCATTGTGCTGTTGCTGTTGTTGTTGTAAGTGTTGCTGCTGCTGCTGCTGTTGTTGCTGCTGCTGCTGTTGCTCATCCTCGACACGTTCACGTTTAAGTGGCGGCTCATAGTAAAATGTTTTCTGATCCTTTGTGGTCACTGACGTTGTAGTGGCCAGTTGAGTATCGCCTGTAACTGTAATTTCAACTATATGAATATAAATCAAATACAAAAAAGCGGATAAAAAATTGAGTTTCCTTGTGTTGCTGCTGTAAAACTCACCATGTGGATGATGCAAAGTTTGACCTGTTGAAGTATTTGCACCATTAAAGGGAAATATATCCACAACAGCATGTTGCTGTGTTTGTTGTTGCTGTTGTTGATTCGGATCTACTTGAGCGACTTGGGTGGTAGTTGATGTTGTTAGAGTAGATGGCAATGGACCACATTTACCCAATAATGATTCACGATATTGCCTAGATAATATATATTCTCATATATTCTGTTCTTATGTCATATACAAGTATATATCGAATTTGTTTTTATTACCTTATAGATTCTACAAGAAAACTCATTTGCTTGAAATAACGCCAACGTGATTCGGTACTTAATTTCATTTCGCGAGCGAATTTGTCTCGTAAACTTTTCCAACGTTTGGTACATTTTTGTTCTGAAATAAAGTAATTGTTTAATTAGTATTTGTACTTAAAAATAGCTAAGACACGAAAACACTTTTAGGTAAACTTTGCGTCACTCAAGCTTTAACATTACAAAAATCTGTCAAATATTATTTGTGGTTCCAATATAAGTTCCAAATTCACATCTGTTATTTGCACCTCTAACTGAAATAATTAATAATTTTGTTGTACTATTTATGGCACTCATTGTACTTTTAACAGTCAATTAGATACTAAATACAGGGTTGTTAAAAAATAACAATGTTATCAATAATAGTGTTGCCAGATTAGCATTTTAAAAACGCTGAAAACAACATATATTACGTAGTGTTAAAATTACATTTATTGAGCTGTAATTCTTTTGCATTCATTTGTAGATCATGAGATAATGTAACCATGAAATGTTACACTAGCGAACGATTCTAAAATGTAAACATTTGCTAGCAAAATAGTGAAAAATTATCTGCATTATTTCTTTCACGGTATTGTAATATTATTCATAAATGGAACATAGGGCCACACAATATTGCAATCACCATAACAAAATAAACGGGTCACCGGCTTTCGAATATAAATGCTTCGACATTATGAAGTAAACATGTTGCATCGTATGGGACTCACAAAATTCAGTCAATGCTTAAAAAAAGCATCAAGCATGTAATATTTGATTTCAGAAATATGAGCCACAAGTTACACTGCAGATTATACAATTCTATTGCTGCATGAGAAAAATATGTACTAGTGAATTATACGGATACAAGGCCAAATACAGACCGGTCATGACGGAATATAGTACGTAAATAACTTTTTGATGAAGGATAAATGAACTCGTGCGAAAAAAGGTTATTGGTTCCAAACTTTACAAAATTACGGACCTTCTACTTTCTGAAAAATACAATGGCTCACACAAGAATGATTCATCTGGTGACTTGTACCACAGTGGCTAACACGTAAATGATTCATCTAGCAGAGTCTACCACCGGTGATTCACGTCAGCTATAGTTTTAACATAGTTTTGTTAAAAACGTATATATAGGTGGCTGAAGTTTACGACGCAACAATTTTTGACAAAAAATGGCTAAAGAAACTAGGTAATGGAATTGTTAAATTATTATTTACCAACAAAAACTCTATATTAGCAACACTGCCGTTATTACATATTTTTTCTTATTTTTTGTTTTTGCAAGCAATAACATAAAAGCAAACAAGCAAAATATAAAACATTAATAAATGCCTCTGCAGCACATAAATGAATAAAAAAAAGTAACGCATATGATTGACGTAAACGCCAAAAAAGGCAGCGAAAAAGAGACACACGAAATAGTCGCTACAGAAATTGAAGTGAGGAGTAAAAACAGTAAAAACCAACAACAAAATGATATAAACAAACGAACGTAAATGATAGAATGTTATCGCGAGTTGCGACTGTCAGCGTATCTGGCGTCGCTACCAACGTCGCAACTAATGTACGACTCCAACCCAAAAATAAACGAACGATAGAACAATCGAAAAAAAAATTACGCAGAGTAAAATTGTTGTTGCAATGTCTTTAAAGGAGTAAGTTTGTTAAATATAAGCATACAGTATAGTTTTGAATAAGTGCTAATTTTTATTTATTTCTATATTTAATTCTTTAAAAGGTCTGCTTTATTCATATTAATAGGGGACGAGAGCAAGAAAGTTTTTTGTGGCTATGTTTTCTATTTTCAGGAATACTGAGGAAAATGAGTATATTGAATTGAATAAATTGAATTGAATAAAAATTAAAAATAAAGCAATAGGAATCGTTAGAAATTGTTAATGTTATATTTTACTTTAATGCCACATTTATTTAATTATATAAGAGTGCACGTAAGTGCATGGTAATTTTTATGTAGTGATTTACCAATTAAACGCTTATTTGCAGTACTTACCAGGCATACCAAGTTGTTCGGAAATTTGTTTCCACACTTGGGCTTTACGCACAAAATGTTTGTAATTGTAATGAGAACGATCATAAATAACAGGATTAACTTTAACCGCCTCAATTAAATTCAAGTCGAATTGTTGCTCTGAATTTGCATCTAATTTCTCAACCATGGCTATGACAGTGGGTGGTTATTGCAGTTACTTGTGTATTCTTCTATAAAAACAAAATCGCTATATCCAAACAAAACACACACAACTATTACTTTTCTCTGCTGACTTTAGCGCCTTTTTCTTATCGTAATCCCTCGTCTCTTCGCTATTACTATATATTTCACAGCGATGTCATTAACTGCGACTGTGGGTGATTTAAATGTTTTGTTTTATATTTCATTTAATGTAGTAGGAAATTTCTTTTTTTATAATTTATAGTTCATTCTAAACTAAGTGTTATCATTTGGTTACATACTTTTCAATGTGTTATAATGCAAAAATGTCCACACAACACACTCATAGGCACTCATATAACATGAAATCAACAATAAAAAACAGGAATTTTTTTTTTCTTTTACTCAAATTGCTTTTCTTTTTCTGTAACCCAAAACATACACACACTTTTCCACAGTAACAACAATAATAAAATCAAAAAAATTGTAAATTTTACACTACCGCGCGGTTTTTAATAGAAACAACGTTAACGACGACGTGTACGCAAAGCAACTGAATTGTAGAAACATCGTTGTTGTGTTAAATGGAAAAAAGCAAATGTTCGCTTCGGCTACAGCGGACACGAAAGACGACAGTGTTGACGTCGTTCGGTTGGCAAAGCAACAAAAATTTTTTTTTCTTGTTTTCTTTGCATATGAAAGTATATACAAACACATACCCTAATGTTCTAATACGCTATACACATATAAACGAGCAAATGTAATTAAGCACTGTGTTGTACATGATATGGCACATTAAGCAGCATTGCTTTGTATGATTTTGTATTGTGATGCTTGCAATTTTTTTTTCCTCCGTCACTCTAGGTAGCATATTGGCTTTCCACAAGGCATCTGTTGCTTTGTTTCAGTTTCTTTAATCAATTTGATATTTTAAGCCAAAAGTAGATGATTAATTCCTGTAGCTTCCTCCATATGATTTTTATTTTTTTTGTGTAGTGGTGATGCTCCTTGCTAATTAGTTAAGCATTGTAATTTTTTCCCAGTCAGGGAGGGAGGCTTTATTCTTTTTATTTTAGATGGAGTTGTCCAGAGGGAAGTTGAAACTTTTTTTATTATTAAGCGTTCGAACCCACAACTAAATTTTTTCTTCGTCATGTCCTCCGCTGGAGCTCGAACTTGGGTCGTTTGTGTTGTTTGAGTGCGCTCTAACTACTACACCACGCCACCCCATAATATCTTGTGACAAATATTAACAGTTATCTAATTTAAAATGGAATGAATATCGTCCTTAGTTGATTTAAAAACAATTAAAGTTCTATTGATGGATTGATGGTTTATACAAATATACCTCTCTGGCTTTAAAAGATACCCCCTTGTCCTTTATTTTTTTTTATACTGAAGTAATGTTTTTTTAATTTTTCAATACAATCAAAAATAAGTTTGACATTAATAATAATTATGCACTATATATACATATTATACATAAATTATTAGTATAGGTATTATCAAATGTACTAGAGTTCACATCTGTTGGGCTAAGTATTATTTCATTATATTTGAATCTTTTTTTGTTTTATTATAGTAATAACATTGTATATATTCATAATTGAAAAAATAACTAATAATAAACAAACAATGAAAGTTCTGTCAAAAGAAAAATATTTCCAAGATGACTATTTTACTTGTTAGTTAACGTCATCTTATAAGATCGCAATTATACTACTGTAGAGGATGATGACACTTTGTAAAAAATCAAAGTAAAAACTAACTGTATATGATATCCAGTCTTCTGGTCTATGTTGGGTATCGGACCTTTTTTTCTTATGATAAGAAAAAGAGTCTACGGATTCTCTACTCCTGAAATTATTTGAATGAATTATTATTTTTACAAAGAAGAGAGTAATTATTAATGGTTTGTTAAATAAAATTTGTTTATTAAATTTAATTATTAAAATTTTATTATAAATTTTTATTAAATAAAGTTAAGTAATGCTTGTTTTCCAATAAGAAATATGTTCATATGGTACTTCTAGTGTTAAACGAAAAACAGCTCTGGTTTAATAGAAACAAACACTGACAACTTGTTGACGTTTTCATATGATTTTTGTTGTCATCACAGCACTATTTCGCAAGAACACAACAATAAAACAGTGCAGATTTTGCAGCGAAAACAAGTACAACAAAACGTGCATCGGACATCGATGGTTTTTATGTTTCGTTGTCCACACTAAAATAATAATAAACAAAAGAAAGTAAGTAAAATTGTCCTAATCGGAAAAATTAAATATTTATTTGAAAGAGAATAATATTTGTGAAAAAAAGTGATAAAAGTTCTGTTGCTCATATGAAAATATGCCAACAAGGCAGCAATAATTAGAACAGACCGAAACAAAAGAATGAACTGTTCGATTTAGTGGAAATTAATATCAAGTTGTGTTGTGCTAATAATTACTTTCATCGTTTTTGTTGTTGTGGGTGATAGGAAATGTGTAACAAAAATATTGCAATTTAAGATGCGGAAAATGAATCATTTACATAAAAGTTAATACGCAAATTGAAGAGTTTACATGTTTTCTTTTATGATAAAGTTTCTCCTCCCCTCATATTTCTACCGATAATAACTGCGATAATGATATTCTATTGTGGCAGCAGTTTAGTTGTGTTGCCATGTGTATGTGTGTTTATGCACTTTTTAGATGCTTGAAGAGAAAAGTGTTGTATCGGAGGTACAAGTTGATGCCAGAGTGTGCGTCAGTAATAAAAGTCATGAACAAAGATCATTTTGCACCCTACTCCTACAAGTAATGCTGGCGATTTTAGTTAGTAATGGGTATGATACTTTAAGTGTAAGATAGCCTGCTGCGTACAGTTCTCAGACCTTTGCACAAGTGAAATTGTAGCACCTGTTTGGGCCTTAACAAAAGAGTAAATGTGGCTTGCTCTATTAATATATATATTAATATATATATATTACAGCAATGGCGAAAACAGTATTGGGCAAATCATTTGCAACTAGAACAGTCATTTTCCAATATTCTTCAAAAAAGCATGGTTTTGTAATATTCAAATTTTATTTTTATATATTACATAGAATGACCTTCATAAGATTTATTATTTAATATTTCGGATTTTCTGTAACTTGAACTTAACATAGACAAAACTTTAGCAAGACAAAACAATTGCAACCAAACTAAATCATATGTTTAATCCGTCTTATTTTAGTATTTCGTAGCAACACCTTTATTATGAATAATGGTCTTGCATTGTCTTGGCATAGACTCGATTAAATGATTGATTGCAACCTGTGGTATGCCACACCCTGTAACCTGTGGTATGCATTTTTATCGTTATAGCGATTTACCCTCTGCTTCGCAATTGATCAGAGGTTTTCAATCGGCTTAAGATTCAGTGAGTGAGGTAGCCAATGCATTACATTTACATTTAATTTTACTAACTTCGGGGTGTGCTTGGCACAGTTTTCCTGCTGAAATGTTTAACGTATCGGCATTTCTCACTGAGCATATGGAAACTTAACATTCACACGATGAAGTGGGGCGAAACCTTTGGCAGAATAATCTTATTGAACTCGTTTTGCTTTGGGTATCATTACGCGGGTTATGCCATTCCTTACGATAATGTTAAATGTGGATTCATCGGTAAAGTGCACGTTTCTCCACTTGCTTACCGTCCACCCAGCATGTTTTGTTCAGCAAATTGCTGCTATTTCATCTTGTTATGTCTTGATATAAGGAGCTTTTTAGCTGTCAAATATGCTTGCAACTCATCGCCGACGAGACGTCTACAAATTGTGCTCGTGCAAACAGGTATCTTTAATACTTTTGCCAACATCGTACTTGATATAAAAAGAAACTATTGTCTCTCACTATTAGGGACTCTGTTCTTGGGTCAACCTTTCGTAACCGACCACCTTTGTTTATTATCACCATGGATATAGTTTTTTGAAAACATTATAAAAAATCCGTCATTTGTGAGCTTTATTTAATAGAAAGTTCTTTTCGATAAAATGCTTGACTGATATTGTCATAATTGCGTAATTCTTTGCCGAATTTATCCGGTTCAATATTAAACTTTCGGTAAACTCTTCAAACTGCTATTCTTTTTTAAATGTTTCCACTAAAAAAACTATGAAGTCACTAAAACAAACCAAAACATAACGGGTTTTCGCTACTTATAAGAACATGAAATAGCTACAAATGTTTTGACGCGTCAATAAATATCAATTAGTACACCACAAAAAATTTATTTACTGATAACTGGACAGCAAAATAATTTTAAACTTGATGCTGTGATAACAAATACAAAGATCAAACTAATACATTATCAAAAATTAGGAACATACTCATTTTACTGAAAACTATATTTTAGATATGGGCTGTAAATGTTTTGTCTGACACTGTATATAAATGACACAAAGGGTTAAGTATTATCCTGCAAAGAAAGAAAGCGAATCCTGCATTATAAGTTTTTTACTAGAAAGCAATAAGTTTTTCTCCGACCATAAGATGTCATTATAAGACTGTGGTCGGGGTGATAAATTAATGTTGTCTAAGAAGGATTTCTATGAAAAATAAAAGGTCTCCCATATAATAACTTCTATAAAAGTTACCGTGATACGTAGCTAGAAGATGTAAATGCTTATTTCTTCTGTTACTGTACGCCCAATCCGTAATTATTTAAACGGAGTGGCAAAACTAACTTCAGTTTATTATAAACTGAGATTAATGCTCCCAGTTATAGAAGTATCGCACTGTGGAATTCACACACCCGAATTCTTCTTTGACTAAGATAAAGACCATTAATATATTCTCTGATAGCTAAGCTGCCTTAAGGCACTTGGCTCTAAATTGGTCAAAAGCACGATACATTGCAAAAACTTTCGCTTGGAAATAAAATCCAGTTGTTTTGGGTACCTGGACACCTTTTATCGGTCCGGGACCTTGCTGTGCAGCACCGCGTACTACCATACTCAATCTAATCCAAAGTTGGGAAATTGCCAGGTGCTTGGAACAAAGGAATGCTCAAAGAGGACTTCACCACTCTAAGGCGGCGGTCAGTCCGCAATTTGTGCTTTGATCTAAGGTTCTCGAGTATGCAGGCCGGAATTGAAATTCCTAACGGAGTTTCTTACGAGACACTGTAGACTAAGAACTCATCTGAAGACGATGGTAGTCACAGATGACGACGTTTGTCGACAGTGCTATCATGCGTCAGAGACAGCGGAATTCATATTGTTTGAACGTGCATTTCTTGATAGGTTTAGGTGGAAATCTTTGGGTGGACATAGGCATTCACTATTATGGTTTCAGATCTGCTGGTGTTCATTAGAAATGCAGTAGATCTGCTGAAGAAACTATAGACCGGAAGGAGCTCAATAGAACCCATGGGTCGCAGTATTCTGCAATAGGGCCTGGTTGGTATGATGATAATAATAATAAGATACAAAAGATAAAAACTTTGATTCGAAAAGCTTGTGAAAACTGCCTATCTAAAGACCTGAACTTATTTTAACTAAAATTTTCCGTTTTAAATGAGTTTATCGTGATATAATATATTAAGTTTGTTACTTGAAAATTTGCTTCTAATCGCGTTAAACGTATTCGTTAATTAACTGCATATCAGAATCTCAGTACTGATAACACAATAAGGGTGATATTTTTAAATAAACAATTTATCTATTTTATTATGTCGTCTAAGTAGTTATCAAAATGGTATTCTTCTTGGCGTCAGACAAAACTTCATACAGTAAAATCTGTTCTAACTTTAATATAAAAAACTATTTTTATAAAAATTTTCTTTTTTACAGTTATTCATATACTAAAAACCAATTTTAAGTTCACTGAAGGCAACTGTAATACAACGACCTAATTATATTGGCCAGTTTTGGAGACTGGCGTTTTCGCTGCCGTTGTCGTCGTTTTTAAGGAAGCACATGGTCCCACATCGTGTGCGCAGAATGAGTCATAGCTATAATGACATCCCAATAGGGGTGTTGACTGTGCAAAGTTTGGCTAGGCGATGTTGTCCGCAAATAAGATGCAATAAAGAAACCCTGTAAGTTGAAGATTACTTTATACAAGCTTTATAAACTAATAAAATTTATAATAAAATTTGTTTTCTAGTTTTAAGGTTTCAATATTTGGTCTCACGTATTTAGCCTACACTTGCTACCACATGTCGCGCAAACCAATATCTGTAGTGAAATCAGTTTTGCATTATAATTGCTCTGCAGATACAACGCACAATTCATCCTCAAATGATTGCGGTTATGCACCATTTGGTAAATATGAAAGTAATAATTGGAAATATAGTTTTCCATTAATCAAAATTTTGTTTTTTTTTTTAGACGATTCAAATGCTCCTGCCAAATTTGCCGTTTTGGATTCTGCATTCTTATTTTCCTATGCCGCTGCTATGTTTGTTTCTGGTTTTGTAGCTGAACGTGTTTCATTAAGATATTTTCTGGCGTTTGGTATGATTTTTTCGGGAGTATTTTCCTATCTTTTTGGAATAGCTAAAACCTGGAGTATACATAGTATGGCATATTTCGTAATAGTTCAAATTTGTGCTGGTGTTGCGCAAACAACAGGTTGGCCTGGTGTTGTGACATTAGTTGGTCGGTGGTTTGGCAAGTCAAAGCGTGGCTTAGTTTTTGGTATTTGGAATAGTCATACATCGATTGGCAATATTCTGGGTACTCTAATAGCAGCTCAGTATGTAGAATCCGATTGGGCTTTGTCATTCATAGTGCCTGGCATAATAATTGCCAGCAGTGGTTTTCTATTGTTTCTGTTTTTGGTTGATAGTCCAGAAATGGTAGGCTGTTATCCGCAACATGCTGGCAATATTGAAAGACTAACAGCCAATGATTCGGATGAAGAGGATAATGGTGTTGTAGTTAATGCTGCCAATGGATATGATGCGGTAAGTTTTATTTTATACGACTTTTGATAAAAAATTTTTAAAGTTTGTGTTTTTTTTTGATAACAGGAAGTTAATTACCGTCCTTCTGAACGTACTCCCATCTTAGAACGTTCTCAAGGCCACAATAGTCATGATCACGAGCAACCTATTAGCCTCATAGATGCTCTATATATTCCAGGTGTTGTTGAATTTTCTCTATGTTTATTCTTTTCCAAATTAGTCAGTTATACATTCCTTTACTGGCTGCCCTTGTACATACAATCATCAAGTTCTTTGGGACCAAGTTTATCGGCAGATGTTTCTGTTCTTTTTGATGTTGGTGGTATTTTTGGAGCTATTGTAGCTGGCATGGTTTCTGATTTATCGGGCATGTCGGCAACTACTTGCGCTGTTATGCTGTTTCTAGCTGCGCCAGTGGTAAGTACATAATTTGAATAATTTAGAATGATAAACATTTTTTTGTTTAATAAATTTAAAATGGTAAATGCCTTAATTATAGAATATTATTTAGATTAATTGAATGATGATAACAGGGGATCGATATTTTATTCTGATTCATTTAAATAATAGATATATTTAAATAATAATAAATAATAATAATAAAAATTGCAAAATGAGTTTGACTGTAAATATAAAACAATATTGACAATAAGATCTATGTTTCTAAACAGTTCAATGAACATTTAATCTTAATTTTATACTTAAAAATTTTATTTATTCCATTTATTATTCCTCTCGGGAACAAAGGGATTGCCCTAGAAAATTTCAACCTAATCCATCATTACAAACCATCTTCATGTCCTGGAATGTTCCATATATTTTCACTTATCCGTTGCGCCACGTTGTGTAAATAAAAAATCCGTCAATAATTTTTTCATACAGAATTGAAAATCGATTCTGATATGAATTGCTGTCATAAATTCGTCTTGGTTTTGCCTTGTTTCGAACATAAATAAAACCAAACTTTAAAGCAGCTGTTAAGGTTTTGTTTACATTTTATTGGTTTTGTGGAGTATAAATTAAATTAAATTTTTTAACAATGGTTGAGGGGGCTGTAGTGAAAATTTTTTTTAATGGATGTTGTGGAAAATAATGTGAGAAAATCAAAAGAAAAGTTTTGAGAAATTACATCCAAATTTATTTAAGTGTATTGTTGGTACTTAAGTGTATTACTTTCACTTTAATCATAATGAAGCCTCTCAAGGAAAAATCAAAATAAATAATGCAAATCCGACTGCTGCTAGCTGATCGAATTATTCCTGACAAAAAAAAAAAAAAAAAAAAAAAAAAAAAAAAAAAAAAAAAAACAGATTCTATGACACCATTTTCTGCTAACAATCCTGATTCGAACTTGAAATCGATAATATTGGATTCTGTGACATCAAAATCACTTTTTTTGGTCGATATCAAGTCTGATTCGTACAACAATCTGATTCTGTTACACCCCTAATAACCATTTTTTTAAGGACTTAAAATATTATTCATTGACAAAACAATTAAACGGTTTTTCATTATTTTAATTTAATTATTCAATATTTTAAAATTTTTTGTTCAATTTAGATTAGTTTTCTTATTTTTACAATTTAAACCTATCGGCTTAAAAAAATATGCTGTCACTCAATTCCTGTTTTATTACTATCAAAAAGAAACTCTTATATGCGCTTATTTACGTTTCAGCTCTTAATGTATCAGCAATTTGGTAACACATCAGTGTTTTTAATTATATTTTTACTGGTTTTGGCTGGTTTCTTGGTAAATGGTCCCTATGCTTTGATAACAACATCTGTTAGTGCTGAATTAGGTCAACACAGTTCATTGGAGGGTAATTCTAAAGCTTTAGCCACCGTTACTGCCATTATAGATGGTACAGGATCTATAGGTAAAATATGAAATATATCTAAATATTCTTTATATCAGTATCAAAGTTTTATTTGCGAATAATTCCAGGTGCGGCTGTTGGACCCCTAATGGCTGGTATGGTTTCCAGTCAAGGTTGGCAAAATGTTTTTTATATTTTAATTCTAGCAGATATTGTAGCCATGCTAATGTTAGTTAGATTAGTTAAAAAAGAATTGTTACACTTAAGAAGGTCCACACGGATACGTATAGAATAATGACTTTATAATGGATTATATTTTTCTTTTTAGTTATTCTTTTACTTTATTATTATATAACACACACACACAAAATAATTTATATATTGCCTTCTCTCATATCATTAAATATTAATTAATTAATTAGAATTATTGTTTCCTTTAAAGTCTACTGTATTATTTTATGTGCATTGATCTACAAATGTTTTTAGAGCTGAAGAAGGTCCACACGGATACGTATAGAATAATGACTTTATAATGGATTATATTTTTCTTTTTAGTTATTCTTTTACTTTATTATTATATAACACACACATAAAATAATTTATATATTGCCTTCTCTCATATCATTAAATATTAATTAATTAATTAGAATTATTGTTTCCTTTAAAGTCTACTGTATTATTTTATGTGCATTGATCTACAAATGTTTTTAGAGCTGAGGCTGTTTATAATTATTAAAGCCAATTATTATTATTATTTTTTTTTTGTAACTAATACGTTTCGTAAAAACTATTCTTTTTCGAGTCTAAACATAATTTTACTATAAAATGATCTATTATGTATGTATATAGTATGTATTTATAGTTATTTGATAATAAAAACACATATTTTTATAAAAGAAACAGTTTTTTTGTTAAAAGCTGATTTAAGACAATTCCTAATAGATTGTTCTCTAAAGCCTCGTAAAAGTAAATTTTTTTTTTCATTTTATATAGTCTTTTTTTATGAAATAATGCTTTTTAATTGCAACTCATCAAAAAATTAATTGTTACATTGGAACAATTCAGGCCAATTACAGGTAACAGAAGCAACATCAAAATGTAAACCAGAGTTACATTGGAAATCATAACGTTGTCCACCAATACATTGATAATAACGAGAACAATCAGATTCATTAACAAAGCAGCCATCAGCAGAGCAATCTTTTGGTAAAGGTTTTTCAGGTTTAGTAGGTGGTCAGGTTGGTGGTTCAGCGGGAGATGGCTCTTCCTTCTTCTACGCTATAGTTATCACCTTGAGAGAGTTACCCAATTTGTTATTAACAGCCGGTAAGAGAAGATATTTGGGGCCACATTCACCGCGGAAGTCAGCGGTTTCAATGGACCAGATCATAACACCGCCTAGTTTTTTAGCAATTGCAAAATCTACTTTCATTTCGAGACTTTGAACGTTATCGTAACCTATCCATTAATTTGTATAAATGGAACACCATATTCGTTAGCCCACACATAATCCCAGCTATCGATCATGGAGCAAATTTCGTTGTAGCACATAAAACCACCTTCGCGAGTATAGGGGCCAGGAGATCCAGGACCAGGACTGGGAGAACCTACAGTAATCTACTGAGAATTGGTAAATGAACGACCATAGAATGCCAAACCCAACACCAATTTGGAAGCAGGGGCACCTAAATTAACAAACGAAAAACAAAAATCATTTACTTTTCTATGAGAAAAAGTTCTGTAAAAAGCTTACCTTGTTGCAGCCAATATGTTATGGCAGACTGAACATTATTTTCGCCTTGACCCCTAAGAGGAGCATTAAAACCCAAAACACCATCCCAGGATGTGGCAAAATCGTAAGTCACGACGTTAATAAAATTAACATATTTATCAATATTGGGTATATCATAGGAAGTTCTAGTAGTTTCAGCAGAAGCACCTACTGCAATACCCAATTCCAAGTTGTGGGGTGCGAAACTAAAAAAATCCATGTTATTAAATTTTTTACGCTTCTTTTAATTCCTTGCGTAGCGTTACAAAATTGGCTTTATCTTAGGGACTACCGCCGCGTTGGGCTGGATATTCCCAATCTAAATCTAACCCATCAAAATCATGGCCTTGAATGAACTTCAAAGCTGATTGTATGAAAGTTTGTCTTTTATTAGCATCGCTTGCCATGCTGGAGTACTTTGTGGAACCCTCATTCCAGCCACCAACAACAGCTAAAACTTTCAAACTTGGATTGTTACGCTTTAAATCAATTGTACGGCCAATAAAACCTTAAAAGAAAGCAAATATTAAAAAAAGTATGTTGCTTACCTAAATCGAAATCCAGTCATTGATCTAAAACAGTAAATTCACCGTTTGGTGTTATGCCAAAGAAAGAATAGCTTAAATGGATGCATTTGTTGGCATCAATGTCAGGGGGTTCAAATTTTCCATTTCCAGGACGATAGTTAGCCCAAGTGCCATAATAGCAATTAACGATTTTGCCTAGAATATAAAAGAATCAAAAATGAAAATTAGAGCACTTCTTTCTTTTTCAAGACTTATATTGTTCTTACCATTGGCAATACCGTAGGTACTCGCTAATCCAACCAAAGCAAATAATTATAATTTTAAATTATTCATTGTTGTTGTCGGTTATCTAAATCACTTATGAGCTTTTTAATTCACTAACCCTTAAATGGAAAGTGTTAACATTTTGCTTGATTTCACTGCTTTTTATATCCCATTGAAAGCATTTAATTTTTTTGCAAATTAACTTATCTAAACATATCGTACGTACATATGTATATATTATCAATGTATTTTCTTGTTTGTTTAATTTCGTTATTTTTTTCTTTGCAAAAAAGAGAAATAATAAAAAATTAAAACATACTTATTATTTAACAATAACTTCTTTAATAAGAATTTCCCATATATGACATCTGTTAAACTATGTATTTAGTGAGACAAAACAAAAGGATGTTAATATTTGTCTTAAACTAAGTTATATACTATTATACATGTGTATGTATGTATAAATAAACATTTTTTTGCATTAATAATATGCATGTATGTTTTCATATTAAAATTTCTTATATACAAATAATATACAATCAGGCCAGTTCTGTAAATCACATGATTTAAAATCATTTGCCGTTTTAAAACCACAAAGTTGAATTGTTCCTATTCAGTAAATCTCGCGTTTTTATTCTCAAAATAAATTATTTGTAAAAATAAGTACTGATTTTAAATCGATTGTGTTATTTCAAGTCACTTTCGCAAAAATGATTTTTAGTACAAGTCAAATTAAATATTGTACATACAGGCATGTTCTAAAATCACTGTGGTTTCAAACCATGAATGATTTAAAACTCACGCAGGTACATAGTAGTTTGGTATTTGTTTGATATGATTAAAACTTCTGGACCGGATGTGGTCCGATAGTTTATAAATACTTGCGAGTGATGTTTTGATCATTGCTACTCATGCAGCGTATTGTAGTGGTACTAAAAAAATAGCTTGAAAAATTTCGCACAAATAAACGATGTGTACGAATTGATTCTCAAATGCGCTATGTGTAATTCACTGGACATTCAACCACACTCTACGGTAAAAACCAGTACTAAGTAATAAGGTCTTTCCTAGCACAAATTGACATTTTGGTGATGAGCCAAATCTGAGACCATAGCTTATATTGAGGAGGTTGTTGCTGTTATTGTAGCAGCTTAACCTGGAAATAAAAGAATGTCTATTTATAGTCATTCCTTTTCCCCTCTTCTTCTTCTTCTTCTATCCTAAGGTCCAGGAGTTGTGCTACTTCCCTCGGATTTGTCTAGAGTGATCTGGGAACCAGAGTTGTTGGGTTTGCACTACAGTCAAACAAATGCTGGACATCATCAGGACCTGTTTTACAGGCCGGACAGATATTGGGAATATTTTCATTGTTGCCTGCCCAATATGAGTATAGCCTTGTGCAGTGACCTCATCTTAGTTGCACTAGGATAACTCTGCTTGCTCTGGGAAGATGTTTTTCGTTTTCCGCTACGGGGGTGGACGGCTTCCTAGGGCGACATTCTCGTGAGAGTTTCTTAACAACCTCAACCGTATCACGATGAATGTCCTTCAGAGATGTCTTATGTGCGTCCAGATCTAATGGATCCCTGAGATATTGTTGGATCTCGTTTTGATATTGACCAAGATCTGCCCTCACATTCCCGGGGGGGAGCACTAATGTTTGTGATCCGAGGATTCGGATGCTCCCTCCGATGGCAGGCCAAAAAGAACTGCTTCGTGAGCAGGATGTTGTGTTCATTGATTGGAAGAATCTTCGATTCTTCGTGAACATGTTGTTCTGATGTCTTCTAGCACTGCATTCGACATCTCTGTACATTTCTTCACTGTGTTGGGCTTACTGTTGGTGACTGCGCGAGCGCTGCATGGCTTACCACCCCAAGTACTGCCGGAAAGTGACTTGAGGACCTCGTTTCTACTCCCCATATTATTGCTTATTGCAGTGACATGTGCCGTGGATCGGAGCAGGCTAACAAAAGTTACCCCTAGGATTTTGGGGCAGTTTGTTGTTCGCATTATCGATCCGTTAGTAAATATATTGAATTCCAGCCTTACTTCCTTTGTGCATGTAGTGAAAAGCGTGGTCGAGGATTTTTTGTTTCGAAAGTTCACGAACGACTGTCTTCCAGCAAATAGTTCACAAACCATTTCTTTATGTTGCCAGGGAGGTACGACGTAAATATGTACTCGAAAAGAATAGCATGATTTACTGTGTCAAAAGACTTGGATAGGCCAAGGGCTACCATCATTGTTCTCTCACACGACTTCACTTGGTTCAGGCCCTGATATATTTGCGTAGTTATGGCGGTAAGTACTATGTTGCTTGCGGTGGTGCGTCAGGCTTGAGGAGGTAGATGCTTTTGATGTTCTGGGAATTCAGTACGTTGGAATAATAATATTTTTTTAAAAGTCGAAAGTAGAACTAGAAATACTTCACCCCTTCGGACTTTCTTAATATTTACAAGAACTATGTATATCCAAAAATGAAATAGAACTCTCATGTCTAAACTGTTTAAGTTTTTAAGTTATTCAGGGTCTGCAGATCTTCTTTTTCCAATTTTAAGGCGTTTTTTTCTGACTTCATGTAATTGTAATGTCTTGTTGTGCGTCAGTTTGTTTTTGCAGATTTGTAATCCCTTTTTATTAATGGATTTATTATTAGCTTGGGAACTATCTATTGTTGTAACGATGGGTATTTCATTGTTGGTTGCTTCAACGGAAGCAGACGCTTTCTTTAGCTTTTCATTACTTTTAAATTAGGCACCTCTTTTTTTATAATAGTCTGCTTCTCAATTTCTTCACCAAATCCTACATCTAGAAAATTTATTTGGTTTTTAAATTGCAATATTAATTGCAATTGATAATTGCTTCATCTTCAGCTTCTTTTTATTTTATATTTTAAGACCATCAATACTTTAAACTTTATTTGTATACCCATACTTATTATTAAGAGCGGTCGTGCCCTTTATATTTTGCTCAACAGGAGATCTAAACTTAATTGTAAGAATAAAATTATTTTATACAAGATGTGTATATATGACCCCATATGAAAGTTTCAAATTGGATATTTAGGTTAGGTTAGGTCAGGTCAGGCCGAAAAAGGAAAATGACTTATATCTAAGCCGCAATGGTCCTGTTGTGTGCTTCTGACATCTTTAAATTTGATTTGCACTACCCCTCGTTTCAATACACATATATACATATGTATAACAGGTCATTTAAGATCATCAAGTCCGTAGGATAGGTTAGAAAAAAAAACAAAATTTTGACACAACTCGATTTTATTATTCAACATAGTTGCCTTTGAGGATCCAACGAGAATTTTCCAACTTTTCAATACCACTTATATAGTACGATATCTTTTTCTCGACAAAATAGGTGTTAGTTTCAGGGATTACTTTATCATTAGACTTAAAATTTCTTTCCAACAAGCAATTTCTTGAGATCTGAAAACAGGAAAAAAAGTTGTGGGCCAAATTTAGCTAATACGGTGTATGTGGGAGCAATTAGAAGCGCAATTCATATAGTTTTGCCATTGTTTTGAGTCATCAACACATTAATGTTTTTGGCCAACAGTGAGCAAATGCGGCACTCACTTTGTACAGAGCTTTCGCATACTAAAATGTTCGTGTAAAATAGTAAAAACCCTACCATCTAATACCTTCAATTTACAATCGTTCATAACCAATTAATTTTTTTGATGTTTTCTCTATCATTTGTGCTGGTACGTCCACGTTTAAATTTAAAAATCCTCTTCTGTACTATTTGTCTCAGCAGAGTTCGTATAATGTTTATCAAGCCATTGTTTGGTTTCCACTGTATTTTTTTATCAAAACTCGAAATTCACTTTTTTCATTTTTTTTTTTTCAATAACAAAAGTTGATTCACATAAAATGCAATAACTCACGAATCAATAGTCAGATTGCTGTCAAATTTATACACGTATCGTTTGAAAGATAATGCTAAATAAAAATCATATGGAAAAAAATCAAGTACGTCATCTATGTGTCATCCTACAGACGTATTGTGTGACCTATTATATAATTCTCGCGACATCACAAAAGGAACAATATGGATTCTGTTCGATTCTATTTCTAGAATAATTGAAAGGGACATACATAAAGTTCAACATCGGATCCGGATGCCAGATGCATTAGTTAAAGAAGTTTTCATAGCGTGATACCGTTGTTGAAAATTGTCAGATTGCCTGGCCTGTAATTGGATGTCTTGGCTGGAAGGTGGGTGTTTTAACTATGGTCTTGCCAGATGGCGTTGATTTCGCTTGATTTACAACAAGTTTTATAGCTTGTCAAGAATCAAGAAAAATATGGTTTGTCAAGATTTTTTTAAAAACATTTTACAAAGTTTCCCTTACGCAAAGTTTTGTAAAAAGCTATAAAACATTTTAGTGAATTAATAACTTAAAGCGTTTTAAGGGTTTTCGTTTCCCAGCTTAGTTTATCTAAAAAATTTCCCTGCAGTAAATACCATAAGTGAAATATTAGTGCTCTACTAGTGGCATTGTCAGTAGTACAACTGATCATCTATCGACATTTAACATTAGCTTTTGTATCTTTACTCGCTCATAAAAGGAAAGTAGTCGACTTTTTACAGTCGTTGCTAGAAAAAGGGTATTGAAGTAGGCATATGGTTCTAGGCTGACTAAAATGTTATAGTTAAATTTTTATAGTAGCTGTTCGAAAAAGTTCGTTTATAAATTAGACCAAAAATTAAAGACCTTTTTCTTATATTTGGAACGAGCCTTATTAAATCAAATATGCTTGCCTAAATCTTATTAATTATTGACAGAGATCAGAATTAATCATTTGACCAGGTTGTAGAATCTTATAATGAACAATTCCCTTCCAATCCCACCAAACATACAGCATTACCTTCCTTGGTATCAATCCTGGCTTTGCTGTTGTTTGGGAAGTTTCACCTTGTTTCCTCAATATTATTTTTACACTTTATTGTCGCACGTGACCCACTTTTCATCGCCCGTAATCATTCAAACAAGCTACAGTGTTGCCTGATGCAATTAATATTATCAAAGATGTCACATTTTAGAGCCATCTACCTACAATTTGTTGCCGATGTTTTCCGAACACCTAAATATGTATAATTTTAACTGTCAAGATTTTTTTCTATAAATATCAAGAATTTTGCAATGTTGAATCTGACAACCCTGCTTAACTACCACACCACAGTGGCTCTAGTCTCAATACAGTTACTCTAAATGTCGACGATAAACTATGAATGTTTGTTTGTCGTTTCTATCTTCGTTTTGAAGTAGAGAATTCAAATTAACGTCGTTTTATGTCGATAACAACTACGGTGATGCCAAATTGTCGGTTTTATAGCGTTTTAAGATTAGAACGCTAACGGGAATAGATCCGTATTTGAGTAAATAATTCAAGTCTGAATATACTTTAACTCAATTTTGTTCATTAAAATCAACTACATACCGTCCATGTACATCTATATATATAAAAATAAGTGTACATTTTAATGTCACCACTAACTGCGGAAACTGGTCCACTGATTTCAATCAAAATTTCAAGGTTCGTTGGGCATAGTCTGTACATGGCTTATGTAAAATTTGCACGAAATCGGCCTAGTGATTCCGGAGATATGACATTTAGATATTCCAACAAAATGCCCTCCATTTTCCATATGATTTTTTATTGTTACTTGAAAAGTTTATAGGTTACAAAAAAAGTTTAAGGCAAAACAACGATTGCTCTTCAACCACCTTGAAGGTAGAACAACGTTTGCCGGGTCAGCTAGTTTAATGATAAATGATAGTCATAGTTTTCAAAATAATTCAACGAATCCAAGGAAATGTTATTATCTAGGCGCTTGAACGGTCACTATTTCGGTGCGAGATGAGTCATTATTTCAGTCACCCACTACGCGTAAAATGTTTTTTTTACAAGATCATATCGTTATATGAAATACAAAGAGCCATAAGTTACATTTAAAAAAATTTACAGAAGAAGCACAAAGCTTTTTAAAATGTAAAATAACCTATTTAGGTTAAGCTTAGAATATTGTTGATAAGAACGTTTTTTTCAACTGTAGATATGTAAAAATTCGTTGAACTTGTATTTAGAAAGGGCGCATCATAATCAATCAAAAAGTTGATATTGAATTTTTTGTAACATGGTTTTTTGAATTTCATATAACGATATTTTTTGTAATCTTTATCGTAAACATAAGAATCACATGAAAATTTTATAAGAAAACGAGAGTAACCCTTACGGTGTTGCTGGGAGCCTTTATGTTGTAAGTAATTCTCATAAGAAAAATTTGAAGGAATGCCTACTTTTTATTGGTTTTTAAGTCAGTTGGGTGGTTCTCGAGCTATAAAATGATAAACGTTCGAAATTTTTTATATATAGATAATAATATATACATATACACATACATAAAAAGCTTTCACCCGGTGTACTTAGTACAATACTCGCATATTCAATCTTTCCCGGTATTTGGCTAATGTGGATACATTACGAAGCTTTAACTGTTACCGTTCTTTTCACATACAAAATTCCATATTAGGTATGAATAGGAGCTGCCACGCCAACTTATCCACTCTCGCTAAGTTATTGACTGATGTGTCCTGTCCAAGAAGTTGTGTAAGCTAAATTTAGGAACTTTTAATATAACCATTCTCAAAACCGGGAATTTATTAATAGTCACTATATATGGGAGGTTCCACACCCACTTATGCAACTCCATTCATTTTAAAACAGATGATTAATATTGACTGCCAAGTCACTTAGACCAAATTCAGAAACTTGCTATTTTACCGTTCTCAAAAATCAATATTTTACTTTGTATGGAAGGTACCATGCCAACTTATCCGATTTTACCCGCGTTTTGAACAGTGTTTTGTAATAACACGTAGTCATTTAGACCAATATTAAAAACTTCCACTTTAACAATTCTCAATATATACAAAAATCAACCTTTAGTTTGTATGCTACTTGTCCAATCGCACTTTGCTGGAGAACTTAGAATATGTGCATTGAATCGACGTGCCAAATCTTATTGAAATACCATTAACAGGGGCAAAGATAAAGAAATGACCGCCTACAGCGCCAACTGTTGAGAATTTATTGACCTTTCTTTTTTCCTAAGCCTTGGTGTAGTAATTACGAACAAAATCGCAGAAGGAAGGATAAAATTTGGTTCAGTCGTTTTCAAGTTTTAAGCATCCGAACAAACCAAAATTCATTTTTATATACATATATGTATATGTAGATAAGATCGTAATTTTTAAATGTTCAAACTTTTATTGAAATCAAATTTCTGTAATTGTTTTACAATCAATTATTACATTCAACAAATTGAGGCCAAATTCAGGTAGAGGCGGACTCACCGAAGTATAAACCTTCACTGCAGTCAAAATCGTAACGAATACCGTTAAAGCACTGATAAAAGCGTGTAGCAAAATAACTATCAACAGAACAATCATTTGGAATAGGCTCATTAGGTTCCAAGGTTGGAGTGGAAGGTATTTCAGGTTCGCCAGTAGGAGCTAAAGAAGTTGGTGGCTCTGGGAATGGTTTCCAATCTTCATTACCACCTTGAGAATTATCCAATTTATTATTAATGGTGTTTAAGAGAGGATATTTAGAACCACATTTGCCACGGAAATCATCGGTTTCAATAGACCAGATCATAACAACGCCAAGATTCTGAGCATTAGTATATTCCACTTTCAAGCCAATAGTTTTGGGATTATTATAACCAATCCATTGATTAGAATTAAAAATATAAGGCAATTCATTTTCGCTAGACCATTTGGAGGTTGATAGGGGAACCAGCAGCAGTTTGATGAGCATTAGATAAAGTAAATTTATGACCATAGAATGCCAAACCTAAAAGCAATGTAGAAGCAAGGGCACCTAAAATAACAAGTAAAAAACAGAAATTTATTAATTTAAATTTAAGAAATTGTTTTGTAAACGGCTCACCCTGTTGCAATGAATATTCAATGAAAGACTTAACATTATTTTGACCCTGACCCTTAAGAGGTGCATTAAAACCCACTTTGCCATCCCAGGTTCCAGCAAAATCATAAGTTATGACATTAATAAAATCAACATGCTTAGCAACATTGGGAATATCATAAGAAATACTGAGCTGAAGCGCCTACTGCTATACCCAATTCCAAGTTGTTGGGTTTGAAGCTGTCAACATGAAATACATGTTTTATTTTTCAAAGAGTTTTCTTAAAGTTATGTAAAGAAGTAACACTAACGCTTCTTCTAATTCCTTGAGTAGTGTTACAAAATTGACTTTATCTTTTGGACTACCACCACGTTGACCAGGATATTCTCAATCTAAATCTAAACCATCAAAGCCATGCTCTTGAATGAATTTTAAAGCTGATTTCATAAAAACTTTTCTTTTATTGGCATCGCCTGCCATGCTGAAATACTTTGCGGAACCCTCATTTCAGCCACCACCAACAGCTAAAGCCTTTAAATTTGGATTGATACGTCTTAAGTCGATTGTCTTGAAAATATAACCTAAAAGTAAATAGGCAAAGCGTAAAAGAATTTGAAATTTATAATTTAAAGCAGAAATTTCTTACCAAAACTAGTATCCAAATCCAACCATTGATCCAAAACTTTAAATTCACTGGCTGGTGATATGCCAAAAAAGGAATAGCTTATACGGGTGCATAAATTGAGATCAGTATTAGAAGGTTCGAATTTGCCATCTCCAGGACGATAGTTAGCCCAAGTGCCATAATAGCAATTAACAGTTTTGCCTAAAATATCAAATTACCATTGGCAAAACTGCTGGCACAATCCAAACAAATCAATTAAAAATGATTGAAAGTGTACATGTTTTTTCGATTTTTTTTAGATTTTTCGGTAGTTTTTACAGCTCCAGATCAATTGAAAGTTCAGTTAAATGTGTTGACATTTTGATTGACATCGATTTTATATATCATCGAAACATAAAAATCCGTTGTAAATATTTTAATATATCTTTTGTTTATTTGCAAAATTATATTTAAAGTAATAAAAAAAGGTATCGCAAATTAAATAAATAAAAAGAAAAAAATGCTTTTAATTTGTAGTTTTTAAATATCCATTCAATTTTTATTAAAGAATAATCTTAAGTAAGCTGGTAAAATGTATCTTGAATTAAAATAAAAAACAAACTATTTATCTAAGCATTAATTATAAATATTATTTAATATTTTTTATATAAGTACATATATGAAAAAGAAAAAGAAATAGATTATATTTTTTACCGCGTGCCATTAGATAAATATTTTTAACTAGCTTTACCCATCCGCCGTTGCCGGGAAATCTATATACAGTGGTGAACATTGCTTTAGCATGTTTAAAACAAGGTACTTGGTAGTATAACTCTTTTTCTTAATAACATCTCTACATTCCCTTGGCACAGTGTCTGTAAGTACCACGCAACGTTCCTCTGGTATTGCTCATCATTACTTTTAGATTTCTGTCCATAAAGCACTAATATTATTAGGCTTAACAACAATAATGTGTTGCTCTACATCATTCCATGGGTCCTCTACAGGACTGAGATTTGGAGATTGAGCTGGCCTATTTAAAATGTCGATTTTATTTTGTTCTAAGCAACACTTCGCTGTACGTGACATATTACGTAAAAACTCAGCTTGTGAGCAGAATTTTCTTTGGTTCGTCGTTTTATGACTCGTGCTCGTGATTTTTATTTTTTCATTCGTGAACACAAATCATATTTTTTGCTCAAAATACAAATTTTTACTCGACTCGCTTTGTTCTTTAACTCGTGAGCACGAATTTTATACTGTGAACAAATTAAAAATAAGGTTTTTATTAAAAGTTTTGCAAAATAGTTATACAAAATGTGCTTACCCAATGTCACCACATGTACATATACTATAGGAAATAAATTACCTTTTTTCCTATCCTATTAGTTTTTTTGCCACCTGCCTGTTTTTATAAAAAATTGCTGAAACGACTTTTAACGCTCCCGCTGATATATTTATTGAGATGTATGACATTTATTATTTTTTGTGGGAGTTGCCGCGCCTACTCTTCCTGTGAAGTTAATTGTTTATCTTAGTGTGCAAATTGATAATAGAATAGCAAGAGTAAGTGGAAAGTTTAATGATTCTATATTTTATAGTCCCATCAAAAAACACCCCATAGCCTTTGTCGTTAGCTAGATCTATATTTCTGTGTGCAAAATTCAACAAATTCGGTTTAGATGCTTACACTTGATTGACTCATAAACAACTGAATAAAAAATAATTTTTTATATGAACTAATTTGGTCCGTTTCCCCCGTTTATAACCTCTTCCAGGTCCAAATTTAAGAAAGACACACCCCATTATACTTTCGTTACCTATAAGTATCATCAAAACTTCATCAAAATCGAAATGTTACCAAACAAAAAAATTTGAAAGAAAGTTTTTCCAGTTTTCTCTCTTTCTTTTTTTTACTTTTCCTGGGTCCAATTTTGTTCAATGTTAAAAACATTTTAATAAGTAGCTCATGTGACTTAATACACTTAGTTGTATAAATCTAATTGTATTCCAAATTTCAAAAAATGTTTATAAAACTTAGAGACTTAGAGAATACTGTTACCGTTTTAAAGATATAGACAAATAAATATTGGTATGGGCATGGCACCGCCTGTTTAAAAAAAAGACAATCAGTGAAAGTAGACTTTTCTAACCCATGTATTGATTTGTAAATCGGTTGAGTGCTTGTCAAGTTATAAAGTGACATAGTGCAACTTATTTGTATATATACATACATATATGGTAGATTAGATATATATGAATTATACACAGTTTCATTAAGCGCTAGAATTAATCTTAGAAAATTAAATAAAAATATTTTAAAACATATTTAAAAAAAAAGTTAGGAAATACTTTCCTGAACTTTCAAAAACTAAAAGTTTACTTTTAAGAAACAAGTAAACTTCTCACGTTTCTAGCATTGACCGGTGAAAAAATTTGCAAAAGCAAAAGTAACGGCAAAAACAGAAAAGAGCAAAAACAGAAGAGAGTAAAGCAAAGTAATTCACCTTAGATAAAGGATCTCTAAAGGTTCGCTGTTGATATTACAGGCAAGCGTTCGAGATCGAAACATTTGCTGCCACAAACTGAGCGACGGGTGAACTCTATCAGTTCTTTTTTGTTTCGCTTCCAATAGTCGTTTTCGAATGTTTCATCAGAGAAATGTTTGCCAAACGTTCGAAGGCAATGTTATTATCGAATGTCGTGGTCAAGCGGGAATGTGATGCCACCGGTCTTCCGCTAAAAAATTTAATATGTATATATGAGTGATATTTTATTACTTTTTTCAATAAGACCAGCACTACTCATGCAGTGCATTGTGCTGGTACTAGGAAAATAGGTTGTGGGAAGGAGGATAGATAGAGTAGTGTCGGTGGACATTCGATATAAATTTGCTCATGTCGTAAGTGGCAGGAAAAACATTCGCAGGAAGATTGTTCCACAAACGAATAGTGCGACCAAAGAATGAATTCTCTCTATAATGCGTTGTGCGATTTACTGGACAATCAACTACAAAGGGATGAGCTCTACGAGAAATACGAGTACTACGTTAAAATATATGATTACTAGGAATTAGTTCCTTAATTTCGTCAGAACACATTCCGTTATAGTACCGATAGAACAATGAAACACACGCCACATTGCGACGATGCTCTAATGAATCGATGGAATTGGCTACCCTACCGTCATTAATAAGAACCTTCGCCTTCTCCTGTACGCGGTCGAGAAGCTCCAAAATAGACTTTGAAGCACCGGCCCATACATGAGAGTTGTATTTCAATTGGGTCGGATATAGATCTTGTAAATATTAAGGAGATCAGATGGAGTGAAGTAATGTTTACACCGTCTTAAGAAGCCGAGACACTTGAATGCTTCTTTCGACACTCGAAATATGTGCTCGTTATAACGAACGTTAGAAAGAATTCTCATGCCCAGAACATCAAGAGCATATGATTCCTCAATATCTACATTACCCATAGATATAAATAACGACACACCAGCACATCTGTGTGTCAGAAAGCAACATTGGGTTTTGCGCGCATTAAAGTCGACCCTGTTCGCGTGACCCTATTCAGAGATTTTCGACTGGAGGTTTGGAAGTGTATCGTTCATATTCCGCCTTTTCGCCTCAATCTCCAAAAGGCTCAGCCTACGATCAAAAGAATATGAATGACAAATGTTGCTGTCGTCTGCAAAAGAGTAAATAGGATTAGAAGTGAGAAAAAGAAAGTCATTAAGAAATATTAGAAATAGAGTTGGAGAAAGAACAGAGCCTACTGAAGAATAAATATCACTCATACGCACGTACTTACGTAGCAGTGCAAGTAATGACTGCGCAGATTAAAAAGACATTTTTTTAGGTTATTTAATAAACTAAACCATTTTTAGGTTATGCTATTTTAAGATATGTTGTGCACCCTCCTTCATTTTCGAAATAACGGTATATCTCAAACACAAGAGCTATTCTAAAAAATGCGTTAGCATCACTGGATTTACTCGTATTATTCTACTACTGTGCTAAATTTAATTAGAATTCTCTATCATTTCAAATTCGAAAAAAAGTTCTTTATTTCTTTAGTAGACAGCTAAATTATAGACAAAGAAATGTGTCATTGCAAATAAAACTTCATTGTGATAATAAGCATATTATTTCTGTCTTAGCAGACAATTTCTTTAGCATTTGTTTGCTTTATTTTCACATTTTTAATTAAAAAAAGCTGATTTCTAACATAATTTTTAATAACATTTGTATAAATAAAATTTGTTATAGTATATGCATATGTATATATAAAAATAAGTTGTTCTATAGTCGTCATTTAATAACTCCAGTCCAGAACCACTCAACCGATCTACTTACCAATACGTGCATTGGAGAGGTCTACTTTCACTGATTATCTTTTTTTTAAAAACAGACGGTGCCACACCCATAAAAATATTTATTTGTTTTTATTTCAATACAGTAACAGTAAGAGTGTCTAAATTTGGTCCAAATAGATTTGTAGCCAATACAAATCATGAGTTGGAAAATGGATGAAATCTAATAAGTGTGGTTGGTACCCACCCCCCACCTAAAAAGTAAATATTTATTCTTGTATATCTTGAAAACAATAAAAGAATAAGTTTCTGAATTTGGTCTAAATGGCTTGGACGTCAATACATTTCAACAATTTTAAATTAGGTGGAATTGAATGAGAGGGCGCGGCATCTCTCTTACATAGTAACAATTCATTTTTGTATATCTTGAGAACGTTAATAGTAAGACTTTCTATGTTTGGCTTAAACAACTTTTTGGACAGGACACATCATTAGTCAATAATTGCACGAGATTAAGTAAGTAAGCGTGGCAGCTTCCATTTAACCTAAATATTGAATTTTGCATGTGTGGAAAACCGTAGCAGTTAAAACCTCCTTATCTTTATCCATATCAATCATAAAGTGGGAGATATTTATATATGTACAAATGTATTCTTATCTACTAATATACCATGTATAAAATAGGTTGCCCTTTTTTGATGGTGTGTTTTCCACATATAAAATGTGTGCATTCTTTTAAATCTTTTTGATAAGAAATACATTTAATAAGTATACAACACAAAGGTTTCCTTATAAACAAAACTTATAATTATAGGAATAATTATGTTTATATTTTAAATAAGTCTTAAGGAAATACTTCAATTCCTTCCACCCAAAGTTTTTGATTTTGAAAATCAACAGTGACACACTGAAGTATTGGCAAAGCAAGCTCTTTCAACTTCATAGGTATTATAATGGTCTTATCATAGAGATTTTTGATAAACTAATGTATTTACTGGAAAGACCGATAAATTTCCTACGAAATGCATTTTGTTTCAATTCCAATGATTTCATTACATTACTTATAAATGCAAAAAAAAAAAAAACAAAAACAAAATACTCCATCCTGCTAAACAAAGTTATGGCACACTTTATTAGTAACTAAAAGATATCAATTATAGCGCTTGATAAATTATAAATATTGAAGTGCTAAGATGCTTATATTCTTTTATAAATGTATTCAGTCGTTTTGGGATAGAATTCATGAATTTTTGGGTGACCTCTGTCTCAATATGTTGTAATTTTTCGACGTAAGTATACCTTCTTTATCTCATACTTTTTGGCTCGCTTTTTACTCGCCTATCCAATTCTTCTCACAAGTTCTTTATCGGTTTGATATCTAGCGATTGTGCCGGATATGTTAAAGCTTGCAAAGCGTTGTATGCAGCCACATAAGTCCACCATAAGCCAAATGTCTTAACCTCTTGAGGCCCTGGGTACACCTATGTGTACTTTAAATTATCGTTATTTATCACACGTAGAGATTATTTGGTATTCTTGGTGTAGACTCTAAAGTTTCTAAAACTATCCATAGATGGCATTTCTACCAAAGTTATCGCCACTTATTTTTGGAATTGGAGAATTTTAATATTTTCTCAATAAGCATGGATTATATATAAAAAAATAAACTGTTATGTCATTATCATGTTAGAATTTGAACGAGGCTGATAAATTACACTTTTTGAAGTTTTCTTTTAATATAGTAAAACATTTTATTTTGTTCATAATTTCGTCAATAAATACCAGCTCGCCCACCAATGCAGCAGTCACATATCCCTACGCAATCATTCTTTAACCAACATGTTTCACAGGTGCAGCTTGGTTTCCATTTTCTAGCGAAGTATTTGTCTTTTTTCACACAGTTTGGCCATCATTAGAGTGAAAGAATTAAAATTTGCTTCCATTTGAGAATATCATTTTGTCTCCAAAATCATTTGAATAACTTAAATACCCTTTAGCGTATGTTAAAGCTTCTTTTGGTTCACTAATGAAATAAGAGATTTTTGTCTGTTTACACTACAATTAGAGTTTGCTTTATACAGTCTCCATCGGACCGTGATGGCAAAAAACAACTTTTCTAAACTATTGTCGAATCTCAACACTACAGAATGCTGCTAATGGTAATCCGACTTTTACCCACAATTTCTACAAACTCAACGTAAGAGTTGTCTTGATTGTGCAAATAGAGAATAATTTTTGACTGCGATTCTGTTGTTACCCATTTTTGATCAAAACTATTAATTTTGGTTTAATTTAGGCCATAGTGCCTTTTTACTCTTACATATGAAAATCAGGGTTGCCAAAAACCCGGATTTAAAAAAAACCAGGATTTATTGGATTTTTTATGGGTTTTATTGGGTTTTATAACTACTTCCAAAATCCGTTCAAGTCAACAATATTCTTTGTTTGTTTATACAATCACGTTGTTTTAGTATTTATAGTGCAACTTTGAACTTTTGGTGGGATTAAGGCAGCATTGTGTACTATGAGCTGCTAAAGCTCGGTGAACGAAGCAGACTGCAATTACTTCGTTTGAATCATGCATTACGAGAAAAACAGCCGGAATATAAAGTGAGATATGCTTAAGTTATTCTTTTGCGTGACAACACCCCACCACATGTGGCAAAAATTTCAAAGCAATTATTAGAAACGATCAAATGCCGCATCCACCGTACTCTCAGAACATTGCTTCGTCTGATGTTGCGACGATACAATATATTCACACCTGTTTATACGGGCTTTCTTTACATGGCATTTTGCTGTAACGGCCTGTTTGAAATATGGCCTTTTTTTAACAAAAAGTGTAGGCGAAGCAAGCATATTCATCTCGTTTAAAAGCATTTCGATTTACGGCCTACATTTTCAGAAACTACCTATGCCATATAAAGGGGTATGAGTTTATCTTTTAACATGTCATCGAATCACTTCCTTTAAAGAAATATATAATCGGCTTCAAAGTTAAAGCGCCTTAAAACACGAGTTTTTTTTTCAAATTGGCTTTGGAAATTGGCTCAGAGGTGGGGAAAAGATGTAAGCAGTGTTTTGATAAATTTGTTATTTCATTACTTTTTTGAGCTCAAAAACAGAACAAATAAATTTGTAGTTCCAATACGTAAATTACACTTATTTTTGTTGTATATAAACTACGAAAACCTTTAAATAAAAAAACCCGCCAGGGTTTTTCTTATATATAATATTCAACAAACCCCGAGTGGGTTTAATTGGGTTACCCAGTGGGTTGCCAACTCTGATGAAAACTGTCGATTAAGAAGTGGATTAAATCGCTTTTTTTCGAGAAAAATTGCCAGATCCATATAATTTTCAAATGTGGCTTAACCCTTTCGACCCCGTTTTTTATCTACTGTTTAAACATATTTTTTTAGTTATACCTGTGATGTTTAGATATAAATTAAGAATTTTAAAAGGTTTCAAATTAATGGGTTCGTTAAATCGATATTTGAAGGTTGTTTATAAAGAACTTTAGGCCCGTATGGTGGAAACTATAAAATTTTTATAATCAGTTGGAGACTAAAGTTTAAATACAGATTTAAGAAAAGTAACCATTTAACAAAAATTTGTTTATGCAATTTTTTTACTACATTGCAAATATAACGGTAAATATTAATAAAACAAAAATAAGCATGGGACAGAAGTTTAAATACACGTTGAATTATTATGATTATCCTTCAATTTCTTCTGGATTTACAATCATTACACTCGATGTTTTGATCACAGTTCATACTGATTAGCAGTAAAAACTTAATTTTTGTTGCGTTTTTGTTATTGTTGCTGAAAGTTGTTTCGAAAATCATGGGCAAAGGAAAAATAATTAAAGCAATAATAAAATGTTGAATAATTAATAATTAAACATTTTAAAGAGAAAAGTCATATCGAGAAATAGGCAAATGATTAAAAATATCATTCTCAAGTGTGCAGAACATCATAAAAATATAATGAGAAATTTCTGTAAAAAATACGTTTAGAATCGGAAAACCAAAAAAGCTTTGTAATGGGAATGTTAGTTAGAATGTCATATCCTTAGCGAAGCACGTAAAAGCTCAAGACCAAGCGACCAAAAATGGGCTCATGACATCGCTTATACTTTGAAAAAGCACGTTCAACCCAAAACTGTACAAAAAATATTACAGGAGCACGGGTACAGAGGCAGATTTCCGCAAGAAGAAAACACTAATTTGTGAAAAAATGGGCGACTACAAATAAACACAAAAGTAAAGACGTGGAATTTTAGAAAACTGTTTTTTTCATATACGAACGTGAATTTAACTTGTTTTTAAAGTTTTGTAGTGCAGAATTTTGATGGAAACCCAAAACTGCCTTTCGAGCAGGAAATTTAGTTCTAATTGTGAAACATAGGGGTGGTAATGTGAATGTTAGGCGAGCAAATGGAGTACCTAAAGTTGGGAGTTTGGGATTTATTGATGGTGTAATGCACCAGTATCTATACAAGATTATTAGAAAAATTGGCAGGATTCTGTGGACAAATTATACCATTACCCATTGGATCTTTCAACAGTACAACGATGCAAAGCATATCGCAAACTCTGTTAATGAATGGGTGCTAAACCATGTTCCACGATAGCATTTGCTTCTCAAATTACCAGACTTAAGCCATATCGTGTATACACTAGTCTGAAAAAAAATATGTATACAAAACCATTATGTCCAATATAATAAAAAAAAATTACACAACAACAGTTCTTAAGAATATAAAATTATTGCTTTTATTAAATCTCGTTGCATAGTTTTAATAAATATTAAAATCCAACAAATAAAATTAATTATATAGCAATTAATTACAAAAATATAAGATTGTGTTAAAAAGAATACGAAAGAAAGAAAGTCTGCGTACAAAAGTGTATTCACTTTCTTAAAATCTTATTTTTGGATATTTATCACAGCATTAACAATAAATTAGTGTTTAGCTGGATGGCCTGTTCTTTTGAGAACCACAGCCAATCTTTTTTGCAAGGAATAAACCAGTTTTGTGGTAACTTCCAGTGATATTTCCTCCCATTCAGTTGGCAATACTTTTTTAATATAATTTTTGATATTTAACATGATAGAGAATTTTATGCTCTAACAGATCCCATAAATAATCAATAGAATTGAGATCTGGAGACTGTGGTGGCACACGCAACTGTTTTGGAATTTTATAAAGCATCTAAGGCTTTACAATATCGAACGCGTTCTTAGAATCGTTACCTTATTCAAATACGACATTGCTACCAAAACCCTGTTTCGTTAAATTTTTCTTCCAGTTGACCTTTAGAAGGTAAACTCTTTTGGCCACAGTGGATTCAATACCCGTTAGCAGGCACATACCCTCTAACCATTACACCTCCACCACCGTGTATGGCCATGCCGAACAAATTAGCTTTATGTATTGCTGTACCGGATTTTTTCAACGTGAATTAACGATTTTATTATATTACTCCCACCGAAAAATATAACCTTTTCCCAGAATTTTAATTCTTCTTTGACTCTTTTTAATTAAATAAAGGGCTTCTTGCGTTCTTCGATTTAAGATATTTCTAAAATTATCATCACATACTCCTGTTCAATTTTAAATTAATGCTTTTAGCTACTTCTGAGGCTATTATTTTGGGATCTTGCTGCAAGTTGATGAGACATATCTTTTCTCTCGAAATTAATTTTGAAGGACGGCCAGAACGAGGGGTTAAAAGAAAGACCCCAGTTACTTTATAAAAGTTTATGGTTTTCTAGATAGAGGAACGCATTTTCTCTACCTTTTCTGCAACCTCTTTGAAGGTTTTTCTTGCTTTCTGAGAAGAATAATAAGTTTTGTTTCGGCAGGATAAATGCTTTTCTGTTTTGAACCCATTGCAAAAAAAATTTATTTCACAAATTGAAATTAATTTTCTTACAGCAAATACACAAATTTGACTAAAAATGCAATGAAACTAAAAATGCAGCTATAAATTAAAAAACAACGATTAATAGATTAGTATTTTGTGTGTACGCAGACCTTTTCTGAGTAAACAATGTACTTTTTTCATGGCGATGCCTAGCAATGGAACTACTTTCTTCTAAAACACAAATTTTGGTTATAATATATTACATTGACATTTCGCATTTCAGAGAACAGCTATTACAACGCATTTTATTGTCCTATTTTATATATCGCACTTAATCTGAGTTTACAGCTGTTGACTTTGCCTCTTCCCATGTTAGGTTGTTCTGCCTCAGTTCTTGGATAATTGTGCGTCTCCAGGTGTTTTTTAGTCGACCACGATTTCTTGAGCCTGGACGATTCCACTCGAGTGACATTCTAGTGATACACTCTGGGATTTTTCGGATGGTGTGACCGATCCATCCCCACTTTCTTGTCCTTATCTGTTTCAGTATGGGTTCCTCATTAGTCATGCTTCACAGTTCTGTGTTACCTATGGTGTTAGGCCAGAATATTCTGCATATGATTCTGAGGCACTTGTTAATTAATACCTGGAGTTTCTGTGTGATGTTATTCGATACAAGCCAGGTTTCACTGCCATACAGCAGTACCGATTTAACACATTAGTTGAATATTCTGAGCTTAGTTCGTTTGGGTCTATGTGAGCTTTCTGACTGCAGTTGTCCTAATGCCGCTCTCGCTTTATTGAGCCTGTTATTTACGTCTGTTTCTGCGCCACCGTTTGTAGTCATTGTACTTCCTAGATAGCAGAAGCTATTTACATACTCGACTGGCTGACTCTGTAGTATGATGTTTTCCGTGCTCGTATTGTTTATTCTCATGGCCTTAATTTTCTTGATGTTTATCTCAAGCCCAACACTACGAGCCAATCTTTCCAGGTCCTCCAGTTTCGACTGCATATTGGAAATCTTATGTGAGAGTAGACAAATGTCATCCGCATAGTCCAAGTCTTCGAGTTGGCGTGAGAGACTCCATGTGATCCCTCTTCTTTTCGAACAGACTTTGCTCATTATGTCATCCAGCACGATGGTGAATAGCTGAGGTGATAGTGGTCATCCTCGTTTAACTCCAGCATTGGTGTGGAATGGTTGGCTGATGTTTCCGTTGTGAAGAACTGAAAGTTCTGCATCCTCATACATCGCTGTAATTATTCGAACTATCTTCTGGGGTACTCCTTTGGTTCTTAGTGCTTTCCATATAGCCGTTCGCCTGATGGTATCAAACGCTTTCTTGAAATCGACGAATAGTAGATATAGGAGGTACGCCATTCTATGTTGTCTATTCTGCTCTGAAGCCTTCCCTGTATTATGACTGCAAGTATCTTATATATGGTGTTATTTAGAGTAATTCCTCTCCAACTATTACAGTCTTTTAAGTCGCCACTTTTTGGTAACTTTACAATGATGCCCTTCTTCCACGTAGGAGGCAGCTTCTCCTCCTCCCATACTGATGTGATGTGAGGCAGTAGAAGTTCAGCTGTGGTTTGGATATCAACCTGTAGAATTTCCGCTGGTAGTCCATCTTCGCCTGCCGCCTTATTATTTTTCAATTTATCAATCGCCTTTATCTTTTATCTCATTCAGATTGGGAGGGTTGCATGATATTCTTAAACTGTTTTCCTCATCTATGTTCTCAGCTGTTTCGCTGCCCTCACTAGTGTTCGTGACGTTACTAATTCCATCTCTGTGTTTGTGCATCATTGTTCGTTATTAGTGTACCATTTTTATCAGTAACGGCTTGGTTCCTATTACACTTTTGATTAGTGAGATATTTAATCGTCTGGTGTAGTTTTCTCTTATTATTCTGGCCAGTTGCTTCTTCTGCCGCTGTTGCCAGTTTTTCCAGGAACTTTCTTCTGTCTCTTCTTGCAGCTTTCTTTAGTTGTTTTACTAGCTGATGGTATTGCTGCCTCAAGGTATTGTTGCTATTCAGCTGCAGTTTTAGTTCCCTTCTTTGAGAAACCAGGTTCCAAGTGTAATCTGATATCCAAACTCTTCTATTTGGTTGCACTACACCAAGTGTTTCCTCCGCGACTTGATTATATATTGCTTTGATATCTTCCCATGAGTGACGTTGGTTTGTTGGTAGCCGTTCACGGATTGCCAAGCTTAATGCGTGCCTGTTTGCATCATTTTGGAGTTTTTGTAGGTAGAGCTGTTTTCGCCTTGTGTGCCTGATGGTGTTTCTTTGACATTTCATTTTAATCTTGATTTCACCAGTGATAAGCTCGTGGTCACTGCCGATGTCAGCTCCTGTCCTATTTCTGACATCCGAGCTTCTCCATCTTCTACTCACGCATATGTGATCTATCTAATTGCGCGTATTGCGCGGGGATGTACAGGTATACTTGCGTATTTCCTTATGCGGGAAGATGGAGCCACCTATGACTAGTTGAAATGTCTAAGGCTTATAACAAAACCAAAAAGTTTAAGCTTTGTTACGAATTCTTAGAAATACAGAGTCCTGAATGAAATAACAAGTTTTTACGCAAACTTTTTCTGATTTAATGTGGCGAAAACTGGAAAACAATAAAATTACAAGCAAGGATTCACTAAAAGAACATCTCGAGGAAGACTGGTCAAAAATATCAGCGTCTATAAAGGAAAATTTTGTTGTTTCTATGCCTCGGCGTCTACAAGCAATCATAGAGAGCCAGGGAGGATCCAATAAATATTACATTGGTATCCATTGTTTAGAAAAATTAATGCCTATTTCAAGGTGTATTTAATCTTTTGTCCCGGACATTTTTTTATTTATAAAAATTACCTTAATATTTGCGATGAAGTAAATATTCTTTGTTTTCGTTTTAACTTATTTTTGAAGGTTATTAAAAACATGTACTTACAATTTTGGTAATACGTTTTCTTAAAACTTAAAGTTTTTCAGATGTATTTAAACTTTAGTCTCTCACTGTAAATTAATTAATTATTTAAATTTATACTTTTATAAATAAGATAATGTATTTTGTGTTTAGATACAGTTTGTCAAGAAAATCTTTTTACATAGAGAAAAAAGAACTGAGTTTGACTTTCATCATTAATAAGAATAAAAAACCTATGCTTTATTTTTAAAAATTTTTTAAACTCAGTTTTATCGTGATATTAGCTAACAAATAACAGCAAAAAAGAAAAAAAAATTTTTTATTGAAAAGTATGATAAAAAACAAAAAATAAACTCTAGAATTTTGTTGTCAAGAAAATTTTGCTACATACTAGCATAATATTAATAAATAGGATAAAAATATTAAGTTGATAATCAATATTTTATTGATGCCAACATTGGCATCAATTACACCTTTTCGGGGAAGCAGTAAATTATTGCACACATTCAGTTGGAATTTTATCCCGTTCTTAAACAATTACAGTCTATAATTCATCTTGGTTTTTGAGACGTCCTTGGCAGTACTTCTTTTAAGATAAGTCTATAAATTTTCAATCTAGATTCTGAGCATAAGTGTCCAGTACTTTGCGACATTTATAACTGTCGATGTTTTGTGTTATTATCCTGATAGAAGTTGATCTTCGGCTTTCTATTAGTATAAAGACTAATTTTTTAGCACTGTTAATTAAGTGCCACTTTAATATGCCCAGGTGTTAATTCGCATCAGTATTGTTCTCAATGTAACAAATTTTTCCTATACCCTCTTTTAAGAGTTTCTTTCATACTTCATTAGGACCGTCATTATAAAGAACACTTTTATGGTCTCATCATAAAATATAATTTGATCCCAGTAGTCGTTAAGTTTGGAAATAAGCGATAGAGCAAACGGCGCCCGCCTTTCTCTGTGTTCAATAGTAAACAGTGGTTTTTTAGCGCTACTCTATATAAAACAATCGCTCTTTTTCGAGACTTGATTTAACGTTTCGTGGGAAACTCCCACGCAACATTCTTCTCTGAACTTACCTGAAAGTGTTCTAATAGATAGCAATTAATTTTTGGTCACTTTTCTTCGTAACACACGTTTAGTTTTATTCTAATTTTTACGTGTTAGCCTATTTTGGGTTTTAGCACGCCTTAAATTTTTGAAATAGATTGTCTTCTTATTCCGAACATTTCAGATAATGCTTGCACCGTTTTCAAGACCGGGTGACTATAGCAAACCAACTAATTTACATCTGAGCTGTTCTATAGTGAGGCATTTTAAAGTCTCGTATGTTCAGCATTTATTTCATAATAAAAACACAAACTTTAATCTCAACGTTTCAATAGTTACTTGACTAATGAAACAAAACAACAACATAAATATTTGGACAGCAAAATCTACCAGATTAAAAAAAAAACCTAAATAGTGAAAACATTTTCTTGACAAAAAAATGTTGGACTTTCTTTTATTTTTCATCTTATTTCCTTATCCCTATTTTTCAGTTTTGTGTTCTCTTGCTGTTATTTGCTAGTTGATAATCAGATCATTTTGCATTAATAAACATTAAATATTAAAAAAATAAATCAGATAATCCGTTTTTTAATGATAAAATTTAAAAACAAAACTTGTTCACTATGTAAAGTTTTTCTTGACAAACTGTATATGATTTTTAAATATTTTTATTTATTTATTTATTTATTTATTTTTTTGTGAGCTAAAAAATTATAACGCGGAATTCGTTTGACTTCATACTAAATAAAACATCTTAATTACGTCAATAGCATCATAATTTTCATATTTTTTTTTTGTTGCTTTTCCTATTTTAAGAACTACAATTAATTTATTTACTGCGTAGAACGATAAGTTGGCCCCTTTTGTCTGAAATAAAACGTATAAAACATAAAGTTGTACTAATAATTTTGTTTAGCGAAGTTTGGTATTTTTTCTTCTGTTTTAATTAATCCGTATATCCATATATGTATGTACATACTATAAATTTCTTTATTTGTTTGTTTGTCATTCAATCACAAGTAAACGACTGAACCGATTTTGTTGAAATATGGAACATAGATCTTGCTAATGTAATAGGCTCTACTTTTTCGAAATTGGAGCTGAGAGAGGTTAAAACCGAGAGAAAACGGACCAAATTAGGTCATATGAGTTTGGAATACTTTTAAGTTCCTAATTGAAGTGTTTTTAAAATTGCAAATTCCATTGAAATTTGAAACACAGATAGATCTAGCTAATGAAAGTGCAAATTTTTCAAAATTGAACCCAGGAGAAGCTAAAATCGGGAGACAAAATAAGTGACTTCTCTTGTTTTGTTTGCTAGCATTCCTATTTTGATAACATTTTTAGCACAGAGACTATTAGTTGATTTAAACAAAAAAATCGTATTTCAGTTTTGTAGAATTAAAGGCAGTTAACAATATTAATTTAAAAAAATTAAGAATATTCTTGTATTTGTTTAATTTGTGCAAGCAAAACCATAAAATTTCGTAAATTTACATCACAAAAGCTAGTATGCAGTAAGTAAAGTTTTTTGGGTTTTTAACAAAAAAAGAAAAATTTAAATAATTTTTTCAGTCCAGTATTTAGTAGGGTAACCTTTGCTTTTTATAACTTCTTTGAAGTCGTAAATGCTCTGCTTCACAGAGCTGTGAATTTTTAACCAATCTTCCATTATAATATTTTTTAGATCTGCTCTTTCTCTCACCTTCCGTTTTCATTTTTGGCGGTCAAGGTAATGCCCAGTGTGCTCTATTGGATTAAGATCAGGTGACTGAGAAAGAGTAGTCAGTTTTTTTGTGTGGTATAGTAATCATTCCTTAACGATAAGAGCCCAATGTTTCTGGTCATTATCTTGTTGAAATATAAAGGAGTCATTTAACGCTAACTTTATGGATCTTTCTTTCAAATTATTGTTTTACCTGAATATAATAAGCTAATAACTTTGCTGAGTATTAGCTGATATTAAGTTTTCATGAGTCGAATTAGTAAAAAGCTTAATAGCTCCATAAATTTTCAAAGGATTTCTTAAACTTAAGTCCCATTTTATTCAAAAATTAATTTAATTCTAAAATGAATTCATAAATAGTAGGGATTCTTTATAAAATAGTGCGCAAACACGTTTCTAAACTTAAATAATGTGGAAAGAATTGGTTAAAAACTGTGTTTGGTTGAGAAATACACCCAGATCGTTGAAGACTACTTGAACCACCTACATATCAATTACAAGATATGTTTCTCTTCTTTCAAATATTTACCAAAGTTTTTAGCTTATTAGTGTATAAAGGTCCGAAAACCTGTTTTTTAATCCGTAACTCGAGATTTTGGAGGTGTTTTGAAAATTCCAAAAACAGATCCTTGTTCTACTCGATAGCGCCTATCAGAAAAATAGTATCACTTGCCAGATATTTTTCTTTGTCGCTCCGTGTTATTAAGGTGCACATTAAGTAAAAAAATGTGTATAACACAGGAAGAGTTGGCCTAGCACCTTCCATAAAAATAATAGTTGTTATCGTACAATATAGCAGCGGCAGATTTCAAAAGCCATCTTAGTATTTATCGGGATTATATCGAGGAAAGTGGGAATTTATCTCCCACTTACAATATACAAACATATAAAGATTTCCGGGAAAAGACAGATGGGTAAAGCTAGTATTCAATAGGTCAAAATGGTCCAAGAAAAAAATATATGTATTTTTTTATTTTTTTATTAGATATGTATGTATATTAGGGATATCGATTATTCGACTTTTTTCAAAAACCGATTTTAAAATAATTCGAAAAGTATCGCTTTTTAAAAAACCGGTATTCGGTTACTATAATTCAAATGACCGGTTAAACGGTTCTTTTATTTAAATAAAATTGTTCTTAATTCTTGAAGTGCAGAGCTGGAACACGTTGTTTAAAAATAAAAGGAAGCTGACGGAGAGCTTAGAATTAAAGCTACAATCAATACTAACAATAATTCTAAAAAATCTCATAAAAACTATGCCAAAACGGTGTGCGGAGGCCATAAAAAACAAAAGTTTATTATACAAAAGTACTGAAAGTTGCTTAGGTTTCTAACAGTTACTCAAGGAGCTAATTTCGTTTTTGTTGTATTACTTGGTAGAGAATGGAGTTAAAGGTTTGTTATTATAGTCATAAGTTAGGTGTCTAAGATAACAAGAATTAAATGTTTTACTTTGAATAAATTTATTAGTAATATACGAGTCCTTAACTGCCTCGACAAGAAAATTTGCTTGGAATCCGAGCAGCACTGTATGTAAATTTATGCACCACGGATTTAATAGTGTGTGTGTCACTGTGGTGTGTTGAGTAAGAACTCACCTTCCAACCAAGAAGTCGTCGGTTCAATCCCAAGCTACACCGTCTGACAATTTTCAACAGCGGTATCACCTCACATTACTAGCGACTGGTTATGTGTATTTACGTTGTGAAAAACTTCACTAACTAATATATCTGCCACTCAGAACCGACGTTTGTGGGTTTCTTGTCTTTTAATGAGTCTAGTTGATCATTCTCCATATATTAAAATTAATATTTATTTACAGAATATGAGAATAGGTTATTGTTGCTTAAGAGTGCATATCTTTTTCGATCTACCTAGGTTTTTACGTTCTTTGTGAGATGTTCAAGGTTGTCATATATACAAAAATAAGCATATTTTCAACAACAAAAATATACAAACATATAAAAATTATACTTATTCAAATTAATCGGTTATTCGTGTTAAATCAACCGGTTTATTCGGTATTTGAAAAATGAAGATTTTGATAAGTCCGTATTCGGCAAAACCAAAAAAACCGTTTCAAACCGGTCGAATAATAACCGTCCGATCTCTCTAATGTATATCTTCAAATTTGAAACCCATATCTTAACATTAAAGTTAACAACATAGACACCCATATTCAATTTAATTCCAAAAGTGGTATGAGCTGATAAGTTATTAACTAAAATTGGTGTTTAATATAGGTCACTCTAGCCTGTAGCCTCTTAGTAGCCTAGACACAATTTTTTTTTTTTTCTGAACCTATGGGTATTATTAAAGATGTGTCTGAGACTGTTATTTTTAACGACTTTATAAGGACTCAGTAGAACCAAAAGAACTAAGTAGCACCATGGGCTTGAAGAACAGGGTCCTATATTCAAATTTTTAATGGAATTAGTCATCAGTAAAGCTTACTGTTAAATAATTTTTTATATATAATTTAAGATATCCTACAGTTCCTACAGTTTTACGTTTCTCTTCTCTATAAAAATTAATATTTATTTTTTTTTTAAATTAAAATTGAGCCTAAGGTAATATGAATAAAATATAATACATACATACATATTGAAACAGATATTTACATACATTTATTTTATTTGTATTATTTTTAAAGATAAATATTTCTTATATTAATGCTTAAAACTAAATTAAATTATTAATTAAAGTATTTTAATTAATTAAAGTATTAATTATTAATTAAAGTATTTAGTATCGCGACAACTGTTTAACGAATGTTCAGAAAATTCAAAATAATTATTTCTTATTTGCAATATACTTTTTTATTACACCAAATAAAATTAAACAAATAAACAAGAAAAAGTTTTACATATTTATCCAAATATTTAGAACATTAGCTCTTTTCAAAGAAATTTTATGTTTTCATTAAGATATAAAAAGCAGTGAAGTCAACCCAAAAGTCAACACATTTCATTGAACTTTTAACTAATCTGGAGCTCTAAGAATCACCGAAAAATAAAACCTAAAATTATCGACAAACATGACTAATTTAAAATTATTTTTAATTGGTTTGTTTGGATTGTGCAGTGCCTGCAGTCTTGTCAATGGTAAGGAGAGATAGAATTTTGCAAGTTTTATTTAAATTTATGAACATTTTTAAATGCTAGACAAAATCGTTAATTGCTATTATGGCAGTTGGGCTAATTATCGTCCTGGGATGATAAATTTGAACCATCTAATATTGATCCCAATACGTGCACTCACATAAGACTATTTCTTTTTTGGCGTAACACCAACCGGTGAATTTAATATTTTGGATCAATGGTTGGATTTAGATAGTAGTTTAGGTAAGAAATTTCTGCTTTAAATTATAGAATTGAAATTCTCTTACTTTTTACCTATTCATCTTTAGGTCACAATCGATTTAAAACGCATTAATTTAAATTTAAAGGTTTTAGCCGTTGTTGGTGGCTGGAATGAGGCATAGCAGGCGATGCCAATAAAAGAAAAGTATTCATACAATCAGCTTTGAAATTCATTAAGAGCACAGTTTTGATGGTTTAGATTTAGATTGAGAATATCCAGGTCAACGTGGTGGTAGTTCCCAAGATAAATCCAATTTTGTTACGCTACTCAAGAAATTAAAAGAAGCGTAAGTTTTACTTATACACATAACTTTAAGAAAACTCTTTGAAAAACAAAAAATATTTCCTTTTGACAGCTTCAAACCTCACAACTTGGAATTGTGCATAGCATTAGGCGCTTCAGCTCAATCGGCCAGCATTTCTTATGATATACCCAATGTTACCAAGCATGTTGATTTTATTAATGTCATGACTTACGACTTTGCTGGAACCTGGGATAGTAAAGTGGGGTTTAAAGCGCCTCTTAACAGTCAAGGAAAAAATAATGTAGAATCTTCTATTAAATATTGGTTGCAACAGGATGAGCTGTTCACAAATCTAGTACTCAAACAAAAATTTTTTTTTTTAATTTTTTTATTTTATTATTTTTTGCTTATTAATTTAGGTGCCCCTGCTTCGAAATTAGTTTTGGGTTTGGCTTTCTATGGTCGTTCATCTACTTTGGATAATTCTCAGAAAACCGATGTTGGTTCCCCTATTACCGGACCTGGTACTGCTGGTCCTTATACCCGTGAAGGTGGTTATATGGGTTACAATGAAATTTGTTCTCTCGAAAATTCATGGACCTCCAAATGGTGTAGCGAAAATGAAGTGCCCTATATTTATAATTCTAATCAATGGATTGGTTATGATAATCCTAAAAGTATTGGATTGAAAGTAGAATTTGCCAATGCCCAAAATCTAGGCGTTGTTATGATCTGGTTTATTGAAACCGATGACTTCCGTGGTAATTGCGACCCCAAATATCCATTATTGCGCGCTATTAATATTAAGTTGGGTAATGAAATAGTAGAATAGAATGGTACATGGATGTACCATCTTCTTCAGTGGCTCCACCCGTCGAACCCGAAGTTCCATCGTCAACCGCTAAACCCAGTGAACCTCAGCCAAATGATTGTTCTGCTGATGGATATTTTACTTATCCTTCTATCTGTTCACGCTATTACCAATGTGCTGCTGGTATACGTTATGATTACGAATGTAGTCCTGGTTTATACTTCGATGAGTCTGTTTTAATAATTGATGAGTCTGCAGTAATAATTAATCTGAACATTTTACATAAACTTTAAAACAATTAAAATGGTGTTGTTGAATAGCTTATTAATTTGTCTCCCTATTATTCTCTCTCTCTCTCGAAGAACTTTAGTGTCCAAAATTATTTGTACAACTTCTCCGACGATTTACAATTGATGCTAATAAAAAAGTGTTGCATTAAGCTGTGGTTACACGATTGTCGCATTGTATCAATTATTGGTACGGCAATCGTGTAACCGCCCAATAGGTAATAATGCGAAAACAAAAAAATTAAAATGTGCCATTGTGTTCCTGTTGTACAATTGAAGTTGATAATTTGCACCAATATTTAAATAAAAAATTTTTTTCGCAGAATAAATTGGGATTATTTTGATATTTTGCGACAATAAAGCATAATTGAAATTGTGTCATATTGGTACATTTGCGACAATCGTGTGATCTTAGCATTAGAGGGAAAATAATTCAATACAATTCAGGGAATCGATAGTAGTAGGATTTAGCCCAGGTTGCTTTTATTACAAAAGTGATTTGTTGTTTGCTATTAACGAAGAGATTTATTACTGACCATTCTTTAACGAAAACACTTCTTGATCTGCATTCCGGTGCCATTTAAAACTTTTGGTTCATACATACCTGCGAACTGTTAAAAATTTCGTATTTCTAACGATGTAAATGTGTAAATAAGTTAGTACATTTGTAAAATTACAAACTAAACAGTATAGTCTTGAAGTTTTATAACTGGGGTATGTAAATTTACTAACTTGATCAAAAATTTTACGAAATAACCGGATTTTTTGTTACTCTTTTTGTGTTAAGTTAGTACATTTGTTGTTGATATTCGCAAAAGATATGATTTGCGTGGCTGAATCCTATTCCACATTCATTAAAAGGATCATTACTGGAGACGAGACGTGGGTTTATGAGTACGACATGCAATCCAGACATCAAGCAAGTGAATGGCATTCGCACCGTCGCACAGTGTTATCAATATTCGAAATTTTTTTGACGAAAAATGCAACAAATACCATTCAACAGCTACCGAATTCACCTAATTTCACTCCCTGTGACTTCTTTCAGTTCAATCGAGTTAAAAAACCATTACGGGGAACGCGTTTCAGCAACCGAGAGGAAATAATAAAAAAATCGCATGAAGCAAATGTCAAGCTATGGGAATATAAACAACAGATGTACCAACTTAAAAAAAGCTTAATTCGGAACGATGGGACTGCCACACGAGGGTTATTCCGGAAACTTTTTGATCAAGCCAGTATCAAATAAGGTCATAGGAATTTAATGGCAATAGAGACCTGTATAAAGGCAATCTTCCTTCTCTTATTGCAATAACTAACACCACAACTCGTAGCCTATTAATACCCTTAATACTAGTTAGTTCATAAAAGAAGTACAAGCTAAATAAATACTTGAAATTGTTTGTTATTCACTGCCTTCAACAAGTATCCTCAGATCCCAGATCTGATAAAAAACTAAATTAAATAATTCTTATTCTATTTATTATTCTGTTGAAACAAAACATTTCAATTAATAATTGTAGTTGTTGCAAAAGATACCGTTATTTTTGTAGCGATCTTACGAAAAAAATTATTATAATCAATATACACTCTAGTTCAACAGGATAGAACCACTTTATTTTTTTAAGTACCATAAGTCGCGAATACAGCAAAAATGAGTGAAAATTTTTTTTCAGGCGAATAGCAGATAAAAACGATAAATGAAACTCAAAAATCAAACCTAACCTACGGGAAAAACAAGTACTACGTAAAAATAAAAGATTACTAGAAATTAGTTCCTTAATTTCGTCAGAACACATTCCATTATAGTACACACGCCACATTGCGACGATGCTCTAACGAATCAATAGAGTTGGCTACCCTACCGTCATTAATAAGCACCCTCGCCATCTTCTGTACGCGGTTGAGAAGATCCAAAATAGACTTTGATGCCCCGGCCCATACATGAGAGTTGTATTCCATCTTGGGTCGGATATAGGTCATGTAAATATTGAGAAGGTCAGATGGAGTGAAGTATTTTTTGCACCGTCTTAAAAAACCGAGGCACTTGAATGCTTCTTTCGACACTCGGAAAATGTGATCGTTCCAACGGACATCACAATGAATCCTCATGCCCAGAATATCAAAAGCAGCTGACTCCTCAATATCTACATAACCCATAGATACAGACGACACCACACCACCACGTCTGTGTGTCAGAAAACAGCATTGGATCTTGCGCGCATTAAAATCGACCCAATCGCGCGACTCCACTCGGAGATTTTTACCAAGTCGCTTGTGAGTGTTTCAATCATATTCCGCCTTTTCTCCCCTACGATCAAAAGAATACGAGTGACAAATGTTACTGTCGTCTGCGAAAGAGTAGATCGGATTAGAAGTGAGAAGAAGAAAGTCATTAAGAAATATTAAGAATAGAGTTGGAGAAAGAACAGAGCCTTGCGGTACCCATGAAATTAGCCTGAACTCATCGGATGACACTCATCTATAATCAATCTTATAGAACGATCTCTAAGAAAGCTCGATATAAATCGAGAGAAGTGACTACCAATACCAAAGACAGTAAATTTCGATACTAGTGCCTCATGCCAAACTCTATCAAACGCCTTGGAAATATCCAGAACCACAACTTTGCTCTCACCAGACCATGAATGGATTTGTTCCACCTCTCAGAGAGTACCGCCAGCAGGCCGCCAGTTATACGGCCCTTACGGAAGCCGTATTGACGATCGATTAGCAAATTGTTGGACTCCAAATATTTGACAAGATTACCATACTCTCCATAACCTTGGAGAGTGCGGAACTGACTGCAATTGGGCGGTAGTTTTCAGGGTTGGTAGCCTCACCCTTTTTAGGGGTTGGCGTTAAATTAGCAACCTTCCAGCAAGAAACGTTTTTACAGTTTTTACTTTTACTAATGTATTGCAATTTTTTCCCAGTAGGTAGCGTTTTTCTCCTTTTTGTAATTATTGCCAGAGGTAAGTTGGAAGGTCAGGAGATGGATTTATCTGAAAAAAGGTTGAAGTCTCTTTATTGAACAATTGAAACCGCAGTAAATTTTTTTTTTTGTCATATCTTGTGCTGGGACTCGAATCTGGGCCGTTTGTGTTGTATGTCTGCGCTCTAACCACAACACCATACCACCCACCAAAGAATGGTATGCCCATTACAATTTTATGATAAGATATTGTTTAGCTTGTTCGTCCTTGTCTGATGTACTAGCAAAAAGTGGAGCATTTATGCCCACACCTTTACTGCATGGGCCATTCAAGCCATAAGACACAATATTTAAAAAATCTACCAGCTCAGAAATTTCCGTTATAAAAAAATTTAAAATATGATTCAAATTCATTGAATTGCTTTAAAGCAAAATTTTCACGATCATTATTATTTAAATCACGTCGTTCACTTGGATACTCCCAACCTATATCAAGTCCATTGATAGTATATTATTGTAAAACATATATAGATGATTGAATAATTCCTTCATTGGTCATAACTTTGGAATGATAGATATATCAGTAGGAAAATAAATAATATTAAATATGTTTTAAACATTTTATTAAATACTAACTAAAATCGTAATTATTATCTTAAATGCTATTTTTGTTAAATTTTTTACCTTTTATCCACCCTTTTTCCCCTTCCGGTCCAAGTCCAAATATTTGAGATAGCCTGGTCATTAGCTGTATACAGTCTTCAAACAAACACACATTCATTTTTATATATGAGATACCCACATATATATGTAGAAAGCTTTTATTAAGTGTGCTTCTGCAATACCCGCTTTTTGCAAATGTTTATAGATAACGCTGCTTTAATTGTTGACGTTTTCCACATATACAAAATTCAATATTTGGTATGAAAAGCGCCACAGAATAGAATTGAAATTCTCTTACTTTACCTATTCATCTTTAGGTCACAATCGATTTAAAACGCATTAATTCAAATTTAAAGGTTTTAGCCGATGTTGGTGGCTGGAATGAGCCATAGCAGGCGATGCCAATAAGAGAAAAGTTTTCATACAATCAGCTTTGAAATTCATTAAAGAGCATGGTTTTGATGGTTTAGATTTAGATTGGGAATATCCAGGTCAACGTGGTGGCAATGCTAAAGACAAAGCCAATTACGTAACATTACTCAAGGAAATAAAAGAAGTGTAAGTGTTACTTCTTTAAATAACTTTAAGAATACCCTTTGAAAAACAAAAAATATTTCCTTTTAACAGCTTCAAGCCCCACAACTTGAAATTGAGCATAGCAGTAGGCGCTTCAGCTCACTCGGCCAGCATTTCTTATGATATACCATATATTGCTAAGCTTGTTGATTTTATTAATGTCATGACTTACGACTTTGCAGGAACCTGGGATGGTAAAGTGGGTTTTAATGCACCTCTTAAGGGTCAAGGAGAAAATAATGTAGAGTCTTCCATTAAATATTGGTTGCAACAGGGTGAGCTGTTCATAAAACTATTACTCAAACAAAATTAATTTTACTTTTGCTTACTAATTTAGGTGCACCTGCTTCAAAATTGGTTTTGGGTTTGGCTTTCTATGGTCGTTCATTTACTTTGGCTAATTCTCAGCAAACCACTGCTGGTTCCCCTATTACCGGACCTGGTACTGCTGATCCCTATACCCGTGAAGCCGGTTATATGGGTTACAATGAAATTTGTTCTCTAGAGAATTCATGGACTTTCAAATGGTCTAGCGAAAATGAAGTGCCCTATATTTATAAGTCTAATCAATGGATTGGTTATGATAATCCTAAGAGTATTGGATTGAAAGTAGAATTTGCCAATACCCATAATCTAGGCGGTGTTATGATCTGGTCCATTGAAACCGATGACTTCCATGGAAAATGCGGTCCCAAATATGCTTTATTACGCACCATTAACAATAAACTGGCCTAAATTGGTTCAATGTAGTAATAAATAAAAACAATTGAAATAAAATTTAATGCAATTAAAATGTTGTTGCTGAATATCTTTTTTTCGCTCTGTTATTCTCTCTCGCAGTATTGTTAAGATCTTTAGTGTCTACAAATTTTTCTACGTCTTCTCCGGCGATTTATAAATAATTAGAATAAAAAAATAGCGTTGCATTAGAAAGAAAACAATTCAATACAAGTCAAAGTCAGGTTGCTTTTACCGCATAGTGATTTGCGATGCACTTACTTAGCATCTAACAAGCACGTTTTTGTCCAATAACGAAGAGATTTATATCGCATTTTCAGATATTACAGACCATTCTTTAACTGAAATACTTCTTAATCTGCATCTGGTACCATTTAAAACTCTAGGTTCTTGCATAACCAGCGAACTGCTAGAATTACTAGCTGCCTATAAGCTGTTTTAAGCAATGTTTTCATATGTTCTACCAGACTGTGTGCTATGGAATTGACCTCTGCAATGTTGACCTCCTCAATGTCTTTCTCGTCCTTCCTCGTTTTGCACTTCTCTGTATGTTATATACCACGGTATGATGACATACATATTCCTTTGCGTAGTGCATTCTCAACTGGGTTTTTATCCGTAACTCAAGCCGGTGGCTTAGTGGGTTATATTAATTTTAAAAAAATAATTTGGAGCTGTTGTCAAAATTCCAAAATCAGATTCTAGTTGACTCGACAACACCTTTGAAAAAATATAAAAGGTCTAAATTCATCGTATTTTAAAAAACTGAAATAAAGATTTAATTCTAGAGAATAAGGCTGTACACTTTATTATGACGCTTACAGTATGTATTTTCATTCTGGTACTGTAGTGCTTAATATTATATTTAAAGCTTTTCCTTAATGAAAATGCTCCAGAGAAAAAAATCACTTGAATTTAATCGCAAGGAAAGGAGAGCAGGACCAGCTTTTCGGTAAAAGGATTAGGCTGAAAAACAATGATGTTTTAAGACTTGGTGCTCGAAACTGGATTCGACTGCTCGAAATCAAGCTAGTGTAATCGTTTGCTTACAGTCAGCTAAGTAAGTGGGAAATTTAATTAATAACAATAATAATTTCCCGTCGTTCCTGCAAGATGCATGTGCCGCAGTGAATTTCATGTAGAAAGATTGCAATTTTCGTACACAGAGATAAGAAGGACGAGCTCCGAAAGAATCCGGCGGGCTTTCTGTTATCGATTTGTGGTTATGATGCTAACAAAATAACAAAATTGGTCGACATCCTCTATTTCGTTCGTGGTTTTTGTTAATCGATTCTGGGACGTAGCATTGATACGGAGAGTTTTTGTTTTTGCCACATTAATCCTTAGACCAGCTGCTTCCGTCGCCAGCGTTAAACTCCGTAGATTTGATGCAAGATCTTGGATACTGTGAGCCAAAAGAAAAATATCGTCAGCGTAATCAAGATCGTTTAAGCGGCCCTACAATCCCCACGTTATTTCCCTGCTGTTTCGAAGAGCTTTTTCAAGGATTGTGTCCAAAACTATTTTAAGTAGCAGTGGTGACAGGACACAACCTTGCCGAACATCAGTTCCAACTTTCAACGCTCTACTCAACAATTTGCCATGTTTAATTCTGTAGGATGCCTTTGGTTAAAACCCTCAATAAAGCGAAGAGATCGCTCTTCTTCGCTGTATTTATAATTTAATTAAACGATTATTTTTTTATTCTTTTTTCACAGTTTATTTTAAAATTTGTAATTATATTACTCGAGTTTCCTAACACTTAACCAAATGTGAATAATTACAATTTAAACGCTTTAAATCGAAATACAAAGATGGAGGACATTGGAAAATAAATGTTTGATTGTTATCGCAAAAATAAAATTTACCACAATCGTTTGGATCACGCACGTAGCCCTGTTTATCATTACACATTTCGCTGTCAACTATATTGCTATATTGCGGTTTTTGTTGAGATCGATGTGTGTATGCATCATTTAAATCGGAGTGTGTAGTGCCAGAGAGAATTTGATTAATGATTGTCAAGAGAGGATAACGTTGTTTGCCGCAAGTACCACGGAAATCATCACTTTCTATGGACCAGATCATGATGCCGCCCAAATTCTCTTTCCTTACATAATCAGCTTTAAGTGCTATACTCTTTTCATTCTCATAACCAATCCATTGACGGCCATTATAGGCATAGGGTACCATTTGATTAGGTTCCCATTCACGATTCCAAAGTGAGGGTTGACTTTGGAATATTTCACACAATTCATTAAAGCCTATAACGCCAGGCTCAACGGAATATTTACCGGCCATGCCGCGACCTATATGAGGAGCTCCCACAGCATAATTATTGGGATCAGCAAGAGTAAATGAACGGCCATAAAAGGGTACGCCCATTACAAGCTTTTCCCGGGGTGCACCTAAAAAATTATTGAACATATAAAATACAACTTTTATTTTCTTTTATTTTTCATACCTTGTCCAATCCAAAATTTAGCTATGGCATCAAAATTGAGTTGCTTAGCTCTTTCTGTAGTATCTGAAGCTCCTGCGTATAGTGGAGCATTAATACCCACTACTGGATCCCAAGGGCCATGTAGATCATAAGCCATCACGTTGATAAAATCTAAATATTTGCTCATTTCAGGTATATTATAAGAAAGTTCAGCTGAAAATTGTGCTGAGCCAACAGCAGAACTTAAGATATACCCGAAAGGTTCCAAGCTAAAAGAAAGACAACAAAATAAAATAAAAAATAAATCATTTATTATTCGCTCTACTCTACCCCTCTTTCAGTTCTCTCAGCCATATTAAATAATTTTCACGATCATTATTTGTTAACTTATGTCTTTGATTAGGATATTCCCAATCCAAGTCTAAACCATCAAAACCATGTTTTTGTATGAATTGGACAACAGATTCAGTAAATCTGGCTCGTTTAGCCGGATCAGCTGCTACCATTGAGAATTTCTTAGATCCTTCATTCCAACCACCCACGGCTATCATTGTCTTCAGTGTAGGATTTTTCAATTTTAATCGGTTCAGTTTTTTAATATTACCACGACCATAATTGTCTTCCAAATCCAAATATGGGTCTATGATTCTTAATTCGCCAGTTTCTTGTATGCCAAAGAAGGCATACATCAGATGTGTACACAAGAAGGGATCAATATTATTCTCAACATCAAATTTGCCCAACGATTGCCGATAGGTAGACCAAGTGCCATGATAGCAGACCACATTTTCTAAAAATTGAGGTAATGATATAATTTTTTTTATTTTTAATAAGTGTAAGATAAAATCTAATGTCTTTTAAACGGATAAACCCGTTAACAGTAAAAATCATCTTTAAAAGAATCAAACACTTAGTTCTTCTAGAATATTAGCCTTATAGACAAGTTAAATTTTATAGGGTCTATCGAACATCATGGACATCTAAACTTTTCAACTCCATTATAGTATTTAGAACAAAAATACATAAATCATGATCTTGAAAGTATAAGTCACATTGGTCTGTTTTAAAGAAAACTCTGACAAAGCTTACAAAACACGTGCCTTTTTAACGAAATTTGCTAGAAATTCTGCAAAAGTAAAAAAACTAAAAAAAATTCATCATAAAGACTTCCTAGTAGAAAGTTCCTACTAATGTTCAGACATTTAAAGGTTTTTTTTCATAATTATTTTTTATTTAAATATATACATATGGTATGTATATGTTAATAAAAATAAGTTGTCCTATGTTCGGGATTTAATAACTCGAGAACCACTCAACCGATTTACAAACCCATGCATGCGTTGAAAAGGTGTTTGAGAAGGTACAACTCCTATAGAATTATTTATTTGACTCTACCGTCTTAAAGGTAACAGTAAGGTTCTCTAAGTTCGATCCAAATAGGTTCGTAGTTAATACAAATCATCAGCCGAAAAGTGGGCGGAATTGGATAAGTAAGCGTGGTATCTCTCATACAAAGTAGATATTAATTTTTGTATGGCTTGAGAACGGTTAAAAAATTAGTTAAAAATGGGCGGAGTTAGAAAAGTGTGCATGGTAGCTTCCAAACGGAGTAAATATTAATTTTTGCATATCTTTAGAACGATTACAGTTAAAGTTTTGTAGTTAATGCAAATCATATCAAATCGATCGGTTGATTGGTACCTCCCATATGAAGTAAATATTAATTTTTGTATATTTTGAGAAAACAGTTAGAGGGAAGTTTTTGAATTTGGTCTAAATTACTTTGTAGTTAGTACAAATCATCAGTCAAAAAGTAGGCTGAATCGGAAAAGTTGGCATGGTACCCCCATACAAAGTGCAGTATATGTTATCTTGGGAACTGTTAAGACTACATTGTCCACTATTATTAAGGTTCACAATAAGTTAAAAAATTAACCCCAAAAGAAGAGTGGGTATAGCACCACCCATTAAAGATAATATTTATTATCGTACATCTCAGTAAATACATCAGCGAGAGACTTCAATGACCGTTTTAGCATTTAATTAACCGTTTAGCGGTTAAGATAGTTTATTTATTTAAGTACTAATCGTATATTATGCTTTAAATGCCAATATCTTTCTTTAAAATAGAGAACCAGTAGGTAGAACTACAAAGATACTTTGTGGCATCTCAAATGGGACAAGACAAGGACCTTACTGAGACTGACGAAGAGGAACCTTAGTTGTTTTTTGGGCATCCTAACAGGGCACCCGAGCTTACACTTCCTATGTCACTGTTCGGCTTTTGTCCAATACAGTTCGCTATTCTTCGGTATTGACACGATTACATTTATTTTCCACCATAGGTGTCTCGGATGGACGACACTAAGAATATATTGTATATCAACAGTACGCAGGTTATCAGGAACTAAACAAGATAGGTTTGTTTTTCATTTTAATGAATGAAATAGCGAGCGACTACAAGCCGGACTCTAGCTAGGTGTATGTCTGCGGAAAAAGAGTCTGTATTCGAATGTCTTCTTTCTTCAGCCGGACTACTTAGTGACGCAAAAAACATGAAAAATATTATGGACAAACGTTTGAAGTAATACTTGGCGTATTAACCAGGCATTGCTTCTTTCAACTGCAGATTAAGTCAAAATTCATTACGATATGTAAAATTATGCTTTAACATTCTTTCAAAGAAATAAAAAATTAGCAAACTAAAGTAATTGTCCAAGTTGTCACAGACAACAGAAGTTGATTTAGTCTTGCAGACGTCCGTTTATTAGTGAGTCCTAACAAACCATATCATCGAGAATCATTAGTGCTGTATTCGTTAACGGAGAGATATAACAGACAAAATCCTTTCTTTAGAATAAAGTTGTTATATATAACATACCTTAATTTGTACCATTGTCACAAGGATTTATTTTTTTATTTAAGACAATATCATAAATATTTTTACTTCATACTGATATTGTGGCAATGATTCATCGATAAAAATATCATAGTGACAATGTCGCTCAAATACGCCACCGGGTACATGTGCAATGTTAACCGCTTTAGGATCAAAAATAATTTAATGCTAGATCTACAAATGTTTAACCTTAAGGTGGGAAAATAGAATTGCAGTTTGAAACTGGTCATCTATTTTATACATAGAAACACTAAAACATGTAACATAATGAATATATTCAGCAAAAGTGTTAAAATAACTTAATTTTTTTAATTCAATATTGTATAAACTGCACTTTAGATTTAATTTTTTACAGTAAGGTTTTAAAACATCATTTTTAATATTATTTTTTAAAACATACTTCTTTCACTTGCAGCCACTGTAGCACATTGCCATATTAAAGAGAATATGGCAAATATTGAACATTTTAAAAGCATTACCAAATAATATCCTTTACTTGTTATACATATAACCTTTATTTATTTAATCCTTAGCTCTTTTCTTTTTAATAAGAAATTAATTTAAACACTATTTGGAGGATGCGTTTTCGAAATGACCGTTTCAAACTAAACAAATGGCTTCAACTGAAAGTTATCAACTAGAAATACTTGTATTTATAGGTCCGTCTTTTTGAGAGTTCCGCACTCCTTTTAAATGTTTTCTTATGTTGTTAGTGTATAAACAAGTAAATAAATAAAAAATATAAAAAAGTAAAACAATAACTTTAACTTCAAGAAGACTTTTTATCAGATCAAAGATACATATTGACATTTTTAGATAAGATTTTTCACACGAAATAAAAGATATTTTACAGATGAAGTAAAACAAATAATTGTTTGAGTATACATATGTTTGTATATACGATTTTTACCCTGTATCAAATGATAGAGTACTAATAAGACAAAAATACATATGTTAGTTCTTAAAATTTTATTAAAAATACGCCCATTCTAAATAAAAATCCCCGACAATCATAAATAATGATCTCGAAAAAATATGAAAATATGTTTTCCTTTTCTTTTATTCGATAAGATAAAATTTACTTATTTGTTTTATATACATATTTTATTAATGTAAATAAATGCAAAAATAATCTTATTTACAAACCTTTATTGAAAATCAACAATCAATTATTTACTACAGACTGGAATGCTTTAACAAATGCAGAAATACAATTCACTTAAATTTTAAGTATTCCAATAAACATTTAAAGCTCAGCTTTATTAAACTTTACAGATGTACAAAATTCATTCGTATTTGAAATTTATACATTAATTTTGAAAAAGAATTCTTAATTAAAGTAGAAAAAATCCAAAAGGGCCGCCTATACCCGTACCATTATGTGAAGCACCAGCATTGTGATTTTTAGATTTCTTTAAAGTAAAAGAACGACCATAGAATGGTATGCTCATTACAATTTTATAACGAGGTGTTCCTTAAACGTGTAAGTGTCGTTAGGCAATGCAACTACAATTGAGTTGCTTACCATGTTTAATCCAGAATTGAGCTATACCAACGAAATTACGTTATTTAGCTCGTACGTCCTTATCTGATGATCTAGCAAAAAGTGTGGCATTTATGCCCACACCTTTACTCCATGGTCCATTTAAGGCATACGACATGATATTTAAAAAATCACCAGCTCAGAAATTTCCGCTATATTATAGACTGTTGAGCACCATAGCCAACCGCTTTAACTGCTGCTGTTAACAAAAATCCCTTAGGTTGAAATCTTAAAGAAAAAAATTGTAAAAATATGATCCAAATTATTTAATTTACTTTAAAGCTTACACACCCCTCTTTTAACTTGTTTAACCAAATAACAAAATTTTCACGTTCATTATTATTTATTTCATGTCATTCACTTGGATAAAAACATGGAAAACATCTATAGATGATTGCAAAAATGTAGCCCTTTTATTTGGATCCGCGGCAACTACAGAAAAATTTGTTGAACCTTTACTCCAGCCACCCACCGATAGCAAAGTTTTTAATGAAGGATTTTTTAGTTTTAAATCATTAAATCTCTTTAGATTTCCACGTCCATTATTATTACTGAAGTCTATATGGGGATCTCTTATCCGAAGCTCTCCATTTTGTTGTATACCGCAGAAAGTATAGATTAGATTAGTACAAAGTAATGGATCCATATCAGTATCAAAATTAAAATTTCCCAAGTTTTTTCGATTTGCCGACCAACTGCCATAATAACAAACAATTTTTTCTAAGTAAAATAAATATATATTAAAATATTAGACCGTCACATTAGAGAAACGATGTAAATACAGAGCTTATATAATTATTTTGCAATTTTAATTTGTACCTAAACTTTAATACAAAGCGAGTAAAGTGATTAGAGTTGTTAATCGATAATAATTGGTGCTAAAGACAAGTATAGGAAAATATTTACTTTTTAAATTTCGACCATTTTTACATAAGTGTCGAAAGTAGTTTGGACAATTAATTATCCACCCCCCTTTTTCTTGTTATTATCCAATGTTATTATCTACTCTTGTTATTATTCAATGTATTAAATTAACTATTTAGCGTTTATTTTTATGATAACAACATTGGTTTCCATTATAACATTGGAAAAGAACCGTAATTTTATAATTATTTTGAACATTGAAGCTGCTGTTCATTTGATTCTCAAAAAATAAAGTCGCGTAGCGTTTGGCATGCCGAAAGGCGCGGACCTGTTCCACCTCGCCTCAGGGCATTAATTTAATTTCAAATAATAAGTCTATTCAATTCTGTAAATTAAACTTTTTTAACTATAATTCAATATAAAACTTACTTGATCCTTTATTGGCCATAACTTTCGAAAGATATGTCAATAGGAAATGAAATAATATCAAATATGTTTTAAACATTTTATTAGATCTATGCAATTTCTCTTTAACAGCCAACTATACAACGGCTGCTATATTACTGTTCTCAAATCCATAATTAATAAGAAATTAACAAGCAACTATATTTTAAAATCTAATTTTAGAAACTGTTAGAACTATTTTTACAGTTTATGATATATAAATCTAACTATATATTAAAGGTATATCGATTAGTCAGTTGCATTTAAATAAATACAATCATAGGTTGTTATTGCTTTTTAACAAAAGTTATATTTTTATTTTGTTAAACATTTAAACAAAAAAATAAAATAAAAATAATTAATCTGTACACTATTTAAAACTTTTTAAGTTTAGCCAACTGATTTTTGTGTCTCAATGCCATTTTTCTTAAACGTCTCCAGTACTGTTTTGTATTGGGATCCATTTCTTCTAAGGGTATAATCCGATCAACATTTAATGTCCATAACCAATCTGGGTATTCGGAGTCAGGTTTTAACTATAATATAAACACAGAAATAAATTTAAAAAAGCTATTCTAGTTTATATTGAGTAAAATTAAAACTTTTTAAGTTTGACTATATAAATACAATAAAATGAAAACTGAATGCCATACTATTGTAGAGTGAAAATACAGACTAAAAACTGAGTGCGCTAAAAAGAAAATAATTTTTATTTTTTATGTACATTATTCTTTAAATAATGAGTAAAATAATGTTCTATCAAAGATTCTGACGATTTTAAATACAATTTAGTCTGATATTAAATACATTCCAGAAAAAGAAATGTGCATGTTGCACAAAAAACCTTAATGAACTATTCAGGTTCAGGAAGGTGTTATCCAAGGGCGATATTTCCTTTGGTTATATGCGGAAAGCAGACGGTCCATATGCGGAATTTGTCTCTGAGTCTCTTGGTATCTTCCGGGATATTCACTTTCCTGGTTGTAGGGAGGTGGCTATAGAGGAGCCGGAAGGTTTTATTTCGGCTATGGCGACGGACAAGGAAAAGGCTATAGCGGTGACATTGGACAAACTGGCATGGGCATTCCAATCTTTTGGACCTTACAAGTATGCTGGCCTCGATAGGATTTTTCCGGCAATGTTGCAGATTGTCACCAATTCGGCCCTGTTGCTCCTTGTTGGAGTTTTTAGGGTATGCATGGCAGAATGATGCCAAGGTATGGAGAAAGGTGGGGGTGGTTTTCATACCACACCCGTTGATTGTAGGCCTATCAGTCTGTCATCGTTTTTGATGAAAACAATGGAGAAAGTGGTCGGTTTATATATGATGAGAAGGATCAGCAAAAGAACCTTTAGTGGGGCTCAGCACGCCTACTTGTGAGGTAGGTTCGTAGAGTATCCACTTCACGAGGTTGTTAGTCACATTGAAAGTAGTCTGCACTTTGAGATTATTGCCCTAGCGGCCCTTTTGTATATTGAAGGTACCTTCAATAATGTGGAGAGTGGGGCGATCTGGGAGGCATTGATTGATTTTGGTTGAATGATTTCCTCGTTGAATGGATAGTCAAGTTTACCTCGTGATCAACGGTATCTTTAAGAGCTTTGAGACTGAAGAGAGGAGAGCAGTCTACTACACGGATGACGTAGTGATTCTAGTGACGGGGAGGTTTATGCCGACCGTAAGTGAGGTCATGTAGACGGCGCTTGGCACACTTCCTGGGAATTCACCAGCAGTCTTTATATCATTCTACCAAGATACAGTGAGCTCTTCTCCAGGAAATATAAATTAGAGAGGTTTGAACTACCCAAGTTGAACGTGGTTGAATTAAGACTATTTGATGAGACCAATATTTAAAAATATTCGTCGAAAGGATACTGAGCTGGAGGGATGAGTAAGGTATTCAATGTCCATTATGCGATTAGAGGTGCTATAAGTAAATGGTGGGATCTTCGCACAAGAATGATGAAGTGGATCTATGACTACATAGTCATACTGTTCTTACTTACGGCTGTCTCGTATGGTGGAGAGCTGTCTTTAGAGAATGCCTCCACCGACGAATGGCTCCATTCTCCAGAAACTGCTTTAATGTAAGCTCGACAGCTCGAGAACGGAATGGATCCTGGGTCTAAGAACGCTCTAATGGCAAAGACAAGGATATGGGAAGCAAGCACCTCTAATTTTTGCAGAGTATGTGGCAATGAGTCGGATCCATAGACTATGGAACAAATCCTTTGCCTTTGCCTAGCTCTCCAGAGATGTAGACTCAGGTTGCTAGGCCATGGTCTCTTTAGTGGTCTCAGTGAGGTTTTTCCGCCAGAATCTCTGAACTAGAGGAATTCACTTTATGCACAGATGACTAGTAAGAGGACACCAGATGTAGTGGTGCCATGATTTTTTTCCATGTTTATTGAAATCTGAATCTGAAATCAAGAAATATTCATTTTCCACAGTGCTCAAACCAGCGGCGTATAAATCCGTCGGACAGCGTTTCCGCTTATTATAGCTGCATTATAACTTATCATATGACTGCAATGCTGCACGTGAGCACCTATTTGTAACCATGTATTTGGAAATAGCAAACCTCTTGATTGGCGCTCCTTACACACGTGGTACCGGATATAAGTCTCCAGTCAAACTTAGTGTGGAAGGCCTAAGTTTTTACTACGCGACTAATTTCAACAGAAAGGAATGCGATATATCAACATATTTATTTATATATAGATGCGATATGCATATTGTTACAAAAATACGGTTGAGCATCACAGCGTTTATTACATCGCTAAAATAATAAACAAAAGCTGCAAGAACAACTATACGTGCTGTTTACAAACAACCAAATCTACAACAACAACTATTAGCAGAGACAAAGTAAATAAAAATAACACGGCAACAACAATAATTAAGCAGCAAAGAAAACAAATAACAGATAATAAACAAGCAACAACAAATACTAAGAGCTGAAAGAGGTAGATGTTTACATACGCATGGCTACAAAAGAACTAAAAATAAATTAAAAGAAAGAAATAGAATCTACCTGAAATATCAAGATGTTTGAGAGCTTTCGATGTGTTGTTTACTCAGCCATATAAAAAGCATATCGATGCGAACAGCATTCAGTTTATGTGCCGTAAACTCAGCGAGTACAGTTTAAGTAAAGTAAACTCAGCGAGTGCAGTTTGTGTGAAGAGAGTTTATAAGGAGTAAACTCGTGAAGTGAATCGTGAAGTAAAAAACCAGTTTAGTTGGAGCTAACTCAGTAAAGAGAGTTGAGTGTGGATAACCTCTGGTTGAAAAGGTTGTGATCGAACCTAAGTTATAGTTGGAAGATCTTTAGGAAGAAAGATCTGTCAAGTAATCGTTGTTGTTTACAAAGTTGTAAACAGACAGAGTAATTAAGAATAAAAATAAAAAAACACAACATTTATTTTATTTTAACCACAATCTACGAACTCATAAAAACACGTTTTTAAAAAGGTATAAACTTAACAATTGGTGTCAGAAGTGGAATTGTAGTCCTTTAAAATAAAATAAAATTAAAAAAAGGAACGAAGTTCAGAGAACTTAATGTGGATCGCCTTAGGCGTGAGTTGGAAAAATTGGACTTGCCGTCAACTGGGACCAAGACCGAAAAAAGTAATGCGGATACCAATGCACTGCTTGCCGCTATGATGGAAAAAATGCAACTACAAACCAAAATGCTTTTGGCTGAGGTACGAGAATCTTCTAAAGCTGATAATGAAAAGCTTATCGAAAAAAATAAATACTGTGGCGAGTGCACAAAAATTTCTAAAGCTGGTAATGAAAAGCTGTTGGCGTAGGTAGAAGAAACTTCTAAAGCTGATAATGAAAAGCTGTTGGCGCAGGTAAAAGAAACTTCTAAAGCTGATAATGAAAAACTGTTGGCCGAAAACTAGAATTTTCTGGCAGAAATCGAAAAGAAATTTGAAGAAGCGGCGAGTGCAACAACAGAGAAACTGCAAGAAATATATGAGATGGTAAGCAAAAGGGTTCATTACGTCGCCGCAAGAGTGACAAATCTAGAAAAAACTGTTGACGAAAAGTTTAATGTAATAGAAGAGAAAATCAATAGTCTACAGTGCCAGCAACCCGAAAAAGTGCGTATTATACCAGAGGTTTATAGCAGAATAAAACACCTTGCTTTTATGGTAGCACACCTCTATCCGTATTCAAATTCCAATTCGAGACAGCTGCCAACAGAAACGGATGGGACGATCAAGAGAAGGCTCTAAAATTAATTTTGGCGTTAAAAGGTGCTGCAGCAGAAATATTAGAAACCACGCCGGCCAGCTGCAGAAACAATTACAATGACTTAATGGTCGCGCTACAGCGTAAATTTGGTGATGAGCACAAACGCGATTTTTACCGCATGGAGTTAAAGTGCCGAACACAGAAGGCTAATGAATCGCTTCAAGCCTTTGCAATGGAAGTCGAGGTTGGTGCAGCTAACCTATCCAGGGGAAATTCACCCACTAGTAGAGCAAATTAAGATCGAAGCATTCATTAATGGTATATGGCACCCGGATATTAAGTATGCGGTGTGTGCTGCCCATAAGGCAACCTTTGCAGAGACCATGGCATTTGCACTGGCACAGGAAACCGCTCGAGAGATATCAAAGCCACAGGTACATCAAGTGTATGGAATGAAAACCGTAAATATCAAAGAAGATTTCATTGCAGCTATCAAAGAGCGTCTTTTGGCCGAAAAAGATCAAAGGGCAAAAAAAAGAGGTGCCAAAACTGTGACAAGAGTGGTCACTTTCAAAGACATCGTAGGGCACCGCTCAGAAGTGTAAGATTTGCGTCACCATGTAGACATGAGAAGTGGGAAGAAGGAGAGCGTCGTAATGTGAATGATGTTGGACATAATGGTGTTGGGCATAAAAGAGGCTGTGACATGAAGAGATTGGCACGTAACAGTGAAATTTGTTACAAGAGTGAAAACAGTAAAGGCGAATGTGAAATAGTCGCTGATAAAACAGGTGATTAGGCCAAACAGACCATTATCATCAGGCAATTACGACTTGAGGTTAATGAGGACTGGTCAACGGCTCAGAGGAAAGACCCAGTACTTGCAATGTTAATAGCAGCTAAAGAGAAAGACAAATGGCCTACTAGTAAGGAGATATCAGCAGATAGCCCTCTAATAAAGGCTTATCTCATGTCAGATAAATTTTCTAAGTGTAAGTACAAGCATTGGATTGTCTCGAACATATTGCGTTTCTTAAAATTATTCAATTTTTATATGGTTTTTTAGTTTCTTTTTAATAGGTATAATTAGTTTGTTTTTGCCCTTAACTTTCATAATAAGGAGCTAAAAAGGTTATTGAGTTTCTATATAATTTGCTTTTACCTTAATATCTGCGCCAGTTTTCATTATATTACTGCCACACACATAGTTGACCAATTTGTTGGCATCTGTTTCTACTGGAATTTCCTTCTTCTCCACAATAGGACCCAATTTACCCAGTTTCTTGAGTTTCTTTGGTGCAGGTGCTTAATATAAAACAAAAGCTTTAAGAATCTTGTCATTTTAATGGAGTAACAGAACTTACCGGCTGCATAGTATCGCATAATAACAGAAGGCATTAAACATTTTTGTTTTACCAGTTGTAAAGTTAAGTTTAAAGTGTTGAATAAACTCATTCTTGTAGAATTTATTTGAAAAAATAAAATAATTATTCAATAATAACCAGATATCCTAGTGCTACACAATTGCTTTAGTTGTAAAACAATTTACAAACTTAACCTCAATTTAATAAATGTCATTATTCGAGACTCGAACAGCTGTACACAGACGGTCTGCTAAGCAAAACACTGAACAGCTGATAAATGTTTTATTTTTTTCTGATTTGATTATTGGTTAGAGATGAAAAGTATAAGCACCGCCTAAAAAATTTATTTTCTTAAATTCTAAATAAAAATTTAATAAAAATGCGTTTTCCTTCAAATAAAACATTAGGCAAAGTGGCTATATATTTAGGTGTGGTGGGAATATCAAGTGTTATGTATATGCGTTATAAGATCGAGGAACGCATATCTAATACAGAATATTTTCGGACTGCATTTCAAACATTACGGCAGCACAGGGGTAATTATAAAAATTATATTTATAAATTGTTGTAATAACAAACTTTAGTTTAACAAATGTTTACAGGAGCGATTAGTCTGCTCGGCGAACCAATTAAGAATATGGGTATCGATATTAGTGATCCCCAGAATAGTTGCGATGGTCAAAATGCACACTTTGAAGTTGCGATAAAAGGCTCTAAAGAAAGGGGTAAAATGATATTTTCCGCCACACGTAATGAAGAAGAAAGCTGGCTAATTAACTCTTTAGAATTGGAATTAAAATCGCAACCTGACAAAAGATATATAATTAAGGCTGATAATCAAAATTCACAAAATGAAACAAATAGCGAATAGAAAAATTTTACAAACTTAATATTGGCTCTCAATGTATTTTGTGTTACATCTGTAATGAAATAGCATTTCAATAATAAAAATACACAACTTTAACAATTTCATGTTACCTATTTGCAATAAATTAATATACACCTCCTTTATTGCAGCAGTGTCATATTTCAACAAAATCAAACTTGGTAAAATACGCTAAAATGTTAAAAATATATATAAGCTTAAGAATACACACATTTCTATATATACGATATACCTACTTCACAGAATAACTTACATATTTGTATAAAATAACCAATTTACTATAGCAAAAGGTGAATTTTTTAATTCCTGTTTCATATCTACAATTTTTACACTTATCGTTTTATCGGATTGGAGACTAGATAAAATCATTTAAATTGTGTCTTTCTAAATATAGCCTCGGCTTAGCGTTTTTGGCGGCAGTATTACCCATAATCTAGATGTCGCTGCTTTAAATTTCAATAATTTAACAGGCGCATACATGCTAGCTCTGAAGAAGTTTTACATTTTGATTTTTAAAAAGAAATGTTTTTGGTATCTAACTATATATGTACACATATCTTACATTGCCTGCGTCAGCTGTAAGGCAATAATTTTTTGCCTTTTCTGATTATTAGATATTTTCTAAAATAAGATTGCTTTAGATTTGGTGTGTAAGTCAAGTGTAGTCATTCTAGATTATGTACATTTATAATAATGATCAATCAAATTTTTCTAGCACTAGAAGAATATAATCACCATTAATCGATGCTTTATCGAATTTATATTCCCTTCTGTTTCAAGTAAATATCTACCGTATGCTATGTGATCAAAAACGATTACATCAGTGAAATTGCCTTTAAAATGATTAACTGTTTAAGATATTTTAAATTGGAATTACTTAGAAATTTTTAGTAGATGCTTTTCCTTGACAAACATATATTTTAATACATAAGTGAGGTCTTTTGCCTTCCCAGGAAGACGCTAAATTGGCTAAAGGCTTCACTGGAAACGATAAGATTGAGATCAAAAATCTGTAAAGGATTTAGTTAGGGACTTAAAGAGCAAAATATAATATACATATGTACATATCTATATAAAAATTTCGCATCCTTAAAATATGGATATGTATATGGGCTATATTTAATTTTAGAAGGTCTTAAGAATGTACAATCTACTGGACATCAAAGACCCACTTTTACTTCGCCATCGTCCAAAGATGAAAAACTAAGTGCAACTAATATGACTAATGTAAGTGGCAAAAGAAAGAGAGATGATCCAGAAATTATAGATTAAGATCCAGGCACGTCTAAAAATTTTTAACAGTCGTTGGATTATATAAAGGCCACTTAAATGTACATACATATATACGGAAAGTAATATCAAGACACCAAAGTAAAGGCCTATTACAGTTTACAACTCAACTTAGTTGAATTGAAATTTCAGTTGAAATTTTACAATTTGGTATTATCGATAACAACTTAACTTTTAATTATAACTCATCAATAGCAGTTATAAAATTTCAACTGAAATTTCAACTTAACTTAGTCGAATTGTAAACCGTAATAGGGGCATATTTCAAGTGCTAATACAATTGAAGCTAATATTGGACGTGACTACAAACCAGTAGAAAGTTTTACATCCGAACTTGGACGCCATCACAAAGAAATGAATGAATAAAGTATTTTTTTAAATTTATTTGAAAGTAAAGCAAAAACAGTTTTATTTTAAAAAATTAAAAAAAAACAATTTAAACAATTTTCAATTTGTAGTAAACTAATATTCTTGTTTGTATTTTGTAGAGGAATTATACGGGATGAAACAAAATGGAATATGAAATCAATCTAAATTTAGCACATCTAAGTCGTTTTCAAAATGATTATTTATCATCACATACCTCAATACAAAATAATAAATTTTACCCAAATACATTTTAGTAGAATATTTTTTTACTAAAACAAACAAGAATCGAAAAAATCTCCGTCACAATTTTAGCAACTTAGAAAAACAAAGCTACGATCGTAATGCAGAATACATACGAGTATAATCGAAAGAAACTGAATGGAAAATTTTGATTCGAATCGAAACGCAAACGAACTGTGGACGTGTAAGACAATTCTTATTCTCTACCCTTGGATAGTCAAGCTATCAAAAAATGAGCCTCTCTCTTCAGATATTTATACATTTTAAAATTTTTATCATAAAAAGATTTATGTGTCCTTTTTTAATAGTCTATTTTCGGCCAGTTATTTTACTTTTTTAATAATATGTAACATACTTTTTTAAAGATTGCAAATAATGTTTAAGTCAAAAAAAAGACTACTAGTTTAGCTTTATTTCGAGTTGAATATAAAATCAAATTATTATAAACATTGTTTTATTTTTTATAACATTACTTTTCGTTTATTGTTGTAAACGTTTTTGTTTTATTAATTTATTTATATTTAATTAATTTCAAATTGTTAATGCTTTATTTTCATAGTACATTATTGATTTTAAATTTAAATTAATTTTTTTGTTTTAAGATAATCTTTTTTCGTTTCGACAAGAGAAGGTTTTTTTACGACAAGAAGAGGAGGGAGCTTTCTTCTTTTTTGTTTTAGGGTAGGTTTTTAAGTTTTAAAAACTTATATTTTGTTTTAATTTTTTTAGTATTACTTTAGTTTTTAACAGTGTTTTTCTCCTTTTATATATATATAAAACAAAAGCGAAAAGAATATCTCATACGCACACAATTACGATAAAATGTAAAATAAAATATAAATTTTATATATATAGCATATGTGTGTTGTATTTATAGACAGAAAAAAACAATTGATTGATTGAAAAAAATCATTTAAATTTGTTTTAGTTATTTATACCTTAAAAATTCTAAACATAATGTTGATAAATTGTATAAACTATTATAATGTTGAAATAAAAATAGAAAACATTATTTTTATTTAAAAAAAATGCTTGCATACTGATTTTTTTCTTAAAACGTTCATCATCATTATATATTACTTAACATTAACATTATTTTAATAATAAAAAAAAAAATAATAAAAAAGTGAACCAGATGTTACTGTGATATATATTGATTTAATTTGATGTTATTTTCTGTTAGTTTTGATTAGAAGGCAAAAAGTAAAATTAAAAAAGGTAAATAAATAAAGGCGATATTTTGTTTATTGTGTGTTTGATAATTTAAAACGATATAACATTATATATTGTATATGAAAATGTTCCTTTTCTTATGTTCAGTAATTGGTTGGTTGATTAGTTCTTTGCAATTAACAAGAGAGGAACAATAAAATAATAATAATATCGTTGTTAATTTAGTTAATTTCTTTCTTTGTTCTGTTTATGATCTTTTTTCTGTTTATTTTTTTGTGTTGTATTGTTATACTTTAATTATTTACTTTCCAAGAGGAAGACTAGTCGGCCTCTTTGTAAACGATGTTTTTGCTATGGATTCAATTGATGTGTTCATTTTTGTTAAGGTTGTGTTTGATGTTGTGTATAATAGAGAATGCGGCTGCGATTCAGCTTCCGCTATTTGTTGTCCTTATTGTGTTTTCAGTTCTTTACCAATACTATAAGAAACAATTTTTGTCCAATCAATTTTAGTTCTTGTTATAGGCAATTGACGTCTCATGGCTTTGAAGGTTGTATCGGACATTGTTTGATAATTTTCTGAAATGGCCAATTGGTATTCATTCTCCGCCTCTTCTATGAGGCGTATAATTTCCTTAGCCATTTGTTGTTCATTGGTAACCACCACAGACTCGCGACATTCCTTTGATGACACTAATTGCACATTGCCGTCTTCATAATAATGTACCTTAAGATAATTGAAAAATTCATCATAAAATAATAGCTTAAAATTTTGTATTTCTATAACGTACTTGCACTTTTAAAACACCTTTTAATTCGGCACTCCCGGCGCCGGGTTGAAATGTGACATGCCACTGCGAACGCCATCTACCATTCCAATAGTTTTTAGGTTGAAATTGATGATCTTCAATGCAAATCGTTAATGTTATTTGACCACTTTGAGTTTTGCCAAAAACAGAACAAACCTTTAACAAATTTATTGAAAATTATTACTTTTATTGTTTTGAAAAAATAAAAAAATAAAAGACCAGTTTCGAAACTTGTCAAAATATATAAGAAGTAGATTTTATATAATTAAATAGTCGATAACTTCTATAACGAAACGGTAATCAACAAAAATTAAATACAGTGTTAATATTTTGATTATATTAGGTCTGTTTCTTTTCTTTTTGGGTAAGGTTAGGTAAATTGAGAGTAAATAATTATTTTACTCAATAAGAAAGAGAAAAATGTACTAAATTATCCAGCAAAATTTTTACCACATACATCCCCGATCCGAGACCACATACAATGTAAGTAGGACCTATCCAATGTCTGTATACAATTCATATTTACATTTACATAGCCTTGGCCTAGGCCGTCAGATGGGTCCGATGGAACAGACATTGTAACTGAAGGTTGGATGGGTCCAATACAGCAGTCATTGTAAGTGAAGGTTGGATGGTCCAATACTACAGTAATTGTAAGTGAAGGTTGGATGTGGCCAATGCTACAGACATTGTAAGTGAAAGTTGGAAAATTATGGTCAAATTTTTAATTTTTCATTTTATATATTTGTCGCAAATTCAATAATAAAAATCCAGTTTATAGGCCTTCCATATAGACTGCTCCATACACCACATACACGATTAGTCCACTTGCACTTTTGAAAACACTTTTCTTTCCATTTAATTCGGAAAGTTTACAAAGAACAATTGAAAAAAAGGCAGTCAAAAGCAAACAATTTATAATCAAAACTGCAATAACAATATAATGCATTACAAACCCATCCAAATCGGATTATAGTGTGATGACGTTTTACTTCTAATGAACATTTAATTTTACAATGTATTGGAAACGAGAGTCATCCAAATCGGATGCTTGTTGTATGTGCTTAAAAATTGATTTTAAATTTTTTCTATTGACATAATAGTATACGATCGGATGGGTTTCAATTGTAATAACCTTTGTAATTCTGGGTACGGAAACAAAAAACAACAAATATTTTGTCCAAAAAATTGTTTGACAAATTTATAAAATGATAAAAATTAAAACTTTTTTTTATAAAAAAAAATACTAGTGCTAAAACTGTATGTACACAATTTATCCTTTTTTGTTTACAAGCACAAATTTTTATTGGATAACTTTAGTGTACATACTTACGTCTTGTGCAAAATTTTTGGGGCGATAAGCCCCTGATTTTTAATCATTGTTTGATAAATGATAATACTTTTGGTTCTCGCCGTTGTTTGAGTATTTTCTCACTGCTCTTAGTACTGAAAGAGAATGTTCGCAGCAAAACATATTGCAATATCAGAGGTAACTTTGAAATACAATGCTTTGGTGAATAAACTGCATACATACATACTCAATTTAACTGTTCATCTACTTTATGGAAATAATTTTTTATTTTTAGTAGAAGATAACGTATGGGAGTAAAGGTAGTGGAATCCCTATTAACGAACTCAAAAATGATTTGTATTTAACGATTTTGCTTAATTTAATGAAACCTCACAGTGCAGACGAATGGCCTTTGCGGAATTTATTTGTGATTTAGAGGTGACAGTGAATTAATTGATTCGCACAGGGTGGGTTGGTTTACCCCTAGCTAACATAATGGTCAAGTAGTGTCCTCTTACACCATTATGAAATTTGCACAAACACTCGAAAAACAAGATCAAGAATACCTCACATAACAGTTGCAAGAGGGATTATTGAATCGTAACTCCATTCTATAGGTTAGTGCTCGGTAAGCACAGACACCAGCTTAGAAACATTATTTTTACTGTGACCAATAAGCGATCGAGTGCGCCCCACATCATACTCGGGCCAAGTCAGCTTCTTGATTTTACAGGACTCTTCAGCTGCAGTCGCCGTTCGCACGGGGTTATGACAAATTGTGTTTGGAACGGAATTTTATCTGAGGTATAATTAATCGGATTAGGTTTTACTCTATGGTAGTAAGTGCTTGGACTGGAAACTTAGTACAGTCATGACTTAAGATTAATTTTTAATGGTAAAAGAACTATGAACATACACATCTATGCAAGTACATATGTATGTACATATGTATGTATGTATGTTTGTTAATATTTTAAAATGTTCATGAATTACTTTGAATCAGAGAGTAAGCTTCGGCTATGTATTTAGCCTAGTCCACCATTGTAATAGTTAATAATAGGCTCTCTCTGGCTGGATTAAGTAAAAAATTAATATGTAAAAAAATTTTAAATTTGAATTTTTTTAATTTTTTAGTTTTTTTTAATATAATTTATTTTTTATGGTATTTGGCAAACAACAAACTTGCCCAAAGAAAAATACGGGCTCTTTTGTGCATGAAAAATCAAAATAAATATTACTATTAACGAATTTATAAGAATTAAAGTTATAGTTTTTATAATTTGAATCGAACTAATGCGTGTATAGACGTAAATTATACTTTTCTACATTTCATTTAAGTAATATGCTCGATCGACAAGGGGTATTTCGTAACCGATTGTTTACTTTGTATTTCATGAACAATTTATTATTGTACTTTAGAGGCTTATATGTAAAAAAGGAGCTTAACTGGACTAGACAATGAAAATCATCCACCACAAAATAAGTTATTTTTTATTTGACTATTAACATTCGATAAAGCTGATAGTCAGTCACCCAGGAAAATATTTTCACATTATATTAGTGTTTTAATTTTAAAATTATCTATTGAACTGACTCTTGACCTTGACCTAAAGAGATATTGCTTATGTATATAAAAATTATATTACAATTTTACTTACACCATGTCTGTAATGACTGGCGGTATAGGCTAATGATTCAATATCTAAGGCGGCTCTCCATGGTTCAGCTGGTGTATCAGGCTCAGCGTCCTGATAGTCACTGGCTTCTTTACGAAGATGATCATATTTAAATGATTGTTTAGTGCGAGGATCATAGAATCGGCCACCACCTAAAATAAAAATAGAAATAAAAAGGCAATAAATTTCATAACTTAAATTACGATAACCAACATTCATCGTTCACTTTATTTAATTTTATTTCATTTATTTTGTGATAAAGAATATTAACGAGGGATTTATATTGTTTTGACTCATTTTAACTATTGTTTACGTATAGGAAAAGTTCTGTTCTCTCCCCCTCGTATTATTATAGTAAAACCGCTTTCATTAACACACTTTTGACATACACCCCATCATACGCACATACATATGTAAATGTATGTTTGCATATTGCTGTGTATTATAAGTAATATTTATATTACCATATATGGCATAAATACTTACCCAAATCATTAAATTCCGAAATCACAGCATTATGTTCACTGCCCTCTATGCGTACCGGTGTCAATTGATCTTTATTATATTGGGCAAAGGCGTGGCTGGCACCTTCTTTAAGCAGAGCATCATTTTTTAACAGCTCACGAACATCGTTAAAAACTTCATTGAATTCACCCGGTGGAGCATGTAATATAAAATCAGATACAATGCGTACTTTTTCCATATCACTGATTTGTGTTTGATCCATAGTTCTTCACGATTTTTGTGTTGCCTTGTGAAAGCTTTTATATAAATGTTTGTGTGGTCGGTCGGTTGATTCGATTTGATTGATGGTGTACCCGGAGGGACTTGGCAGTGAAGTGCAACTTTATTTTTCAATTTTAGTGTTTTTTTTTCAATTCAGAAAATTTCTAATTTTTAGTTTAGCTCATAAAAAACCGTAAATTTGGTTAATATTTGGCTATTGTAGAAAGGATTTAAATACAAATATTCACAAACTTTTTACTTTTAATACTAAAATCTTGCATTTGCTAAATGGATGACAAATCTATTGCATGAAAAAAATACTACAACAACAATTATAGCAAGTGCAGTCACCTACAACTTTGGCAGCACTGTACCATAAGCGTTACTACACCGAAACCTAGTGCAGTGTTGTATGATATGCACAAAAATACAGACAGGGATGTTAAGTAAAAAAATTAAAATTTATTTCTAATTAAACCACAAATTATATTCTTCTAATTATATTACATACAGTAAGTATCATTTTGTTATTCCAAGCTGAGAGCCATTTACCAAATGCTTGCTGTATACGATTTTCAAAGCTGTCATACCCAAAACCTCCACTATCTTATTACTAACTGGGCACCACCCTTACTAAGAATAGTTACTAAAAATAGAATTCAATAAAGATGAGGAGTACAAGGGTTCTATTATGTCCATTCACTATTTAGACATTCTAAATAAGGCTGTGTATAGTACTAATAATTCATGCTTTAAAAGGTTGTGGAGTTTGCGGTATGGTATGGGTGGGCCCACACTCTACATATAAGAATATATTGAAACATTTTTCACCATAAAATACCACCTTTAACGGTAAAATAAAAACAAAATATATAAATAATTCTAAATATTTTAAATTTATAAATACACTTTACATTTTCTCATAAGTTTCAGTAAATGAACACGTTTTACAGGTGTGCGTATAGGTATCGTCCTCCTCATTATAAGTGTCTTCGCCATATTCATGGATATGTGATGCCTTTGTTTCCTTTGTATACAAACTACTACGAACTTCCATACGTAATTGTTTCATTTGTTTGTTATATTTGCGTATTTTACCAACTTCTCGTTTTTCTACACGATTTTCATGTTGGCGCATTAGTTCCTCTTCGCTGCCCCACACTTCTATGGCACGCTTTTGTACTTGTAGATGCAAATATAGTTTCATTTCGCCCCAACGAATATTATGAGGATTTTTACGACTTATGTAGCGTAAAATCGGTTCCCGCTTATCAAAATCACAATCCTTCAGCAGATATTCGGCTTTAGCTTCTGTGCGTGTTATCAACGAATGTTCTCCATCGGGATCACGACATTTGTCACAGACAGCATAATCGAAATTATCATATAAGAAAGAGTCTACAAATGCATCACCACATTGTAAACATTCTTCATATTGTACAGGAATGGCAATTGTATTATGCACTATATTAGTTGTGTTGGATGTACCAGTAATATCATTTTTTTCTGGACTTTGAGTAGCTTGCACTGTCTGTTCAATAAGAAAACCGCCACCGCTATCAATATACTTAGTACCTTGTACTTTAATTATAGATGTCGTAGCATCACCAGCATTTGTATCCCTGCCACAGAAGAAAGGAATTAACAATTGCAACTGCTTCTTGCAGATCTACTTACTTCTTCGTTAAAGCATAAGGATGACTTACTAATTTGGCATGTTTTAAACTTAGGGCCTTGGCTCGATTACGTTCTATACGGGCCTTCTGTGCTTCAGTTAAAGTTACAGATTTGTCTTCAGACATTTAGAAATTCTTTTTGATTATAGACTAACTGTTTAAAATATATACGCTAATTTTAGAGACTGTATGTGTGTACAAACAAATAAAATTCTTCTTCTCTTTTTATTGAACATTCACGATAATTGATGACAAAATTCATAAAAGGCCAAATTAAAAATAGGAATTAATTTTTTAACCTACTTAGAGCCAAACAAAAAGAAATAGATTATTTTTACTATATAAATTATTATAATGCAAAAAATTACTTAAAAGGTTCCCTGTCCAATGTATCACATATAACATATTTATAATTTATTTTTTCGTACCATGTCGTATCATATAAGAACAAATTTATTGTACATATGTATGTATATGACACGCTCAGCATTACTATATAAGAAAAGTACGGAATCTAATTTCCTAATGACACGTTAAAACATCATCCAAAAGTGCTTCGTAAAAGAGAAGGAGTTAACTAAATCGAGAATATGTATCATAAAAGCAAAAGCATAAACCAAAATGCCAGCCATAACCTCCGGCTTAACCAGCTGTTCACTTCCTCTGGATGCATTAACCCAAGCGCCTTATGTATTTTCCATGGAAATATAAAGACCAAGAACTGCTATTAAGTACCACAACAGTTCAACAATAATTTGCTCTAAAAGGCAGTATAAGCCTTGTTCTGCTATATCAACTGTATATAAGATGGTTAAAAGCGAAAGTCAAGAAATAACTTAATTTTATTAAAAACGACAGCCAAAGTGAACTGAGACGCACTTTGTATAGTTTATGAATTTTCTATTTCTAATTCGAATAATTTCACATTATATTTAATATTAATTGGTTCTGCACACTGGCTCATGTATTCAGAAATTATACAATTCGAAACCGTAAACTTAAGAAGGTAAAAATTTACTCTTTCCACGAAAGACATTTGTGGTAAGTTAGAAATGTACATTTTATAATTCTGTTCTAACTTATATATGCATACATACATATGCATGTATGTACATAAATTAACCATTTACAATACTTTTAATGAATTTGCATTGTTTTCATCATTTTGTAAAAGATAACATATAAACATATGATCTCTCACCCACTAAAAAAATAAACAATTGTGCACGTTGCAAGCATTTAATTTAAACAGGTTTTATAAATCTACCTTTGTCCATGAGAGTACTTTGCTTATTGCATATCAAAACAAATGAAAAGAGACACTCTCTTGGCAAAAAAATGCACAAAATAACCGAAGAAAACAAAAAGAAAAGAATCTGTCATCTGTTTAACATATGACACCCTATTTTTAAAGTATAAGCGCACAAGTTTTGCATAAGGGGTGAGCTGTTTCTCTTACAGAGCCCTAAAGACAGAGCACCCCTGCTAAAAACAAAACAAAAAATTAATCCAATTTACACAGAAAATAAGTGCGCTAAAGTGTTGTCAATTTAAAAATTAAAAAAAACATGCAAATTAACCAGCAACGTTTACTCAAAATGTTTTTGGATATATAGATCGTGAATTTTCAAATTGACTTCAGTTTAAGTAATCTAGACTAAAGTTAACAGAAGAGATGAATGTGTTACTGTTTAATACCATATCTGCAGTAATTTTTCTACTTCATAAAAATTATAGACAAGTTGCCTCAACAGAAAATTAAAACAAATTCAAAAGCACTAAAAATAATGTTAAAAGCACGGAATTGACAAGGCTGGAATTATTTCTGGATGTTTGTGTGTGCATATAATGTGTAAGAGAGAGTTTATGAGCGCGAGTATTTACGTAAGCGTGTGTGCGTGCATTCGTTGTGTTCGATGAGAGAATTCAAATTTTATTTTTGTGCATGTATACGAGACGTCAACTGTAGCCGAACGGCAAAGCTACACAAAATTAAACAGCCTGTTCGTTTTCTATACTATACAACAATATTCAGTTACTTCGCATCCACGTCGGCGTTTACGTCTTTCTTTTGCCAAACGGTTTTTCAGTGCAGATGAAGTTGACTACTTGAAGCAAAAATATAATAAAAAATCTTGTTTTTTTTTGTTTGCAATTGGTTTTCTTTTAAAGAAAACAAAAAAAAGACACATACAATCAAAAAGAGTTTACTGTGCAGTAGCGGTGCCCCTACATTTATTTTTTCCTTAAAAAAAAAATAAAAACAAAACTACAAAAACACCTCTTTTTTTCATTGACGTTAGCATAGAAATTGTTCTGTTAAAAGAAAATTTTTTAGGCGCTTAAGTTTGCGTCGAAAAAAAAGAGAAAAAAGCATATAATTCTTATCAGAAAAAAAGCATTTCCAACAATAACAATAATAATAAAAAAATAACGGCCACAAAATGGATAAAATGGATCCAGCTTTAGAACAACAATTTGATTTAAACCTTATAGAGGCGGTGAAAATGAATCCCGTCATTTACGATCGTTCTCATTTCAATTATAAACATTTCGTAAGAAAAGCTCAAACTTGGAAACAAATTGCTGAATCTTTAGGCGTACCAGGTAAGTTAGAGAAAAAAATTAAATTTTCGATTTTAAAATGCACATAAAAAGGGTGGTTGGACGGTTGATGACCATCATAAAAATGCATAGGTTATTTTGTAATTCTTATTCAAGTTTAACATTTAGCGTTTTTTATGCTAAATTGGCGCGCAATTAAAAGCTTTCTTAGATTTTCGATATTATGATCTTTTGTCAAAATTGATTGTTTGCTTATGCAGGGCCAGCTAGATTATTTTAGCTGAATCGAAAAAACTTATTAAAAAGAGTGTAAGTGAAACAGTAAGATTCATCAAGCTACATATAATTTATTTTAAAGTTTCCTGCAAACATACATAAATTTGCGGCAACACTGCCTTCTATTGGCAAAAACAAATTTTGATGTAAAGTAGTGAAGTTAAGTTGTTTTAAAGCGCTAAATATCATGATTCAGTCAAGTGGTGCATTTACGAACGGATCCATACTTATATTGTCACTTTTTATGTGTATGACTTTTTTTGACGCTTGACCTTATAATCTTTTGTTATTTGTGCAATTAAGAAAACAATCGTGATATATACAATATTAGTTGAATAGATATGTATGTAATTATACGAAAAAGCTAAAGAGACTGTAATCAAGAAAAATTGTCAGTAGATTAAATGGGTTAACGGCGGATCATATGCTTAACGTGTAACATAAGGATTATATGTCTTAAGGTGGAAGTACATAACTAGCATTATGGACGTTGTGCGTTGCAGGCTTCTGTAAAAAAGTTGAAATAGTGTGTTTTCAGAAAGCAAGTTATGAGCAATGTGGGCAACCGCCCCTAACGCGAAAAAGATGGGCAGCTTTCCGAGGAGTAGGAAATAAATTTAACAAAAATGAAGGTTTTTTAGTCTAAAAAAAGCATAAAGTATTCTGATAAAATAAATATTTACGATGCCGTTTTGAAACCATTTATGACGTTTTCTTTTTTCGACTTTTATTACTCGAAGTTTGATATAGCAATTTGGCTTGAAATGTGGTAAAATCAAATTGTTTAAAATTTTGTCTAAAGGTACGGTTGCTTGAGGAAAATATTTGACGGAAAAAGCGTAATCATTATTTTATAGAAATGTGCTATTTTAATTTTTTTTCAAATTTAAATATTAAAATATCAACATTTTTTATACCGTTATTTGTTTTTAAATATTTTTTTTTTTTGTGGACAAAAAAGGATGTTATTCTATAAAATGTTTATATAATGTGTAACCGTACGTTAAATTCAGGCTAAGTATTCAATGAAATTGCTATTGCAGAATGATTTGAATATTATATCCTTTGTTGAACGAAATGTTACGCTATGTTATTTAATTAATGCACTTTTTTGTACAATTGCTTAATTTTCCTCAATGTACTCTTTTGTCAGTTAAATATCTGGCTACCCTACCGAGGAGTGATATGTTGAAAGATTTTAAAAAACGAAATTAAAACATAAAAACAATAGGTATAAACAAAAGAAAATAAAGCAATTGGCCGTCTCTAAGCATGTTGTGTAACTTGACCTCCATTAAGCGTTAAAAGTCTGAAAGTACTAAACGCGCTAAATGGTTAACGTGCGTTATGTATATTCACCTGTATTAGAAACTGGACTTTTAAGATCAAATAACTTGAAGAACTTACTTTTCTTAGTCCTCACCACTACCTTTTCTAGTTGAATGATTTTTCAGATAAAAATTTTTTATTACCTATGGGCTGAGTTTTAAAACGTCATTTGCAAAGCATGCGTTCCTAAACGCAACCATGCGAACTTTTACAAAGTCATCCATTTCTAAATGTATTGTAAAAGTTTTAACTGCGCAAAGAAAAGCAAACTGTGTAGTGTAAATTTTGTTGATGCTTTTTGTTTACAAATTGAATGGAAACAGCAATTGTTTACAAAATGAGGATGAATTTTCCTCCAAAAAGTACGAAGGTTTCTAAATGAAAAACTACATAGTTTTTTTACAAAGCAACAAACAATGTAGTTTGCTTTGTATCGATACGGTAGTAAAACCGTATCCAGGGCGAATTCAATAAGGTGGCCCTAATTTACTATGTAAGCAAAGGCTGACACATTAGCGTATGTCAAAAAACACAAACATTCTGTATTTTGTTGACAACTTTATCTTACTAGAGTGTTGCATTATATTGACACACCTAAATTTTGTTATGTTATTTTGTTTGTGTTGTATTCGTTTTCAATTTAAGACCACCTTATTAAATTCGCCTTGACCGTATCGCTACAAAGTATTTTGACGTTTTACAATTCAGCCATGTATTTATTGACTGCATCGATATAAAATCAAATTATGTTTACATTTAAATCAAATCCGTGCATATTTTTGACTAGGTGCAAATGTATGTTGTAGTTTGTTAAGAGGATTATCAAAATAACATAATTTCATTTTATGTCACATAGACTTCAATTCTTTGACAAATGAATGCAAATGTGCTAAAATTAATTTATTTTTAAAATTGTTTACTGGTTCAAAATTGTACAGTGTATTTGAGACACTTCGTCTCTTTTGTGACGATTTAAAGTATAGTTAAAATTTTGTTGAATTAATCCATCTCGTAAGGCTTAAACGTTTATTTTAACTTTTAGCTGTTTTTCTAACCACATATTTTTGACAACACTAAAAACAGATGTGTGTTCGCTTGTAATTCATTACATTTGTGTGAGAACTTGTCCACATATCATATATATATATATTAAAATGTTTTCGTTGGTAGTGTATTTAATTACATTATTTTTCTCTATACAGGTATGAACATACGTAAAAATATACATATATGTATGTATATTTAAATAATTCAATCGTAATTTTTACGATTTAACGAGGACCGACCTTATTTAAATTTAATAGAAGTAAGAAATCAACTGCAAAAGAGATAACTATTATACATTATTTAATTCATACACATACTGAACCACGATTAATAACAAAGATTGTATGAATGTAATAACAATTGACAATCACACTACAAAGAAAAAAACAAAAATAAACACGCATATTTCGTTCTTTCTCACTCTGTATAATGTTATAAATGGAAATTTTATACGTTAAGTATGTATGTAAGTGTGCGAAGTAAAGTTAAAATATTATTTAAAACACAATTTGTGTAGATTCTTAAACATTTTGTCCGTTCCATTCATTTTCTTTGTCAACACTGTCCAAACGCAATACAAAATGAATGAAGTTATCAACAACATTGGCTGGAGAATTTTTTTATTTGGTTGTGGGATATAAAAAAAATCTAGTTTGAATCCCATTTAAAAATAAAATGCTGCCTTGTTCGACATCTCATACAATTTTACTGCAGCGGGGTTAGGTGGTGGCTGAGACGTACAAAAAAGTATTCAACCAACAAAATTGAAAAAAGTCGTCGTCATCTATCCCGTCAAAGCATGGTAAACGAGAAAAAGTGCTCAGTACGCTGTACGTCTGTCTGTTCATTGTTTGAACATCAAGCCAACCTACTTAAATTGCTTTCGCTGTGTATGTACATTTTTTTGTGTTGTTAGCATTGTGTTAACTCATCATATCGGCTCCGTTCGTTAGTATGTGTATGTCTAATTTTTCTTATTTTTTTAAGTTTGTTGTGTCGTTGTTCATGAACGTCGTCTATTTTACGCAGCTGTACTTTTTTTGTCAGTCCGATGAGCGACGTTGTCGTACTCGTTTTTAATATTTGATTTTCTCTTTGTTGTTTTTAATTTTGCTGTGGCTTTGCTACTCACGTATTACACGTGCTGTGTTCTCCCTTTTTTTATTTACTTTTTTTTTTGTTGCTTTTATGTGTGTGTTGTGTGTTTTGAACTCTCTTTCTATACATGTAAAAAATGCAATTGTAAATTCGCTGTATGAGCGCATGTGTGTTTTTATTTTGTGGAGTGAAACAGATGCTTAGCTGTGTTCATTTTAGAAAGGGGGGCTTAACTTTAAAATTTCTTGTCTGATTCGATTTTTAATAGGAAATATAAACAGGTTATTGTTCCTTATTATGAATATTTATGTATTTAATGAGAAAATTTGCAAATTTATTAACTTCAAATATATAACTATAATATTTAATTTGCGTGTACAAATGTTTACTAACCGATGTCCTTTAAATATATTGAGGTTCTGGTGGCCACGAAAAATCTGAAATGAGAAGCTTTTGAAACTAGCAAAAAATGAAAATATACTTAAATCTGCTTAGGACACACATCTAAAAACCAATGGCGAGATATGGTATGCTGCGCTGGAATGGAATCCACAAGGAACGCGGTTGCGTGGTAGACCAAAAAACACGTACAGGCGCACCATAATCAGCGAAACACGCAAAACTTTGTATGAATTATATTCTTTAGCTAGTAAGAGGAAACAATATACCTAGATTATATGTAAACAATCTATGATCCTGATGGAATACGACAATAAATAGTATATAAAATTGTTAACATTAATAAAATTAACGGAGCAATTATGTTTTAAAAGACTTATTTTAAATATTAATTCCAACCGAAATTTATTAAAAAATGTATTTGTCATTTGGTTAACATAACAAAGTCATTATTTTTGCCCCAAGTATGTACACATATTTTTTTTATTAAAATCATTATAAAAAAGTTTGAGCTTTACATGAGCGTGTGGTGTATGCATACATAGATATTTACATAGGTTATGTCGGTGGCTTAGCCAGGGCTGCCAGATGAAATTTGCAGAAAATCTTAATTTTTCGGATAAATTTTAAAAATGTCGTCATATCCAGTTACGTAAAATCGTCGAAAAAAAATTGTCAAATCGTCAAAGAAATCGTAACAAAAACAACAAGTTTTTAGTGTTTAACATTTTTATTTACAGTATCTATATAATACATGCAAAAAATTCTACATTTTTAGTATTTTATTAGATAGTAATCTGAAATGTGTAGTTTAATATGCATTTCTTACACAATTTGGTACTTATTTTGTTAAAAAGTTGTTGAGGTTAATTACAAAGCTTCAATATCTGTATTTTTTTGCTTGCAACACATCTCATGTCGTCAGCTTCAGCTACTACTACAACTACTTTATTCCGTTCCAGGCCTTATTCTTTATTAACATTGATCTCAAGCAAAAATCAGAAGTAGTAAGCTGGTTGTCTCACCTACAGAGTTATTAATACTTTTAGAGCTGCCAATTGTACATATATCAAAAATCGTCATTTTATAGGCTAAAAACGTCAATCGCGTCATTTTGCTTCAATTTTGTTAAAAAATCGTCAAAATGACTATGGACTTAGTATAGAAAGGGCGCAATTCGTCCTTTTATTTTACAAGAGAAATCTTTATAGAAGAAAAAAGACAATTTTAACTCAAAGCGAGCAATAAATTCAGTGCTGGTTCTTTTTGTATTTTTTCAAGTTTTGAGGAAAGAAATATTTTATTTTTTTTTTAAGCAAAAATAAAAATATATTGAGAATTTTCTAGGAAATGTGTATTCGGAGTTAATCTACTAGAAAAAGTTAACGCAATTTTGAAGGAAGTCGAGATACGTCCTTTCTATATTAAGCCAACGATATACAGTTGGGGACAGAAGTATTCGAATGCCCTTTACATTAGTACATCTACAGAAAATCAACACAGTTTTTCTTTTCTTTGAATTACAGAACAAAAGTGCACAAAACGCTGGAAAAGTTTACGCGACAAATTTGCCAGGGAATTAAAAATTAGTCAGGATTCAAGATGGCGTTATTTCAAACAGATGTCGTTTCTAATGGAATCAATACGACAATATCGTGAATCATTGTTAGGCAAAGTCACTGCAGCAGGTTTGCCGGCAGCAACAACAACGACAAACACTGTTACAGCTCAAGTGGAAACGCCACAACAAACACATCAACACCAACAGACAACACAGCAACAAGTGGTCGATTTATTTACAACACCATTCAATGGTAGTGCCACCATTACGACCCAGGCATTAGCTGGACATCAGCATGGTGAGTTTTGGGGTGATAATTAAAATACAAACAACTAGACTCATATGGAGGAATTTATTAATGTATTTTGTTTTCATTTTTAAACTTTAGCTATTGTTGTTACCGGCGATGCTGCCCAGTTGGCTGCAGCGAATAATGCTGTTAAAGAACAAAAAACCTATTACTATGAACCGGCTATGAAACGTGAGCGCCTTGGCGATGATGATCAACAACAACAGCAGCAACAACAAACCCAACAGCAACAACAGCAGCAACAGCACCATGATATGTTAAGTTCCATAAAAATATTTCAGAATAGCATTAATCAGGGTGTAAGTGCAGAAGATCAATCATTTGGTGTGGTCGTTACAGACATGTTGAATACACTGGGCGTACGACAAAAGGCGGAAGCTAAAGTTCATATAATAAAATATCTCACGGATATGCAGTTGCTGGCTCAACACAACAAATACTGAGATACGGTTATAACAAGCGATAAAACATCATCATCATGTATATTTCAATTTGAGCAGCAACAACAGCAACAGGAAACTACCACTATTACTATTACCCCTGGAGTAGAAGATGACTTGGATGAAGACGATGAGGTAGATGAGGATGACGACGATGAGGATGAGGGTTCAACTGGTCAACAATCTTTTAAAGACGACTAGCCCGTGCTATTTTTCCTAGTTCTTATTTCTTACATCTAATTTTGATATTAATATAGATGGTGTGGTATTTATTTCTCTAAGCGAATAACTGCCACAAAGAAATTAAATTTTACTCGTAAATGCTGCTTTTCTGATTTTCTGAAATGATATCTTTTATCTATTCTATAACAATTCCTACAATGCAGCTATTCTACAAAAAATGTAATATTGTAAATATTTTTTCTTTTCTCCTTAGTACATAGGCATATATTATTATGGACTATCCATATTTAGCTTAAGTCCTCCTTTAGTAATTTAACTTCCTACAATTTTTATATATACACAAATATATACGTAATTATATAAAATAATAAATATAAAGAATCTAATATTTAAATTTGTTTGTTTATATTAAAAATTAATAATGTGAAAAGTTTTAGGACGAAAATTGCTGTTATAGCAATAATAATGGTTATTTTCGGTTGTTCCTATAAATATTGAGGTTTGCTGAGCTGCAAAAAGTACAAAACAATATGATTTCTTTGCCAAACATTAAGTAATTGTATGAAAAATTTATATTTATTTTGTCCATGTATGCTACTATTTGGTTTTATAATTTAAGTTGAGTTTTGTTTTTCTTTGTGACACGATCTTTTGCATGAAGAAAATGCTGTTGCAAAACTTTATTCATTTCTCCTCCGTCTGCATTAGAATATTTTCTTTTACAAAAATCTATTAAACAAATAAAGTATAAATGTTGCGTAGAAAAAATAAAGATAAAAATTAGAACTAACCTTTAAGAATAGTGGTGAATTTAAATTTCTGTATGCTCGGCTTATCAGGTGTGCCACGCCAAGTTAAATTGATCGCCAGTTCATCTGTGACAATTTTTCTGATTGCTGTTCTTAGGAATGACGAGTAATCCTTAGCATCAATTCTCTTAAAAGATTTTTTCTACAAAAATATAATTTTCAAATAAATATTGTATTCATAAGCTAGATGATTGAACATCTTACCAATTGAGAAACCATGTCTTCATCTTCCGCCAACATTTTGTCAAATTCTTGAAAATCAGTCATAGAGTTAAAAGGCATGTCTGGTAAATTGGGAACCTCCCATTCAGAATCGCTATCAGAATGTTGTATGTCATTTAACTGAGTTCTTAAAGCTCTGACCTCTCTGGTCAAATTTATAAACAGTTTTTCATTATGTTCATCACTCTTCTCAATTTTTTCTTTCAAAAGACGTACTTCAGCTAAAATCTTCATTGAAATCGGCATGTCAACCTCATCATCTTCTTCGCTATCATTATGCTTCAACTTGCCATCATATTCTTTAGAATCCGAATCGGATGAATAATGCATATCCTGCGTAGCAAACTGCTCAGTTTTCGTACGCTCATTACGTAATTCACGCAATTCATTTCTAAGTGCTTGAATTTCGTTTCTCAAAGCTTTTAAGTTATTTTTGTTGGTATTATCGTTTCTTTTGAAAGTATTTCGAAGATCTTGAACTTCACGTAAAATTTTTAATAAAATTTCACGTTCATCAATTTCAATTGGATTTTTCTCTATTAAAAAAGTTATATTTTTTTAAGAATACGTTAAAAACAAGTGGCAAATATATGTTAATATTGTACATACCTGCACTTCTGTGGGCCATATTTGAATTGTTTGTCGATATAATTTATTGCAAAATATGTAATTACCTGTGCAAAATTTTAATTAAAAAAGATATGTAATCAATTTTTAAAATGAAAATAACGTGAGAAGAGAATGCGTAGACAATTTTGAATAGAATATGAAAACTGTGCGATAATTGCCTAAGGTCGTATATTTTTAAGCAGTAAGCCTATCTTGAGTCAAAAGTGAATTTGATCGGATAGAAAAACTTGTGGATTGTCGCAAAATGCTGGACGTGATATCTTTGCGAAAGAAGTTAGTTAAGCTTAATTCATGGACTTATGTTATGCCTAATTTGCATTGGACTGACTCTTTGAAACTTTTTACAAGTCGAGTACATGCACGACAAAAATCAGCTTATAACAAAGTATTAGTATATTTATACATATATAAAAGAAAAAAAAATTTCTTTTAGCGTTTCTTTATCATAAATATTCGGCAACACTTAAGGTAGAAGTACATAGCACGCGTTAATGTGCGTTTGAGAGCAAAAACAAAAACTTATATTAGTGTATTTGCATAGAACGTGTTACATAAAAAACATTTGAACGCGTTGGCTTCAGTAAGTTGGTTAACTTGTATGTTTTGAAAGCGTTGTGTATTTTTGACAGCTAACAGCTGACAATAGAAAAATAAGTAAACGAAGGCGAATTCACATCAGGTGACGTCGGCTTGCTACGTAAGCAACAGCTGATAGTTAACTATATGTCAAAACGGTTCCCATTACTTTGTTTTACAACAAAAATATTTGACACAGTTGATTTGTTTACTTCAATGTTGTATTATTTTGACACAACGTTAAACATTTTTACAGAGTTGTATTGTTTTCAAAATCAGACCACATTGTTTAAACCGCCTTCAAACAAACGAATATGAATCATTTTTGAGATGGGATTCTAGCAGGTATTTATCCGATATAAAGATATTTAGCCGGGTAGAATCCCATAAAAAATGTATAGTAAAATAAATTTTAATTTTTTTGTAAATAATTAATTTTTTTACCAATATATCGGGTAAATACCGAGTAGAATTCCCTCTCTAATCAATTTCCAATATACTAATTAGACAACAAATAAAAAACAGCTGACAGAAAATGTATTTTTAACGCATGTTATGTAACATGCAATTTTACATGCGCAAGATAATTGACGATGAATGAACGCGTGTTATGTACTTCTCCATTTACAATCTCAGCAAAGCAAGCCAAGAATTGTCAAAAATTTTTTGTCTCATCCAAGGCGATAGTCATCTCATCTAAACATTTGATTATCAATTCAATGAATAGTTTTAAGCATTTGTTTGTTTTTGTAGACTTTAATATAATTTTTAAGTTTTATAACTTTTTAGAATACTTGGCTTGTCTACCCACATGTTTCACTGTATCATGCAAACACTTTTATATGTAAAGACTCGGTAATGTAAATTTATGAATTTTGTTTAAAATTAAGGTTTTGTACATTTTTAAGTAATTGTTAACACAATTTTCTAAATGATAAATATTCTATACGTAAGGATAGTTGCGAGATGTTTTTGTTTTGTAGAAGTGACGCCGAAGACGATTATTTTAGTAAAAAAGGCGATATAATGTTTTTTGTGGCGGCGGCGTGGTTTTTTTCAAATAATCAAAGAATTGGATAGTGTTTTTCACAAACCTGGCAGCCATGGTGTAAAATTGTTGAAAATAAAATAAACCAACGTTCATTAAGGACAAAAACCTTAGGCAAAAGATAATACCGTTAGGGTAATAAGGTTTATATAATTTCCTCTGACAGCACTGATAATGTACTAGTGACATTATTTATTGTAGTTTTTACACACACCAATGATAGTACTGTTACGATAATGTGGTTATTAAGTAGGCAATATAAAATAATTATGTTGTCACAGAATTCATTTTATTTTTTCAGTTTTGCTCTCTTTATGCCTTTTCAACTTTTGTACTTGCTCTTTACTAACTACTTCTAGTGTTTAAAAAGAGAAGTATACTGGTTTATGAACCACTATTATTCAAGAGAAAAGTAGAAGAAAAATATTGGTTTTGTGTACTAGATTTTGTTTGTTGTTTTTAATAACCTTTCAGTTTGAGTTAACTGCTTGGTGTTGTTGGTCGTTTTCGGCGGACGGGAAAAAGGCAAATAAGGCAAGGTTTTAACGAATGTCAAAAGAAAATAAAAAGAAAAAACAAGATCGTGATCCGCTTATACATACACACTACTAATGGAAAACTTGTTGCCGGGTTTCATTAAAACAAAGTTTAAAAAAATTTAAATTATTCTTTAAAAGAAATAGTTTTTTTACAGTGTTTTTTACGTTAAAAATTTAAAAAGAGAATTATAGCAAAAAAGTCTTTTTCATATATCTCTGTTTACCTATACTATTACAAAAATATCTGTGTTTACTGTAATTTAAAGTAAATAATTAAAAAATAGTAAAAATACCGCTTAAAAATATATGCATTTTGTGGAAAAAATACAACTACACACACATGCAACTAAAACAATAAAACAAAGTTGCTTTTATCTTTATGTCGGTATGTGTTGAATTTAGAAAAAAACCACTATTTTCTACCTGGATTTACCTGTTTTTAGTAAAACAACTACAGTAGTAGCAACAACAACAACAAAACGAAATAATATATAAAACAAAAATAAAAAGTAAAAAGTCAATAGAGAAGTAAAGCGATAAATGAAGTAAGAGAGATAGAAAGAGAGTGCAAGAAAAAAGTAAAAAATCTAGTACAAAGATGGCTAACGTATAAAGAAATCATTAGACTTGGTCTAAAGCAAACGAAGAAAATAAAATAATTTATATTTGCTTATAAAATTGGAATGAGTAAAAGAAATACAAAGAAAAGGTTTTGTGAGTGAGTGATTTATTTGTTTATAACGGTTGCTATGACACTGAGATGACGTTAGAAGTCGTCTGTCTTTTTCCCCTAAAAAAGTGAACAACTTAACATAAATGAATAAGGAATTAATTATTATTCGCATACTAATAAAATAAATGAAAACAAAATCAACAATAATATAAACGAAATACAGAAAAAGTTAGTGATCATTTATACAAAAATCGTTTCTTCTTTTTTTATTTTGTTCATGTAGATCTCTATTGCTCATCTTTTGTATACTGGGTGACTCATGTAAATTTAACAGGAGATTTTCTCCTGCATAAAAACGACAATTCATTATTCGTACAAAATGCTACAAAATTTTAAAGCGAAATATAATTAACGAAATTATTATTTGTGAAATAAACGAATAAAAACGATTTCTAATAAATAAATTCCTAATAAAATAATATGTTATAAAAATGGTTTCCTCAACAAATACATCATCATCATCATTGCCACCACCACCCATCTCAACAAACTATGCTACAACAGCAGTAGATCCTTTTAACACACGGCCCGCCAGCTCACTGCCGTGCTTATCAGCAGAACAGAATCATAATGATACCCTGCATTGTCAACAGAGCTATAAACACTATAGCAAAAGGAAATACCTGCCTATTGTGATAAGTTTAGTGATAATTGTGATGAGCTCTTTCTTACCCGCCCATGTTAGTTCTACCAGATTAAATAAATTTCCGAATCATTCCTCTTACGATGCTTCAAAATATTTTGAAGATATTCTGCTGCGTTATAAACGTGATTCAGTGTCGGCTCTCTACTCCGGCCTACCTTCCGCACGCAGTGGCAATTCGGCCATTTACTTTAGCCACTCCTCCACCTCGAACAATGTCAATTCCAATGAAATCCTATACTCAGTGGATAATCGAAAACCCGCGTTTAAAAATTGCGCCGGCTACAAGCCTTCCGTTAAGGAAGAGCAACCTGAAAATACCTATGTTATCATGGTAGAGGCCGAAGATCCCGATCCCGAACAAGAAATCAAATACAGTTTGGTTCAATCAGCCGCCGAACGACCCAAATTTCGCATAAATCCGTCAACGGGCGTTATTGTTACTGAGCATACATTCGATCGCGATGAACCTATACATGAAAAAGCTGTATATGTCACCGTTCAAGCTACTGATAATGGTCGGCCGCCTTTAGACGATGTTTGCACTTTCAAAGTCACCATCGAGGATATTAATGACAATCCGCCAGTGTTCAATAAAGCTCGCTATGAAGAGTCTATGTCGGAAGATAAACAGGTAGGTTCTCAATGTGAAATAACAAAAAATTGTGTTTTCCTTGGTTTTTAAAAGGTGCTCTGTTATATTTTGCTTTGGAAATTCTTTTAAACTTTTTACGAACAACTACGCGGACCCCTGGATTACTGCTGGTTGTAAAAGTAAAAGTTATAAAAATTTACAAAGAAAATTCTTTTAAAATTCTGAACAGACATGTTATGTATTTATTTGGTTCAGTGAGCAACTAAAAAGTTAATAGAGAGTTGTTTTAACGGAATTGTAAAAATGGTTGAGGTAATTGAAATATTTTCAATAAAATTTTTAATTATCTTAAAATCTTTTTCCTTCGTGTTATTTTATTCATGCTTCACTTTTTAAAGGTAGACTCAAGAAAATCAAGTTCCTTAAGAAAAAAAGATACACGCGAAAAGAAATGTTTGCTTTTTTTACAGCCGAAACAAAATAATAACAACTTTAGTTTAGATATGGAATATTTTATTTTTATGCATCGAATTAAAAACTTAATACAAATACTTTATAGCCCAAGTTGAGATGTGAGATCGAAGCAACAAATAACTTACCCGTCTATAATTTTTGTTGCAAGTTTATTTGAACTAAATATAAATAAATAAACTTTTGATATTTTTATTTCAATGATTTTCGATTTAGGAAAGAAATTCGAAAGACGTAAAATTTTTATTTGAGAGTTTTTTTTATATGTTTGGCTGCTCACCTATATAATAGGCAAACACTTTTTTGTAATCTCTTTTACGCCTGTACTATTGTACCGATTTTGAAAAGATTTAGTAGAGGGTGGGCAGATTTGAGGTTACAAAGTAAATTGGCTTAAAAACATGTTTTTTTTTGACAAATTCAGTTTTATTCATACAAATATAACATATAAATATTGGAATTCATAGGAATGGAATATGATGTCGGGCAAATGTGTCCTCTAGCACGTCGGCAGACGTCCTCACTTTTCACAAAATTTTGAATATACATTGAATATGGTTTTAAAGCATTTCCCTTACAGATGTGCATATGCGGATGTAATACGACTATAAAATTATTACTAACACCAGTAAACAAAACACATTTTAAGACCAAGGCACGTAGAATTCGTCGTACTTTATACTTTTTTATTTTATTTTTTTAATATATATATTAATACAATATATATATATATATATTATATTATAACTAGAAGTTCAGCAGACAATATATCCTCTGATTCATAACTCTGATTCTAATAACTCCAATAAAAGTGAAGATATATCTTGGTTATTGACTAACCATTACAAAGTTGTACATTGGACTTGGAAGAATAGTGAATCAGAGGATATATTGTCTGCTGAACTTCTAGTTTATTTGAGGACTTCTGTCCGAAAACTGAAAATCAGTTAAAATATGGAATGACTACAAAACGCAGTTTCAAAAACTATATTGCTCTGATCTTATTACTGAATGTAGTGCTACCTAACTACTGTAGCCAGTAGAAAAATGAAAACAATCGAGCCAAGTGATGTGAACATGTATGCAAAAATTGATCTGGCGTTACTTTACATTTCGGTGGAGATGATCATATGTAAGATCGCCTTTGAATAACTAACATTGTTAGGAACATCCGCTCCGCAAGAAGGACTATTTAAAAAAGATTAGCCAAATTTTTATTTCGACAATATGTACATATCGTTAGTCTCATGTTGAAAGGTCCTAATTTTAAATTCATAGAAGAAGGTGAGACGAGGTGTATTTGTGTGCAATGTATTGAAATTACTAAAAAAAAACTCAACTTCGAACAAATGCGACTTGGGGTTTGTCTACAAGAGACCAACGATATATATGTTATTAATTATTTTATATTTAAAATATAGTTAAAGTTTATCTGTTAAACTTTTCGTAACCGCATCCCTGTGGTTTTTAATGTAATAAACTTTTTGTACTTACAATCGATGTAAAGAAAACATTAATATATATTTTGTAAGAAATATAATATCTACATACATATGTATTTTTTGAATGTCCATTACTAGTATTCGCACCTATTCTGCGTTTTGATTACGTCTCTGCATTCAGTTATGCTACGATCGAAAGTTTGTATTACAAAAAAAAAAAAAAAAAAAAGAAACGTAAACGAAAGAAATACAAAATGACAAAAGTGTTCTCAAAAACAGTTATTTTGCAATGAAAAGTATATACTTATGTTGATATCGAAGAGTAGTTTAATTCGACTTAAGATATTCTTCCATATCGACACAGATATGAAATAAAGACGGAAAAATGATCAAATTTGTAAACATTTTAATAAAAACTCTAATTTAAGGTTTTCAATAAGAAACACTCAGTTTTTGTTTGTTTTTTATATGTATGAGTGGACAATCGTAAATTTATATTTTTATTAAATCACTGCATATTTTGTATATCGTTAGTTTAATTTAGAAAGAACGTAACTAATAATTTTTTACAAATTGGAATTTTAGCATATTCTGATAGATTACACCATCTCTGATAAATGTTTAGCACATTTTTTTAAATCTTAGCTACGTCCTTTCTAAATCAAAAGTAACGATATGTTAGTTGTATATTTAATAAAAATAAATAGTATAATAAATTTCACACAGCCAAACAATAATTTCTGGCCTAAAAACCAATAATCAAAAGGATCTCTGTCACAAAATGAATCATTTAAGCTCTGTTCAGACGATTGTCAGATCTAACAATATTGTCAATTCTGGCAATTTGCTGAAAACGAATAGACAATGGAAAATTTCCAGCACAATGTATATTGTCAGTTCACACGTTTGCAAAGCATTGGTTAGTAAATATGGCTACCCCATTGTACACAGGGTTGGCAAACCACTGGGTAACCCAATAAATGCCGGTAGGTTTATTGGTTCAATTAAACCTAGCCGGGTTCAATTGGGTATGATGTTTAAAAAAACCCGGGTGTGTTTTTTATTTAAAGGTTTTCGTACTTTATTTACAACAAAAATAAGTATAATTTACGTATTGAGACTAAGAATTTATTTGTTCCGTTTTTGAACTGAAAAAAGATAATAAAATAACAAATTAATCAAATCGCTGCTTACATCTTTTCCCCAACTCTGACCCAATTTCCAAATCATACATACATACATATGTAATTTCCGGTACATCCCATCTGGGACAAGGGGGTTTTCTCTCAATCAATGAGCTTCACTCGATTCTATTTGTAGACTGATTGAAAGGTACCTGCAATTTAACGCCGGCTCCGAACGGCATATGCTTTAGTTGGAGAAATTTTTCGTAGCGTAAATACTCATAGCCAGTCGCTAACAGTGCTATGAGGTGATACCGCTGGTGAAAATTATCTGATGGTTTGGTCTAGTATTGAACCGAAAACCTCTTGGTTGGTAGGCGGGTGTCTTACTTACCATACCAAAGCGTTCGTCTCTTGTATTTCTTCACAAAAAGTGATTCGTTGACATGCTAAAAGATAAACTCATAACTCTTCATACCGGCTATATAGTTTCTAAAAATGTAGGCCGTAAATCGTTTAAACGAGATGAATATGTATTGCGTTTGCTTCCCTAACAATTTTCGTTAAAAAACTGAGAATTGACGGTTTTTTAGCCGTAGAACGAGGTAATTTGCGCTTAAAGCGAATGTGTTCCATAATTCATAAAGGCAGTTACAGCAAAATGCCATTTAAAGAAAACCCGTATAATAGAGGATAATACGGCGGATGCGGTATTTAATCGTTTCTAATAATTGTTTTGAAACTTTTGCGACATGAGGTCAGGTGTTGTCATGCAAAAGAATAACTTAATCATGTTTAACTTTATGTTCCGGCCGTTTTTCTCATAACGCATGATTCAAACGAAGTAATTGCAGTCTGCACCGATCACTGAGTTTTAGCAGCTCATAGTACACAATGCCGCCATGATCCCAACAAGAGTGCAAAATTGCACAACATGATTGTATAAAAAAACAAAAAATATTGCCGACTTGAATGAAACTAATTAGCAGTTATAAACCCAATAAAACCCATAAAAACCCCACTAAAAGGCGGTGGTTTGGGTTCAAAAAAAAAAAAAAAACAGGGTTTTGCCAACCCTGCTGATTGTAAATTTTTTCTGACAATTATGTCGTTGTCAGATGTTAAAAATCGGGCATCTGACAAAAAACTGACAATGCTTTCTCTGAAAATGTCGTAAAAACGTAGCTACAGAAAAAAATCGAAACGAAACAGAATGCAGGATACAAAAGTATACGAAATAATAGGAGTGATTGTATGTACGTAATAGGACTTAATAAAGTATTTATGTCACATATTAAAAATATTTAATATACATGGACCAATTTTTTCCTATTTATATTTTGATATTCATATGTACGTTGTATGTAAAAATCTAAACCTCATTCGGACTATTCGCCTTTGGCCTTTACGCACCTCACCTTTAAGGATAGTTTACACGATACTACTTTACCTACATAAAATCAAAGAGAAAATCTATATGTAAAAAAGAGGACTATAAAATTCGTTGTAATTGATGTTTTCTGAAATACGCCAACTGATTTTGAAGATAGTAACTCTGTTAAATTTCATATTTTTGTACTACTTTTAGAGATATGAAACTTTTAGTTTTAGTCTAATCTGCTAAAAAATTAATAATACAATTCAGTTAAGTTAGCAGCCTATAAGCGCTTGAAGGTATGAAAATCTATTTTTACCCATATCTCGAGTTTTGAAATGTAATTCGAAATTTTTAAAAACAAATTCTTGTTGTACTCGATAGCGTCTATCAAAAAAATTGTATACTTCAACTTCGTTCTTTTTGTTACATAAAAAAAACAACACAAAACTATTTTTTTCTTTTCTGATACATTTTTGTTTGATGATTTTTTATGTTGCACTTAGTTAGGGCTTTTAAAATTTTGTAGATAGAAACATTGTTTATGTTTGCCGAAATGTAAAAAGTTGTGAGGACATGTATTTCGAGAGGGCTCATCATAATCAATCAAAAACCCGATTTTAATTTTTTGTAACTTAGGGCTCTGAATTTCATATGACGATATGTAAAACAGTCAAGAAAAACTTGAACGTGTAACCGCAGGGTTAATCTTTTAAAATACTATCGGCTGCGTTCATAATAAAAACCTAGCAAATTAACAATCTTTAAACACTGACTAAGTTGATTTATGCCAAATTTGTGTTAGTGCTTAAATGTTTGTTGATCTGACCTTAGCTAGCATATCAGTAAATGTATTAAAAATCATACTAATACCAGCTAATACTTATTAGGTTTTCATTTTTAATGCGGCAGTATGAATTTAAACATTGTTTTATTTTTTAAAACAATACAAATTTTGAAGAAAATTTTTTTTTTTTTAAATTTTTACAACAACTAAAGATTTGCAACAAAAACGAAAGGTACTCTATATTTAACGCGTCAAAAAAGTAAAATATATAATGAAATAATCATGCGAGTACTAGCAAATTTTAAACCTTTTTCAGTTTCAAAGTGAGGAAAAAAATTTGCAAGATCGCACCTCAGGTACTTTATTAAAAAGTTTAATAACTTCTTCATATCAGGAAAATATTTCATGTTGGAAATAAAATATTTAATAGAAAAATATTTGTAAATGGACTTTGTCTTGCATATAAAAAATATTAAAAAAAATGGTTTAAAATTAGTTTATAAAGCAGAGGCCATTAATGTAATATCGGGTGTTTTTCTAGAGTTACGCAAATTTAAGTCATAATAAAAGAAAGATATGTATTTATAATATCTGGTGATTGTTTAAGAGCTTTCAGATTTGATAAAAAAAATATAAATTTTAGAGCAATGCATGAAATCTTTATTTGAGTCGATAGTACGATTTATATAATTCAATGTTTAAAGATGATTCCATGTAAATGTTGACCGCGGCTATGCCTCAAATGGTTTATATGCTGGGTCCAATTCTGGTATACTCTCTCCAATATATCGGCTGGTATCCCACGAATAAATTCTTTACTATTGGCTTCCAGTAAGTCAACCGTTACGGGCTTGCCCCTATGAACCTTAACATAGGCCCACAAAAAATAGTCTAAAGGCATTAAATCGCACTACCTAGGCGGCCAATTGATACCCCGAACGTGAAATAAATAGTTCACCTAAATCGCCTCTCAATTGGGCCATTGTTTCGCGTGCTAAAATAAATTGTAATCATCGCACGGTAGCGTTCGCCAATAAAAGTAACGTTCCTGCCTTCGTCGTCTTTGAAAAAGTATGGTCCAATGATGACACCGGCCCATAATCCGCACCAAACTGTATTTTTTGGGATGCATTGACAGTTCTTGTAATGCTTTTGGCTGCTGGCAATGCTTATTTGATAATAAAATTCAATAATCTGCAAGCGTTGTTCGTTTGTACGTCGATTCATGGTTATATTATAAACAAAACTGAACATGTTTGACGACAGTAACATGTTACACGAAAACAACTGATCTGCCAAAAAAATTTTGATAAAAAATCACCTGATATCAATGTAACGGGCTTTGTTGGATAGAAAATGTTATAACAATGTTTCAAATATGATTTCTACCATGTGACTATCATACCTGCCGGCGTACCAGGCGCAATCTGGAATACCAATTTTCACAAACTATTCTCAGCATTTGTGGCCGTATTTCGCCAGTAACTCTTCGAACGTTGATTTCCAAGCGATGAATTGTCTCTGGTTTATCAAAGTAGACAAGTGACTTTACATAACCCCTAAGTAAATAATCCACGATTGTGGTGGACAATTAATTAGTCAATTACGTTAAATTAATCTTTCATCAAAAGTTTCTTTGATGAATTGCTAATTGAGGTACGAAAAAATTACTAATCATGTCCCTATACCGTTCACCATAGGCAGTAACATTCTGACCATTACCGTTGTTATATATATATATATGGACCAATGACTACGCCAGCTCATAAAGCGCACCAAATGGATGAAATGATGTTTTGACAAAAGCCTGTGGATTATCCTCACCCAAATTGCAACAATTCTGCTTATTTACGTACTCATTCAACCAAAAATGCAATCGAAACTCATTTAACCGAAGTACACGATAAGTTTGACGAACAGAATCATGATTTTGCTCTGGTGCAAGTCTATCCATAAATGTCAATCAAATCAAACCAAACAAAAAACAACTATCAGCTGTTAAATCAATTGTCAAATAAAGCAGTGTTGCCAACTCAAAGAACCTCTAAAAAAACACCCGATAGCAGTTCCGTGTAGAACTTAAATAATTTACATATATGGCTGTTTGGAAATGCATCGCTGCACTGCCTAATTTACATTCCTAAATTAAAGTAGTGGTAACACTGCAATTAAAAGATAATTGGAGCAAATAAAAATCATAAAAGTGTTTAATGCAATGGGAAAATATTTTATTGGTCTGTTCTTTGTATGTTGCCATTACTGTATTGAAATTAATGTTTAGTACAAGTGGGTTCTTCGCCCATTTAAAACAAATTCTGCCAATATTATTCCACAAATTGCGCTTATTATTAATTTTTATCATTTAAATCTCCCTTGTGTTACCGTGGTGTTTTACAAAAATGTCTTTATGAATTATTTTAAAACAAAGTCAATTCGACTTACATATATTGTATGCTTTTTCTTCTTTCATAAATCTTTGTCAACCTACAATCCCAGCAATGCTTTATATTGTATACGAATGTAGGAGGTGACCATATCTTGTTATTTTTTTATTTTTATACAATTTCTACTTACAGATATGTGTATGTACGTTCATATATAAGTACATATTATGTATATACCACTTTTGCAATAATTTCTTACCATTTAACTACGTCGTATAGTATAGTACTCTTACAATTGTTAACACATACTTAAGAATCCATAATAAATTCATTTCGCATTTTCATTTCCATTATACCCCGTTTTTCAATTGTTAGGTTGGCTATATTTGTATTTACGGCTTGGCTAAATTCCAATTGAGTTCACTGCTCTTAAAAAAAATCAAGTAATGAATAGTGAAAATATACTACAAAAAAACCTTGAAACCCTTTAGGTTGTGTGGCTGTGGCAGTGGCAGTGGCAGCAACAGACGAAACAGAAAAACTAAAAATAAAAGCTTTAATGGCTTATAATTACACTTGGTTGGTCTATATCTAAAACGTAGTTATATATATATATATACATAGATTGTAGGTTGTTACCTCTTTTTTAAATATTTAGTTGCCATTTTTCAAACCAACACTTAAGATATTGCCTTTCGTTCTATAAATTAAAGAAAAATTTAAGCAATCAATAACGATTGGCTGTTATTTGTAAAAAATAAAATAACAAATTTATTAATTAAAATGAAAAATGTGTTTTTGGCTGATTAATACGATAGTAAGTGAACCTGAAGTTAGTGATAAGCAGGGAAACCAGAAATATGCTCTAAAAAATTGTTTTATGCGCATAAAATATGTACTAGAAATCCGCAAATATGATCTAACAATTTTAAAAATATTCTCTAAAAAAATAAAAAATTTGTCTTTGTTAATAGAAAACAGTTTTATTCAATTCAACACCTTTTGAATACATTCAAAGTTAAAGTATCAGATATAAAAAATTACAATACAACAGAATGAAAAACAAAAATTGTATTTTAATTTCTTTTATGCATTTGCCTATGTCATCTACATTAACATTTTTTGTTAAATATTTTTGACATACAAACATATTTTGATCGCATTATATAGTTTGTATATTATTTTAATAGATACTCTCGTATGTTCAGTAAACCGAAATTCAGTAAAACTGAAATCGAATGAGACTTCATATAGCCATAATTTTTAAATCTGACAAGATTTTGACATTTACTTTTTGTTAATTCACTTAATTACCCTTAAAATAAATTCTTTAATTATCAAAACTTTAATACAATTGTCGCAATTAAGTTTTATTTTTCTTTTAACTTTTACTCAATTTCAATTTCAGTCGTTTTCGACCTACAGAACATTCCCGACTGTTAAGTAGTTATAACTGAGATCAAGATGGGGCAATAAATTTTAATTGACATGTAATTAAAAAAATCCATTACGGTCAGAATATAGAAATAAATATATTTTATAAAAAAAAAAAATCCAAATATGCGCTTTAAATACGAAGAAAATGTCGAAAACATGCTCTTAAAATAAAAATATGTATGCCATAAAATGCTGTTATGAGAAAAATATGCACTAACATATCGATGCCAAATTTCATATACTTGATTGGTTGTGTGAGAAAAATATGCAATTGCATACTTCTGGTTTCTCTGGTGATAAAACTAATTTTTTATCTTAAAGTTTTAATTAGTCTTAAATAATAAAAACACTAAAAGTTCAACAGTTTTTCCATAACTTTTTTTTAATGTTTTAACCCTTAAAAGCCTGATTTTTGAAATTAAATTTAAAGTTATATCAATGTGTAGTATGTAATTTAAACATATATTTAACTGGGTCAGAGAGGTCTAACCGGCCATGTCTCTGCGACCTAGAAAGATCTATTGTACCAATAATTTAAGCAATGTTGCCAATTGATATTATGTAATAACTTTTGATGGTAAGAATACTACGCAATGGTAACACATATGCACACAAAATTAACAAAACTTAATATGTACAGTGAGATGTCGATATAACGAATTCCTTTTTAAAGAAAAACTCAATATAATGAAATATTTTAGAGTCCCTTAAAAAAACCGTTTATTACAAAGTTTTTCATATAAAAATGCACTATGGCAATTAGGGCTTGCATATAATCGCGGGGTTTCATAATCACAAATACGATTAAAAAAATCCGTTAATCGCGATTATCGATTAATCGCAGTTCATTTTATTTAACAAAACAAAAATAATTACACACATTACTTAACAAAGTTTGCACGATTGCAATATGCGTTTTGGAAGGCAGCTAATTCTTTAGAAATTTCGCACGACATCAATGCGCCTATTATTTAGGGGACGGTATTAGTTATTCTGTTATTTAATAACTTGTTTGTAGCATAAAGCATTAAACACATAACCGACAGTAAAAAGTATGAAAGCAAGCAGCCAGTTGTTGTTGGCAGCATTTGCTGCTATGGTATCGATTTCATAAATATTTTGAAAGCAGAAGCAGCAATAAAATTAGGTTTCACTGTCATCTGGTTTATTTGTCATCAAAATATTTGTTATAGAAAAATATTTATCACTAAAATTTTTCAAATTCACTAAAATAAAAGCACTTTTTCTAAATATTACTCAAAAATATGAAAATGAAATTATGTGCTTAAAACTTTTTAATTATTAACATAATTGTTGTTTGATACAATAGTTTAACTTTATACTGTTGCTTTCTGATAAATGAAAAAAACTATTTTTTGCATTTTTTTCTTTAAAATTTTATATCGTATTGGTAGCAATAATTTTTTTGCCGCCTAAAAAAAAGAAAGTATTTTATGTTTAGCAGCAGCTGCAACAGTTGTTGTCTAGGCGTATGTATTCTAATTTTGACATTTTGCTGTCTGCTGTCGGTTATGTGTTTCATACTTAAGTATTATTCTTCAAATATGTGTAACTGATGTATCAAGTGAAAAAGAATTTACTGAAGAGAAAGTACGAAAGTAGAAAGATGACCTATCTTTTAAATACTAGTCAACAAATACTACACTGTATGCACTATCGACAGATGTGTAAATCTGCGGTCACATTTGTTAAATATTTGACAAAATAGTGGTTAAGTTTTTTTTTTTTTTGTCAAATATATGACAAATGTGACCATAGCTTAAGAAGCTCAACAGCTTAGACCAAGTGGCATACAATTTTTGAAGAAATATAATACAAACAGATTTTAATGCGTGTTAGTTTTATCTTCTTCCTGATTACCCTATTAGAGGTCAAATGAATATTACGTGTACATTTTTCAATTTATCTTTATTAAGTAAAATAGCAAAAAGTTAAAGAAAACCAATCTTTTTTCCTTTTACAAATTATAGAGGTGTTTTAGAATGAGCACTGAATAGCTTTGTATGAAAATTTTCGCAATTACACAATTTAGCTGCTTCTCTATATAGCTAGATTGTGTTCAACTCCACCTTAAGATAGAAATTCAACCACTGGTGCAAAATGACTCGATTTTCTTTGTTCATATAATATAGTGCAATATGCGTGCGAAACGTGAATTAATCCATTGGATTGTCATTTGCACACTACAATTATTGAATTTTGTAGCGTTATAGTGTTTTATGGAATGAAAAGATCAAATTTTAACAAATTATTTCTAGTGACCACTAATCGGTTAATAGCATTTTGACTACTATTATAGCTTTATTGCTGAATATATTTTTATAAGAAAATTCATACTAGAACCATTTATTTATTCTATTTAACTTGGCATTATTACTTTCGGAAGAAACATTTGTTGACAATTATCATGAAAGTATGAAATAAGTATGGAAACCATTTATTTTTGGCGAAATGTTTTCCTGCTGATAGAATACAATGAGCTTTAATGTTTAGCTTAACTGCATCAGCTTACTTACGTCAATTCCACCATATACGTAGTACAAGCTTCTGAAGTAAATGCTTATTTGGGATTTTTTTAAATAATCTTAATTGTGTGCTGTTTAAGAAATTCGTTTTAATTACTGTTAGATTCAAAAAATTCTGATTTCGCCTTTGTTTGAAAGTTAAAAAAGCTATTCAACTTTTTTAAGTTTGCTGTAATTTCAAATACGATTCCGTTAAATTTTGCTGGTCTTTTGCTTTGTATTTTGTTACGTTTGTGTTCAAATGGACACTTTTAAAGAGTTGCTTAATACTAACCTACTTAATCCAATAGCCGATGAGTTAAGAAAGGATGATTAGATGATTTTTTTTTTAATAATGGTCATAATAAACTTGAGGTTGAAATTACTTTTAGGGATTCTAAATCGTACTGCAGAATTTGTTTGACTTAAAAAGTTTAAACTCAATAACATTTTTTAATAATTTTTAATTTTTTTTTAAGATTAAGATATGTATGTATGCTTGTAGTTCTAATTTTGATTCATAATATTTTTGGCCTTCTTCAATTTTGCATTTCTATTTTCTCATTTCTTTTTAGCCGAATGCTGTGGTTATGCGCATCACTGCCAGTGATTTGGATGATGGTAATAATAGTATTATAGCTTATGAAATTTTACCTGAACGTGATCATTTGTACTTTACAATCGATAAGGATGCTGGTATAATACATCTAAATAGACCCATAGACAAAAGACCCGGACAATATTATACAATAACGGTAAGAGCCTATAATATAGTACCGGATCCACCACAAGATGCTCAGATAGAAGTACGTATACGTGTGGTCGAATCTAATAAAAAGCCGCCTTCTTTTATAGACCCAATTGATGGGCCTATTCTTCTAAAGGAAAATTTTAGTGATTATTCTGTGCCGATAGTAACACTTAAAGCGGTATCGAATGTACCCAATAAACCGGAAGTGATATTTGAATTAATAACAGGTCGAACAGAACAAACAAATAGCAAAAAAACGTTTGTTTTTAATCAAATCGATGATACTGTGGTGATAAGTTTGGGTAAATCTTTGGATTATGAAGCTGTGACTGATTATACATTAACAATGAGTGCTCGGAATACTTGGGACTTATCTGCCGAACATGTTCTTAAAATAAAAATCGAAGATGTTAACGATAATATACCATATTTTACGGAGGTTAAAACCGGCACGATATTGGAAAACGAACCTGCAGGTACCCCAGTAATGCAAGTGCGAGCTTTCGATATGGATGGCACCGAAGCGAATAATATTGTTTCTTTTGAATTGGCTGATAATCGTGATTTTTTCGCCATTGATCCTCATACAGGCAATATTACTGCACTCACAACATTCGATCGTGAGGAGAGAGATTTTTATAATGTTAAAGTTATTGCCAGTGATAATTCGCCCTCGTCCCTTATAAAAAATGGTGAACCAAATAGGGGTCAGCAGGTATTTCGTATAGAAATTGCTGATAAAAACGATCACAAACCTCATTTTCAAATGTCTGAATATGTGGCTGACAAATTACCCGAAGATGCCAATATTAATTTCATTGTCATTGAAGTAACGGCCGATGATGAAGATAACGCCTCACAAATAAAATATACCATCGAAAGTGGTAATGTGGGTAATGCTTTCAAAATCGAAGAGCAAACGGGTAAAATTACGGTCAATTCTCGGCTGGATTATGAAAATATTACAGAGTATATGTTGAAAATTAGAGCGTTTGATGGTATATTTGATGATCACGCGACGGTTATTATAAAAATTGAAGATGTCAATGATAATCCACCGGTATTTAAAGAAAAATATTCAATAACCATAAGAGAAGAACAGGTATTCGATTATTGTATATTGAATATCGAAGCGTATGATCCTGATATTAAAGATCGTACGGCTGATCAGCATATCAAATATTTTGTGGTTAAAGATGATCACAAGAAAATGTTGACCATAGACGATAATGGTTGTCTGAAGTTAATACAACCTCTCGATCGTGATCCTCCCAATGGTCATAAATCTTGGGGTGTTTTAATTGCGGCAGTAGATGAAGATGGCACTGGACTGAAGAGTGTTGCCTCTGTAGATATTAATTTGCAAGATATAAACGATAATGCTCCTTATTTGATAAATAAAATGCCGGTAATATGGCAAGAAAATCGCAATCCAGGCCAGGTAGTACAATTGCAAGCTAACGATTATGATGAACCCCAAAATGGCCCTCCCTTTACTTTTGGTATTGATAGTGAAGCTTCGCCAGATATTAAAACGAAGTTTAGCATCGATAATGATTATCTCTTCGCAAATGTGCAATTTGATCGTGAGGAACAAAAAGATTATCATATACCGATACGTATTAGTGACTCGGGTCAGCCTAAAATGAGTTCTGTTAGTATTTTGCATTTGATAATAGGCGATGTCAATGATAATGCCATGTCTGAAGGTTCATCTCGTATTACCGTTTACAATTATAAGGGAGAAGCCCCTGATACTGAGATTGGTCGGGTATTTGTCGATGATTTAGATGATTGGGATCTGGATGACAAAACCTTCCAATGGGCTAATGGTATACCTCATGATTATTTCCGTTTAAATCCTTCTTCAGGTATGATCACTGTTCTTGAACGCACTCCGGAGGGTCAATACGACTTACAGTTTGTGGTGACTGAGGAATCTACTTTCATACCCAGACACTCAGTTGATGCTGATGTTACTGTGATAGTACGAGAACTACCTGAGGAGGCTGTAGACAAAAGTGGCAGTATACGTTTCTACAATATAACCAAAGAAGATTTTATAAGTGTTCCCAGAGATGCTCAAGCTGACGACAGTTTATCGCTTAAAGATCGTTTGCAATTTTATTTGGCTAAATTGTTCAATACTTCCGTAACAAATGTTGATGTATTTACTGTACTACAGACATCGGACAATAATAACAACTTGGATGTACGTTACTCGGCTCATGGTTCTCCCTATTACGCTCCAGAAAGGCTGAATGGCATGGTGGCCCAACATCAGGAAGAATTAGAAAATGAATTGGATTTACAGATCTTGATGGTCAATATAGATGAGTGCCTAGTGGAGAAGCTGAAATGTGAATCTTCTTGTATGAATACTCTACATAAATCATCAGTGCCTTATATGATCTACTCTAATACCACCTCGTTTGTGGGCGTAACAGCTTTCATAGAAGCCCAGTGTATTTGTGAGGCTAAAATAAGAACTTATTGTCTAAATGGTGGTACACCGAAGATAGGAGAAGATGATGTTTGTGATTGTATTGATGGCTTCACAGGACCTCATTGTGAATTGGTATCAGTTGGCTTTTATGGAAATGGTTATGCTTTCTATGAACCCATTTCAGCCTGTGATAATACCAAAATTAGTTTGGAAATTGCTCCTCAAACCGATCATGGTTTGATTATGTATTTGGGTCCTTTAAATTATAATCATCTTTTGCCTTTATCTGACTTTTTGGCTTTGGAATTAGATAAAGGTATTCTTGTTCTAACAGTGGACTATGGCTCCGGTTCCATACGCATACATTATCGATATAAAGAGCTGCAGGCAGGAAAATCTTATCAACTTGATATTGTCCTACAAAAGACCACCGTAGAATTGACGGTCGACAACTGCCGTTTATCGAATTGTATGAGTTGGGGTGCTCCTCAGGGGCCGAATGAATTTTTAAATGTTAATGCACCCTTGCAGTTGGGCGGCACACCCGTAGATCTAGTTAATCTCGGACAACAACTTAATTGGACTGATGTACCCAGTCAACAAGGATTCTTCGGTTGTATACGCAATTTAACTATAAACGAACACACATATAATTTGGGTTCTCCATCAGTATTTCGCAACATTGACTCGGGCTGCCAAAGAGCTGTAGCCGTAGCAGTTAGTTTTGGTATAGATCGTAATTTTATTATAGCCATTATATCTTGTATATTATTGCTACTGATTATTCTGCTAGCGGTGGTGGTACAAAAGAAACAAAAGAATGGCTGGCATGAAAAAGATATCGATGATATACGCGAAACCATTATCAATTATGAAGATGAAGGTGGCGGCGAACGTGACACAGACTATGATTTAAATGTTTTAAGAACCACACAGCCATTCTATGGCGAAACTTTATACAAAGATCCTCATACACTGCATTCAGCTAATCCTCCTCAAGAGATACCCGATATAGGAGGCTTTTTGGGTGATAAAAAAGAAAATTGCGATCGTGATATAGGAGCTTTTGCCATAGATGATGTACGTCACTATGCCTATGAAGGTGACGGTAACTCAGATGGTTCGCTTTCATCGTTGGCTTCTTGTACCGACGATGGTGATCTCAATTTTGATTATTTGTCCAATTTTGGTCCTCGCTTCCGTAAATTAGCCGACATGTATGGTGAAGAGCCTTCGGACACAGATTCGAATGTTGATGATGATCAAGGTTGGCGTATTTAAGTTACTATACATATAGAAATAGTACAATTATTTTAATTCTAACTCGAAAAAAACGACAAAAGACATACAAACTGGGAAAACTAGACAGCTAAAATTGAAAATAGAATGTATCTTCCAAAAAAAAAAAAACTAATAAGAGAAAGCTTATTTAACTAAGAAGAAAGACTAAAAAGACTTATACAAATTTATATGTAGTTTGGAAAGTGGCGAATTAGGCCTTTTTAAAAACATTTAAAAAAATGTGTAAAAAAATAAATTATAACACGATCTTGTTTATTTTTTTATTTTTATTTTAGAAATTTATTTAATACAATATAAATATATATTCTTTATTTTAATTTAAAGAAATTGAAAAATTTTTTCGTTTAAACAGAAAAAGAAACGATTTCTTAATTTACTTACTAAGAATGAGAGGAAAGTAAGAAGAAAAATGTTTAAAACAAAACATATGTATGTAATTGAAAAATATGTATGTAATTGAATTCATTTAATTGTTAACTATATTTTTTGATAAAATATGGTATTAATAAAATTTAATTTAACAAAACTATATCTAAAAAAATAATAAATAAAAAAGAAGTAAGAATATGGTTTTTTATTTTATTTACTTATTAAAAGAATTATATTTGTTTTTATTACACCGTAAAAGAACAAACATGAAACAACAAAATGGCATTTATTTCTTACAAAAGAATCCACATAAAAATATATTATGCTTATTTTTTATTAATAATACAATTTTTCATTCAAAGACCTATGCGAAAACTCCTAAAACTTACGACAAAACAAAACTTGTCCATTTAAATATAATTTAATTAAAAACATTAAAAGCAAAACGAAAAACAAAACTTAATTATATCTGTAAAAACACATTATTATCATTTTATTTTTTTTAATTTAAGGCTCTTTCTAATTTATAAATTAATTTAGTTAAATAAAACTTAAAAAAGCTAAACAATAAAGAAATAATAAAAATATTAATTAATTATTAAAAAAAACGTTGAATTATAAAACGTTTTTTTCCAAGTGCTAGCAGGTTAAAAGGAGTTGTAGAGAAGTAAAAATTTCGATTGTGAGAGAGAAGTTTTTAAAATCTAAAAAAGAATTTTAATATTAAAATCTTAGCTGGTTTTTGATTTCATAAAACTTTACTTATTTGCAGAAGTACACCAGCAGTGCTGGGTAGTGTTACTTACATACATAGTTTTTCTTCTGGGTTGTCTAAAAGTTCCTTAAATCTTTTAATAATTGATATTTAGTTTAAAGCATTTATGTGATCACTTAAAAATATTTTACATAAAAAAAAAATCCATAGGATGTGCGTTATTTAAAAAAATTGCATTGTAACTTCCCCCAGAAATGTTCTCCACTCAAAAAATTCGTTGTGGAATACTTTAGGCAGATTGCAAGCCGCACAACTTAACATTTGTACTTGTTCATATGAATTTAACATATTTAGACAGCTTGTTGGCGGCTGCGTCACGCCTTCCCCTGATGCAATCTGCCTATTATTCGACACAATGTATTTTTTTTTTTGCTATAGAGAACATTTCTAGGGGCAGCTATGATTCAAACTTAAAAAAAAATTGGCCCATATATATAAGGTGCACCCTAATGTACCAGCTAAAAACCTTACACTCAACTATGAATTTAATGCATATTTCTATGCTTTGTATTAAAAAAACGCTTAATTCCGTTCTTACTTTCTTTTTAATCACTGGCTTTTTTGCTTGTGAAAGAAAGGCGTTATCTTTCAAAATCAGAATGTATCTTTTACAACTCACTTTACCTGCATTATAAATCAGTAAATATATATTTAATTTAAATAAAATCCCAATCGTACTACATATAAACACTTGAATTTCATACTTTAAATAAATATTTTTGTTTAAAATAAAAATAAAAAATCCGAATATTAAATTTATATTTTTTTAGTGTATATTTAGTAAAAAAAATATTAAAAACAACAAAAACTACATGTAAATTTAGTTTTATTTTATTTTACTTACACTCTTTAGAAATATATAAGAAACAATTTAATTAAACAAAGTTTGAGGAATTTATCGCTAAGTTTGTAATAAAATTAGTATATACAAATAATATAGAATTTATTTTTACATGCCAATCAAAAATAATAAAAAACAATTATAATTGTTAACGTTGTGTTAAAAACAAAACACAAAATTACAAAAAATCATGAAAAAAATCAATAAAACAAATTAAACGAAAAAATACAAAAAAAAAAAGAAAATCTGTAAATGAGTATTTAATTAATAAAACAAACAAGGTAAGAAATTTTAACACAGATACATAGCTATTCAATAAGAAAATCCCCCTCTCTGCCTTTGTTTCTTTCTTTTAGAATTTAAATATATTTTTTAATTATCAATTACCAATACAACATATAACAAAATTAAAATCTACCAGCAAGTAAGAATTAAATAATTTTCATTATCAATATTAAAAAAATATAAAGGGTCCGCCAAATAAATTTTTTTTTCGAAAATGCTATAAAAAAAAACTACTGAATATTTTCTCAAATTTCTTTTTTTATTTGAAAGTACAATCCTTCCGGCTAATAATGGAAAATAATTTCATTCAAATTGCTGCCTCGGCTGGCCATGCAGTAGCCTACAGTAGCACATTATCGATTGTGTGCAGCTGTATTTCACCAATGGCTTCACGAATATTGCCCTTTAAAGCGTCAATTGTCTCTGGCTGGTTGGCGTAACACTTGTATTTGACGGCACCCCACAAATAATAGTCCAACGGTGTCAAATCGCAGCTCCGAGGTGGCCAAACGACATCAGCTCTGCGGCTGATAATGCATTCTTCAAAAACAGGGCGCAAGACATCGAGTGTAGCTTCGGCTGTGTGGTGCCGTCCTGTTGAAACCAAATCAAAACCTCTTCAATTTTTGTGAACAAAACTTCGTTCAACATGGCCCGATAACGATCGCCATTGACTGTAACGGCCACTCCTTGCTTATTTTCGAAGAAAAATGGCCCAATTATGCCTCTGGACCAAAATCCGCACCAAACAGTGACTCGTCTTGGGTGTATCGGCTTTTCAATGTATCCGTGCGGGTTTTCTGTGCCCCAAATGCGACAATTTTGCTTGTTTACATACCCGCCAAGATTAAAATGAACTTCATCTGAAAAGATGAACACACATTCTGCAACATTACCATGATTTTCAAAGTAATGGCGCTATATTTCCCAGCGTTGTTCAAGCGTATACACAACCATATTCGCTCAGCGGATGGATAAAACTAATTATCTGTCAAATCAGACATGAGCTAAGTGTTATCATTCACGAAATAAGATCTAGTTGAAAAAAAAACGTTAGATGGCGGACCCGATATATGTATATGGTATATTTATTCACTATCTATCAGACATACACACAGTTCACCAATACCACCACGAGTAGGAATTTGTAAATTATTGCATTGGGAACTGAGCTTACGAAAACATTTCAAAGGCTTATGAACTCACTATCTTTCTCTTACAATAAACGCTTGAGTTTATTATCTGAAAATATTTTTGTAGGAACAAAAATATAAATAAAGAAAAACAAATATAATTATCGTTTTTATTGCAGAAATTCTTTCCCATCACATTAGTTTTCATATTGAATAAATATTAGTGTTTCGAATATCAATAACAGACAAGTGGTAGTTTTGTACTCTACTGTAAACTGTAAGAGTTGAGTAAATTTGTTTTTCTATTGCAACTTACATAATTATTATAGGATGAAATGCTATATTTATTATTTATAATGATACATATCTGAAGTTTAAATAAAACCCTGAAAAATCGTTATATATACTTATATTGTTTACGTATTGAGGACTTATCTATGAGTAAAATACTTTTTCGATTTAGCGTTGACTATACTATATACTCGTTATACAGTGACTATATTGAAAATCTTAGAAACCGCCAGATAAAAAAAATTTGCAGCTAAAAAACCACTTAGCGGTATTTTTCACGAAGTTGTCGTTATTAACATCAAAAAACCTCCAGATCTATGCGCCATTTTCATATAATTTTTCTTTTCAATTCGCCTTACTTTCTCCTTTGTTTGTGTGAAGTACAAACGTCAGAAATCTGGTTGATCCTCGTTCGCAGTTAAACAAACATAATTTTTTTTAATGTAGTTTTATTCCATTTTGTTGCCAACAATTTTGGGGTCCAATCACGGCATGCGATATTGAGTCGTTTTGATCGAATCAAATCATTTTTGCATTACGGCATTCGATATCGAGTTCACGATTGAGATCGTAAATTCATAGTAAAATAGCTGTCGGAAGCAAACAAAAAAAGCTTTTTTAATAGCAAATTCAACGAAAAGTTATGGATAATGAATGCTTTATTTATTTTTAATTTAAAATACAATTAATTAATATTACATTTTTAGGATAAGCTTAAAAATATTAAATTAAAAAAATGTTTTCTGATTTCGATGAACACATATAAATAAGAATAAATAATTTTTAATTCACACATAATTTTAATTAATTTATAAAAGTATAAACTCCTTTTAACGTTGATAGTGTTATCTTTGCTTTTGTTTTATACATAATTTACTTCAACATACTTATGTTGCCATTTTTTTTGTTTAATTTGATGAACTGATTCAGAATAATCATGAAATTTGGATACGATAGCAATCGAATGCGGTGATTAGCTTAATCGACATGTATCGAAATGTTATTTCGATCGAGTTTATACTCGATAACAAACAATCCAAACAATCTTTAAAAAAAATTTTTGATGAGTATTTTACTTACAATAATTTAATCGAAAAGTGAAATTGGCCAAGTTAGCATAATTTTATACGATCTGTAACTAAAAACTTAATGGTGGCCTCAGGGCATGCTTGACCGTATATGATAAAAACTTTTCATATACACTAGTCAGAAAAAGTCTGCGTACAAAACGATTATGTCCAAGACAATACAAAAATATTACACAACAGCAGCTCTTAAGAATATAAAATTAATTATTTTATTAAATCTTGTTGCATAGTTTTAATAAATATTAAAATCCAGCAAATAAAATTACTTTATATAAATTAATTACAAAGAAAGTAAAATTGTGTCAACAAATAGACAGAAAAAGTCTAAGTATGACAGCATTAACAATAAGTTAGTCTTTAGTTGGATGGTCTGTTTTTTTGAGAACCACAGCCAATTTTTTGGCATGAAATAAACCAGTTTTGTGGTGACTTCCAGTGATATTTCCTCCCATTCAGTTGGCAAAACTTGTTTCAATATAGTTTTTGATATTAAACATGATGGAGAATTTTTTGCTCCAACAGATTCCATAAACAATCAATGGCATTGAGATCTAGAGACTGTGGTGGCATACGTAACTGTTTTGGAACACTTAAAGCATCTAAAGCTTTACAATATCGACCGCGTTCTTAGAACCGTTACCTTATTACAATAAAACGTTGCTACCAAAACCCAGTTTTGTAAAATTTTGTTTCCAGTTGACCTTTAAAATGTCTAGGTAAGCTCTCTTGCTCACAGTGGACTCAATAACCTGCAAATTGTATACCCCGTTAGCCGGCACATATTCTCTAACCATTACATCTACACCACCGTGTATGACCGTGTCGAACAAATTAGCTTTATGTATTGCTATACTGGATTTTCTCCATACGAATTGACGACTTTTTTTCTAAAAATATAACCCTTTCCCAGAATTCTAATGGTTTATTGAACAATTCTCTGTCGAAGAATATATACTTTGACTCTTTTTAATGAAATAAAGGGCTTCTTACGTTCTATGCGTGCATGAAAACCATTTCGATTTAAGATATTTCTAAAATTATTATCACATATACTCCTGCTCAATTTTAAATTAATGCTTTCAGCCAATTGGAGGCTATTATTTTGAGATCTAGCTGAACAGAATTGATGAGATGTATCGTTTCTCTCGAAATTAACGAGGCCAGAACGAGGTTTTGATACAAACTTCTTTAAAAGTTTTTCCTTGCTTTCTGAGAAAAATAATAATAATCTTTTGGCAGGATAAATACTTATCTCTTTTAACCCATTACAAAAAAAAGTGTTATTTCACAAATTGAAATTAATTTTCTTGCGGCAAATACACACTTTGACTAAAAATGCAACGAAATTAAATTTAAAAAGAAAAAAAAAACGATGAATAGATTAATATTTAATGTGTACACAGACTTTCTGAGCAAATGATGCACTTTTTTAATTATGATGCCTAACAATGAAAATACACTCTTTTTAAATACAAATTTTGGTTATTATATATTATAAGGAACTAAGACATATTACAAGACTAAAAAGTTTAATATTTGTTGCGAATTCTTAGAAATACAGAGTCCTGAATGAAATAAAATGTTTTGTACGCAAACTTATTCTGATTAGTGTAAGCCTATCTTTCATTTCGCATTACTTTCGCATTAAAGAGAAAAGACGTAGTTTTATGAGAAATAATTAGGGTTGGCAACATACTGGGTAACCCAATTAAATACACCAGCGTTTTTTTGGGTACTATATATTTAAAAACCCACCCGGGTTTTTTAATTTAAAGGTTTTCGTAGATTATTTACAACAAAAATAAGTATAATTTACGTATTGCGACTACAAATCAATTCGATTAGTTTTTTAGCACAAAAAAAAGAAAATGTATTAGTAAATTTGTCAAAAAAAATTACTTATCAAATCACTGCTTACATCTTTTCCCCGCCTCTGAGTCAATTTCCAAATCCCGTCTCAACAAAACTTCTTGTCTTTTAAGACGATCCAACTTTGAAGCCGATTTTATATTTCTTTAAAGGAAGTGAATTAGTGACTTGCTTGCAGATAAACTCATACCTAGATAGGTTCTGAAAATGTAGGCCGTACATCGAAATACCGTAAAACAAGATGAACATGTGTTGCGTTTGCTTCCCTTACACTTTTTCTTTAAGTGTGATTCCATGGTTTTTGAGCCCTAGAACGAGGTAATTTGTGCCGTAAAGTTAACACATTAACCGTAAATTAAACATGCCGTTATAGCGCAATGCCGTATAAAGAAAGGCGCATAAAGAGATATGAGTATATTGTATCCGTAGCAATAGCCAATTGTCAGACGTAGCAATGTTCGGAAAATACGGCGGAAGCGGTATTTGATCGTTTCTAATAGCTGTTTTTAAAGTTTTGCGACGTGAGGCCAGGCGTTGCAATGCAAAAGAATAGTTTAATCATGTTTGTGTTTATATTCCGGCCATTTTCCTTATAATGCATGGTTCAAACAAAGTAATTGTAGTTTGCTCTGATCACCGAGTTTTAGCAGCTCATAGCTCCCACCAAGAGTGCAAAATTCCATTATAAATAACGTAATTGTATAAACAAACAAAAAATGTTGTCGACTTGAACGAAATTTAGAAGCATGAAAAAAAAACCAATAAAACCCGGTGGGTTGGTTTTTTTTAAAAATACCCGGGTTTTTGCCAACCCTGCAGATAACTGACATTTTGTATGCCATAAATTCTGACGAAAAATTATCTGATTTTAGTAGCGTTAATGAATTTGAAGATCCAAGTTATGTAGTTGATGGCATTCGTGCTGAAAATTGGTACTAAATGATAAGGCTACAATAAATTAAAGTTATAGAATTTCACCTATAGCTACATCGCCCATTCCTTCTTTAATTGCTGATTCTGATCTGCTGATCTTCTTTGATTTACCGCATGATGGTGTTTTTAATAGTTCAGGTAGTTTTTTTTGCTTTTTTTTTAATTTTACCATGAAGACTATCTCTTCTTCTACCAAAAAATTTGAAAAATAAAAACACATACAGTTTCGTTATGGTTTGGCGTTGCTGGGTTTGGCATTTAAGTTTTTGTTGAAACAACCGTGGATCGTTTGACATATTCGGACCTAATCAAAGATGATATTTCGAGGCAATCTGTGAACGAAATAGGGTTTTTTCGGAAACAAATACTTCTAACATGTAGCTTCATTCTACTTATTGGTCATCTGACATAAGTCCCACGGACAATTTATTTGATATATTGGAATATACAGTATAAAGAAACGGAATTAAAACCAAACAGGGCTTAAAGGCTGCTCTTGTGAAATAATGGCACAATAATCCCAGCGAAACTACAACAAAAAAATTGTATTTTAAGTGAAAAGCTCATTTAATGAATAAATTTGACTATATAATTTTTGCCCAATACTTTTCTATGCGGCTGTAGTTATTTTAATCTTTGATTCTATTATTCAGAAAACTTTTTCTACAAACGTTGAACCTTGTACGCCAGAAAAACAATTTACTTTAAACGATGATCTCTAACATATCCGTCGTCCTAGTTACAGTGTATGATAAGAACGCGCGTACAAAATAATATGAAATATCGCCATATTTATTAAGAGAGGTGAGTAATTTTTTACTTTATACATAGAATGTGGCAGGACTGCCAGATGGAAATTAAAATAAATCCTCATTGATTATAAAAATATCGACATTTTACATTTTAAGAATCGTTCAAAAATAGGGCCAATAAAGAAAAGCAAGTTTTTAGTATTTTATATTTATATTTGAAAAATATAATATATTACAGATTTTAGATTAAAAGATTTTATATATGTGTACAGTTGAACTTGAAGAAATCGCTCATTACGAACTTGAAGAAAAGTTGATTACTTCAATGAACTGTGGATGCTTTATCAAATTTTCACAATTTAACTCTTATAATCTGAAAAGATAACAAATACACACAGCTATCAAAGTATTCATACGAAAAAAAATATAATATCTGGTTATTCTAATTAAACATTTGTATTTTTTATAGTAATAAAAACAAAACTAATATAAAATTTCAGTGCGATGTCTTTAAAAAATCGAATTAAATCCTATTTTAGATTTTTACAAAAAGTATATAAAAACGAATTTCAATATCGAGTGTAAAATACTTTCGTTTCCACAATAGGAGACAGTCTAACAGGCATTAACAATGACAGTTTTTGGGTAGTTTCTGTCGATATTAAATTCCACTTTGCGATCAATGCTTGTTTTAATGTGGGGATAGACGTTACGCTGCGTTTTTGAATGGCTTTATTCTGACAGTTGTTGCAATCTTCCAAGTTGATACTTTTTTCGGTAGCTTCACATTGATGCCTTTCTTCCAAGTTTAGGTAGCCTCTCTTCCTCCCATGCTGATGTGATATGAGGCTGTAGTGATTCAGCTGCGGTTGGGATATCAGCTCGTAAGGTTTCCGCCAGCAACCCATCTCCGCTTGCTGCTTTATTATACTTCAACTTAACCATTGCCTCTTTTATTTAATTTAAACTGGGAAGGCTACATTCTATATTCAATATATTTTCTATAGGACTAGCGGTGTCTTTGACGTTGCCTATTTTCTCGACATGTTCCCTCCATCTTTGTTTCTGTGCTTTACTATTCGTTATTAATGTGCCACTACGATCAGTATTTCTTAGTTCCTACCACACTTTCTATTTGTCAGATAGTCGAAGTTTAAATAAAATCCCGAATAGTCTATGTTTATCATATTGTTTATCTTCCAAGGACTTATCTATGAGGGAAATTCTCGTCCGATTTTGCCTTTGTCTCATTATATATTGAAAAACGCTAGAAAGTGCCAGCTATAAAAAAATTTGCACGAAATTGCCGCTTCTAGCGGCAAAACCAGATCTAGCGGAAAAACCACCGTTTTGGCAACATTGTTATTTGGTACATACATATAACGAAATTCGATTTTAATGAACTGAACAAATTTGATTTTAATCTAAGTTTTTGTTCTGAAAAAATAAACCCAAACTAGTATAACATATTGCCAAAAGAGAGTACATTCTAAACCTTTTGTATTATCCTTCGAGATCTGAACAAAATTCTTCTAATTAATTTTAAATTACAGATTAACGATGATTTGCATCTTCGAATTCTAAAAATGTAAAAAGCATTTTGCTTTACCGTTTTAAAGAACGAATTCTTCGTATTGCATTTTTTAATTTACTAATGATTTGACCTAAGTCCTTACATTGTAACGGTTCTCTAATTAACCAATAGAAAATGTTCGTCTTGTATATGAGGTCTTATAAATGCTAGGGACCAGAAAAAGGGATCTATTGTTGAAGTCTTCCAGAAAGCAAACGAAAGTAGACGGAAGTAGATAAAAGAAGATACAGACCAAAAAATGAAAAAGAAGAATCAAAGGATCAGAAAGAAATGAGAAAAAGTAGAATAATTAAAAGCAAACTTCACTGACACTGGGTGACACCTCGTTCCAGATCAGAAATCATGGCAGATGAAACCTAGCTGAGACCATCAAAAAGCTCAACAACACGAACTTCCGAACTTCACCAACTTTGTCTAAAGTGCATGGCAATGGCACAGGGGTACCTGCCATCCCAGTTCCCAGTCAAAAAACCAATGAGTTTCAAGAGGTTTCTTACTCAAATTTAGGACTCATTCCGTCCTCGAGAGGTCAAGTCTTGGACTTAGCAATTAGGGAACCTTAAAATCCATGCTGTCGCTCCATGAGGACTCTTCACTCTACGACGAACCAATAGGTTCACCAAGAACAGAGAAACTCAGCGGGGTCTAACAAGCCCGTCCGCCAGAGCTATACCATGCCACAGAGCCCTGGAACTCAACTCAGCTTACAACTATCTGTCTAGGACTTTCCTTTATGATGCAACCAGCCTTGCGTTGATCTAAAAGCAGTCTGACTGTCCACATAAATGAGCAGCGATATAATCACGAATCAGCTCCGCCGCCTTATAGACTGCGAAGACCTTAGCCTGTAAGACACTGCACCGTTCAGGAAGTCTATCACCACTATTCGGGACTTTGATTCGAATCGAAATTGTCGTCGTTTCGCAAACTTAATATTCTGCGTTTCGATTCCTTTTAGTTTATTTCGATTATATGTATTCTGCACTACGATCGTCGGTACGTTTTTAAAGTTGTGTTCCGATGATGTTTCAATTTTTGTTTTTTTTAGTCGCAAATGTATTATTTGGCAAAATTTTTTTTATTATATCATTTATTTTTATTAAATACAAAATGAAAATATACAAAATGTAATAAAATTTTATTAAATAACAGTTTACGCTTGTTCATTGCATGAAAAAGACAAATAAAAAATGAATGTTTTCTTATTGAAGCTCTTTGTGTATGCAGTACATTTGAATTTTTAATACAATTTGCTTATTTTTCCGTTTCTGTTTAATACGTTCGTCATTGCCTCTTTTTCTACCGATTCAGTTTTTTTTCGGAATACCAATTTTCGATAGAAACATAACTAAATGCAGAGATGTAATCGAAATTCAGGATAGGGGTGTATAAGATAATTTTAAACCATTATGCAGCAAATAGTTCGGTGCACCAGTGCTTTGCTTTGACTTCGAGCCATACGTGACAATCGATGTGCCATATATCAACTTATCAACACCTGCACATTGCCCCCTATGTACAGCTGCGCCTTTAGAGAACTCTTGAAGTCGTAGATCTAATATATCAACCTTGGACGCAGACCCACCTATGGCACTAAGTCCCTTCCTTTTGTCACCAGGGTGTTCTCTTTTCAGGATAATTACTTATCCGGAAAAATATCCAGATATACATATTTAATATACATATCAACCCTACTAAGTCTATGCAGTTCAAAGTTCTCCAATTTATATGTGCTTCCTAGAGAAGAGGACTAGCTCCGCCTTCATAGGACTGATGTTAAGACCCATAGCAGGCGCCTAAGCGCAGACTGCATGACCTTAGTTACTGTCGACAGAAACCATCCCGTTACCATGTCAACCGCTTAGCAGACCACCTTCGCCTCTCTCCCAACAAAATACTTCAGAATACCATTCTCCACTAGATTCCATAGCATGCATTTTGGCATATCTACCTTTTTGGGATTTTTGAGTTTTTCGAATAGGGTTACAAATCCAAGATATATATGTATATAGTACATATAACACGGTGCGACAAAAAAAAAAAAAACGAAGTTGAAATACCTAGGAAACGGTACTACTTTTCTGAGAAGCGCTATCGAGTAGAACTCAAAAATTCCAAAAGCATATCCTTGTCTACTCGATAGCGCCTATCAGAAAAACAGCATCAATTGCCGCGCATTTTTTTGTAATTTTCTTCTAATTGCACTAAGCAAACCTTGCGAGTTTTTACGGTATTGGTTCATCCACTTGGATAATTGGACTTCCGTTTTGACTTCATAACTAATGTATCCGGTATGGCTATTTTAAACAAATAAGATCGAGCACTGACATCGTTAAACACTTCCTCGACCATGTTCATTGAACGGCCCTTTTAGTCATTATTGGAAATAAACTTCTAATGTTTCTCTGTGCTTAAAACATGTAAGAATATTGCATGGTATGGTTAAACATAGACGACAGCATCATGAGTAACTTCTCGAATGTTAGTTTTATGATTCACGAAATAGCATTTGCTTTACATGACGTGTATCGTATTTCGTTTTTAAGTAAAAAGTACATACTGTGATTCCTACAATTTTGTCCATTTCACGCAAAGACTTTCCTTGCTTGTGCAAATCTAGAATGATTTTTTTGTCGTTTTTTTAGCTATTTCATTAGACAACTGTGTCTTTTTTGGAGATGAGGCCACGATACTTCTCCGTTTTATTTATTTATAAACGAATTATTAAAGATTTGCCATCTTTTGAAAAATTTAAACTAATTTTTCTTGAAGACGATACAAATATTTACTTTGATTTGACGCGAAAAAATCTGGATATTTCTATAAAAAGTGATCTATTTTCTTAGTTCCTAGTTTTAATAAAGTGTATTTTACCTTTCTTAACAATCAATTTCAATATATTGATTTTTATTTATCTCTGTTCTTATAAATATAATAAACATGTTTTTCATATAATATGAGGTGTTTACTTTTCTTTGGCGCTCACAGTACATATGTATGTATTTGAACCAAAAAATTTCAAAATCAAATAATGATTAGTCAAGTTCTTGTTCATTTAAACTGACATCATTAGCAATGTCTTGTTTAAGAGAAGTAACACAAACTTATTATATTTCACAGTTTTGTATTACTATATGTTAAAAACATTTATTTTTGTAATATTTCGAACACTTGCAATCGTTAATTATCTATAAAAAATAACAACAACAACAGTGTAATGAAATAAAAACAAAAAATAAAAATATGATTCCCACTTTTTCTGATGTGGCCCACTTTAATTTTGAACATGAAACATTTTTATGGCATTTCATTTCATATAGTTTTGTCTTGTTGTACTTTTTACTAGAATTACATTAAAAACTACACTTACGAGTACATATACAAATTTTATTGATTTTATTTTGTTTATTGTTAATAAATGATTACAAAGAATTCTATTTTTAATATAGAAATTTGATTTAACCAATAGGATGAAACCCATTAAACAAAACAATTGTGATAAAACAGAGACAGACAGACATTTTGAGCAAAACGCGAATTATAACAATAACAAGGTGGCGTTATCTTAAAAAAAGTAATGATAATAATACATACGGAGAGAGAGAGAAAGAGTATTGATGAAGACATAAACTGAAACTGTAACTGTTAGCTAATATCGATTTCTTGAGTAATAACACTCAAGAATTATAGCGGTACTTTAACAAAAAATTGATTCACAGAAATAAATAACCATGTTAGGTATTTTTATACCGAAATATGATGTATTGGTTAAGGGACAACGTTAGTTCCACCAGGGCGGATCAGCAAGTCCGTGACTTATTGAATAAAACACGGTTTTTTGCATAGCAAATCATTTTATTTGTTAACATAGTCTTCTTTAAGCTCTATAAACTTTGCCCATCGTTTCTCCAATTTTTCTGTACTTTCGAAAAATCAAGATTTGTTGAGGTCGGTCATCAAAATAGGTATGTTTTTGTGAGATGGTCAAACTCAAATACGCAGGGAGACCAACCTCATAATTCCCTCTCAAGCCACGCAAGCAAAATAACAAAGATTGCTTCTGTATTGAGTCAATTGACTCAACATGAATCCGATAGAATTGAATTCAAACCATGAACGCATATTCCATAATCGACCTTACGAGCGAAATGTAGAACTGTCTTTTAAAATACTGATCAGTAAATTCGCTGGATCATCTCTTCACAATACCAAGAACAGACTCAGTCTTACTAGTCATCCCACTATTATCGGGCTTCATAAATTTGAGTTGGCAACACTAGTTTATTTGACAATCGATTTTACAGATGATGGTTGCTTTCGGTTTAGTTTGGTTTGACGTTTCGTTATGGATAGACTTACACGAGAGCAATGCTTGCAAATTGTTGAAATTTTGAATTGAATTTTCATTAAAAATTTTGTTCTCTGATGAAGTCCATTTTTTGTTTAATGGGTACGTAAATAAGCAGAATTTTCCCCAGTGGAGTGAGGATAATCCACAAGCATTTGTCGAAAGTCCCATTTATGGGCTGGCGGAGTCATTGGTCCATATGTCTTCAAAAACGATGATGGTCAGAATGTTACTGTCAATGGTAAATGGTATAGGGACAGGATTAGAAATATTTTCGTGCCTCAATTAGCTGACATTAATCTTGCTGGCTTTTGATGAATGAGTAGTTTTACGTAATAATCCAATTATTTGACCATCAAGATCGTGCGATTTAACCACATAGGATAACACAATGCGACAAAAATGAATGAAGTTCAAATAGCTGGGAAATAACACTACTTTTCTGATAGGCGCTGTCAAGTAGAACAACGATCTGTTTTTTGAATTTACAAAACACCTCAAAAATCTCGAGTTACGGGTAAAAAACCAGATTTCGGACCTTCATGCACTTATAGGCTTATAACAGATTTGGAAAGAAGAAAAATAGGCCTTTTAAATGATATATATGTCGTTTAAGTAGCATTGAAGAATCCGCGTTTTCGCGCACTATTTTATATAGTACAGTTGATGAATTAATTAAGGAATTATATTAAGTTTTGAATAACATGAGACTTACGGTTTAGAAATCCGTTGGAAATTGACGGTTTTATTTAGCTTTTTCGTAATGCAACTAATAAAAAAATCATACTTTTATTACAAAATTTTACTCTTTTTTTAAAAATACAGTTTCAAAGTAATAAAGTGTATTATCTTTAGAGTTATGTAGAGTCACTTATTTACTGCGATAAACCAGAGAAAATTTAACATCTAGAAATCAACATTAAAAGAGTTACTGGCAAAATACGGCCGCATATGCTGTGATAAGTTTAGGAAAATTGGTGTTCCAAATTGCACCTTATGCGCGCCAGCCGTAGCGGCCACATGGTCGAAATCATATTTAAACATTAATGTCATAAAATTTTCTATCCAACAAAACCCGTTGAATTCATATTGAAAATATATTTCTTTGTTCTATTATGAACATATCGGGTATTTTTTAAACTTGTGTAACTGTAAAAAAAATACCACATATGATCAATAAACGGGAGCTTCCTGTCCTCAAAACACACAAGTCGAGGAACGAACGAACCCTCTCAAGAGAAGAAGAATCAATGAAGTACGTTGAAAGGACACACGCTCCTGCCGAAAAATATCATATGCTTACACTTTCCCAAGTTTAATTTCATGGAATTACATTAATTAAAAAAAAAAAACATCAATACCTTGTTTTAGAGCAGACTGACATTGACCGTCACTATAGTATAAAATAATTTAACACCATCAGCGTAAGCATAAGAATATCACAAAGAGAAACAATATCGGGCAGGTCATTAAGAAATAACAACAACAGTAGGAGACCCAAAGGGCTCACCCGTGAAACACCACAATAACAATAACAGTCTAAGACGATACATTCTTGAACGGAACCTTCTGAGTCCTGAGGGAGAAGTAGAAACCAATTTAGCGAGGTAGTCTATCGGAAATACAACTTAACTCAAGTTTATGAAACAAAGGTAAATTATCGATAGAACAAAGGCCTTAACGAAATCAGTATAAATAACATTCATCTGAGCCGTTACAAATATACGTAGAATATTCAAGAGGATTAGTGGCAATCGAGCTGCTTTTTAAAAAAATCATGCTGGAATAGCGACATTCACAAGAAAACAGAGAAACTGAGCTATGAGCAGCGCTAAGTTTAACAAAGCACCTATAGTTCAGGAAGTTCGATCTACTACCCTACTTATGCAGTGGAATAATAAACGATGCTCACCAAATTGGTGGCAAATGACCCTTTTCCAACAGCCTGTTAAAAATAAAAGTTAAAGGACCAAAGTTACAACACAATTCCTCATGATACATGCTAAAACCCCATCCGGGTCAGGCGTTCTATAGCAACATTGATTCATCATATTATAATTAGCACGTGGTCTAGAGTACTTTACTAATTTCCTATACAACCATGATTAGCTATTCCTAAATCTCCTAGGGGGATCGGAACGTATCGAACAATATAGCACAAATGTGACGCACTTATCAATCAACTAGGGTTGCCAGATTCAACATTGCAAAATTCTTAATATTTATAGAAACAAATCTTTATTTTACAAATAAAAAATATTTGTTTTCGAAATACTTGGGTTACAAATTGTCTGAAATAATGACATAAATTTCATCAGGCAACACTGAATGATTACGGGCGCAAAAAAGTTGCAAAGTGAAACTTCGTGGACGGTGGCAAAGCCAGGATTGAAATCAAGAAAGATAATGTTATTTGTATGGTTCGATTTGGAAAGTAATTGTTCATTATGATCTGCTACAACCTGGTTAAACGATTGATTATGATCTCTACTGTCAAAAATTTATGAGATTGAAGCAAGCAATTCAATTAAAATCAACAGAAAAAGTGCCAGCGCCAGACCGAACACGTCATAGATGATCCAGCAAAAACTGAGAGAACTTGTCTAAAAAGTTTTGAAGAGTGCACTAAAACTGCAGAACTCTCTTAACAGTGTAAATTTAAATTCCGTAGAGGCCGGCAAAACGAAATTTGATCAGTTCGCTCAGAAGTTCTACACTGATGGAATAATGGCTGCAGTCCACAAAATGGCGAAAAGTTATCGATATAAACGGCACATATTTGGCTTAATAAGCCTTGTTTCAGATATAAGAAAAAAGTGTTTCATTATTGGTAAACTTCGTAAACAAGATTTTTGGAATACCAAAACTGTTCATCTCGGAGTAGAATGATAAATATCTTCCAAAACAGATAAGAGGTCAATACGAATCAATGAAAAAATGCCAGGAACATCCTATAATATAATATCCAAAATCCTACCAATCGAATTCACTAAGTAATTCATCTGATAAATCCAAAGGTCGGGCATAGTCGACAAAAATCCCTCATAAAATGGAACCGATGAAGAGGGTATTAACGAATTAACCTCCGGTGAGAAGTTCCGAGATATATGCGAAAGATTAAAGCCACTAGGACAAAAATAGACCCATTCTTTACCATTGACTCTTTGACCCTAGAAACCATACCTAAATGAGTCAGTTAAAAAGGGATCATAATTAGGGGGAACATATGAGCAAACTTTCCATAAATACCAACCTTAACGAAAACAAATTCAAAATTATCAGAACAAAAAAGATTGATCAACTCAGACGAATGTGTAGCACCAACAGCAAAGAGAATAAAATCTCTTTTATCTTTAAAAGAAAACAAACTATACATACATACTACCATGATATAAGAAAATAGAAGGTAGTGCCACTCTTTCATTTTTTCTGACATATTACCATTTGACAATAAAAGCGAACGGACATTTATGTTGGAATTTGTGCTACCATACCCTGCTCACAAAATCCCATTTTTCACATAAACTTTTTTTCAAATTCGATTATTAAGCCGTAATATAAGGCAAAAAAAAAAAAAATGTTAAATGTGCAAACAAAGAAATAAAATCAAAAAGAGAACCACTTAAAACAAATCTTTTATAAAACCTTCATATTTCCCATTTCAATACATATCTTTTAGCATTTATTCTGAAATAGCCTGGGTTGAAAAACATACATACATTATATATTCAAAATTAACGTTGGTACTGATGCTGCGAAATTCTAAATAATATTCTAAATTTAAAGTTTTGATTAAATTACACAAAACTGTAACAAATTTCTGAGAATATTGACTCTTTTTCTGCATGTGGCAACGCTTTTTTAAATGTTTACATATAAAACAAACTTCAAGAATCTCGTTTATTGTCAAACAATTTTGAGTGAAACTACCTTCTATTTCTTATATCAAAAAATTGATCAAAAAATTTCCGGAATAAGCCCTGTGTGGCGGGTCCAATCGTTCCGATCTGAGTTTTTTTTGTGGGCAGAAAACTCGTGGAATCATGCATCACCGTTGCACCATCATAACGTACCATTGCACAGTGCAATCATTATTTGAAGTTTTTTGACGAAAAATTCAACAAATTCCATCCAACAGCCACCTAATTCACCTGATTTGGTTCCCTGTGACTTCTTTCTGTTCAATCGAGTTAAAAAACCCTTACGGGGAACGCATTTCAGCAGCCGTTTCTAAAATTGTAAAAAATCGCCAACACACATAGAAATAGATGTACTCATTGCTACGTAGCTTTTGCAAATGTCAAGCTATGCCGCTAAGATTTAGCGGGAATATCAATATAAGATGTACCAACTTAACAAAAAAAAAAAAAAAATTCCGGAACCTTTTTGATCAAGGTAGTATATAATTCCCTGTACATTCCAACTGGAACAAATAATAAATAAGCTGAATATGATTCTATTCTAGGACACATTGAAAGGGATCTATAATTCAATGGTGGCTCAGAACGGCAGATGCATTAGTAAGAGAAGTTTTTGATAGTGTTATACTCTTAAAAAGTTCCTAGCTGAGCTGATGTAGCTATTGAAAATTGTCAGATTGTCTGGCCTGAAATTGAAGCTAGGACCTATTTTTACTTACAATTTCTTAAATTTCGCAAAATTTTTTCAATTGAAGTTCTTTTTAGAAAACTTGATTTGTAGACATAAACACAAAACAGCTGTTTGAATATTTCTTGCAAGTAAAAATTTTACCAGCAAGAATTTGTAAGAATTTTGTTTGTGTCTTAATTTATTACTCTTTTCTAACGCTCTCTCGTTGAAAATTTTTCGAGTTAATGAACACCTTGCTAGTAACAATTGTTAAAAATTCGTAATAATTTTTAGTTACTGAACAAACCTAAAGTCAGAACTATTTTTACTTTAAAAACATGTTAAACTAAAATCCATTCTTTTTTATAATTTCAAGCTATCGATGGTCTGAAGTAATAAAGAGCCTTCAATATATATGTAAATAAAATAATTTAATTTTCATTAGAAAATTTTCTATGATTTAAACTTTTCAACCTGTCAAAAAACTTAATAATAATGAAAAAACTTCAATTGTGCACTTCTAATCAAATTGAAGGAATAAAAAATAAATATTTTCCATTGACTTTTAATTTGAAAATCAATTTCCGTGTTGAATTTTTGTTGTGTTGCAAACATGACAGTTGATTGTTTTGAATTAAAAATGATATCCAATGGAGAACTACGTCAGAGTATTTAAATTGTGTGACTGAGAAAAAAAATTAACAACAACAACAAAATAATAAAATAAAATAAAACATAAAAGAAACACTTGACTTAAATTTCACTTAAAGTACTTAACAATAAAAAATCTTGTATGTAAAAAGTACGTTCAGAGTTATAGCATCTCATAAATGTATTTATTAGAGGTACATTTGGACTTCTTGTTATTCATCATAGCTATGGAGTGTAATATGCATCAGATATTTTTTTATAAATATTTTATACAAAGTGTGACTTTTAAGGAAGCATAAACGTAGAAAAGGGAAAATATATACACTAAATCTGCGATATGATATATTTCTTTGAAAGTCCTATGGTTGGTGGGTGCCTTGATTGGTTTATGTCTTGTGATTGAGTGTTTTGTACTATTAACGCGTTGGCCGATAAAAATAGTTCTCCCGTAGTCGATGTTGAACTTTTTATTTTTATACTCTTAATAACTCTGATAATAAATTGATATTGATAATAAATTGTATATTTGAGGTCTATTAGGTCATTCAATAAGTCCGTAGGATGAGTAAGAAGAAAACTAAATTTTGACAAAACTTGATTTTATTATGCTTTCGAGGATGACACAACGAGTATAGCGGTTTTCCAACTTTTTGATACCACTTTTATAGTACGATTTCTCTTTCTCATCAAAATAGGCCCTAGTTTCAACGATTACTTCATCATTGGACTTAAATTTCCTTCTAGTAAGCATTCTCTTGGGATCTGCAATGAGGAATATGTCGCTGGGGCTATATCTGAAGAGAATAAGGTGGATTTGTGACACGGTGCATTGTCTTGGTGAAACAAGTCAATAACAAAAGTTGCTTTACATAAAATGCTATAACTTACGAATCAATGGTCAGATTGCTTTCAAATATGTACACGTTTCGTTTGAAGGCTAGTAATAAATAAAAACCATATGGAAAAAATTTGAGAAATGCCATATATGTGTCATCCTATGGACTTTTTGAATGGACTGTTAATTCTAAGTTTCAGCAGATTTTGTAGAAATTGGTTTCAATTTACAGGCAAACTTCTGAATATTGTGTCAGGTATTATCCGTTTTTCACATAATACACGGTTCCAACGAAGCAATTTCAGTCTGCTTTAGCAGTCCATAGTACACAACGCCACCTTGATCCGATCAAGAGTGCAAAATTTCATAAATATATAAATATTGTTAAGTTTTTAACCTTTTTAAAACGTTTGAGTTCTTTTTAATTGCGTTAAATAAAATCAAAAAACGCCTGTTGTTGTTTTACCTTATGCACTTATTTATTTAACTTCAACTTATACAATTCTAACTATACAGCTTATTTATCTTGCACTTAATGCACAAATACTCAACACTTTTATTTATGCTTTAGAACGACTTTACTTTATGACTGAAAATTTTAACTAACCTAACTATGCATAATGCGCAGTTATAATTTAAAAGTCATAACGTAAAGTCATTGTAAAAGTGTTGAGTAATTGTGTATTAAGTGGAAGTTAAATAAGTTCCTGTAAAAAGATAGAGTGTGGAAATAAAAAGGTTTCAAACGTAAAAATATTGTATTATTTATTCTAATACAAGTTTTTAAATTTAATAAAACAAATCCGTACCTTTTCGTAGCTTTTAAACAAAATGCATATCGAAATTGAAATGACAGTCAGTTGATTTTGAATATCCTTATAATTTTGCCTGTTGAGAATATTATAGTACTTCTTTTATGTTGCTATTTATCTATACACAACTGTATTTATTTATTATTTTCTATACATTTATTTCAATAAAAGAAGACACATCCAACCATCCATCCATACGTATTCCTCCAATATACAACAGCGGCTATGAGTTTAACTGAACTTACGCTACGTTACATTACTTATGCACATACATAAACACTTGTAAGATATTGAATCCCACAAGAATCGGGTGGCAATTACAAGTGGTTAGGGGGCGAAAAAGAAGAAACAGAAACAATATTTAAACGCGTGCTCTATTACAAATTGATGACCGGCCAGGCAAACTGAACTGAATCAGCAAAAAAAAAAAAAAAAAGAATAAAATCGAAGTAAAAGTAAAGAAACTAAACGAATAATGAATGAACAAGTGCATTATAACAACAACAACTACAACAATAAGAAGATTGAATTGAAAAAATTGAAAATAAGAGCAGTAGCAGCAGCAGCAGCAGCAGCATCAGCAGCTGCTGTATTAAGACAAGTTTCAATATTTCGATACAATGAAGAAGAATAAAATTAAATCTGAGAGACTCGTTAAGTATTCCAAACACATACATACACGAACATCTTAAACAACAACAATTGTAATCGAACGACCAATACGACTAAAATGCAAACAAATGGTGGTGTAAACATTTGAAAATTACATTTTATTGAGTTCAAAATGTTCAAAGCCAAAAACAACTACGAAAAATTAAAAGAAAAAAAAAAATAATTTTCATTTACAGCAGCTGCTGCTGTTTTAAGTTGACTTTTGTTATGTTGTAGCTGCGGCTGTGTCAATTGTGATCACCGATACTGATACGCACGTCTCAGTCATTTAGCCAAACAGCCAGCCACTCACTCATTCACTGTATATGCCCAGGCATTTAGCCAGTCACTGAGTCCGCGCTTTGCCAGGCTGCCGGTAGCAAGAAAAAAAAAGACAATCTCTTTATAATGTTTAGTTTCTTATGCATTTGTTGTTGTTGTTGTTGTTATATGCGAGTATGTGTCGCTCCGAATACTAAGATCTTTAGATTACAAATTTTTATACAATACAGTGTATAGAAATTACAAAAAATAAAAAATAATAATAACGAGGAGTTTGAAATAGGCCCCATAAATAAAATTCAATTGTTTAGATGATTTTTTTCGTTTTGCCCTCTACTTCTTCTCTCGATCTCAAAGTGACATAAATTATAATGGCAAGATATCAACAAATTAATTAAATCGTAGTAGTTGTAGCTGTTGCAGCGATAGCTGTTGATTTTTTAATGAAAATGCTGGAAATTGTTCTTCTTCTCTTTCAATTAACACAGACTAACATGCTCATGAAGTTTGCCTTGGTCGTTGATCTATAATTAGAATCCAGTTTGAAATTGAAGATGCATAAAACAAATTAAAATCATCATAAATGCAGAAGAAGTAAAGGTTATATATAAATGAAGAATAGGTATTTCTAGTCGGGGGTATTTTATTTGAGGTAAAATTAGTAAAAGAAAAAAATTGTAGAGACAACAGGTAGGCTTTTTTTTTAGGAAAACATCTTTATGACTATGTTGCTATGACTATGTTGCTAACTAAAAATCATAGTGAAATAAAAGGAACGCACTGATATATGATATTATTATATTATATAATTGTAGTTAAAGTCAGAAATAATTACAATTTCGAATGTCGTCTATCTTCTACATAAACAATTTGCATCGGAAGATTAAAATCAGCCAATACACGATGGTAAAAGGTATAGAAGTATTTGAAAAAATTATTTTAAATATGATTATGGTTGCTTTGTTGAATGTAGTCCCAGTCCTTCTTGCCAAGGCGAAGTAAGCCCTTTGTCCTATCCACCGAAAGTATCCTTCCAGTTCTCCCCAATGCACTGTGGTTCCTGCTATAGGCCAAAAATAAAAAAAGTCAAAATTTTTTATCAAATATGACATTACTATTTCCAGATAGAACAAACTTGATAAAGGTATCATGTCCCTCAATAAGTCCTTAGGATGACACACAGATGATGTTACTAGAGTTTTGTCCATATAATATTTATTTAGTACTAATCTTCAAACGATACGTGATACAATTGACAGAAATCTGACTATTGATTTGCGAGTTATAGCATTTTGTGTGAAAAAAAAACGAAAAAAGTGAATTTCGAGTTTTGGTAAAGCATTGTTTTTTGATGAAAAAAAAAATACAGTGGAAACCAAACAATGGCTTGATAAACATTATCCGAATTTTGCTCCATCGAGACAAATGGTAGAAAAGTGGTTTGATGAATTTAAACGCGGTCGTACAAGTACAAATGATGCAGAGCGAAGTGGACGCCAAAATATCCACAAATTGGTTATGAACGATTGCAAATTGAAGGTGCACGAGCTAGCTGACATTGTAAATATATCACGCTGACATTGTAAATAGCCACGTGAGCTTACAAATCGTGCCACAAAAAGATCAAAACGATGACAAAATTAAATGAAATATTCTTCGAATTGCTTACCAACTCACCGTATTCTACTGATTTAGCCCCCAGAGACTTTTTCCTGTTTTCAGACCTCAAGAGAATGCTTGCTGAAAAGAAATTTAAATCCAATGATGAAGTAATCGCTGAAACTGAAGAGAAAGTGAAATCGTGCTATTAAAGTGGTATCGGAAAGTTGGAAAATCGCTATACTCATTGTATCGCCCTCGAAGGAAATAATAAAATCGAATAAAATCGAGTTTTGTCAAAATTTTGTTTTTTTCTTACTTATTCTGCAGACTTATTGAGTGACCTGTTATATAAGTTTTTGTTTCATATTCACCATTCCCGTTAAAATAGTCTCAATAGAGAGATCATATTATTAGTAGCTGCTGGTAGTGAGAAAAGGTCGGAAATAAAGTATAATATGAACAAGTTTAAAACCCTAGAAAGCTGTTCGGAGTTAATTTGAACCAAAATTATTCTGGAGAATTATTCTTTATTCTGAAACAATTTTATTGCCTTTAGCTTGTTGAAAGAGTATTAAAAAAGTTGATTTTGATATTCTATACTGTTAATTTTAACTATATGCTTAAACAACGCATTGATTTTATTAAAATTCACTACCAAAAAAAATTAAAATTTCGTGGTCGCAAAACTATTGTATTTTTGGATTGACATGAAGCATTTTCTAAGCCAACAATTGTGAAACGTAAACTGTGAGCTCTTGGAATAAGTTAGTGATGGGAAAATATGAAGCTGCTCCCATATACCTTCACATACATATGGTTGTCGAATGGGTCTACAAGAGAGTGGTATGTCTGGAAAAATTACCGGATTTTAGAAAATCGAATTTAAAAAAATCGCCTTTTTGAAAAATCTGAAAATTGTTGGGAGGATGAGTGCCTAGAATGGCTTACTGACTGGCCACTACTATCTCAAATATCAACTCTTTAATCTCAATATAGTACCTGAATCGGAGGTTCGCCTGTGCAGGGAGGAAGAAGAGACAACGGAGCATATTTTCTGTGAATGTGTTGCTTTGGCAAATATTCAGAGACGAACTTTAATGGAGCCGTTTATTGGGTCTGAACAGGTTCGTCGGCTACCCATTGGGAATATTACTGTCTTCATACATAATGTAGAGGATAGGATCGACGATCATCAGCCTAGGGGTATTGGCTGGCTGGTCTGACCACAGAGTGTTTGGCACAATAGATTTTTCTAGGTCCCAGTGCCATGTCCAGTTGGGCTTCTCCGACCCTATTAAATAATTAACTGTTATGGTGAATGGATTGCTCTATCGAACGATGCTTACTGATTTTTTTGACCGGAATTGGGAGATATTGATGTGGACGACGTTTATTTTCAAAAAGACGACGCTACGTGCCACATAATTAACGACACTAACGCTCTTTTACGTGAATAGTTTGCTGGCCGCGTGATTTCTAAAAAAGGCGGTCATAATTGGGTATCGACTTCTTGTGATTTAAAGCCATCTTGTGATTTAGACATTTTTCTTTAGAGCTACGTGAAAAATAAGGTCTATGCCAATGGTCAACAATTTACACAATTCCTCAAAGATGTAATTAAATGTAATTAAAATTATCGAGGACATACAGCCGCAAATGTGCACTTTATTGAGTTGACATCCTAATAGATCAAGTTTAAAATAAAACCAATGAAGTGGAGTTCTAATAGTGTTCGTGTATAAAATGATCTTACAATGTTACTAAGCGATAAAAAGTAAAATCAGTTCCTACTTTTGCTTAAGTAAATTTTGGACAGGTTTTCAATAGTAATTCAATAAATATTTATCCACTAGATACATACAAAAGTGAATTATATTTTAAATTACATAACAAAACGTCTGCAATACATTTCAAAATTCATTCATTTCATTTTAAAGGAACCGTTACATTTTCGTTTTTCGAAATTCAAAATGATTCATATTTTCAAAGCGGATTTGTTTGTCTTTTATTGTGTACGTGTGTGACTGTTTAATTTTAAACATCATGGTATGTATCTGTGAAGTTGAAAACTCAAAGAAAAAAACTTTTTTCGTTTTAATGATCATTTGCATTCAATAAAGATCATCAACAGGTAGTAAAACAACAAAACGTGCTTAATGCACCAATTTACACCGACGGAATGCGTGACAATCGTGAGTTTTTTTTTTTAACGTCAAATCGAATCGTTTTCAGGGAGAAACAAGAAACCCAGATATAAGGCACTGCAAAGAACTTTATTTTTCATTGAGAGCATAAAAAAGAGTATTAAAAAATAAAAACAACAAAAATATGAATATGAAACCAAAAACGAAAAACAAATTCGAATACAAAGACAAAGAACAGAAAGAAAAGAGAAGCATAAGATTAAAAAAAGAAAAGAATTGAAAGTAAAAAGACGTTAAGAAATAAATACAACCGATACGAAACTATGGCGACACAAAAAATGAGACAACGGGGCAATATGAAACTGAAAACCAACAAGAACCAGCAAGAACAACAAATATGGACTTGAAGTAAATTGAAAGACAATGAAAACAGAAGAATAATGAATCGAAAAGATACTTGAAAATAAAATAAAGCAACAACAATTGTTATAGTACGGGTACCTATAAGAGAAGACCAATGAAGAAAACAAAGAAAAAATATTCACAAAAATACTGGTTTTTTGTATCTAAAAGAGTTTCGGAATAACTAATATTACATAGATACACAGATACTGGTACCACACCATTACAAAAACAAATATAGTATACCTGTACAACAACAATAAATAAAAAAGAACAAGACCGGAGTTTCAAATACGAATGCATAACATACGTGCTACGATGAATGTGGGGTTGGTTACACGTAAAGAAAGAACAAAAAAAAAAAAAAAATATCTCTTGGTATGGATGTATTATTTTAAATTCAGATTTAAAGTATCTATCTGTGTATCTATGACTTTTTCTTTTTAAGCCAGTGTTGTAGTAACCGCAACAACAACAACTTCTTAAAGGGGAATTTTGCTCTTATAATATACGAGTTCATGAAATTCCTTTCTTAAGAATTTTCGTATGTTAGCTTATGCTATTTACACTCAAATACATTTTGGAAAAAAAATTCTTTTTTTCCTGATACACATTTCGATTTTTTGAATTTTGAACGTTAACCACAACATATGGTCAATTTTGTTGGAGTTGCAGAAAATTTTTTTGAATTCTTTTCCTTTTTTGTTGAAAAAAAAAAAAAAAAAAATACAAAAATTTCTTAAAGAAATATTTATTTTAATAAAATAAATTAAACCCATTATGGCTGATAAGTACTCAAACGAAACAATAATATTTAAAATTTCCATTCGTCTTTGGGAAAATTTATGTATGTACAGTGGTGGATATGATTTTAACACATCAACTATGTGTACTTTTTGGAGCCAAGATTACATGGTGCAACACACTGGGTAATCCAAATCATCCCACCCGGGTTTTATTGGGTATTATATTTAAAAAAACCCGTGTGGGTTATTTTATTTACAGGTTTTTGTAGTTTATATACAACAAAAATAAGTGTAATTTACGTATTGTGAGTTAAAAAAGATAATGAATTAACAAATTTATCAAATCACTGCTTACATCTTTTCCCCACCAAATCCCGTCTCAAAAAAAAAAAAAAAATTCTCGGGTTTTAATTAATTCTCTAACTTTGGAGCCGATTATGGTTTTTTCAAAGGAAGTGATTCGATAACATGTTAAAAGATAAACTCATACCCCTTTATACGGCATAGGTAGTTTCTGAAAATCTAGGCCATAAATCGAAATGTCTTTAAACGAGATGAATATGCTTGCTTGCATTACACTTTTTGTCAGAAAAAGGGAGAATACATGACGTTTTAACCGTAGAACGAGGAAATTTGCGCTTAAAGCGCAGGCCGTTATAGCAAAATGCGAAGTAAAGAAAACCCGTATAAACAGACGTGAGTATATTGTATCCGTCGCAACAGCCGACAAAGCAATATTCGGAGAATACGGCGGATGCGGCTTTTGATCGTTTCTAATAATTGTTTTGAAACTTTTGCGACATGTGGTTGGGTGGTGTTGTCATGCAAAAGAATAACTTAATTACGTGTGTCTTTATATTCCGGCCGTTTTTCTCATAATGCATGATTCAAACGAAGTAATTGCAGTCTGCTTCGTTCACCGAGCTTTAGCAGCTCATAGTACACAATGCTGTCTTAATCCCACCAAAAGTGTAAAGTTGGACTATAAATACTAAAACAACGTGATTGTATAAACAAACAAGGAATATTGTCGACTTGAACGGATTTTGGAAGCAGTTATAAATATAAAACCCAATTAAATCCATAAAAAAATCAAAAAAGCCGGTTGGCTGGGTTTAAAAAAACCCGGGTTTTTGTCAACCCTGCAAGATTATTTTTACATGTTTATTATTTCAATCATTGCTATGTCATTAAGTATCACTCGCAGTCCCAGGAATACGTAGCTTTAGTTCACTTTAGTTTTGTTTGTTTCAATTCGTTTATTTTGAGTTACAATAGTTCAACAAACTCCAAAAATATGTCTGTAGAGTAATTAAGTGCAGATTAAAAAAATTTTTTTTTCAGCAGAAGAAAAACATTTATTTTATTTAAAACTAAGAGTAGAATAAGCCTTTTTCTTAATAACAGCGGCACGTCTCCTTGACATACTGTTTATATGTTTTACACAACGTTAATTTGGCTTTGCTTAACATTCGTTTTAGAAGTCACTAAAATTTTTAGGTTTAACAACAGTAATGTGTTGCTCTACATCATTCCTTAGATTCACTACAAAGCTCAGGATCTGGTGATTGAGCTGGCCAATTAAAAATCTTGATTCATATTTTGCACTAAGCAAAACTACACATAAAATGCCATCCAAGAGCCCATGTTTTACTTTCCAAATTGAGTCATTGTATTCGGAGTATTTCCTTATAAGTTTACTGATCCATTTGCGTATCTATTTTAAATATAGGACCAATACAGTGCCCCGAAAATGCGAAATGTAAACCATTACATTTCCGATACCATGCTTTACTGTCATTGATGTACACTACGCGACAAAATAAAGTATACATTTTTAATGAATATAATCGCTTTGCCAAAAACCACTTAAGATATTTCCAAAATTCATTTTAAATATAAAATAGTAGTGAAAAATAAAAATCAATTTTGATATACCATATACAATAATTTTTATGGATTGTTTATAAATTAAAGAATATTTCGCAAGCGAAAAAATCGATATCTAAAAAAAGGACTATAAAATGCGTTGTAATTGACGTTCCCTGAAATGCATTTAACGATTTATTTTGTAAGCACTTAAACGACAGGTGAAGTCAATACCAAGGTCTTTATGTATATGCAATTGTTGTAGGTCCGTTGGCTCGCAAGTTATTGACGTTAGAGTGAACCCCTTTACTTGAAAACAAAATTTTTTACAGCATTTAAACTTTGTGTCTATATAAAAAGCATATGTAGAAAGCTTCGATTTGATGTGTGGCTTCACTATTGCTCAACTGGGCGGTGCCACGCCCATACAAAGTTTGTATTTATATGTCTATATCTATTGATCGGTAATAGTAAGTCTCTATATTTGGCCCAAATAACTTTCTGGTCAATACAAAGCATCAGTCAAAAATTTGGCCAAATTGGATATGTGGGAGTAGCATCTGCCATACAAAGCAAAAATTAATTTTTGCATATCAGTGGTACGGTAATAGCAAAAAGTTCTGAATTTGATCTAAATATACACATCATCAATCGATATATGGACGAAGTTGAATAAGTGGGTGTGCCCCACTTATTTTTGTATATCTAGATAAGGATTGGAATAAAAGCTTCTGAATTTGAACTAAATGACTTCTTAGATTAGTACAAACCATCAGTTAAAAAGTGGACGGAATCGGATAAGTGGACATGGTACCTCCTATACAAATTAAATAATGATTTTGGTATATCTTGAGAGTAGTTAGAGTTGAAGTTTCTAAATTTAGTTTAAATAACTTGGCAGCCAATACAAATCGTCATTAAAAAAAATTATGGAGTTTTGCATATGTAGAGAACAGTAACAGTTAAAACTTTCTTTATCTAACCACATCAGCAAAAAGGAGCTACAACACAAATGCTTCCAGCAACGCGGGAGGGATTACTTTAGTAAAGTATAAAAACCAAACAAATTAGATTAAATCAATTCCTACATAAAATTATAATTACTTATTATTTTTTCGTGTACCTTTTTTTTTTTAATGACATCTCGAAGTCGTTTCGGTATACTATTGACCAACTTGCCTAATATATCCTATTTTTTTTAATTTTTTATATATCTTTTTTACTATTTAAAGATATTTTAATGTCCTGTACTGATAATATTTTATCAATAGAGTTCAAATTTCACCATCCCGACGAACTTTACCATATTTGGGTTTTATTATTTTCAAAAAATTATCTTAGAATGCGTAATATGTATTCAGGATTGTTGTCCTGTTAGAACAGAATCGAACCTAATTTTATTATTTCTGCAGATTTCTTAAAATTTTTCTTTAGCATTTTATTATACATATTAACTGCGATATTGCCACCGATTTTTACTAAATTACTGACTCTTCTTTTAAAATGGCAGACCTATACCAGAATGATCTATAAACTATGATTTACGGTATATTGAAAGAAATTAAGTCTGCCGTGGTCACAATTTAGAAACTCATCGGAAAAAGCAAATTACATTTCATTTATTGGTTTGTTAGCATACTTTCAATCAAAAATGAATTTTATCGATAAGTTTCTGAATTGTGACCACGGCATCATGTAGTCTATATGACCAATTGGAGCCTGATTTCCATTCCTGGAACTTATCGTAAAATTTAGATTTTCTGTTTAAACCATATCTTGCCTAAATAAATGTCAGCCATATTTTTAAACAAAAAATCATTAATCACACTGCGATAATGATCTCGATTGCGCGTAATATGAGCTCAGGCTTCATTTTTGAAGAAATAAGTTAAAAAACTATTACGCGAAACTCGTTTCAGCAGCCGAGAGGAAATAATGGAAAAATCACAGGTAGCATCGATGGACGTACCGAAAACCGAATAAAAAAATGTAAATGTCAAGCTATGAAGATTTTTCGGAAATATTAACAACAGATTTACCAACTCAACAAAAAAAGTCAAATCGGAATGATGGGACCGCCACAATCAATGAGCTACACCCAATTGAAAAGAGTCTACAGTTTAACGATGGCTCCGAACGGGAGATGCATAAGTTAGAGAAGTTTCCGCAAATGGCTAGAAATATTATGAGGTGATACCGCTGTTGAAAAATGTCAGATGGTCTGGTTTGTGATTGAATCAAGAACCTCTTGGTTGGTAGGCGGGTGTCTTAAGTAACATACCAGCGGCACACAAATAGAATTTCAAGGTAAGTCCGGATAATTTGATAGCGTCAATCTACTCAAGTGTCAATCTATTCCTGATGATTTGCCAGAGTATACTAATCATAAATGTTGAAAATTGAGCGCAGTCTGACAGTTCGTTTGACAGTTAACCCCTTCTTATTGTTACGAAAATAAACAATGCCTAAAAAAGATACAAAAGCTTGAGTGAATTTAAAACTGTACTGTGTGATTTTAATCTATTGGTTTGTGTCACGGCTGTCAATGTGCCATCAGGTGTGGTAATGCCATACTTAATTTGTGTTATTAACAGTGTTATTAATTGCTTATTGAACGGCTTACCGTATCGATATTGGGTATTTCATTTGATTTAACGTAGATAAATAGAAATATGTAGTAAGTACATGAACATTCGGAAGTAATGTCAGTTGTATGTAAAAGGCGGCGCATTATGAATAGGTAGTCAGTTATAGTTTGGCAGTCATTGTCTAACGTTGTACTAAGAGTTGTGTATTGAGTAAATTAGTGTATTAAAGGGATATTGCATAAGTTTGATACTGTATACTTATAATTGTATAAAAGTGGAAGGTTAATAAAAGACTATAATACCATGTTAAGACATAGATTATAATGGAGTCAATTAATTTTTAAATTCAACTATCAAATTTGCTTTTCACATATAGCGCAATTCAGTTGACTTGATTAGCATTTGACAAATGAAAATGCCAAGACAGATTTTATTAGTGAAAACTTAAATTTATGAATTTGAAAGTAAATATGTTATGAAAAAAAAAAATATATATATATAAATCTTGTACTTTAAAAAGAGTTTACAATTTAAATTTTTCATTTTGATAATATACTATATATTTCATGTGCCATTGTACAATGTGAGAAATTCGCATTCATACAACCCCAAAAATTTATTTTCTTGAACTTTACTATTTATCTATTGTAAAAAAAACGATATAATCCAAGTGCCGTTTTTTTATTTGTTTTAAGTAGTAAAACCTTTTTATTTAAACTGCAAAAAATATTATTTAATATTTATTTTAATAAAAATTAATGATTTTAAAAGCTGCTTTTAAAAAGTTGTATGAGTATAGATTTTGCATACTGTATGTAGTTGTCAGTTTTCACTTAACACACTTCATATTCATACATACTTTACATAGAATTTCATTGTAAATTCGACTCAATTAATAATGCAATTAATTGCTAATTGATCCATTTATTAATTGTGGTATTGTATGGTAAATTGAGCCCAATTTAGGCCTTAATTAGCTATGATTAAGGAATTGCCAATTAAAGCTTATGTGTAAACATGATATAAAGTTAAACATTAAATTCGATGTTTTTATTTTATTTTACGCAATTTAAAAGAACTCAAACGTTTTAAAAAGGTTAAAATGCAGTAATATGTTCTGTGGAGCTTAAAAAACGCCAACTACATCTCTGTTACAGTAACAAACAGGAAAATATTGCAAATTGACACCAGATTGCTTAAGTGATTATTTGTTGCTTTAAGATGGGTGGAATACGTCTGAAATTTTGGTCTGCTTAGAAAGTTCTTAGCTGAGAATTTTTACGATTTAGACAAATTGCTTAGTGAAACTGCTTCGGATCCAAATTTGGGATTTGTGTTTTATTAATCTTTGCATGTTAAACCCAACCTATTATGCCTTAGTTTTATGATGCAAAAATAATAATAAAAAATGAGCCATTTAAAGTTCAAACAAATCTTTATGTCAAGATCATTAAACGTACACTTTAATAAAAATACTCTTTAATTCTCATATGCAGCTATTGTACATTAAAAAAATAAAATAAAAACTTGACTGTGAGAGCATAAAATATAGAAAAAAGAAAATATGATTCATAGACAATATCATACATACGTATAGAGTACATTAGTATTTTTAAATAATAAAAAATCAAACACTTGTATAGCGGACTTAGAATTTTAATGAACACATTATAAATGATTTACTAACTTTACCCTGTACCCTATTTTGTGTGTTCTCTTTTCGTAGATCATTGAAATAAAAAAATGGAAAAAATTGTTCAAAGTAGTCAATTAGTTAAATAAATAAATAATAATAATAAAAAAACAATCAAATAAGAAATTTTAGTCAGTCAAGTCCAACTGTTTGATATTCTACACCACAGTTCAATCGTAAAATAACCCCATTCACCAAGCGTATTAGGCCAAAATGTAAACTGATTTTTATTAAACTTGTAATAATAAGACTTACTATCAGATCACTCAGTAAGTCCGTAGGATGACACATAGATGGCGTTACTAGATATCCATATGATTTTTAATTAGTACTAACATTCAAACGAAACGTGTATAAATTTGACAGCAATTTGACTATTGATTCGTGAGTTATAGCAGTTTGTGTGAAACAACTTTTGTTATTGGAAAAAAATGGAAAAGTAAATTTACGGTTTTGATAAAGCATTGCATTTTGATGCAAAAAAAAAAAAACAGTGGAAACCAAACTATGACTTGATAGGCATTATCCGAACTCTGCTCCATCGTGAAAAGTAGTAGAGAAGTTGTTTGCTGAATTTAAACGTGGTCGTACGATCACAAATGATGCAGAGAGCAGTGAACGCCCAAATGAGGCTATTATTCCAAAAAACATCAAAAATATTCACAAATTGGTTATAAGTGATCGCAGATTGAAGGTCCACGAGCTAGTTAACATTGTAAAGATATTAAATGGAAGTAATTTTACCATTTTACACGTACATTTGTGTATGCGAAGCTCTGTTCAAAATGTCTGAAACGTGAGTTCACAAATCGTGTCACAAATCGATGAAAACGATAGCAAAATTGAATGAATTGGTTTAGAATTGCTTACTCACCCAACGTATTCTCCAGATTTAGCCTCAATTTACTTCTTCCTGTTTTCAGAATGCTTGCTGGACAGAAATTTAAGTCGCTGAAACTGAGGCCTATTTTGACGAGAAAGAGAAAGTGGTATCAGAAAATTGGAAAATAGCTATACTCTTTGTATCGCCCTCCAAGGCAACTATGTTGAATAATAAAATGGAGTTTTGTCAAAACTTTGTTTAATTCTTACTTATTTCACGGACTTATTGAGTGACCTGTTATTTTAGGCATATTGTTATATGTGAATTGATAAACTTTGCATGACAGTTTCAGTTTTAATATACGCTTCTATTATCGTCTGGTTTATGGAAGCTAGCCCTTGTAGAGTTAAGTCTTTAGCCGGAATTTCAAATTGTTTCAGTTTTCACCATAGAATGGTCAGATAAAGGTAACCGTATGGCTGTTATAGCGAAAAAAGCCAATATTTACAAAACGTTTCGTTAGCCCGGGAGCAGTCGGGCAACCTACATACAGTTTGATTTTAACATGTGGACAAAACCTACAAAGAAATCCACTTAAAAGCTTATGAGTCGAACGTCTTACCGGATATTTGTGGAAAAAGTAGGATAGAAAAACTTAACATCTTTTAGTAAAGTAGGCTGATAACATGTATAGAAAAATTCAGTTATTAATCTGAATAGGGATCTATGCTTATCCCACAAGTCAAAAATGGTCATCATCCAGCTGCAGTCACAGTTTGGTGTAGGGTGTCTCTTACAATGGCATCACTGATGTTCATTTCCACAAACAAGGGATTAAGAGCCAGAAACAAAGCTTAGAAAGAAACCGTTTTGACAGCTGTGGTAAAGCCACTTAACTACTTCCTGCTCCAAAACCCTCATTGGACTTTCAAACAAGGTTCTATGACATTCGAATAAGGTTAAAATGATAGAAACGTTGCCATTTTTTATTTGCTCTGGAGATACCCCAACATTGATTATCTTAATACTGCATTGGTTCGTGCTTTGGTCAATATTGCAATAAATAAAGTGCGTGTAGCTATTGATAATTGGCCTGTACGACTTAACACGTGGCGGAAGGCTAAAGACAGACATTTCGAATGAGACTTACCGTTCGTACATGCATATATGTTATATCAATAAATACATAAAAAAATTTTGGTGCAAAATTTAAAACCAATATTTTTTCTTAGATGCTTCGTAGAGCTATTTTTACCAAATTTTATTAACGAGAGATATGCAGGTGAGTAGGTAGAGCTGGCTGTAAACAAAAGTAAGGAGACACGAAAGGCTGAGTGGCCCATTGTAATAACACAAGGGTCAGCAAACTACTGGGTAACCCACTTAAACCCACCCGGGTTTTATTGGGTATTATATTTAAAAAAACACAAGTGAGTTTTTTGTTTAAAGGTTTTGGTAGATTATTTACAAGCAAAAATAAGTATAATATATGTATTGGGGGTACAAATTAATTTGGTCCGCTTTTTAGCTCAAAAAAGATAATGAATTTACAAATTTATCAAAATAAAAAATTCATCAAATCACTGCTTACATCTTTTTCACACGTCTGAGCCAATGTCCGAATTCTCTCTCTCAGATAAACTTCTCTTCGTTTAAGGAATTCAACTATGAAGCCGAGTTTATATTTCTTCAAAAGAAGTGATTCGGTGAGATGCCAAAAGACGTTGTGCGAGAGGTACTATTTATATTTCGGGAACTGGCAACACCATAATATAGTTTGACATTTTTTTTAGCATAAATGTACTCACAACTTGTGGATGTACAAGCGCTATTTGTTTTGTTTACAGTGAGTTAAGAAAATCAATTTGGCTAAAAAATTGAAATTTCAAGAGACGGTTTTCGTTGGATTATTTATCACAACTTTCGACGTGGGTTATCTCAACAGAAATGTTTTGATAAAGTACCAGAAAAACCACTGTCGCTGGTATAGTGATTTCAAACGTGGTCGTAGTTCATCCACAGATGAAATCCGTGAAAGTCGTCCTAATGAACTGATAATACAAGATCGTCATGTGACATATCGTGAGACAGAGGCATCCTTGCACATTTGTTCCACTTCAATACGTACGATTTTCCATGAATACTTAGTTGCAAAAAAAATTTTTTCTCGTTGGATACCCCAATATTTACCAATCGTTCAAAAAAGGCCCGTGTCGATTGGTGTAAAGAAATGATTGATAAGTACGATTGTGGTGCTTCAAATGACGTGTATAAAATCGTGACAGGTGACGAATCAGAGATATATGCGTATGTGCCGAAAATAAAACAGCAATCGACTGTGTGGGTATTCTAAGATGATCTAAATCCAACAAAATTTGTACGTGGTAAAAGCACTGCGAAGAAAATTGTTGCCTGTTTCTTCGGCTAAATGGGTCATGTGGCCACTGTTCCGATTGAGCAACGTAGGACGGTCAATTCTGAGTGGTACACGAACATTTGTTTGCCGGAAGTCTTCGGAAAAATTCGTAAAATCAACCGCGCAGACGAATCATTCTCCAACGTGACAATGCGAGCTTTCACACATTTCGTCAAATAGGTGAATTTTGAGCAGTCAAAACATCGAATTGATATCTCATCCTACGTATAGTTCTGATTTGGCACCTAATGAGTCCTTCTTGTTCCCGAAAATCAAAGGTAAACTGCGTGGTCGACGATTAACGAGCGCCGAAGAAACAGTTGAAGCGGTATGTCAAGAGAAATTGAAAAACTGCTTTGAAAAATCGTTTGAACGAATGCAAAAGTGTATTTATTGATCATCAAGGTGAATATTTTGAAAAACAATAAAACTATTTTCGTTTAAAAATATTTGTTATTATTTGCCATTTCCGAAATATAAATAGTCCCCTCGTATCCGTTGAAATAGCCAATAATCAGAAGGAGCAATCTTCGCAGAATACGGCGAGTGCGACAAAATATTTCATTTGATCGTTTCAACAATTGTGTAGCAAGTTTTGCAACGTGAGGCTGTTAGTTATCAAGCAAAAAATAACTCAACAATGACTGTTTTTGTATACCGGTCGTATTTCCTATAATGCACGATGAATGAAACGAAGTAATTGGTGCTCCGATGCCCCCTTGGCCCTAACAAGAGAATGCAAAATTACAGAATAACGCAATTGAAAGAAATTTGAAAGCAGTTATAAATTCCACTAAAACCTATCAAAAAACCTAATAAAACCTAGTGTGTTTTTTTTACACCTGGTTTTTTGTCAACCCTGGATATAGGCTTGCCAGATTCAACATTGCAAAATTCTTTACATTTATAGAAAAAAAAAGAAAATAGATTTTGGGAAAAAATCTTGTCTGTCAAAAATTTTGGTGTTAGAAAAACTTCGCTTCAAATTGTCGGTAGATGGCTCTAAAATGTAATATCTCTAGTAATATTAATTGCATCAGGCAGCACTAAAGCTTGTTTGATAGGTCGGAATGAAAAGTGGATCACGGACGACAATAATGTAAAAAGATATTGGACGAAGTTAGGTGAAGCTGGTGGGATTGGAACGGAAATATGAATTATCATTATGAGCTTCTACAACCTTATCAAATAATTGTTTCTGATCTCGAGTGTCAACAATTAACAATTAATTAAAAAATATGTTTTAAAAAATCTTGATAAATCATATTTTTTATTAGTTCTTGATGAGCTAGAAAATTTCTTGTAAATCAAGCGAAATTTAGGCGATCTAGCAAGCATACCTGGATACCACAAAATCATCCCCTTAAGAAACTTATAAACGCTTAATATTATACAAAAAAAGATTCTTGTTGTACTCGATAGCGCTTATCAGAAAAATATTATCACATCCCAGGTATTTCAACTTCGTTCGATTTCGTAGTTTAGTGTTATTAGTTCTTATACAAATGAATAATGGATGCATAGGCAGACATTTTTCATTGCTGATCTATCATTTTATTCGTTACAAAAATAAGTACAAAATCAATGTATCCCAGTCTCCACATACATAGAGTCTACAGTGTAGGGTATGCAATAGGCAACAACTGCAAAGAGAATACTTCGAAACCTCTCTTCATCCACTTACAAACTGCCATAGAACTGAATTGAATACTTGTATTTTCTATTTGCTTTAAAATATAACAAAAAATCCAGATCATAAATTAATTTTGTTGCCTTCGTATGAGATTGATCATAAGAATTCAGTATCAAAACAATAGATCTTCAATAGATCTTTGAAGAGGGTTGAAATCTTTATTTAAACCAAACCAAATTAAACAAAAGAAGTAAAAAGAAAATTTTAAAAGATTTAAAAGTTCAAGAACAGAGTGCATTTTTTCTTTTCGCTTCCATTTATTTTATTTTTTTCCTGAGCCGACAGCAAAAGTGTGGCCAACAATTTTTTTTTTTTTTTGGTTTTTTGAGTTTTAAAAAAGAAAAGGAGAAGAAGACTTTAAGGAATAAAAAAAAAAAATAATTTCTTTAAAGGAATATTTTTCAGACGTGTTTTGTTTTCCATTTTTTATTTGAGTTTCCGTAGTTTAAAATTTTGTTTGTCTACCTGTGAAATTGCAGCTGCTTAAAAATGTTTAATTTTTTTAGTCTTAACATATATTCAGGTGTATGATTTGACAAAAAATTAAAAAAAGAAGTCTTAAGATTTTTGAGAAAAGTTCTTTGTTCTCTCTGTTTAAACCCATTTTATCCTCATATGTCGTATATTGTAGGTGTTGAAAACCCTATGCGTCTGTGTTTTAAGCCCTTAAAGAACGAATGGTAAAGTAAAAAGTATCGATAAAGACCCTAAATCACAATGTACCTTTGGGAATAATTTCATTTCTGTGTGATATTGTAGCAAGAACACATTGCAAAGTAAAAGTAACATATGAGCCACACTTTTTTTATCGCTCTTGTTAGAATTAGAAAAGGAGAAGAAATGTTCTTATAGACCTAACTAAGAGTTAAATTTCATCCTAATTCGGTTTGTCGCTTAAGTAATAGCTCAAGCCAAGTTTAGCAGAGTGGTGAAAAGTTGAAATATATATCTGAACTAATTCTACTTAATCCACGAAGAAGTTAACTTTTTTAAAGGGTGAGCATTTTGAGGTTAGGAAGTAAATTGGTTTAAAAGCAATTTTTTTTTTTTTTTTTTTGACAAATTCAGTTTTATTCATACCAATATAAAATAGAAATATGGGAATTAATAATGGAATATGATGTCGGGCAAATACCCACTTCTAGAACGTTTAACTAAAAAATGCTCCGCATTAATTTGTACTCCCAATACGAAGTAAATCGTATTTATTTTTGTTGTAAATAAACTACGAAAACCTTTAAATAAAAAACTAACCTGGGTTTCTTTAAATATAAAAACCAGTAAAACCCGTGTCCATGTACACGTCAAAATTTTGTTAAAACGCTTTTTTAAAGACTTTGGAGAAGACAAAACTGACGCACAGTGTTCTAATGGGTGGGCCATCTATCGGTTTAAATGTAAACCAGCAGCTACTTCGAATCTGACAATACTTGCAGCTACTTCGAATCTGACAATACTTAAGTCATTCTATTCTGTCACAAAATTCGCTATATTATCTCCACTGAATGAAATGTTCGACATACGCTTAAGCAACGTTGGGATTTATTGGAAATTTCTTTCCAAAACAAAGACAATTGGTCGAAAATTGAAAAAAAAAAAAAATATATAAACAAATGCAAATTCCAAATTTTCGGATGAATGATAATAATGTTGGTGGTATGTTAATAAGCAAAATTGCCGTATTTGGGGCTCACAAAGCCCAAACGTGGTCTTACAGAAGCCAATGTACCCATTACGAGTGACTGTTGGATGCGCCTTATGGAGCGGAGGCATCATTGAACCATATTTCTTTGAAAATGAGGATGGCGCAACCATTATGGTCAATGCAGACACATATCGTACTATGATAACCGATTTTTTCTTCATGATATGAGGATGGTGCAGCTTGTCACACATCTTATGCCACAATTGATTTATTACATTGAACGTTTGTTTGATGGCCGTTTAATTAGCCGAAATGCTGATGTTAGCCGCCAAGAAGCTGCTATTTGGCACCGTTTGACTATTTTTTGTGGGACGCCGTTGAAGACAAATGTTATGTCAACAAACCAGAGACAATTGAGCGTTTGAAGGCCAACATTCGTGATACCATTGCCGAGATACGACCACATACACTCGAAAATTGGTTCGATCGAATAGGGTACTGTGAGGCCAGCCGCGGCAGCCATATGAATGAAATAATATTTTATTTCTAACCGAAAAAATTGTACTTCACAACAAAAAAAAGATAAATTTGGCAAAATTTCAAATGGCCCACCCTATATTTTTACATTTAGGTGGCCAATACCTCAAAAATGTTTCAATTAAAATTAATAAACTACAACTTTTTAATTTGTTTTTGATTATTTTTTTTTAATTGTGATGACTGCAACTGATATTTAAAATGTATAGTATTTTGCCTTTTTTTACATAACTGGTTAATGAAAAATTCATTTTGGCCTCTTAAATTTAAAAATGCGTCGTTTCGATACCTATGCAGTCAAATTTTTCAAATCTTTCCGAATATAAATTAAAACTAAGAATATTTGTGAGTCTTCAGAATAAGAAAATTTTAAATGATTTTAAATTTGAGAGTCCCTTAGCCGGCAATGAACGGGCTATCGGGATTTCTGTAATAAATACTTGTTGTTCGTGAATTTTTAGGAAAAACTATAAATTGCGAAAATACTTTTGCCACTTTACTGAGGAATTTCGAAAAGATGGGTATAAACATGTCCCTCAAAATCAATCACTCCCATTTAAACTTTTTTTAGAAAGCTTGGATATATGAATGATGAGCATGGTGAACGGTTTCAGTAAGTCTTAAAATTATTTTAGCGAAATTTTGCGACTAAGACCGAAGTTCGGCAGCCTAAATTAATAGCTCCATGCATGTTTAAAACTGTGAAGGAAAAACTTTGTAAGCTAGCGCTATCATACTTTAAAATAATTGTCGCAATTAAGTTTTATTTGTCTCTGAAAAACTATTCTATTTCAATTTCACTCTTTTTCGGTTTACGGATGATGTGCTTTTTTAAAGTCAAGCAAAAATCTGGCAGGAGAGGATTAAGCAACTTTTACTAATTTCAGGACAGTGGTAAAGATTTGTCAATGGTTTATTGGATTGTTTCTGGTCTGGAATTACTTGATCTGCCTGTGTAAGCTCCCTAGGTTTCTAGGCTCGCGGTAGGTAGATAGGTTAGTTGGCTATTTTAAATAAATAAAATGAAGACCAAGGAAATCCAGGTTTGCGCACTGCGCCAAGCCATTGAAAAAAAAATACCCCAAAGTACCTCAATTGTCTGACTTACAGAGATGGACATTCACAGAGAAAGTGAAAGATTGTCTTACTCTGGGAAGTGCTTTTGCAGTGAAGGTTAAAGGGCAAGCCCATTTTCTCCACGTGCGTCCCGATTGTCTAATGACCCGTGTACACAGCTATGAGTCTGAAAATATAGTTACGGGGGATTCTTCGAGGCCGCAGTGATATATTTAATATTGAGAAGCTTCATTTAATCCTCCTTGCACCGGAGAACTCAAGTCGAATTGCTACTAGACAAAAGCAGGGCCCTGATAGCAGCGTGATTATCGAAAAAATCTTTATCCTATCCACACCCCCATCCCTTAGCATTTTGCATACCTGCAAAATCGCAAAAAGTTTCACTTGAAAAATGCTAAAAGTCCGCAGTAATCTAAAGGAATCCGCAAAATAGATAGACTTGTAGTACTTCGATGTCATTTCGAAGCTCTGAGTCAAGTGTATGTATGGCCTTGTAGTGTAGGCGCTCATGTTGTGCTTCCTATGACGTTTATTCTTGTTTTCTCTTAATCCATCCGAGGCCTTTTTTGGAGTCTTTGGATTTAATCTCCACTTTTTTTTTATATTTCTCTTTACCTTTTTCCTGTCTTCATTTATTTTTCTTTTCATGTATCAAAATGGAATCACGATTTATTAGATTTTTAGCGACCAGTCAGCCTAACCTACTCTAAAGGGTAACAAAAGCATATCATCTTAACCATTAAGCACCTAAGACCGTCTACGGACTCAAAAAACTGGTTTAAATAAAATTAGCAAACTTTACACTTTAACAAGCTTAACAGTGAAAAAGGGTAAAAAATTCTCAAAATAACGGTACAGGGAATAAATAAAGTTGCTGGGCAGAAAAAATCGTTTTGATCAGAACTTTTGTACAAAAAGGGGAAAAAATTATTCGTAATTTTTTAGTGAGAATTAAAAAAAATAATAATAATAAATTCTATTTATAGGATTGAATCAGGAATTATTTTGCAAAAAATTGATATTGCCACAAGCTGATATGTAGATATGAAGGTGGTAAATCAAGCAACGATATCGTTTCAATGGAGATTTTTCTGAACAGCGACCCTTTTTTGTTTCGGGAGATTTCCAAGAGAAATTTCTTAGAAAGCTCGAATACGTAATTTTTAGCAGAACACTACATTAGCATTAAAATTATTGCCAAACTTAATACGTATTTCAAATTCAGATATTTAAGGGTTAATTCGACAAAACTCGGTTGCTTATTCAAGAATTTGCTGATTTTTCTATTTCTGATTTTGCTTAAAAATTTGTATGGCAGACCCAACCTATTCGCTAACTCGAAAAATTATAGAATTTTTTCAAGCCGATTTCCACTAGTAAAAATATTCACTTAACTCCAAGACATTACTGTCAATTACAAGCCAATTATTCCTTTAAATACACAATTAGAGTAGAGCATTACCAGCTAACATAAGCCAGACACTTTAGATCGTCATCGGCATCAACTTTCTTGTAATAAAATACAACATTGACATTCAAATTTTTCAAATTTTTAAAGTGTCTTTCTATATAACGTGCTAAAATATATCTTTTGTCTATTCCAAAAACAAAAACAAAATAAAAGACAAATTGCATCTTCGGCTTTATATTACATTTTTGTAGTTTTTTGATAATCCAGTTCTCTGGTAATTTATTAAATTTCATTAGGACTCTCTGCATTTTTGTCCATTCCTTTCGGCTTATAAATTATTGGTAAGAGTAAAATAAATGGAGTATCTTTTGTATCTGTTAAAATGTTATGGTAAAAGAGAATGTTGTTTCTTTTTTCGACTTTTGTTTTGTATCCAAATATATTACTATTTGGTCAACAAGTTTGGCTAATTTAGTGGGTGTGTTTGCAATTTAGTTTTCGTTTAATTTTTTTTCCATTTTTTTGTCTTCATAAAAACGCCTTTTTTTAAAAATTCTTTCAAGGTTTCCTATTTATAACTTATAAATAGTTTTTTGATTTTTTATTTCAATTCTTAAAGGAGAGAATGGCAAATGATGTATTAATTGAAAATAAAAATATAGTCGGTCAAGACTGACCAACATATAATCTATTACTAGTACCTCAAGCTTATACAAATTTAACATTTAACTTAAAATTAGTTTTTCTTATACATTAGATCAGTGCTGTTCGTTCGTAATTTATTGACTTAAATTTAAAATCGCCTGACTAACTCTTCTTGCTTTTGTTGTTTGCCTTGTTAGTATTTAAATACTCAAATTAACAACCAAGTGGATGTTTTGCAGCTGAAGGGAAAAGTCCTATAAAAATTGAAATACTCATTCAAATAAGACAAAACTTCACACATTTATTCATTATCAAGTATTTTCAAAAAAACATTAACAAAAAATATAATATTACAAGACTTTAATAAAAGAAAGCCAATCATATTGTTACGAATATAAAAATTCGTAAAAAGAAAATACATCACATTAGTGCCTTTAGGACTACACTGTGTTGCAAAAATGAGGTAAAATTTGGATAAATGTTCTCATATTTTTCTGTTTGTTTTACAAAAAGAAAACTTTTTGGAATTTTTTTGATTCAATATTTTGTCCTCTCTTAAAAAACGAATAAGCACTACTTATTTGGTTCTCTTAGTCACCGACCTCTTTAACAAATTGCATTACCTTACTTTTGCACCAGTCAAAAAATACCGAATTAATCGAATTAACGCAGTTCCAGAAAAGGCTAAAAATGGCGATTCAACTCGAAAAGTTGCAAGTTTTTTAAAATGGGACAGCGGTCAGTGGCTAGTATAATTACAAACTACAAAAATTCTATTCCTGGTTAAAGTTTTCGAACAAAAAATTGAAGTCAGAAAACAATTACTGACATTGAAGTCAGGGCCCTTGGACATTCTTTCGATTCAGGAAAAATAAATAGCAGGAAAGAGGCAGTTTCTATTAAAAAGAAAAAGTCTAAATTATATCCTTAAAACATTAAATCACGAAAATCTTTTCTTGAAAAATACAAGTCGTATATAGTACCAGATTGGCAACCTTTTTTTTAAATATATATGATATTTTTTTATATCTTGTAGGGCAGATACGACCAAAATCAATAGGTAGTAATCGGATGGCAAGGTTTGGAATTGGGCCAAGCTATACGCCACACCAAATCCTGCTCATGTATCTCAAACCATTAAGCACGGAGGCAGTTCTCTTAAGTTATGTGGATATTTAACCCCAGATGGCGTGGGTCCAATTGTACGGAACGAAGGCATAATGCGAAAAGAAAACTATCTTCGAATTTTGCAAGATAATTTGCTATTAGCTCTTGCCAAAATACCAGATAGACCAGAGAGAACGTTAAAGGGCTTTAACTTCGGAATCAGTAGCTATTTTTGGACTTTAATTTTTTGTTCGAAAACTTTTATCGGGAATAGAATTTTTGTAGTTTGTAATTATACTAGCCACTGACCGCTGTTCTATTTAAAAAAAAATTTGCAATTTTTGGAGTTGAATCGTCATTTTTTAGCCTTTTCTGGAACTGCGTCTTTTAAATCAATGGATAAGTGCTTCATTGAACTTTTTATTTTAATTTTTCACTTTAGCATGCACACGATCTTTAAGTATTCCAAATAATAATGTTAAATGTAAAAATTTTTCTACTAAAGCACAATTAATTCTGTATTTTTTGGCTAGTGCAAAAGTGGGGCAATGCAATTGAGTTAAGAGGTTGGCGAATAAGAGAACCAATTTAAGTAATGCTTATTAATTTTTTAAGAGAGGACAAAATATTGAATCAACAAAAAATTCAAAAAGTTTTCTTTTTGTAAAACAAGCAGAAAAATATGAGAACATTTACACAAATTTTACTTACATTGCCTCATTTTTGCACCATAATGTATATTGTGGGATTTTTGTCCATTGGTTTGTGTCAAGGTTGATAATGTGTTACCCTTGTATTTCCGTACTGATTTGTGTATTTGACGGCATTGCCAATTCGCCCACATTTAGGTAACACAATCTTACATGTTTAAAATTAACGGATATAAAATAGAGGATATGAGAGTGTTTGAGACTTTTTCGAACTTTCCAAATTGTAAGCCGTTAGGTGTATAAGGAGGTTGCTTTGACTATGTAGATATAATTATCGTTTTGCAGTCATAAAGCAAAGTCGTGCTTCGGCGTAAATAAAGATGTTGTACAAACGAATATTAAGTGAAAGATAAACAAGTTGTTGTATTCAAATAAACTGTATAAAGATAAAGTGAGGAAATAAAAACTGTAAAACAACAACAACGTGGTGTTTCTTTTATTTTGACACAATTAAAAAGAACTCAAACGTTTTAAAAGGGTTAAAACGTAGCAATATAAAAGAATCCGCATGCACTTAGTTTTGCACTTTTTGTTTTAATAGAGAGGAACTTATATATAATTTTAACACTCTTCCTAGAGATCCTTATTTTATGTGGCGTTCTTAATGAATTTAAGCATACGCTCTACAATATTATCTAAAAACGTAAGTTAAATCTGGTCCCATTCGTTACTATAGATCCTCGAATGTTCCTCGAAGTCCCATGCATTTTTCACTATTAAAAGCATTGCTACACTATGTAAAGCATTCACTATGTAAAGCATTCCTACATCATCAAACAAACTTTTCTGCATTAAGAAGTTGACCTCACTTGATGCTTTTGGATGCTATCTGTAAGTCTGAAAACGACTTATTTTTACCTCCTGGCTCAAATCACTCATTTCCAGTCTATGAGGCTCTAGTATTTAAGTTTTTCGGAAAATTTTAGGCGTGACTTGATATTTTTGGCGACAGATTCCGCTTTTTTCTTCCGATTGGTGTTCCTCTTTTATGAAGAACTCAGAGCATGATCTGCTTACTGATGTCCTTATTTAATAGTTCTGTAATATGTTTTGATGACAAGGAACTTTTTTTGGAGGCATAAATCCTTACCAAAAAAAAAAGTCGTCTTTCAGTAAGGTGGAGAACCAAGCCAGACAACTAAAATTGTCAAAGAATGGCAGTTGCATCACAAATTTTAGGTAAATAAATATCATCATAAAGTCGTAATTCAAATTTAATGAAGAATTTTTGGATAATAGTAAAAACCGCTTAGAAAAATATAATTGGGTTTCGAGGTATGTTGGAGGTATGATAACGAATATAATACGAATGGCAACAGATTTCTCTTACGTTTTGGAAAATATTGTATATATATAATAAGGAGCACTAGAAAGAGTGTTAAAAATATAAGTTAACCTCTATTTAAGCAAAAAGTGCAAAACTAAGTGTTTGCGGATTCTTTCATATGATTGGCTTTCTCTCATTCTAGTATTGGAATATCATACTTTTTGTTAATATTTTTTTGAAAAGACAACAATGAATGAATGTGTGAAGTTTTGTTTTATTTCAATGAGTATTTAAATTTTTATAGGAACTTTTCCGTTCAACTTCAAAACATCGACTTGCTTTTGCTCCACACTGTATATACGTTGTTATTTAGTGTATGTATTTTTAAAATTAGGATATTTATTGCACCAGGGTTTGTTCTCTCTATTCCATTTCTTTTTCTTACTAACGACTACCAAATTTCATTCATAATTTTTTTTTCATATTTTTTTTAATGTTGTTGCTGTTTTCCTATACATTTCCGTCTTGCAAAATTAAAGCAGTCCCAAGAATAACAACAATAATAATATATTGCAATATGCTATGAAATTGCTAATATTTCATAAAATGTTCATTTAAATTTTTTATTCAAATTCATTAAATTTCTTACAAATTACGACAGACGCACCAGTTTTGAATGAAAATTTTGCAACATTTTGGGTGCAAGAGTTTTGTATTTACACCCTACATCATTTCTGAGAGTGTTTGTAGCACACGGTAAAATGTTGACCCTTTTTGTAATCACCTTCAATTGTAATAATCGACTTAGCCGATGTACAAGGCCGTAGAAATGTAGAAAGGCCGTAACTCCCATAATTTTAATTTTGCAGGAGAAGGTAAAAACATATAGCAGCTGTAATTATCAAAATGTAACTTTATTTTTCGAGGCAAACAGGCTGGCTTTCGGCCATATAGAAGCTACGTAGACCAGACCAACACTCTACGCTTCCTAACAGAACAGTCTCTAGAATGGCGTACCCCCTGTACCGTTCACGACTTAAGAAAAGCATTCGATACCATCATGGAAAGCATTGAGAAGAAATGGAGTACCCCAGAAAATAATTCGAGTATTAAAGCGATGTAAAAGGATTCAGAACTTTCAGTTCTTTACAATGTGAGCATCAGCCAACTATTGTATACTAACGCTGGAGTAAAGCAAGAATGTTTATTTTCACCTTTGCTATTCATCATCGTCTCTGTTAACAGAGAATAAGTATAACATGAGTCTCTCACTTTAACGCGAGGACCTGGATTATGCAGATGATATTTGCATACTCTCACATAAGTTCTCCAAGATGCAGACAAAATTAGGAGACCTGAAAAGACAGGCTCGAAGTGTTGGACTTGAGATAAATATCAAGTAAACCAAAGCCATGAGAATTAACAACTTACTTATTTATATGGCTGTTTACAACCTGTGTTGGTCAATAGCCGAGCATATGGAAGCCCAAGTCCTTTGACCTTGTGCGCTTCTTCTCCAGTTAGCCACACCAAGTTTCAAAAGAATCTCATCGATATGGTCCTTCTAATGGACCAACGCAATTGTTGCCCAACGTCGATGTCGAGATATAGTGTGCACAATTCAAAGTTTATGTGATGTCGATACTCGTTATACAGGACAACAGGTCCATATATTCCGCGGAGAACCTTTCTCCCAAAAACTCCCAGAACACCATACAGCCAAATTGGTAAGTTAAAGTCTTGTAGGTATTATTACGAAAATGCTTACTAAGTCTGTTATAGCATCTGCTGGTTGTATCTCTCAATCCTGACTGACGTGACTTCTGGCAAATATCATCAACATATACAAAGAGCTGTAGCTCTTGTTGTAAATTGCGCCACTTTTATTTACCGCAGCGTCTGTTATCATTTTCTTCATTACAATGTAAAAGATAGACTGTCTCCCTGTCTATGTTCTTTTTCAATTACAAAGGGCTTGGAGAGGTCCTTGCCCCTTTTCACTAAAAACTTTGCCTCTTTGAGCGTCATCCTAAACAGTCGTACAAGTTCGGCAGACTATGAAAGGCAGAATTATAATCGACATAAAGATGGTATATATGTATCGATCTGTTTCTTCTGGGTTCCCTCCATGAATTGACGTAATGTGAATATTTGATCAGTCCTGGTACAAAACCACACTGATAGTTGTCGATCAGTCTACTGTCGATAGGTTCCAATTCTATAAGAGATGAGTAGAAGACTGATTCCACGGTAGTTGGTGCAGAGGCTGGGATCACCCCTCTAATAAAAACAGAGTACTCCGAGGCTTCAATGTGAGGACATGCTTTCCCTTGACCAAATTGTGTGCAAAAGCTGGTGTATGCACCCAAGCAGCTCGTCGCCACCAAACTTAAAAAGTTCTGCTGGCAGGTTATCGGCGACCACAGCTCTATTATTCTTGAGGCGCGCTATCGCCCTTTTCAAAACATCCCAACTGGCAGACTACATTGTCCTCTTCGATTTGGGTGTCGAATTGTTTGCGGGAGAATTAATAACAATGGTACAAAAACATCATGCTGCAGGGTTAACCAATTGAGTATGTAGATAGCTTCTGCTATCTGGGAAACACAATTGCAACAAACGGTGGTGCAGAAACAGACGTTAACACAGGCACAACAAAGCAACAGCGGCATTCGGACGATTGCTATCAATATGTAGGTGCTCATATATATCCAGGCAAAACAAGTTCAGAATATTCAACTAACGCGTAAAGTCAGAGATCTGTTGTACGGCAATGACACCTGATTTTATTTAACATCATCACGTAAAAACTACAGGTATTCACTAAAAAGTGCCTTATAATCATATACAAGATATTCTGGCCTAACACCATACTAAAGCAGATAAGGCAAAGGTAGTGGAGATGGTTCGGCCATACCTTGAAAGAAAATCTCCACAATATTACAAGGATGAAACTTGAATGGAATCCTCAAGGATTAAGAAATCGCGGCGCCGCTTTATAATCCAAGAACTACAGCGAAGCAATCTTACATAGGAAGCGGAAAAGATAACGGCAGCAAACAATGTGAGATGGAGATGCTTTGTGGAAGCCCTATGCTCCAAAGAAGAGTAACGGGGAAAAAACGTTGTTGTTGTTGCAGGTTTTAATAAAAATCGAACACAAATTTGGTATTTGGAATACAATCTCTTTATTATACGCTTGGTGACTATGTGCTTTTTTCAAGAAGAAATTTTTGAAATAAGTTGGGGATTTTATACAACTGCTTGTAAAACTGTTATTACTGATGCTATTGTACGCAGTATTCGTGTGCAATGTATTGCAATCACTAAGAAACTCAATTTCGATAACATATGAGTTAAACTCTTTCTATATGAGATCAAGGATATGCGTATTATTATGTACATTTTAAGGCCCAAGCATAATATACTTTTGCTTACTTAAGCTATCGTTGTATCGCTTTCTTATCGTTTTTTCTTTTTGTTTTGGCTTAAACTAAAATAATAAGTTGTTACAACACAATGAATGCATATTGTGTACTGTGAAGTATTCAGTGTTGTTTTGATGCAGTGTGCTCATAATTCACTCAAACGAAATGACTGAATGCATAGAACAATGAAAGCTGAAGCATTCATAATTTATTAAAGATACACACTTCAACAACACAAAAAGATGAATGAGATCACAAGAGTGATTCATTTCAAAGTGAATGCACAATTTTGCCTTTTATTGACATTCATGAAGTTCTCTAGTGCATACATACGCATTTATGTATGTGTAATCTTTAAATACTCTAATCATCGAATGGTTTTAAACATTTTTGTTTATAGTATAGGGTATCATATAGTTTCGCATGATCGATTGTAATTTATTTTATTTCATTATAGCTTTATTTTTATCTTCCTTATTTTAGACTAAAAAAAAAATTATAGGGGTTACAAATACGTTTTTTGTTTTTGGTAATTCAATACTTATATGAGGTATATAGGGTGTTTTTCTCTTTAAAATTTATTGCTAATTTAAGACAAAGATAATTTCGTTTTTTGTTTTTACATAAATTAACAGCAGAATGTCTTGTAAAATTAACAAGATTGCCATAAAATGAGGGACAAATAGTACATATGTGTGTACATATATAATTATGAACGATATACGAGTATTGCAAGTTCATTAGAAAAGAAAAATAAACTTACTTAGAGTACATCGATAAACAACATTAATGGACTTATGCTTTAATTTTTATTGTCATTCCTTGTATTTCTTTGTAAAATTGTCCAACAAAAGCTACGACCAACCACAAACCACATCATATTCTAAATCTATCTTAAGCTGATTATATTAACTTTGAATGTCTTGTTCTGCAGTAAGTTTTACGTATCACAGCTAAGGTATAGTGAATTAAATAAAACAAAAAGGTGCCAGAAAGGACAATATATGGACCATAAGTAGGGATACAACATCGTTCATAAAAACATCGTTCAACATAAACATCATGTTGAAAAACATCGTTAATAAAACCGATACATCGGTGTTTTTCTGATGTTTTATTTTTCTGTCATTTAATAGCTAAATATAAAATCAGAAGTAGTGCAACGGCGAACAATTTTAACGCCGTAAATTACACCGTAAATAATCATCGTTATTATTGACAGACGATGAATTATTTTTGGTGTCGTAGATGACATTTTAAAGTAATTGTCAAAATTTTCATAGATGACAATGGCTTTGACTTTGTCTTGCAGGTGTTCGTGTATAAGTGAGACCTAACATACAATATTGCTAAGAATCAGGGCAGGGTAGCAGACAAAGTACTGCATTGTTAAGCCTGTAGCCGACTCTTAAAAGATAATGTCGCCAAATTTCAGCATGGCTCACAGTAAATAACGTCGCTAAATTTTAGCGTTATTTATTATGGTGACGTTCAATGACATTGACCCTTTGTTTGTGCCATTGTCACAAGGATTCACAATGAAATTTTTCATATACGATAATTTCATACAAAAATCCACTTGATACTGATATTGTGACGATGATTCATCGATGAAAATATCATAGTGACAATGTCACTCAAATACGTCACTTGGTAGTTCAACGTAACAACGCGAAAAATTTATAAGAACGATGTTAATGTTTTCTAATTTGGACATTGTCGACGTATCGGCCATCAAAACATCAATGTTTATAAACGATACACATCGGTGAATTCTAAACATCGATACTTCGCTTGTATTCCTAACTATACGTACGAGTATAAGATAAAAAATTTTTTTCATAACATTTTAACAATTTTTAACATGATGTAAAATAATGAACGGTTTGTAATCTCTATTTGTATTAGGAATGCCATGCGAACTCTTTTAAAGATAAATACTCTTTTTTGCATAATGTACTCAAAATATATGAGAGAAATGTCAAAAGTACTATTTTTTGTATACCATACAAATACATATATAATAATTAATTTCTTTAACTAGATGTAAAATTAATTTGAAGCTATTTTTTCAGATGTCCATGATGGAAGATAAATCAAATTTGCAGTTTTGCTGGATTCTCATATTGCAGAAATTGGTTATAAATCTAGCACCTCGGCAGACGTCCGCTCTCCGGTCTTTCAAATGGCCCTATAAGAACGAGGCGGCCAATTGAGAAAATACACGACCGGGAAATTTCTCATGCAATAACTAAATTGTTTGGCTGGCTGTGTGGCGCCGTCCTGCTGAAACCAAAAGTCACTGATGTCAACGTTACCCAATTGTGGCCGCAAAAAATTGGTTATTATGGTTTGGTAGCGCAGAGAATGATGGTGATGGCGTTTCCATGCTCATTTCCGGAAAGATACGGGCCGATGATGCCACCTAACCACAAACCGCACCATACGGTCACTTTCTTTGTAATGGTTTTTCGTGGACTGTTTGTGGATTTTGTGAGCCCCATATACGACAATTGTGTTTGTTTACATTACCGCCTAATTAAAAATGCGCCTCATCACTAAAGATGATTTTGTTGAAAAATGCGTTGTTTTCATTCAGTTTTTCAAACAGCCAATTCACAAACGTTTGACGCAAACAATGGTCGGCTGGCTTTAGTTCTTGAACGTGAAGATGAAGATCTTTATTTCTATGGTGATGCCTTATTGTTCGAGCGACGAGTTGAAGTTCTAGGCTCATTTTCAACACTTTGCTGTTCAGCGGTTGTGTTTGCATCACTACGGCCACTACGAGCGTATTGTTTTGATCTATTATCAGCAACAGTACCGTGAGCCTCGAATTTAGAGATTAAATTACGCACAGCTGTCTCAGAAGATGCCTGATTACGAGGAAAAGCTGCAATTATTTTAAAAAATGATACAGTAAAATTTTCACCATTTTGATCAACGATTTTCACAATTATTCCACTAATTTTATAAGAAAACATTTTTTCGTTAATTTTTATCAGAGTTAGGTACCTAAATTTTGAAAAAAATTTTCCCAACCGATTTTCATGATTTATAGCTTATTTTATTCTCAACATTTTAAGCTTTAATTTAAGTGCTTAACATCAAAATTTTTCATTCTGAAAAAAATTGCTCTAATTTTGCGCGAAAAATTGTTCGTAGCTAAGTTGCGAATAACTTTGAAACTGTTGAAATTACAAAAAACAAAAAAATGTTGTTCAGGTGATTTATAGGAAATTTTGTTCTTAAACGTTCGGTGGTACTTGCATTAAAATCGATGAAGTCGTCTTTAAATTATGATGAAATATATTGACATAACTACAACTCTAATTTGTATAACAAAATATAAAATATTGCACTTAACGGGTCTTCTAGAAATAAAAAGATAATATTGTGGTCAGACGAATATTTTACATAAATAAATCAAAATACTTAATTTAAATCAATATATCGTCCATTCTGAAATTTTTTTTACTAAGACATTCCTAAAGAGTGGGATTTGGAACACTTAAGTCTATATATAACCTCTTTCGTTTAATCTGACTTTGGTTATTTTTGTTTAAAACTCGCAAAGCCCCTGATGATTCTGAAGAGGATTTTCTTCCAGTAACATAATTTGGTAAATATTACAATTTGACCCCCCTTGAAATAAGAGGTTCATCACATTGAATTAAAAGTCCCTGTATAACCATCGGATCTAAATAACTTAAGACTTTTAGTGAGTATGTATCAGTAGTTTAGTGGAGGGTTTTGCAGGATACAGAGAACACCGTGTGCAAATACGGTAGGTGCAACTAGGACGTGCCATAAGGAGGCTCTTAATGTATTTACCCACCTAATCCTAATTGAAATTTATATCAGGAAAATGCCAGAAGTGAGTGCAATAAGGTTGAATGAGGTGGGTCGCTGGAGATATTCTCCTTCGCCTTGGTGTTGAAGTGGGTATTTACTCTTGGTCTCACAGACTTCTGAGATCTATGCGACTTTAAGTCGCAAGTACTGGCAATATGGGAAATCTCTGCTTAGTGTGGATTTTAAGTTGAAATGCAATATTGCTATTCTCTAGGATAGCCAAGCTGCAGTGAACTTAACTCTGACTGGCTCTAAACTAGTGGAGCAGAGCAAAAGGATTCTTACCAAAAAGAGATATTAATCTAGGCGCAGTGTCACCGAAATATTGAGGGTAAAGGAAATAGTGGTTTTTCCACCAATTGGCTTGGTTAAGAGAAAGATTTCCAAAGAATATCCTTAAGTTGTGGGTCGAAATTGGATTGGACAAACGAACTGCAGGAAAAACTTTAGCCGAAATACGACCTAGGGAGAATATCTAAACTTTGTTGAGTATGAAACGTAAGGATACTTTGTCACAGCTGTACAAATGTTTTGTGGGCTATTGGGAAACATGCAGGCGGCCAAGATGAACACTGCGTACCGTACATACCGCCATAATTGTAATCAGCTGCAATGCCTTACCTTATGAAACAAGAGCGAGAGAGTGTTAACATTTGTTAAGCCGCTGTTCGAGAATCTTGAGGATTGTCTGACTTAGACATTAATTGACTAATAAAGTTTCTGAACTGCACGGACTGGTGCATTATATGACCCTTTTAACTAGTTGGTAGAGAAGATGTGGCAACCAAAGGGCGCCGAAGTGCTAATTGGATTCTTCTGATCACCGTTTGAACCAACCAATTAACCTTTGTGAGTAGAGCTTTATAGGCAGTCAGCCTTGGGCATTGGACATTGAGAAAACATGCCAGCCATATCGGAATAGCTAGCAACATTATATGTAAAAGCTGTTGTGAGGACGACAGTGTGGCATTATCTGCTATGCGAATGCCCGACGCTGTTAAGGAGCTCTGACTTAGCTTCAAACTTTGCGGACCTCAACAACATGGCGGACATAGTCCTAACTAGGATTATGCAGTTTCTGAACATTGCTGGCTGGATATACATATGCGAGTAGGTTATTCCCCTTTTTCTCTTCATCACTCATTATTCTTTATTTTATGGATACGAGTCTGCGGTACCAAAACGGCACAATGCTGCTAATTGATCCACTGTTTTAAAGGTAGCTCCCAAACCAACCACCCACCAGCGATCGAACTTCAATTTGGTACGAATATGTTTATCAACTTTATCTTTTGAATTTGAACAGGACCTACAAATAAAAATTTTTCTTTGACACACATGTTGAATGGAAATTTGTTAAAATTGAACTGTACGGGTAATACAGCTCAGAGCAAGTATCTAATGAGTGATTGAAAATTTGGCACCAAAAGGTAAGCTTTAAACACTGCAATTTATAATTGCTTCTATCTTTACAGTCCAAATATTGGCTTTCGACAAAATGTGAAAACATTGGATTTGTACTCTTACAGTAGGAGACTTGAAAATATTGTTTTCATTACATTTTTCTTACGGTTTAATTCTGAATAACAAAGTGTTGCTTTGGGTATATAAACAATTTTTATTTGTTTGGTGGTTGGTTATCAAAAAAATCGAAACCAAATTTAGTGGACCCTCAACAAATTATAATTAAATAGAAGAAAGGTAAAGAATTAACTGCATTAAAGGTTCCGATTATAATTGTTGTAAACATTTTAACTCAAGTTGCCGCTACGGTTGAATGGTTTCGTGACCAGATAACAAATATGAACTTTAAACGTAACAATGACCCCACAAATAAAGTTTAAATGCGATCTAAGAGACGCGTATTTTTTTATCATTTTGAAAAATAGCGACAAAAATCATTAAAACTAAAATACATTGTGTGGGCATTAATGACAAATACTGGGTTATATGTACGTAAGCAAACGCATTGGTTCCCTTTTGTTCCCTAAGGGTACATTTGTCATTTAAGGCAAGTAACTTGTCATTTTCATTTGTTTTTTTCTAATTTCGATTTCATTGTTTGCTTATTCATTTGTTTATTTTTGTGTATATTTAATATATACAAAGAAACTATGTATGTTTGAATTGAATTTTAAAGGTAAACAAAAATCGAAAAAAGAAAAAATAAAACGAATAAACAATTCTAACCTAAAAATACTTCTGAAAACCATAACAGATAAAGCTGGACTAGTTGATAACCTACACCATGAAATAATCGTATTAAACAATTTCTTTTACAGGCATCCGGGTGCAAAATTTATAACAATTGGTTTCATCAGCAGAATGACCTAAGTTTTTACCTACATTAAACGATTTTTTAAGAGCTGTCGGATTTAATTAAAAAAGCACATAAATTTAGAGAAACGCATGAATTCTTTATTTGAGTGGATAAAACGATCCATATAATTCAATGTTAAAAATGATTTCATGTAAATGTTGACCGTGGCCACTACTCAAACGGTTCATACGCCGGATCCAACTTTGGCATACTCTCTCCAACATATTGGCCGGTATATCACGAAAAAATTATTCAATATTGGCTTCCAGTGTGTCAGACGTTGTAGAGTTGTCCTATAGACATGAGCCTTAAGATAGGCTCTGAAGACGTTAAATCGCACGACCTAGGAGGCCAATTGACCGGCATGTGGTACCGTCTTGTTGAGACCACACGTCAGCCAAGTCCAGCTCTTCAATTTTTGGCAAAAAAAAATTTTTAATCATCGCACGGTAGCGTAAGCCATTCACAGTAACGTTCCTCTCTTCGTCGTCTTTGAAAAAGTACGGTCCAATGGTGCCATCGGCTCATAATTCACACCAAACAGTGCATTTTTCGGTATGCATTGGCAGTTCTTGCAATACTTCTGGCTGCTCTTCACAAAAAATACGACAATTTTGCTTGTTCACGTATCCATTTAACAAGAAATGAGCTTCCTGGCTTAACACAACTTTCCGATAAAAAAACCATGAATTTTGAGCATGAATTTTGATAATAAAATTCAATAATCTGCAAGCGTTGTTCGTTTGTAAGTTGATTCATGGTTAAATTATAGACCAAACTGAAGATCTTTGACAGTAACATGTTACATGAAAATAGTTGAGCTGCCTAAAATAGCTGTTGCCAAAAAGAAAGTTGCTAAAAAATCACAGTTTTATTTACCCTATTATATAAAGGGTCCGCCAAATAATTTTTTTTGAAAATGCTATAAAAAAAACTACTGAATATTTTCTCAAATTTCTTTTTTTATTTGAAAGTACAATACTTCCGGTTAATAATGGAAAATAATTTCATTCAAATGGCTGCCTCGGTTGGCCATGCAGTAACCTACACGATCGGTCCAATTTTTAAGCACATTATCGATTGTGTGCAGCTGTATTTCACCAATGGCTTCACGAATATTCTCCTTTAATGCGTCAATTGTCTCTGGCTTGTTGGCGTAACACTTATCTTTGACGGCACCACACAAATAATAGTCCAACGGTGTCAAATCGCAGCTCCGAGGTGGCCAAACGACATCAGCTCTGCGGCTGATAATGCGATCTTCAAAAACAGGGCGCAAAACATCGAGTGTAGCTTTGGATGTGTGGCACGTAGCGCCGTCCTGTTGAAACCAAATGTTGCTAATATCCTCCTCTTAAATTTTTGTGAACAAAAATTCTTTCAACATGGCCCGATAACGGTAGCCATTGACTGTAACGTCCACTCCTTGCTCATTCAAAGAAAAATGGCCCAATTATGCCTCTGGACCAAAATCCGCACCAAATAGTAACTCGTCTTGGGTGTATCGGCTTTTCAATGTATGCGTGCGGGTTTTCTGTACCCCAAATGTGACAATTTTGCTTGTTTACATACCCGCCAAGATCAAAATGAGCTTCATCTGAAAAGATGATTTTTTTTGGCAAAATCGGCATCTTCTGTAAGTCGATCGCAGGCCCACTTAGCGAAGCGTATACACAACAATATTCGTTCAGGGAAGGATAAAACTAATTATCTGTCAATTCAGACATGAGCTAAGTGTTACCATTCACGAAATAAGCACTAGTTGAAAAAAAACGTTAGATGGCGGACCCTATGCATTTAATTCTCTTCAAAGAACTTTCATGTGACTGTAGCCGTGTGATTTGGGTTGTTGTCCTGTTTAAATTTCCATCTAACAGGCAAATATTCATCAGCCCAAACCAGTATCATGTTGTTTAATATGTCAACATTTTTTTCTCTTTTTAAAATTCCATCAATTTGATGGATTGGCCCAACACCGTTCTAAGAAAAGCATCCCCACACCATAATAGATTCTTAAATTCCTGTTTTATTGGTCTCCTAACAAATCTCCGACAATCAGGACCAGTGCGATTAATCTTTATTTAATCGCTCCACAGCACTGATTTGCTATCCAATTTCAATGTGACTTCAAAAATTCTATACGGCGTTTTCTTTGAATTTTACTAAGAAGTGTTGTCTTGCGTGCTGCTCTACCATGTAGACCGTATTCAACCAATCGTTGTGAAATAGTCCTCTTGGATATCATAATGTTTAATTTTTCACAAATTTCACGCTGGATATCAGCGGACGACTTTTTCGGGTCTGCTTTGGAGAATCGCCTTATCATGCGGTCAATATACTCTGATGTTTTTCGGGGCCTTTTATGCCGTGGAACGTTGCCGTTATTAAAGTATATTAAATAAAAAAATTTATTTACTTGCACTTTTCAAAATAAAATTAAATAATTATTGACTGTTTCTTATTATGTGTTGCACTTTTTCCGAAATCTACTAAGTAAGTGCATACAAGTTTGCAAAGTTTTAACGGTACTTGAAATGTGTAACAAAGAAAGTAAAAGTATTAAATGATAAGCAAATAGTAATAAACAAAATAAAATTGTTTGACAGAAAACACAACGGTTAATTTTCCAAAAACTTAATAATTTTCCCGACTTACCACTAAAGTAAAAAGAGCGTTTCCAATTAGTTGTCGATAGCTGTATAAGTCGTTCCCGTTCATAAGGCTCATTGACAACCATACACAGAGGTAGTAGAACCCTGAAAATCAGCTAACGGAACGACCAGGCGATACTCTCTTTAATAGAAAAAGTATTTCTTTATATAAGGAAGGTTTATTACCAATCAATTGAAATTAAAAGTTTCAATTTGTAGACGGTGGATTAGTGTGATGTCGAAGTGCAAAAAAACTATTTACTACTGCCAAAAATAGATTGCTCAGAATTTAATTTTCAAAGGAGCAAATAAACTTAGGTATACTTTTAATGGAAGACCGTACTTTTCCCCAATTAATCTAAATTAAATGCGAGCTATTCTTATGAATTTAGCCTGTTAGGCTGAAAAGAAGTGTCTTAGTCTGGGAATGCATTTGTGACCATGGAATTGGGCCAATACACAAAATAAAGGGTATAATGGCTCGATTCGATATGAAAAGGACAATAATTCAAAATACACAGATAAATGCGTGAATCAATGTTCTCAATGCCCCAGAAAATCTATGGGATATTATCTGGGTTGGCAACCCATTGGGTAACCCCATATTTAAAATAACCCGGGTGGGTTTTTATTTAAAGTTTTTCGTAGTTTATTTACAACAAAAATAGGTGTAGTTTACGTATTGGGACTACAAATGTATTGTTTTCGTCTTAGATAATGAAATAACAAATTGTTCAAATCATCGCTTACATCTTTTTGCCACCTCTGATTCAATTTCCAAATCCAGTCTCAGAAAAACTTCTCGTCTTTTAAGGCGCTCCAGCTTTGAAGCCGATTTTGTATTTTCTCAAAGGAAAAGATTCGGTGACATGCATGATGCAATAAAGAGGTAAAATCATTTCAATTTTGAATACAACACTGTGAACGCTTTACTCTGCTGTCACAAAAATGTAACAGTGTGGTAAACATAAATAATGATATGTCAAAAAAATGTAGCGCTGTGTCACGCTGTGATAAACAAATATATTGTGCTTTCAAAAATTTTCATAAAGAAAAGCGGAATAACGTTACTAAGAAAATCACATTTAAATTCCAATAAACGTCAAATGAAAACAAAAAAAACTTTTTGACATTAGAATACAGACAGTTTTGTATCAGCTGTTATTGTATTGGTAAAATGAAACCACCCTGTAATTACATCCTGGTAACATGTTAAAAGATAAACTCATACCTCTTTATACGGCCTAGATAGTTCCGGAAATGTAAGCCGTAAATAAAATGCCTTTAAACGAGATGAATATGTGCAGCATTTGCTTCCCTTACACTTAAAAAAAAAACAGGGGAAACCAAATTTTTTAATCATAAAACGAGGTACTTTGCGCTTAAAGCGAATGTGTTCCATAATACAAACAGGCCGTCATAGTGAAATGCCATGTAAAGAAAGCCCGTATATAGAGGTGTAAGTATATAGTATCCGTCGCAACAGCCGACGCAGCAATATTTGAGAATACGGCGGATGCGGCATTTGATCGTTTCTAATAATTGTTTTGAAACTTTTGCAACATAAAGTCGGGTGTTATCATAATAACTTAATCATGTCTGTCTTTACATTACGGCCGTTTTCCTCATAATGCATGATTCAAACGAGGTAAGTGCTTCGATCATCCAGTTCTAGCAGCTCATAATACACAATGACGCATTGATCCCAACAAGAGTGCACAATTGCATTATAAATACTAAAACAACGTGATTGTATAAGCTAACAAAAAATATTGTCGACTTGAACGAAATTGGGAAGCATTTATAAAACCCAAAAATAAAACTAATCAAAAACCGCAATAAAACCCTGTGGGTTGGTTTTTTTCAACCCGGATATTATAGATCTCAAAACAAACCGCGATAATTGCAAACATAAAGATGAACTTTATTGACAAGTGGAAATTGCATTCATTGCAATTTCTGGTGAAAAATTATCGAATCTAATTGAGTCCATATGTTTTGTTGTACACTGTATACTTATGTACAAAGAATTGTATTTACGTTTTTAATTATTTTATATTAAATTTTTTTTTTTAATAAAAAACATTTAGTACAATCGGACTGAAAACCGTACATTTTTTGATGAAAGTTAGTACAATTTTTAAAATCTTATTCGCGTCCCTGGCGCAAATGCAACAAATTTCATATATGTATTTTCCTCGATAATATTTTATTCTTACCCTCATAAACGTTTTGAGACTTTATTTCTGACAAAATAAAATAAAAATAATCATGCTCTGAATAACTGCATTAACAATTTTCAAAATTTTAAATGCTGTTATTGTCCAACTAGCTTGTTCTAGATGACACACTGTGCTAAAAGTTAAAAAATTACTACAATAATATTAATTTACGAATTCAACTTTACAAAGTGGTTGTGTTGAGAATCGGTTCGAATATGAACAAGAGTAGGCTTAGCATACTAATAAAATTTTCATAACATTCCATGGAGGAACATAGGGACACTTCTCTAATTTAATGTGATGCACCCGAATGAGAAAAGCTTTTTGCAAATGAATTAGAAAAATTTTTATTTTTTGTTTTTTAATAATTGCTTTAGAAAATTTTTTACATTTCCTAGGATTGAACCGGGGGCATCTTGATTTGTAGTCTTACCACAGCGATACACTCAGGCTTAGCATACTTAGCGCTTAAAACTTTGCAGACTTCAGCAGCATAGCGAACATAATCCTAACTTGGATTGTGAAGTTTCAGAGCATCACTTCCTGGAAATAGGCAAATGAATTATTCCCCTTTTCTCTTCATCAGCTTATTTCAGATCAAAACTAAAGGTGACGTTTAGGCCGAATGGTACTAATTGAACCTCTATCTTAAAAGGAGTTTTTCTCATTGGCCTATTATAGCCTAAATTTAATTTTAGTTTTTAATTATTACATAGTATAAGTAACTGAAATAAAAGTAAAAATCGATAACTTTATCCTCAGGCGAAAGACATTACTAGTAACATAGACCAAAGAACAGAAAGATAATCAGTATAAAACCACTATACTACCACAGTCAACCACGATAGTGTAAGGCAAACAAAATTCAAAAATCTATTTGACATTTACATACTTACATATATACATACATATATGTCAAAGTAGATTTCGAAAAACAAAGAAGAACAACAAAAGCATTAACATATAGCACGAAACACACTGATAAATAAACAAAATACTCGTACAAACAAATAAAAAATAAATTTTGAATAAATAAATAACGAAAATCGAAATTGAATCCACAATTAAATATAGTTTTTACATTTACAACACACACCGTAATAATGACAATGATGGTGCGGTGCTATTCATATTCGCTTACGTTTGTATTCGTAATCTTTGTGTCTTTCAAATATTTTAAAAAGAAATATTGAACCGATAAGCGTTAAACATAAAAAAGAAAAATTCTATTCAATCGTTTATTTACTGCGTTTTCAATGTGGACTGAGTAATTATTTGTATGTACTCGTATGTATGTATGTATGTACTTTAGGGAATTCCTGTAACAAAAATAGTATATAAATAAAAATAGTATATAAATATATAAGTAAATAATAAATCGAATAAAATGTATCTTTAGCAATTATTTGTAATAACTAGTTCAGGTGCCCCGGCAGACTAGGGGGTAATGTACTAGTCTGTCAGGACAGTTCGATTCACACTAGAGACTCTAGTCTATTACACTACACCGAGTATATGGTCTTAGTTACTCCTCCCGTAATAATATAGTATAACTTGTAATTGTATTCTAATCTTCTTATATATAAAAGTGAATGTGTGTTTGGGTTTATGGACAGCTAAACGGATAAACCGATTTTCTTGAAATTTGTACAGTATCTCTCTTTATGTCTGGGAGGTACTATATATAAATTTTAAAAATATATATACTATATAAATATTATATTATATATAAAAATGTATATTATATATAAATTATATACTCGTATACTATATAAATTTTAAAAATTCTAATTGGGCGGTGCCACGGTCATACAAAGTGTATATTTATTTGTTTATATCTTCAAAATGGTAACAGAAATATTATCTAAATTTGGCCCAAGTAAACTTATACTCGAGGCTTCATAATATTGGTCTTAGAAGTATCATATGTACATTAGGGTGGTCTTTATTTTTCAACTTTGTTATTTCGAGCGTAACTCCTCCTAAAAATGTTCATTATAGTTTAAAAATATGCTGTGAAAAATATTATCACAATAGGGCGAACTTAAAACGTGGCGCATCGGTCTTGAAATTTGGTTTGAAAATTTTAAAAATACATTTTTGATATTCATTAAAGTTACTTTTTTTTAAATACATATACGTACGTACATAAATAATTGAAAATTAATAAAAAAAGACAGAGACATGTTATTTTTATTAGGTTTTACTCAGCAGTACAAACGTATTTACAAATTGAAACTCATCCAATTGTATACGATTATATCAATAAGAAAAATTTAAACAAAATTTCTAAGCACAATTCGGATTAGTCTTATTCCCAACCTATTGTAAAATTATATGTTTATCAGAGGCACAAAACAAAGCCCTCTTGCTTACATGCGATTCCCAACACAATGTAAAATTAATTGTATATTACAAGCAAAAGGAAAAGCCGTCACACTATCGCCGATCGCTTAATAATAGCAGTCTACATGGAATCAATTATGATCTATAAGCTGGATTTTGTTTATTGAACTTTTGGCAAATAAATAATATTAAAAAATAAATATTTGACAGCTAAAACTCATCCAAGCTTCACTTACAATATTTGTAGCATTAGACCCATCCAACTTTCACTTACAATATCTGCAGGATTCGGCCCATATAACCTTAAGTTGCAATGTCTGTACCATCGCACGCACCCAACCTTCGTTTACAATGTTTGTTCCGTCGGACTGATCTGACTAAGCGAACGCTGTGTAAATGTAAATAGTAATTGTATACAAACTTTAGATGTGTCCCACTTACATTGTCAGTGGTCTCGGATCGAAGATGTATGTGGTAAAAATATTACTCGGTATCTGTATTATTTTATTTTCAAAGGGAACATTGATTCCCATAATTATCAATTCCTTTTCTTCTTCATTCTTGGATAAAACTAAATTTAAATCTTTCATTAGTTCAACTGCTCGTTCCGTCGAAGCATTTTCAGTTTTCATATTTTGAACGATATTAAGGCCAAAGTGAATCCAACCTTAACCAATGACCCCCAACTTGTTTATAAAGTCCGTTGGAATACCAAATCTTTGATGTGATTTTCGCGATCTAAAATATTCGATATTCTTGTTAAGATATTGGCTGTTTTTGAAGTTAAATACCACATATGATCACTTAATTTGCTTAGTGACGCAAGACTTATCTTGTCATCAATACTCTTATAATCATGCAAATCTCTAAGAAATTTAAATCCTGCATAGTTGCTACTGCTGCACTTGTATCACTTTTTTTTAAATTCATTCTTACAACAAATATACAAATATCTCTAATACTGTTTCATTTCAAGGCAATAATAGGCTTTCGACATCCGGGTAAATAGCGAAACTGTACCATCAGGAAAAACTATACTCAATTGAAGAACTTTTTTGTAATCATCACGTGGTTGTTTTACTTCAGATACACTTCCAACTGCAACTCACTTTCTGACCTTCAATATCAGTCATAAAATTACTCAGTTTTCTCAATTTTATTCTAAGCGTTTCTAAATCTGCTTAGTAGGTAATTCAACAGTAGACCGTTATGATTTTTGAATTTTTTCATCAATAACACTTCTTTAAATAATTTCATAGGTGTGATGACGTAATGGTAAATATAAAAGCTTGTTTGCGATCGCTTGCGATGTCTTTATCAGACGCCTATAACTTTTTGCACAACGTATTTTTACACAAAATCACACATTTTAGGATAGAGTTACGGACTCTTAACTTGAAAAAAATTTCTTAAATAGAACTAAAGACCACCCTAATGTACATTTACATAACACAACTACCAATGTAATTGAAACTTTGAAGTAGTTTTTTGAGTTTATAAGTTTTTTAAATATACGCGGCATCTATCGGACAAAATGACAAACTACACAGAAACACTACTCACGGCCTATAGAAAATAGAGTGACTCAATCAACTGTCCCAGTGTCATAGTCTAATGCTAACAAAAATGATGACCACAGCACAGCTAATGTCTCTCACAGCTAATGTTCTACAGCCTTTTTAACAAACTTTTATTTAAACAAAACAAATCCCATTGAATGAAGATGATTGAGAATCGTTTTTTGATCGTAGTTCATTTTGTGCATAAAAAGTGCTTTGAGACGCTATTCGTCGATTTTAGAAGTTCTTTCGTTGTGTAGCGTGTTGCCAACTATATTCGAACTGTGGACTCGCCTATGACACCTTCTCCTTCTAGGTTGTAAATATCTCTGGCTGCTTCAGCAGCTTTTGTAAAACAAATAAGAGCAGGTATCGAAAATGCAGATTTTTATCTCCGCGATATTCCGTTTCTGAGTCTTAAAAGTAACACAAAATTAAAGTACTGAAAATACGATTAGCACATATTTGTAGAGCACTATCGAATGAATATTATATATTTGGTTAAACAGCAAAAAATGTTTTTAAAACAAAAGAAATTATTTATCGAACGCAATATTTGCTTAGTTTGCTTTAAATTTTTTCGAAATCTTTATTAAATCTTTAAGATCGACATTAAATATTTAGAAAGTTGAATGATTGGCGTAATTTCTAGATCAGCATTCCATAATTTATACTAAAAGTATCTATCATCTGTTATATACAACTTTTTTTTAAGCAAATAAACTGACCTAACAATACTATTTTGCATATTTAAAAACATACTTTTTAAAATTAATGTGCGAAGCTTTTCACATAAAAACAAAACAATTAAATCAGAGGCGTAAACGTCTTCAAACTGTTATTTTACTTAAGGAAAAAAAATAAGAAAACTCTACTTGGACGAGACTATCATTATGATAAATATCATACACAGTGATGTACTTTTTGTACTTCTATTGAAGTAATTCGTAACAGTCTTGGTGGAGAAAGGCTGAGTAATCTACCACCATATATAAATTAGGCAGGTTACAGAGACTAGTCTGCCTCAGTATAACTAGAGCAATGATAACCTGTCCAACAGCGGCCTTGGAGACCTTAATTTGTTTGACAGCGCTACACAACTATGTGATGATTGTGATGGTATTTTCAGCGGCATCCTCTAAAGTGTCGGGAAGTCTGTCTATTCTACACAGGGTGGCCGGTTCTGGTTATTATGCCTTTGAATCTGTGCTTTGGCAGGATATTCATGGTTGAATTCTCAGACCGGGATTGTTGGTCTAATGGGGCCTTAGTTCTGAGTGAGTTTGATCTAAACTGGTATACCGATGGCTCCAAAATGAATAACTGTATCAGTGCTGGTATTCATGGGTCTAGCAAGGACTTGTCGATCCCACTGGGGAATCGCTTTCAGGGTGATATCATGGCCATTGTCATATGTGCATAGATCAACCTGGACAGTGGACTCAAGGGTAGGACCACTTATACAATTTTTGACCGCCACGTTGTCTTAAGGGCACTTATCTCGAATCGTGTGACATCTATACTGGTCAAATATTGATACGATACGTTCCAAAGGCTGGTGCTTAGTAATATAGTCAACTTATTTTGGCTACATGGACATTGTGGGATAAGTGGTAACGAAACAGCGGTTCCATGATACCCCCCACATTGGACCGTGAGCTTACTATACTGCAACCATCCTCAATTTAAGCAAGGATTGGATAATTATCAGATGCCTGGAACACTAGAATATTCAAAGAGGACTTAGCAACTCTAGGGCGGCTATCAGACCATAATTTCGGCGACACTTTGAGGTTTTTAAGTACGGCAGGCCGGAGTTAAAAATTCTAACGGAATTTCTCACAGGATATTGTAGACTAAGAGCGCATCTGAAGAGGATGGCGGTCACAGATGCGTATGTTTGTAGACTGTGCTCTCAGGCATCAGAGATAGCGGAACACATACTGTGTGAATGTGGGGTTTTGATAGGTTTAGATGGAAATGTTTAAGGAGACGTAGGGTCTCATTGGGAGATATATCCACCGAAGATTTTTGTTCAACAATTTATACTGCTGCAATGATTACTCAGTACTCACAATAGTAAAAAGTTACGATAGAATTTATTGGCACATATTTTTTTTGCTACTTTGACTTAACACAAATAGTACAAATAACTCATTTTAAGAAAGAGGTTTGAATACAAACTATCTACTTATACATAACTTATACACCTTTGAAACGAATTTGGTTAAGAGTGATTCCTATTTGGCCCTAGTCTCACATAATCAGTTGCTAATCTATTGTAAAATTTCACTTTGACGCTACGATAATCAGTGGATTATGCCGTGATCGGGCTTTAATTCATTATTTAGAAATTTATATGTTTATAGAAATCTATACCCTGTAACAATACCGTGTCGTTCTTATATTTTGTGTAATTAAACCGAGTTTGGTTGCAATCGTCTTATATTTCCTATATTTTCTAGTTGAGATTTGTGAAATTCATTTTATGCGTAAATCGTTCTTAAAGGTCTATAATTGAATAAGCAATTTCGAAAAGGCACATCTCGCACATTTTGGCAAATGCGTTTTTTGTTTTCAATGAGTCCAAAATGCTTCCATGCACCTACTACGTTTGAAAAACTGTCATCCCTAGCATTCTTCCTACTTTAGACGTTATGGCAGATTATTGTTAAAATTATTATTATTGTTTAAGCAAAGAGCTTATAGAGGCAAAGTACCTATTAATTATCCGAAAATTGGAGAAATTGTAAAATTCAAGCAATATATACCGGCAGAATTTACAGAATTTTATGATGAAATACTGAAATGGCCAACTACAAATGAAAAGGAGCTTCCCGAAGAAGATTTTTGATAAAAGTATATTATTTATTTTTGGTAGAAATATTTCCTTTAATGTTTTGATACCTAAAATTAAATTTTCAGCAAATTAATATGGTTTTTTTCGTTAAGTTTTGTATACTCGATATCGTAATTTTCAAAAAGGGTTCATCTCTCTTAATTTGAAATATATAAACAAACATATATAATAAAGTCAATATCCAAATATTTCTGTAATTTTCGGTTAAAAGTTAGTCCCAAAATATAATCCGTATAAGATTTTTTAAACTATTATACATCATTAAAAAATAATTAGTTTTTTAATATCCTGTAAACTTTAAATATTCGGACATGTGTCCTCTTCGAAATTGCGCATTCAATTGAACCTATGTAGTTTGAAGAAATCGTCTTATATCTTAAATATTTATATGTATTTAACATGTTCTTTACAAATAATGTGTTCTTATTATGTACTTCCGATCAAAATTCTTACTTGTTTACAAGTTTTTATATAACTAAATTCCTCCTCTTTTACTACATCTCTGACTATTTGACACAGTTTACCAGTTTACGAAATATGCATACAAGATACCGCCATTTATCGGTAGGGCTTATAGTCGTGTTTGTACAAATGGATGGCGGTTTTTTTTTATTAAGAAATGCAATGCAAAAAAGGTGAAAAACTTCACACTTAAAAATAAATTAAAACAAAACGACGACAAATGCAGTGAAAAACCTCATGTTTCTTATTACTAAAAGCCTTTAAGTAAAACAAGAATATATAACAACAAATCAAGTAAAAACAAAAATCTTTGTAAAAAATTAAAGTGTACAACAGCAATAACAACAACACGAACAACACAGTAAAGAAAATATGGTTTCACCGCGACATACTTGTGTTTCGAATAACGACGAACTAAAAAACATTCGTGCGGAAAATTATAAAAAAGCTAAACCAACAAAAATTTAAAAAACTGCTGATCGACCCATTATTTAAAAGACTCTGTCCAATAAAAGTCCAGTGGACAAATGCAATCAAGAGTGACAAAAAAAGCAAGAAAAACTTTAAGAAAATTTCCATAGAAATATTTTTAATTATAGTTTTCCAGGAAATAAAGAAAATATTCGATGAAGTGGAAAGTTAAAACAGGGTACTATTGGTAACTTCAAAACAATTTAGAAAATTTCAACTGTATTTGTTCACACTAAGCTCGATATGAATGATAAGCTATTTGTACAATAGACGCCTTCTTTCTATCAAGTTGGAGTCACTTTTTGTTTAAAAGGCTTATTCACCCTTATTCCAATTGTCGGCGTCGAAACAAAACGACATGATTTTGAGTTGTTTACTTCAAATTGTAATTCTTGTTGTCGTTATTGAAGATTATCGATGACTGTTAAAATATATTTTGCATTCAACAAGAAAATGTGACGACGTTATTGTGTTTAAACGACTTTGATTTTTCGTCATCATTTTTGGTAATGACTTCGGTTGATTTAAAGCAATAAATGGAAAAAACCAAAAAATTAACAATAACAACTACAACCCAGTTTGAAAAATTAGTGTAGGAATTACAGAAGATTCCTTCTCTTGCAGTGCGATTTCGCAGAGGCACTGTTCCCAGTAATTTTAAAGAACAGTGGGAAGATGTTGGCAAGTCATTAAATTCTCTTGGCCCGCCGATAAGATCTGGAGATGGATGACAAGAGATATGAAATAATAAGCTGAAATAGTTCAATAAAAAATTAAATTTGTTATTAGGTTTGGCGAGACTTGAAGTTTAAAGTTAAGAAGAAAATGGTCGCCAACAAAACTGAGTATCATGCAACGGGCGGAGAGATATTTAAGCAGTTCACTTTTAGCCCGTTAGAGGAAGCTGTTGAAAATCTGCTGCAATTTCAAAAACAATTATACCCTGTGTGAGATGTTCTGGGAGGTCCGATAAAAAATGTTCCTAATAAATAGATGCAGGCAGAAGTGGAAATACCACAAAATGTGCCTTCAGCACAAATAGAAAAGCTTGAAATAGTGCGCTCTATGGAAGTTAATGAAGACTTAACATCCATCACAATGCCAGGAACAATTCCATCTTTTACACTTTGTAAGGGAGGAAAGAATATATGAAAATGAGCCAAACAACAACAACCCGGCTTAAGAGAACCAAAAAAAGAGTAGTCACGTAAAATACATAAAAATTGAAAATAGAAACAAAACACACCTGCATAAAATGTCTGAATTTATTTCACAAACAAAAAACATTTTTAAGTTTTAAAAATTTTTTTAAGTCTAAATTTTTTATTTTTTTTTAATAACAATCAGTCCACACAGCTGATTAAAATATTTAGAGAAGTGTATTTGATTTGTTGACATAATCGATAAATAGTCAAGGTTGCCGTCATTTTCTTATAGAATGATAAACTGCTATCGGCGTTGAAACAAAGTGATTTTGTCTCAAAAATGGCTGGGGCATTGACGCCGACAACTAGAATAAGGGTGATTAAACTTCAGCTATGATTTTCGCCTGGTATTCAAGTAGAGCCGTTTATCCTTAAACGGATTTCTTGGCAAAACTCGCTGAAGGGAGACACGAGGTCTTTAAAATTTTTTACGGATGGTTCAAAAATGGACGACCCTTAACATTAAGGTCTTGTATAAATTACATGATCATTACAGTGTCTTTCAGGCAATAGTGGCGGTCATTCAAGAAGCCACTAATTGGCTTGCAAGGAACATAACCATGATTAGAGGAGTGTGCATCTACACTGATGGTCAGGCAGCAGTTAAGTCTCTGGATTCAATATCCGTTCATTCCCGTACGATGAAGGAATGCCACCCTTTACTAAATGAGTTATTTCGACATCAGGCTTATAAACATAGGTACCGGAACACAGCGATATCTCAGGAAATGTGTGGCAAACGAACTAACTAGACACGGCGCAAATTCCTTTGGCAAAAGAAAGTGTTAGTATGTTGATCTCCATTTTTCTTCTGCATTTTAAAAGCTGGGCCAGCGATATACTCTTGCTTCTGTAAGCAGACAAAGGAGGACCGTTAATCGGCTGACTGTTAATCGGAGAAGAACCAAACAACTGGTGAACTTTCCAAGCAAAGAATTTCGGCTGTGAGGGAACTATTCTCCAGACCTTATCTAGCTGAAAGTTAAGGTGCTGGGATTGTAGTTTATGAATCCTCCTACATTGTTGCTGTACGTTACGGTAAGTTACATTATCGGTGGCTTCGTAATCAAGACAGGATCTATCTTTAGCTTAAGTTGGCTGATCTTTAGATCGGCAGCAGATATTAACCTAACCTAACGAACTAGATAAATATGGATCTTAGCTATACACGATAACTAACTAGTCCCTTTAGTGACCTTTCGTATAAGTATTTAAATATAAATCTTATGCTGATGGCTAGGGAATTCAGATCATGATCACCACTAGATTATTAACGAAAATATAAATATCCTTTGTATCGTTGGTAAGGTTCGTCATCAGACTTAAACTCGGTTTATGTATATTTGAATCCATATATATAAACTTTTATTCGAAATCGGACTTATTAATTTTTGCGGTAAACGAACAATAACTCTATGATATTTAAGTAAAGATTGGTCTATATTTGATTTTAGTGGTTAAAAAAAATCCTATTTTACACGCATAAAAAGTTGGTAATTTATTTTGAAGGGATTAGAGCAATGTGTTTCGGGCTTGACCTAGTACCGAACATGAAGCCCGTCAATGGTATGGAGGATCCCAAGGAACTATATTGTAGAAACTGAGTTTCTCGATGATGAGTGACAAAGTTATACCCTTTTCTCGCTTAGTGGAATTTTCGATGTGTCTGCGATACAGTATCTAATCTAACGTAACATAGATCGTAGCGCCGTTAAGTAATCAGTCTAAAATTTATGCCTTTAAGCTCGGTTTTGCCATTAATTTGATTAAACTCAATTTATTCTTAACAACGATCAACGGTTTGCCTCTTTTGGCTTCGATATCGCATTTGTAACCCGTAAGCAAACGAATATTGTCAGCGGTCTTTAGTTTGAAAACAAAGATGTATCATTAGCAGGTAAATATGCAATTGCACGTTTTTTCTCATTCAATCAATCAAATCGGATGTAAGATATTTATCCGCTTCATTAATTTTTATGAATTTTGGCATCGATATGTAAGGGCATATTTTTACATATTTGCTTATAACAGCATTTATTGCATATTTTAGTTTTAAGAGCATGTTTTCGTCATTTTTCCGCACCTAGTGATTATTTTAAACCTTTTTACAGCATGTCTCGCGTTTTTTTTGCTCTAAAATATTTTTAAAATCAAAACAAATTTTTGTTTTAAGTTCTGATCAAATCATGACTTTTTTAAATTATCTGTCAATTGAATTTTTTACGCCATCTATCGGGTGGGCCATTTAAAAGTTTAAATTTAAAAATGCAAGAAAACAAAAGCGGTTTGAAATTTTACCAAATAATTATTTAATTAATTTATTTTGTGAAGTAAAATTTTTCTGGTTAGAAATGAAATATTATTTCATTTATATAGTTGCCGCGAATGGCCTCACAGTACCTCATTAGATCGGACCAATTTTGGATAACTTATTGAAGTATCTCGTCAATGGCATCACGATTGTTGACCTTCAAATGTTCAATTGTTTCTGGTTTGCCGGCGTAACCCATGTCTTTAACGGCGTCCCACAGCAAATAGTCTAACGGTGTCAAATCGTAGTTTCTTGGCGGCCAACTGAGATCGTCATTTCGGCTAATTAAACGGCCATCAAACGTTTGATGCAATAAATCGATTGTGGCATGAGACGTATGGCAAGTTGCGCAATCCTGTAGAAACCAAACATCGTTTTCATCAACACCATGAAAAGCGGGCACAAAAAATCGGTTATCATGGAGCGATAGGTGTCTATTGACCGAAATGGTTGAGCCGTTCTTATTTTCAAAGAAATATGGGCCAATGATGCTTCCGCTCCACAAGTCCCACCCAACAGTCACTCATAATGGGTGCATTGTTTTCTGTAAGATCATGTTTGGGTTCTCTGAGCCCCAAACACGGCAATTTGGCTTAATAATGAAATGATGAAAATGAGCTTCATCCGAACAGATGATTTATTTTTTTTTTTGGCAAAATCGACATCATCGTTGACCCATCTAGTGAAGCGAAAACGAAGCGGATGGTCATGCGAGCTTCAAATCTTGAAGCAATTAACCTTTGTAAGGCGTTATACAGAGATTTTTTTCGAAAGTTCGACGTAAACTGGTGCGTAAAATGTTCAATTCTTGAGAACGATGACGAGTTGATATTGAAAGATACTCACACACACTCTCAGCCACCAAATTTTCTACGACATTTTCGTGCAATTTCTGACCAATTGTTTTTGTTTTGCAAGTACATTTCCAATAAATCACAACGTTGCTCAAGCGTAAATTGATTCATTTAGTTTAGTGGAGATAATATAGTGCATTTTGTGACAGAATAGAATAACATAAGTATTGCCAAAAGGATCATTACTGGAGGAGACGTGGGTTTATGAGTTCGACACGCAATCCAGACATCAGGCAAGTGAATGGCGTTCACCAAATGAGCCGAGACCAAATAAACGTCATTTTCAGCCCAAAAAAAAGACAATGCTCACGATTTTCATGAATTACAACGCTGTAGTGCATCATGATTTTTGCCAGAAGGCCAGACAGTAAACAAAGAGTATTATGTGGGCGTTATGAGACGTTTGCGTCAAGCAATTCGCCGAAAGAGACCAGAATTGTGGGCAGAAAATTTGTGGATTTTGCACCATGATAACGCACCGTCGCACAGTGTCACCATTATTCGAAATATTTACAACAAATACCATCTCCAACAGCCACCGAATTCACCTGATTTGGTTCCCTGTGATTTCTTTATGTTTAATCGAGTTCAAATACCATTACGAGGAATGATTTCAGCAACCGAGGAAATAGTGGAGAAATCACAGGAAGCACTGATGGACATACCGAAAGCCGAATATAAAAACAATGCAAACGCCAAGCCCAATATAAATAAAGAAGACCAAAAAATAAATGTAATTTACCACAAAAGCTGATTCACAGAGTTGCCTTAAACTAGAACAATTGCGTGACAACGTTGGGACAATTATTGTCAATACATCGTTCTGCGCCATCATGTGACAATAAATGTTTTATAAAATAAGACAACCGTGTGAATGCAGAATTTTTAATTGGGACAATTTTATCTAAGTTATGTATTCAGATCTCCTTTGAAATGAAGTACAATTTTTGATTTTTATTCTGTTGTATTGTTGAGATATTGAGCTGTAGAATAAACCTTTTTTTCTCTTAACAAAAACGAAATTTTTGTTTTTTAGGGCATATTTTTAAGTTTTTAGATCATATTTTCGGTTTGTTACTGCATATTTTATGCGCATAACACTTTTTATGAGCATATATCTGGTTACCCTGATCATTAGAAATATAATATTGTGCCGTAAGGTATCACATGGTCGGGCTAAAGCAATTTTATTTAATGAAATTTTTTCTAATAATCATCAATACGTACAACTGTCTGTCTGTCTTCTCTTCTTGCCCAGCTGTAAATCGACAGAAAAAATTAATAGTTTTGTTGATTTGCTAAAAACACAATTCAAAGCTGCTTATGACGATGATAATGATGACCACTTTTCATATATAAGATCATGCCAACAACGTCAGGAGTAAAAAATCGTGTCTTTTAGGCAAAAGAAGAAGCCTAAAACTGAAATAGAGAGAAAGAACAAAAAAAAAAAAAAAGAAAGAAACAAAAATAAAATAAACGTACCAATGCACTGATCACGAACCATTTGAATTGTACGTGATTTGCATTGAAATCGATGGTTGTTGGTTGGTATAGAAAAATATAGAAAAAATGGAAATATTGCAGACGGAGCGTAAGGAAAAGCAAAATTAAAAAAAAAACGTATAGAAACAACTTAAAATCAGCTAAAAATTATGGTGTTGAACTTTGTAAAAGGAAATACTTTGGCTACTTACAAGCGTTCATCGATGGTAATTAATGACACCGGGTAACAAAAATGTTTTTCATTTGTTGTTGTTGTAATTTTACTTCTTAACCTCAAATTTGCCCACCCTTTATAAAATAAGTATATATCGATAATTTTTAACCGGTGTGCTTGCGCAATACCCGCTTATCCAATCTTTTGCAGCTCTAAATTTTGTTCTCCACATTAAAAAAATCCACTCCTACTTATTATTGACTGATGATACCCCCGTCATTGATTGAAATAAATTTTGATTTGTAATATTACTGTTGTCCAAATGCGCCCGCTTTTTGTTTGATGATTTGTATTGACTATAAAGTCATTCAGACCAAATACTAACACTTCTTAAGATATGCAGAATACAATATATATTTTAAATGGGAGTACTACACCCACTTGTCCAATTCCGCCTAAATTCTAAAACTTTAGCTTTAACTGTTCTCAAGATATGCAAAAATCAATATTTACTTTGTAAAGGAGGCACAATGGCCACTTATCCGATTCCGCCCACTTTTCGACTGATGATTTGTATGGACTATGGAGCTATTTGGACCAAAATTAGACACTCTTACTGTTATCATTTTGAAGATATAGACAAACAAATATTTACTTTGTATGGGCGTGGCATCGCCCAGTTTGAATTTTTGAAATTTATACAGCCCATAATTCCTTCCAGACATAGAGAGAGATACTCTCAAAATGTAAAGAAAATCGGTTCAGCCGATTAACTGTGTGTAAGGCACAAGCAAACAAACAAACAAACAAGCAAACATACATACAATACATACATACAAACACACATTCATTTTTATTCTAATATATAAAATTCTCGTGACGCGGTGTTTGCTGCCAAACTCCTCCGAAATGGCCGGACCGATTTTCATGAAATTTTGTGTGCATATCGGGTAGGTCTCACAATCGGTCAACATCTATTTTTCAAATCCCTAAATGTTAAGGGTGACACACCATAAGGGAAAATTTATGCCTCACCTAAATAACGTACCGACTTCGATGAAATCTTAAACTAGATAGATCTGCGTACCGTAGAACACATATGGTTTACGTTTTTTTAAGAAGTACTTAGAGGGGGTGGTACAGGGGCTATTTCTCTCTATCCCCAACTATTAATCGCAGACGAATGAAATTTGGTGGTTTAGTTCGTAGGTGTTGACAATCCCACCAAAAATGGGTGTGAAATTTGGTATAATAGGACAGAGTACTACTATAAACATCATTAATCCCAAAGATTGGTGTTTTATTCCCAATTATAGGAAGCGACTGTTATTATGCTTCCTAATATCAGTCACCTAAAACTGTGTAATGGTATGAGGCTTTCTGAGTTGGCAACGCTATTGTAGCCACTATTTCTATCGGAAACTTTTAAGGTGAAGACGTTCTGATTCTACGCATTCCAATGATACCATCCGATTTGCCGTTTAAGTTCAAACATGTACGATTTCCAGTGCGTGTTGTTTTTCTATTAACCATTAATAAGGCGCTAGGACAGTCTTTGGGAATTTGTGGGATAAACTTAGAATTTCCAGTATTCTCGCACGTTGTCTGTTCACGAGTCGGCAAACCATCTGTATTATAAATTTATTTTCAAGAAAACGAAAAAACAAAAAGTATTATTGCCTTTTGTAGAGTATATAATAAATATATTATGTGAATTACAACTGTTTTGGGCAATAAAAAAATTAATTTTGGGCGGGACAAAGTTCGCCGGGTCAGCTAGTATCAGGGTTGTCAACCCACTGGGTAACCCAATTAAATCCACTTAGGCTTTATTTGGTATTATATAAAAAAAACCCGGGTGGGTTTTTTTATTTACAACAAAATAATTCGGTATGGTTTTTTAGCTTAAAAAAGATAATGATTTAACAAACTTATCAAAATAAAAATGTATGAATTCACTGCTTACATCTTGTCCCCACCTTCGAATCAATTTTCGAATCCCGTTCAGAAAAACTTCTCGTCTTTTGAGGCGATCCAACTTTGTAGCCGATTTTATATTTCTTGAAAAGAAGTGATTGCTAAAAGACATGCTAAAAATATTGTACCCGGCGAAACAGCCAATAGACAGAGGGACCAAAGTTCGGATTATACGTCGGGTACGGTTTTTGTTGTATTCCCGCCATTTTACTCGTAATGCATGGTTTAACCGAAGTAATTGCAGTCTACTTTAGCAGCCTATAGTACACAAGGTTGTCTTGCTCCGATCAAGAGTTCAAAATTGCATTAGAAGCACTAAAACAATGTAAATGTACTACCCAACATAAAGTATTGTAAAAATTGAACGAAAGGAGTTAGGAAGCAGTTATAAAACCTAAAGAAACCATCCAAAAACCCAATAAAACTCAGTGGGTTGGGCTTAAAAAAAACCCGGGTTTTTGCCAACCATGTCTAGTATTACATATAAGATATAGCAGAACTGAAAAAGTTAAGCATTGCCACATTTAGAAGAAGGCCAATTAGGTATTTGCCCGTTATACAGGTTCTCCAACATTCATCTATGCCGAACGATATTTTAAATCTGTGTAATATTTTGTTGACCGGTGTAATCGAAGCTTTCTTTAGATCTTTCTGATTAAACATTATGATAAAACTATTTTTGCTGTTGTTATTTTTGTTGTATGTATTTGTACGTGCCAATATAAATTATTGCCTTTTTTAATTAAACACCAAAAAGGGTGGCATCTCTCTATTTATTAGCCATAATTATTGTTTTATATGCTGTTCTTTGTGAATAATTTTCCATTATTTTTTTTTAATTTTTTATCTATTTTCATGTTATTTATTTAATGACAATGTTTTTTTTTCCATTTCTTCTATATTGTGAGAGTGGTTTTTAAAAATGCTGGTCACAGGTAATTATTGGTCGGTTAACTAGTTGACTGGCTGGGTTTCTGGCTGACTGTATAGTTGAATATTACGCGTGATGTACGCTTTAGAATGTTTCATATCGTTCGTGTCACTATTAGTGATTGAGTAGTAGAAAGAAAATAATTTACGGTACGAATATAATCAAATAAAATATCTTTGGCTGACAATCATGGCAGACATAATGAAAGTATTCTTGGCTTTGTATTCAGATTGTAAAGCTTTGTGTTTTTTTTTAGGTCCCAACTATGAGTCTTTCATTAAAAAAAGGTGTGGCTTCAAATCTAATTGAAAATGTGTAATAAGTATTGTATTAAAAAAAGACAATTAAACAATTATTACAATAGAAAATTTAATTATATGCAAAAAATTTCTTTTTTTTATCGTTAAACATTTTTAACAAATAATTTTTAGTTAAAAAAAAAAATACAAAGGAATTCTTTTCTATATTATTAATAGGGAGTCAGATTTTTCACTATTATTATTATTCGGATCGGAGAGCCCCAACCAGCCATGGCAAGGCGACCTAGACAGATTTACTGTGCGAAGCACTTAGTGGTCAGACCAGCCAGCGCGTTAGTCGTAAAAAGCAGTTAAAAAATCCTATTGATTCAATACCCCTAAGAGGATGAATGTCCGATCGATTCGGAAGCATCAATCTGAACAGTCTCCAAAATAATACCCTCTACTGTAAGTATGAGGACCTCAATGGGTAGCTGACAAATTTGTTCAGGTCCAATAAAAGGATCCAAACAAGTTCGTCTCCAAATGTTTGCCAAAGCAACACACTCACATAGAATATACACCGTCGTCTTTACTTTCTCCCTACACAGGCGACACCCCTATTCAGGTACCACATTTAGATTAAGGAGATAATATTTAAGATAGTATTGGCCCGTCAGGAAGCCAATAAATTATTTCATAGTTTTCTTGGCCATGTGGCGGAGCTTCCTATTATAGGTAAAGGGTTTCATCAGCCGTTTCGTCGGTTTCAGACCCGGGCATTGTATTCAATATTAAGAGCAGAGTTCTTGCTCAGCTAATACTACAGTACCACGGCTCTGGTACCACGAGTCCAGTGGCCAAGCTCGGTCTTGCCTGTTCGTCAACGATCTCATTTCCCATAACATCAATGGGTTCAGTGACCCAAAATGTGTTACCTTGTTCTACAATGCATGTGTGTTGACATTCGTGTAGCACTCGCGTACCAGTTTCGAGTCTATATACTCCAAAGAAAGGGCTCTTAGTGCCGCTTGATTACCACAATATATATTAATATCTGCTATATATTCTGTATTAATCTGCGTACAGGTGGAAATTGCCGGATCTCTGCCTGGAAAACGAGGGTCACTTGCTCATTGATTCCCAGACTGTGGTATTGGATCCGAAAATCCCCACGCCCACACCACCATTCAGTTTAGATCCATTCGTATGCCACTATAAACAGTTGGGGCTGACATTAGGGACTCTATGGTTTCACTCCCCAGGTCCATATTCAAGAATATCAAAAAAGCGACCGAAGTTTAAGCCACCGGTGCACACGTCACTACTACTCAACTGCAGCTCAAGATCGGCGATACGCCCCAGGATGCTCATAAGACCCCTGTGGTTCACTGAGTTGAGATCGCGTCTGCAAAAAAATAGGCAGTGGACTTGGTGTAGTGGGACAAGTTGCATTGCACCCGTTAATGGCTCACAGGCCTGACTCTGGAGCTCCATGTAACAGGTCACTCAACAAGTCCTTAGGATAAGTAAGAAAAACATAACAAAATTTCGTCAAAACTCGATTTTAGTCAACATAGCTACCTTCTGGGGCGATACTACTTTTATAGTACGATTTCTGTTTCTCTTCAAAGTAGGCTTTAGTTTCGGTGATTCTCTTGAGATCTGAAAACAGGAAATAGTCGCTGGAGTTTAAGTCTGGAGAATACGGTGGGTGGGTAAGCAATCCGTTTTCATCGATTTTTGGCACGATTTTGATACTTTAAACAAAGCTTTCGAGTACTAAAATGTTCGTGTAAAATGGTAAAAACACTACCATTTGATATCTTTACAATGTCAGATGGCTCGCGTACATTCAATTTGCGATCGTTCATAACCAATTTGTGAATTTTTTTTTTATGTTTTCTGGAATAACAGCCTCATTTGGACGTCCACTGCGCTCTGCATTATCTATGCTGCTACGACCACGCTTAAATTCAGCAAATCATTTCTCTACCATTTGTCTCGATGGAGCAGAGTTCGGATAATGTTTATAAAGCCATTGTTTGATTTCCACTATTGCTTCACACAAAATGCTATAACTCACGTTAAGTTTATACACGTATCGTTTGAAGGTATCATATGGATAAAATTCTAGTAACGCCATCTATGTGTCAACCTACGGACTTATTGAGTGACCTGATATCTGCATTTGTTCAGCTTTGACCGCCATACAAATACATTCGATGCATAACAACAATTTACTAAACATTATCGTTGTTCGTAGAAATTTTAGCAGTTTTATAATGAAAGAACTTTAAAATGATTAGAATTTTTTTAATTGTTATTAAATTTTAAAAGAGCTTTTGTGCTCATGTCATTTTTTTTTATTAAAATAACTACCAAGTCATTTCTTATACTTTTTGTCTCCATAGACTACCTTTAAGGAATCAATATTTCGATATAAAAAAAAATGTTTCCTAATAAGTTAAATTTTCCACAGAGAATTCAAATGCTTGAATGATTTATTTTCAATTTTAAGTATTTGTGCTGGCAAAAAGCAAAAATTGCCACTTGTTTTATGCACCTATTTTATACATATGACTGGGGAAGGTATGCCAATAGTATGTGCAGAGTATTTAATAGTAGGTAATGGACAATCGAGGCTAAAATATAAGTATAGTGCAATTTATTTAAAACAAACGATTTTACAGTTAAGTGACTCTCGTCAATATCTCCTTAACTTCTGAGTAAATATACGACTTTAACAATTAACAATGAACGAGGAAATAATCGTACACCGAGTGGTAGTGTTAAAGTAGTGTTTGTTACTGTATACGGACATGTCCAGAATTACGTCATGATTGATTTGTTTTGTACCCAATATTTACCCAATATTTACTTGTTTATAAGGAAAATACTAAACAAAATAGTACACTAAAACTTAACACATATTGTTACGTTTTAACCTTTTTAAAACGTTTGAGTTTTCTTAAATCGCGTTAAATAAAATAAAAGCGACGAATTTACATTTTACTTAATGGTCTTTTATTTTATTTTCACACTTTATATTTATGCAGCAACCTTTTGAACTTCCGCTTAATACATAATTACTCAACATTTTTACGAATGCCCTAACGCGACTTTATGACTTATAAATTACAACTTTACACAATAACTGCTAAACTATAACTAACTTATAGATGGTTGGCAAAAACGCGGGCTTTTTTTAAAATAAAACCCAGCCCTCCGGGTTTTATTGGGTTTTTTGATGTTTTTTTTTTTGGTTTTTATTGGGTTTTATAACTGCTTCCTAATTTCGTTCAATTAGACAATATTTTGTTTTTGTTTTTTTGGTAAAATTATAATGCAATTATGTACTCTTGGTCGGATCAAAGCGGCATTGTGAACTTTTGAACTATGGGCTGCTAAAGCAGACTGCACCTACCTCGTTTAAGCCGTGATTTATGAAAAAAGGAGGCCGAAATACAAAGACAGACATGATTAAGTTATTCTTTTGCATGACAACGCTCGCAAAAGATGCCAAGCAATTGTCAAAAATGGGCACCCGCCGTATTATCTGAACATTGGTCCTCATGACTGTTGCATGTTTCGACGAATATAATATCTTTTATCATGTTGCCGGATCACTTCTGTTCAAGAAATATAAAATCGGCTTCAAAAATGGATCGCCTCAAAAGGCGAGAATTTTTTCTGAAACGTGATTCGGAAATTAGCTAAGAAGTGGGGAAAAAATGTAAGCAGTGATTTTATACATTTCTATTTTGATATCTTTGTTAATTCGTTATTATTTTTTTGAGCTAAAAGAAAGAACCGAATTTGTTTTTCTTCCCCATACATAAACTTTACTTATTTTTGCTGTAAATAAATTACGAAGTTCTTTAAATGAAAAACTTAACTGGTTTGTTTTAAATATAATGCCCAATAAAACCCGGGTGGGTTTAATTGGCTTACCCAGTGGGCTGCCAACCTTGCCCTTATATATTTTAATGCCTGCAGTTCAGAAAGTTCTGGAAGAGTCTTAAATACGCTCAAATCTTCTATTCATCCGTTAAACGTAAGATCGTATTACCCAAAGATGGTCGAATTGACAATGCTGCCAAATACACAAAAAAAGTAAAGCAAAAAACATCAGTGCATTTAAAACTGTATTATGTGTGTAGTCTATTGGTTTGTGCAAGGCTGTCAATGTATCACCATGACAGTGTTGCCAATTGCATATTGAATGGTTTTACCGTAGCAACTTTGGGTGTTACATTTCAATTAACAGAAATGAATCGAATGTTGTAGTAAGTACAATAACATTCGAAAGTAATGTCAAATGTATATAAAAGGCGGTGCATTATGCATAAACAGTTAGCCATAGAGTGGCAGTCATTGTGTAAATTTGCAATTGCATAGTCAATAACTAAACTCGTGTTAAGGCGTAAAATAGTGTAGAGTAAATTACACTACAAATAAGTACAAGTAAGTTACGGTATAAAGTTGGTTTTGCAATAAACAGATTAAAGTAAAACAACAACTACGTGTTATTTATTTTATTTGGCGCAATTTAAAACAACATAAACGTTTTAAAAAGGTTAAAACGTAACAATAGTGTAGGTCGCCGTTTTTCACCAAAATATTTTTTTTTTTCAAATTACTGCTGTAACACATATGGACGTTCAGTTGGCTAGTTTCGGGTACGCTCGTATAATACAAAGCTTAAAGTAAGCTTTAAAATGACTGATATTATTTTCTTCTTTCTCTTCCTAAATCATCTGCCCACTTAGCAAATGTAGTTTAACTAATTTACTTTTAATCATTTATTCCACTGTCAGCACTGGTTGTCATTCTCATTCGCTCTCTCTCTCTCTCTCTCTCTGTCTCTGTCTCCTTACACTTTACACAGCAGGTGTTCATGGTGGTAAATATTATTGCCATTATTATTGTTTTTGTAACATTTTATTTTATCGTTTTTAGTGTACGTTTTTGCACTCATGGACAATTGCAACAAGAGAAAAAGGCATTGACACAAAAGCCTCAATTGGGAATTTAAAAAAGCTCTCAAATTCACACAAATAAACAAACGTTCGTTCTTGCAGCTGAATAGAAATAGAGAAATTGTAAAAGTATTTGTTTTAGCAGCAAACCAAAGGTTAAAAAGATATTAGAAACTTATTAAGGTAAGAAATAATAATAAAATGAAACAATAATAATAAAACAACAGCAATAGAAAATAAAAAGAACATAATAGAACAAAGAGACAAACTGTGATTCTTTAAAGACAGTACTTAGTAGCAGCAGTCCTAATATGAACTGGCACAAGTCATAAGCTCAAATAAAAAGAAATAAAAATGGATAATAAAATAAAATTAATTACAACAACATAAACAATAGAAAATCATGTTAATGTTATTGTATTTTAATACCCTACACCATCCCAAGCGGAGGATCCATCTGTCTGTCCTTTCGCTGCAGGTTTACAAAATTATTTGATAAAATTGAAAACGAGCAACTTTCTTTGTCTTCACAGAAGAAACAAATAAATTTTAGTTGAATGTTTAAAAGATGTTATCTTAGTAGGAATTGCGTTGGTATAGGGTATCAAATATTCAGACTTGTCTTTTATTATTTGAATTTTAATAGTTTCCCTCATTTGAGTATATTTTTTGTTTGTTTTATGTTCTTAAATGATTGCAATTAAAATGAGAGGGTCAGTACGTCATAATAAAACCAACTCTTTTCAATTAGAATTTCAACTGCTGTCAGAGCAGAGTCTCTTTAATTTTTGTTAATGGAAACATCCACAATAATAATGGTCCTCTGTTTGCTTTTAATTTATTTTTTGCTGTTGAAGACAGCTTATTAGCAGCAAAAGTAAAAGTAATAACAGTTGCAGTGGTAGTAACAGTGTCAGTAGAATGCTTATTAATTGGATTTTACGCAAATTAAACAACATTTAATTACCCAGTATTCAGTGATTCATTCGCTCATTCATTCGTTCATTTAAGTAACTTTGTCTGTTATTGAGTCAGTTCAAATACAGGCTGCTAACATTACTGCTGCTGCTGATGGTGACAGCAGTTTGTCAGTCTGTCTAATGTAATATGTAGATGGCATAGAATTGTGTTGCATGTATTGTTGCCAGGTTGTTGTAAACAGTTGTCATGTTTGTAAACTTAAAATTCGTTAGGAATATGTCACTATACACACATGTAAGTGCTTTGAATTCGATTTTTTGTGTGGTAATTTTCTAATAATCTGGTTAGATTTTCGAATAAACGTATTATTTAGAAACGTAAGTCATGTATTCCAAAGAGTCAAAAATCTACGCTCATAGCAATAAAAACTAAATAAGGCAATATTTTTTGTAGTATAAACTTAAATAAGTATCGAGTTGGATAGATGCGGTAACTAAGCCTTCCTCTGAGCCTGTTTGGCATATAATATATTAGTAGTCTCTCCAGTTAAAATATCCACCCGTTTTTAATTACATCCTTTGGCATGACATGTATACTCTGCTGACAAATTTTTGGTTCCGGTAACGGCCATATTAATTCAATTGGGTTTTTATCAGATAATTGCAGGGGAAAGGTGGAAGGGATGAAAGCTTAACAATTTCAGCTGAGCTGTGTCTTGTTCAAAGTTATATTCACCTGGCAACCGCAATTTTTCAGCCCTACTATAGATTCCTTTTCAATACATCCAAGTAGAAATATTTGGACATTATTAATCCGATAATTTCGACGTCAACTATTTCATCAGCTGCCATACTCTCTCACATCACTACACCTTATCCATAATGTCTAACAGTTGGCAACAAATTTTCTATATTAAAACTAGTTCCCGATTATCTTTCTACCATCTGTCTTCCCTTAAAGCCAAATATGCTAAACTTTATTTCGTAACAAAAAAATTACAATTTCCAAAATTGTGGCAATACAATAACGTATTTATTTGCGAATGCTATACCTTTATTTGATTAAATAACGTAAGGAGCGGCATCTTTAGGCCAACATGACCATGGTAACCAGCTTTTTTTTTAATTTTTCTTGCTGTGGAGACACTAATGGTCTTTTTAAACTTTTGTTTGGCATCTTTCGATATTTGGAGTGCAGCTGTTTGGAATTTTGTTTTATAAAGGACACTACACTTCGAGATTTTCTGTCAGTTAGTTCGTTTGGACGGTCACACCTTGGCTTGGAAGTTATAATTCCTGTTTTTTCAAAGTTTTTTATTACTGTTCTTAACCGTTTCCAGTATAAGAGTTTAACATGGAGATGCCGCGACATAGGCTGCTAATTCTTGTGGCTGTCAAAATCGGGCACTGGGTGGCAGGTGCGCACGCCAGGAGATTAGGTCTACCGTTTAATGACTACTGTAGGGGTTGCAAGTATGAGAAGGAGGAGGAGACTGACGAGCATTTCTTGTGCCAGTGTTCAAATCTTCCCGATATTAGGACTGCTTTCCTTGGTAGTCCCTTTCTGCATGCCATATCGGACCTGGCTGATGTATCAGTGGGATTGCTTCATTTGTGCACGCGTCTCGTTGGTTCGGTTCGAACAAGAAGGCGGACATGTAGGTCCGCTTCGTCGCTACCTATTTTGGGCATCATAGTAGGAAAAATATTGGACCCAAGTGAGCTGGACTAGTGTCTGGCTACCCGTCGTAACCAACTAACTAACTGAATCTGATTTTGCTAAACAATCAGCCTGCCTTAGAGTTTATCGTCCACAAAATTGGCATTGTCTGTAAAACACAATTAGTGTCATGATTGGCTACTCACTAAGTAACCTACTATTTAAACCCAATCGGGTTTATTTGGGTATTATATTAAAAAAAACCCATCCGGTTTCTTTATTTAAAGGTTTTGGTAGTTTATTTACAAACAGAAATAAGTATAATTTGTGTATTGGAAGTACAAATTAATTTGGACCGTTTTTTTTTTTGCTCAAAAAAGATAATGAATTAACGAATTTATTAAAATTAAAATTTATCAAATCACTGCTTACGTCTTTTACCACTTCTGAGCCAATTACTGAATTCTGTAGCAAAAATACCACTCGTTGTTGAACAAATCCAATTTTTAAGCCGATTTTATATTTCTTCAAAAGAAGTGATTTGGTGAGATACCAAAAGATGTTGTATCCATCGAATCAGCCAATAGGCAGAATGAATAATGTTCGGAGAATACAGCGTATGCGACAAGATTCTTAGCAACTTTTGCGAAGAGAGGCCGAGAGTTTTCAAGCTAAAGAATAACTTAATCATGTCTGTGTTTATATTCACGTAATTTTTCTCATAATTCACGCTTGACACGAAGTGATTACTGTTTCGATCACCGAGTTTTGGCAGTTTATGGTGCGCAATGCCCCTTGATCCTACCAAGAGAGTGCAAAATTGCAGTATAAACAAGCAAAAAATATTGTTGAATTGAACGAAATTTGGAAGCAATTATTAAATCCAATAAAACCAAAAAATCCATTCAAAAACCCATTAAAACAAGGTGGTTTTTTTAAATCTGGGTTGTTGCAAACACTGATTGGGATTGCCAGATTCAACACGCAAAATTCTTGACACTCCAAAATATTGGTGTTCGAAAAACTATGATTACATGCACGAAAGCAGGACGAAGTCAGGCGAACCTTTCCAAAGCCATAATTTACACCAAGAAGGGTAATGCTGTGTGCCTGATTGGATTGGAAGGAAATTTTTCATTATGGCTTCTACAACCTGGTGAAAGAATTGATTCCGATCTTCAATTTACTTACAAGATTGAAGCAAGCAATGCAATTAAAACGCTCAAACTTAATTAACAGCAACGCCAGACCACACACACTTTTGATGACCTGGCATAAACTGAGAAAGCTCAGATGGAAAGTTTTGATGGATCCATCATATATCCCGAGCCGAGCACATTCAGATTATCATTTGTTTCGATTTCTGTAGAAGTCTCTTAATGTTGTCAATTTCAATTGCATTAGGGCCTGTAAAATATCGTTTATGCTAAAAAATTACAAAAAATTATCGATCAAACCGGCGCATACAAATTTGGTTTAATAAAGCTCGTTTCAAGTACTAAAAGAAATTGTTTCATTTTTGGTCAAATTTATATACAAACTTTTTCGAAGACCTAACTGGGGAACAGATACACTTAAATCGCTTTACGTTATAATTTAATATCTTTTTACTTTGTATAAGGAAAACTTAACTTGTTTTAAGAAATCTTGACAAATCATTCTTTTTCCTGATTCCTGACAAGCTGTAAAAATTGTTGTAAATAAAGCGAAATCAACACCATTTGGCGAGCTTAAACACAATCCAAAAGTGATAAGGCTTAAATGTATTAATATTATTATTATCATAACAGGCACTATTGCAGAACACTGCGACCTTCCTAATAAACACCAGCAGACCTGAAACCATGATGGTAGATATTCACACAGTGAGACCCTATGTCTACCTAAGCATTTCCATATAAACCTATCACGAGCCACATATTCACACATTATGTGCTCCGTTGTCTCTGATGATTGTGAGCACAGTCTATCAACACTCACATCTGGAACCTTTTATGGCTAATGCAACCGTTATTTCACTGACATCTATCCCATAGTGATCAGGTACCCAAAACAACTGGACCATTTTTTAAAGACAAAGCTTTTGAAAAGTATCATAGTAATTCTAGAGGTCGTACGATTCGAGCCAAGTGCCCTAAAGGCAGCTTGACTGTCAGGGCGTATATCAATGGTCTTGCCCTTGAGACCACTTTCTGGGTTGAACCTCATACATATGACAATAGACATGATCTCAGTCTGGAAGCCACTCTGCGATTTTCCCAGTGTGATTGATAAGTCTCGGTTGGGTCCATGAACACCAGCACCGACACAGTAATTCATTTTAGAGCTATCGGTATACCAGTTTGGATCAAACACAGCCTTAGTTTAAAGGCTCCATTAGACCAACAATCCCGGTCCGGGATTTCAAACCTGAATCTCCTGCTAAAGCAAAAATCCAAAGCAACCGAAGATGGATCTCCGAACAGACGTCCTGAAACATTTCGGGATCCGTTGGTGAAAAATTTTGCCATTCACCATGTGAAGCGTTGTCAAACCAATCAAAGCCTCCAACGCCGCTGTTCTCATTCTATTTCACCAGTTATACCGAGGCAAGCGAGTAATTTATTCATGGTGGTAGCTTTCTCAGACTTTCTCAACTAAGCTATCGCCGCATAAGTGATAATGTAATATTATTTTGTCTGTGGCTTTACCGAGATAGATAAAATCGCTCACTACATTAAAGTTATAGTCATCAAAATTCTTGCCTTGTAGATTGTTTGTACATTGATCGCACTAAAATTACTTATCAGACCAACTTTAGTTGATAAGAACTTACTTAACGATACTTAAGAATATAAGTACTCGTAATTTTTTAGTGGACCATATTAAGGCAATAGTTTCCTCACTTGCCACCACAGTCATACTCCCTTGGTAACACTGTTCTAATGTTTAGTTGGTCACTGTAGTTTTTTTTTTTAAATTTATAGCTCGTTTTTTATGTGTTTCATGCATTTTTTGTTTATTTTTTCGAAGTTAAAACATACGCATTAAATTACAATTTGAAATCATTGCAAATGAACTTGTTGTTGTTGCTGTTCTATACACTATGAAGTGTTGTTATATAATGTATGGAACAGATTATTTTTTTGTATGACCTTTTTTATTGCTTTTGTTGTTGTTGCTAAGAGAAATTCAAATAAAAAATAAAAAATTACTCGTACTTAACGCATACCTCAAGTACTTACATACATACTTAGAAACAGGAAGAGAAGTATGCCATTTAAAGTAAATGAATTAGAATTTGTTGGTATTTGCAGAATACGTACAAATAATTGGAAATTTTTTATGACGTTCCAAGCAAATACAAAAATTACTTAGTTTAGTGTTAAACTTACCAAAACCGGGTCAAATGACCAATTTTAATTTTTTTGTCAGAATTTCGTTATGTTATTTTTGTAAATAACATTATAATTTCGTCATTTGACTTTATTATTTTTCTAATACTGTAACGAATATAAACTTAGAAGTTGCAAAAACATAGTGCATTTAAAACCGTATTGTGTGATTATAATCTATTGGTTTGTGGCAAGGCTGTCAATGTGCCACTCTGGTAATGCCATACTTAATTAGTGTTATTAACAGTGCTACCAATTGTGTATTAAACGTTGTTATCGTACCGATTTTGGGTGTTACATTAGAATTAATGGAAATTAATTGAATGCTGTGTGTGCCGCTGTGGTATGGTAGGTAAGACACCCGCCTATCAGCCAGAAGGTCGTCGATTCAATACCAGGCCAGACCATCTTAAAAAAGAAAAAAGTTCTTCGACAGCGGTATCACCTCATAACATTAACTAGTAAACTGGTTATGAGTATAAATACTATTCAAAACTTCTCTAAATGCATTTGCCGTTCGGAGCCGGCATTAAAATGTAAGTCCCTTTCAATGAGTTTAAAAATAGAATCGGGTACAGTTCATTGACTGAGAGAAGCCCCCATATTCCTTCATGGAATGTTATGGGAATTAATATGTATAATGTTGTAGTAAGTACAAGAACACTCGGAAGTAATGTCAATTGTATATAAAAGGCGGGGCATACTATATAGTCAGTTATAGCTGTAATTCAAACGTAGTAAAGTCGTGTTAAGGTGTTCGTAAGTGTTGTGTAACAACAACTACGTGTTATTTGTTTTATTTAAAGCAATTAAAAATAACCCAAACGTTTTAAAAAGGTTAAAACGTAACAAACAATACATTAAACAAATTTTTTAGTACTAACAGAGATACAGTATGCTACCTCGATAAAAAAATTTTCGGAATAACCCCCGTGTGGCGGTCCCATCGTTCCGATTTGAGTTCTTTTTTTCTTTTTGTTAAGTTGCTACATCTATTGTTGAATTCCCGCCAAATCTTAGGGTCATAGCTTGACATTTGCAAAAGCTACGTAGCCAAGAGTACATCTATTTCTATGTGTGTTGGCAATTTTTTACAATAGTTAGTTAAATTACCAACGACAGTAATCGTTCTATAAGAAAAACAATCATTTCAATATTTGAGGAATAATTAGAGAAAATTGAACGTCTTTTTAATCGTACCGAATCTATTAAACTCTGTCCCTAGGAAAGAATATTTTGCAATGTTCTACAAAAATGGCTAACGGTAATTAGCAATTAGAAGAAAAAATAATAAATAATTATAATAAAGATGAATCAGTGACATCAATCGCAAACAAAGTTGGTATCATGTAAGTGCAAAAAGACCATTTACTACTGCCAAAAATAAATTGGTCAGAATTAAATTTACAAAGGACCAAGTAAGCTTAGATATATTTTTAATGGAAGACCGTACTCTTCTTTGATGAATTTAAGTTTATTGTGAGACGTTCTTATGGATGTATCCTGTTTTAGTCTGGGATTGTATTTCTGGCCATGAAATTGGGCCAATACACAAAATAAAGGGTGTAATGGATCGATTCGTCTAAAAGATTATCCCGGAATACATACCGATTCCACATGCAGATGCCACTTGTTTGGAGATATCAACATAACAAAAATCCAAAATGAACAGATAAATGAGTGCAAGAGTGTTTTGTTAATCAACAATCTGAAATGTCTAGCGCAATTGCCATATTTCAATCCCCCAGAAAATCTGAGAGATATTTTAGATCTCAAAATAAACCGCAATAATTTCAGAAATAAGGACGAATTATATTGGCAAGTGGAAATTGTATTGGATAAAATTTCTGGTGATACATTGTCGCATCTAATCGAGTCCATAACATAAATATATAAAGAACTTAAAAAAATGGATATGGAGCCAAATATTAGTAAATTTAATATTTGAAATGAATTTATTGAAGACGTGCTTATGTTTTGTCGCATAGAGAGATCGGACGGTTATTATTTGACCAGTTTTAACCGTTTTTTTTTTGGTTTTGTTTAATAAGGTTTTTTCAAAATCTTCATTTTTCGAATACCGAATAAACCGTTTGACTTAACACGAACAACCGGTTAATTGAAATAAGTATAATTTTTATACGTTTGTATATTTTTTATTGCAAATATGCTCATCGCTAACTATTTGTATAAATTTAATTATTTTTGTATATATGGCAACCTTGAACGTCTCACAAAGAACGTGAAAACCAAGGTAGATCGAAAAAGATATGCACTCCTGAACAAAAATAGCCTTTTCTCATCTTCTGTAAATAAATATTGATTTTTATATATGGAGAATGACCAACTAGAGTAATTAAAAAGCCAACAAACCCACACCGGTTCCGAACGGATATTAGTTAGTGAAGTTTTTCACAGCGTAAATACACATAACCAGTCGCTAGTAATGTGAGGTGATATCGCTTTTGAAAATTGTCAGACGGTGTGGCCTGGGATTCAACCGACGACTTCTTGGTTGGAAGGTACACAACATACAACAGTGACACACACTATTAAATACGTGGTGCATAAATTTACATACGGTGCTGCTCGAAATCTAAGCAAATATTCTTGTCGAGGCAATTAAGGACTCGTATATTACTAATAGATTTATTCAAAGTAAAACATTTAATTTTTGTTATCTTAGGCACCTAAATTATACCTATAATAGCAAACCTTTAACTTCATTCTCTACCAAGTAATACAACAAAAACGAAATTAGCTCCTTGAGTAGCTGTTCGAAACTTAATTAACCTTCAGTACTTTTGTGTAATAAACTTTGTTTTTTATGGCCTCACCGTTTTGGTATAGTTTTTACGAGATTTGTTTGAATTATTGTTAGTATTGATTGTCACTTTAATTTTAAGCTCTCCGTCAGCTGCTGCTTATTTTTAAAACGACGTGGTCCAGCTCTGCGCTTTAAGAATTAAGAACAATTTTATTTAGATAAAATAACCGGTTAACCGGTTACTTGAATTATTAGTAATTAAAAACCGTCTTTTTTTAAAGTGTTACTTTTTGAATTATTCGACAACTGGTTTTTGAAAAAAGTCGAATAATCGATCTCCCCAGTATTTTGTTATTGAGACATATTGTATTATCCAGAAGTTCGCGCATATCTTTTTGCACACTGTATATGTTACCTGCGTCTACCATTGCAACGATTCATTAGACCCGTTGTGGCTATCAACATAATTTTTTTCATTCTTTAAATATTTAACCTTTTGCGCTCTTCAATAGTCTCACAATAGAATAAGAAGTATCTTAATATTTCTTCCTCATCAGTCATTACCGAATAACAAGCTTTAGCTAACGTGTTCAGCTAAATTTCAATAGCTTTTAAAGGATAACACAATGCGACAAAAAAGAACGAAGTTGAAATACCTGGAAAATTACACCCCTTTTCCGGTAGGCGCTGTCGAAGAGAACAAGGATCTGTTTTTGGAATTTTCCAAACACCTTAAAAATCTCGAGTTAGGAGTAAAAAACCGGTTTTTCGGACCATCATGCACTACTAAGCTAATAACATAGCTACATATTATCCGATTTGAAGTTTCTTTTAGGATTTGGAAAGGAGAGGAATAGACCTTTTAAATGATATATGCGTCGTATAAGTAGCCTTGAAGAATCAGGGTGAATTTCGAAAGTAAACACTTTTTTCATACAATTTTTTCCATATTTTTCTAGCTTAGATGCGTTTTTGCGTACTATTTTATATAGGAACCGGACTATTGATGAATTAAGGAATTATATTAAGTATGAATAAAATGAGGCTTACTATTTAGACATCCGTTCTCTTTTTTCTAAATTCGGAAAGAAACTTAAAATTGGGTTATATTCAGCTAAGTTATTACCCGTAACTCGAGATATTGGTAGTGTTTAGAATATTTTAAAAACATATGCTTGTTCTGCTCGGCAGCGCCTATCAGAAAACTAGCATCACCAGGTATTTTTTTTGTCGCACCATGTCATTCAAGGTATTTTAATGCGGCATGGCATACCCTCTCTTTTTAAGTACTATTTAAATATTGCCGCAAGTCAATGACCATTTAAAAGAACACAAAAATAAAAGAATAAAAAACGCATTTTTTAAACAACAAAGTATTTCAATATGCACAATTTTCTCTGTGTCTATATAGAATAGTTTCTAATTAATTAGGGTCACGTGGTACACCAAGGAAAAAAGAGAAAATGAACAACAAGTTGTAAAAACTATTTTCTATAAAACAATTTAACCCTAACGGATGGCAACAACAAAGTGATTCTCCGAAAATAAAAGCAATACAAATATACCGGAAATGTAATTAAAACACTTATTTGTGAGCCATCTTTAAATGATTTTAATGCACTTCAACAAAATTAATGGTGGGGGTATAAAGCGTTTGGCCTGACGTTTGGAACACTTCAAGAAAGGACAAAAAACAGTCATAGGCGCACTTTTAAATACAATGATCAATGAGAAAATGGTATCGCAACTTCAAAAATAGGTTAATCGAAATTTCCTGAAATACCTACCTATGAACCAAGAAAGAAACAGTTCCCACAAAACGTTTCATTTTCAATAGCCCGCCATTTTAGCAGTTGTCATCAGTTAGCTGTAACTACTTTGCAGATGACAAGCAAAACTAAGCCATAAATAAAAATGGAATAGTATGCGCATTAACAGCAATGGTATGCGCATTTGAAGCAAGCAATGCAATTAAAACGCTCAAACTTAATTAACAGCAACGCCAGACCACACACACTTTTGATGACCTGGCATAAACTGAGAAAGCTCAGATGGAAAGTTTTGATGGATCCATCATATATCCCGAGCCGAGCACATTCAGATTATCATTTGTTTCGATTTCTGTAGAAGTCTCTTAATGTTGTCAATTTCAATTGCATTAGGGCCTGTAAAATATCGTTTATGCTAAAAAATTACAAAAAATTATCGATCAAACCGGCGCATACAAATTTGGTTTAATAAAGCTCGTTTCAAGTACTAAAAGAAATTGTTTCATTTTTGGTCAAATTTATATACAAACTTTTTCGAAGACCTAACTGGGGAACAGATACACTTAAATCGCTTTACGTTATAATTTAATATCTTTTTACTTTGTATAAGGAAAACTTAACTTGTTTTAAGAAATCTTGACAAATCATTCTTTTTCCTGATTCCTGACAAGCTGTAAAAATTGTTGTAAATAAAGCGAAATCAACACCATTTGGCGAGCTTAAACACAATCCAAAAGTGATAAGGCTTAAATGTATTAATATTATTATTATCATAACAGGCACTATTGCAGAACACTGCGACCTTCCTAATAAACACCAGCAGACCTGAAACCATGATGGTAGATATTCACACAGTGAGACCCTATGTCTACCTAAGCATTTCCATATAAACCTATCACGAGCCACATATTCACACATTATGTGCTCCGTTGTCTCTGATGATTGTGAGCACAGTCTATCAACACTCACATCTGGAACCTTTTATGGCTAATGCAACCATTATTTCACTGACATCTATCCCATAGTGATCAGGTACCCAAAACAACTGGACCATTTTTTAAAGACAAAGCTTTTGAAAAGTATCATAGTAATTCTAGAGGTCGTACGATTCGAGCCAAGTGCCCTAAAGGCAGCTTGACTGTCAGGGCGTATATCAATGGTCTTGCCCTTGAGACCACTTTCTGGGTTGAACCTCATACATATGACAATAGACATGATCTCAGTCTGGAAGCCACTCTGCGATTTTCCCAGTGTGATTGATAAGTCTCGGTTGGGTCCATGAACACCAGCACCGACACAGTAATTCATTTTAGAGCTATCGGTATACCAGTTTGGATCAAACACAGCCTTAGTTTAAAGGCTCCATTAGACCAACAATCCCGGTCCGGGATTTCAAACCTGAATCTCCTGCTAAAGCAAAAATCCAAAGCAACCGAAGATGGATCTCCGAACAGACGTCCTGAAACATTTCGGGATCCGTTGGTGAAAAATTTTGCCATTCACCATGTGAAGCGTTGTCAAACCAATCAAAGCCTCCAACGCCGCTGTTCTCATTCTATTTCACCAGTTATACCGAGGCAAGCGAGTAATTTATTCATGGTGGTAGCTTTCTCAGACTTTCTCAACTAAGCTATCGCCGCATAAGTGATAATGTAATATTATTTTGTCTGTGGCTTTACCGAGATAGATAAAATCGCTCACTACATTAAAGTTATAGTCATCAAAATTCTTGCCTTGTAGATTGTTTGTACATTGATCGCACTAAAATTACTTATCAGACCAACTTTAGTTGATAAGAACTTACTTAACGATACTTAAGAATATAAGTACTCGTAATTTTTTAGTGGACCATATTAAGGCAATAGTTTCCTCACTTGCCACCACAGTCATACTCCCTTGGTAACACTGTTCTAATGTTTAGTTGGTCACTGTAGTTTTTTTTTTTAAATTTATAGCTCGTTTTTTATGTGTTTCATGCATTTTTTGTTTATTTTTTCGAAGTTAAAACATACGCATTAAATTACAATTTGAAATCATTGCAAATGAACTTGTTGTTGTTGCTGTTCTATACACTATGAAGTGTTGTTATATAATGTATGGAACAGATTATTTTGTATGACCTTTATTTTTTGTATGACCTTTTTTATTGCTTTTGTTGTTGTTGCTAAGAGAAATTCAAATAAAAAATAAAAAATTACTCGTACTTAACGCATACCTCAAGTACTTACATACATACTTAGAAACAGGAAGAGAAGTATGCCATTTAAAGTAAATGAATTAGAATTTGTTGGTATTTGCAGAATACGTACAAATAATTGGAAATTTTTTATGACGTTCCAAGCAAATACAAAAATTACTTAGTTTAGTGTTAAACTTACCAAAACCGGGTCAAATGACCAATTTTAATTTTTTTGTCAGAATTTCGTTATGTTATTTTTGTAAATAACATTATAATTTCGTCATTTGACTTTATTATTTTTCTAATACTGTAACGAATATAAACTTAGAAGTTGCAAAAACATAGTGCATTTAAAACCGTATTGTGTGATTATAATCTATTGGTTTGTGGCAAGGCTGTCAATGTGCCACTCTGGTAATGCCATACTTAATTAGTGTTATTAACAGTGCTACCAATTGTGTATTAAACGTTGTTATCGTACCGATTTTGGGTGTTACATTAGAATTAATGGAAATTAATTGAATGCTGTGTGTGCCGCTGTGGTATGGTAGGTAAGACACCCGCCTATCAGCCAGAAGGTCGTCGATTCAATACCAGGCCAGACCATCTTAAAAAAGAAAAAAGTTCTTCGACAGCGGTATCACCTCATAACATTAACTAGTAAACTGGTTATGAGTATAAATACTATTCAAAACTTCTCTAAATGCATTTGCCGTTCGGAGCCGGCATTAAAATGTAAGTCCCTTTCAATGAGTTTAAAAATAGAATCGGGTACAGTTCATTGACTGAGAGAAGCCCCCATATTCCTTCATGGAATGTTATGGGAATTAATATGTATAATGTTGTAGTAAGTACAAGAACACTCGGAAGTAATGTCAATTGTATATAAAAGGCGGGGCATACTATATAGTCAGTTATAGCTGTAATTCAAACGTAGTAAAGTCGTGTTAAGGTGTTCGTAAGTGTTGTGTAACAACAACTACGTGTTATTTGTTTTATTTAAAGCAATTAAAAATAACCCAAACGTTTTAAAAAGGTTAAAACGTAACAAACAATACATTAAACAAATTTTTTAGTACTAACAGAGATACAGTATGCTACCTCGATAAAAAAATTTTCGGAATAACCCCCGTGTGGCGGTCCCATCGTTCCGATTTGAGTTCTTTTTTTCTTTTTGTTAAGTTGCTACATCTATTGTTGAATTCCCGCCAAATCTTAGGGTCATAGCTTGACATTTGCAAAAGCTACGTAGCCAAGAGTACATCTATTTCTATGTGTGTTGGCAATTTTTTACAATAGTTAGTTAAATTACCAACGACAGTAATCGTTCTATAAGAAAAACAATCATTTCAATATTTGAGGAATAATTAGAGAAAATTGAACGTCTTTTTAATCGTACCGAATCTATTAAACTCTGTCCCTAGGAAAGAATATTTTGCAATGTTCTACAAAAATGGCTAACGGTAATTAGCAATTAGAAGAAAAAATAATAAATAATTATAATAAAGATGAATCAGTGACATCAATCGCAAACAAAGTTGGTATCATGTAAGTGCAAAAAGACCATTTACTACTGCCAAAAATAAATTGGTCAGAATTAAATTTACAAAGGACCAAGTAAGCTTAGATATATTTTTAATGGAAGACCGTACTCTTCTTTGATGAATTTAAGTTTATTGTGAGACGTTCTTATGGATGTATCCTGTTTTAGTCTGGGATTGTATTTCTGGCCATGAAATTGGGCCAATACACAAAATAAAGGGTGTAATGGATCGATTCGTCTAAAAGATTATCCCGGAATACATACCGATTCCACATGCAGATGCCACTTGTTTGGAGATATCAACATAACAAAAATCCAAAATGAACAGATAAATGAGTGCAAGAGTGTTTTGTTAATCAACAATCTGAAATGTCTAGCGCAATTGCCATATTTCAATCCCCCAGAAAATCTGAGAGATATTTTAGATCTCAAAATAAACCGCAATAATTTCAGAAATAAGGACGAATTATATTGGCAAGTGGAAATTGTATTGGATAAAATTTCTGGTGATACATTGTCGCATCTAATCGAGTCCATAACATAAATATATAAAGAACTTAAAAAAATGGATATGGAGCCAAATATTAGTAAATTTAATATTTGAAATGAATTTATTGAAGACGTGCTTATGTTTTGTCGCATAGAGAGATCGGACGGTTATTATTTGACCAGTTTTAACCGTTTTTTTTTTTGGTTTTGTTTAATAAGGTTTTTTCAAAATCTTCATTTTTCGAATACCGAATAAACCGTTTGACTTAACACGAACAACCGGTTAATTGAAATAAGTATAATTTTTATACGTTTGTATATTTTTTATTGCAAATATGCTCATCGCTAACTATTTGTATAAATTTAATTATTTTTGTATATATGGCAACCTTGAACGTCTCACAAAGAACGTGAAAACCAAGGTAGATCGAAAAAGATATGCACTCCTGAACAAAAATAGCCTTTTCTCATCTTCTGTAAATAAATATTGATTTTTATATATGGAGAATGACCAACTAGAGTAATTAAAAAGCCAACAAACCCACACCGGTTCCGAACGGATATTAGTTAGTGAAGTTTTTCACAGCGTAAATACACATAACCAGTCGCTAGTAATGTGAGGTGATATCGCTTTTGAAAATTGTCAGACGGTGTGGCCTGGGATTCAACCGACGACTTCTTGGTTGGAAGGTACACAACATACAACAGTGACACACACTATTAAATACGTGGTGCATAAATTTACATACGGTGCTGCTCGAAATCTAAGCAAATATTCTTGTCGAGGCAATTAAGGACTCGTATATTACTAATAGATTTATTCAAAGTAAAACATTTAATTTTTGTTATCTTAGGCACCTAAATTATACCTATAATAGCAAACCTTTAACTTCATTCTCTACCAAGTAATACAACAAAAACGAAATTAGCTCCTTGAGTAGCTGTTCGAAACTTAATTAACCTTCAGTACTTTTGTGTAATAAACTTTGTTTTTTATGGCCTCACCGTTTTGGTATAGTTTTTACGAGATTTGTTTGAATTATTGTTAGTATTGATTGTCACTTTAATTTTAAGCTCTCCGTCAGCTGCTGCTTATTTTTAAAACGACGTGGTCCAGCTCTGCGCTTTAAGAATTAAGAACAATTTTATTTAGATAAAATAACCGGTTAACCGGTTACTTGAATTATTAGTAATTAAAAACCGTCTTTTTTTAAAGTGTTACTTTTTGAATTATTCGACAACTGGTTTTTGAAAAAAGTCGAATAATCGATCTCCCCAGTATTTTGTTATTGAGACATATTGTATTATCCAGAAGTTCGCGCATATCTTTTTGCACACTGTATATGTTACCTGCGTCTACCATTGCAACGATTCATTAGACCCGTTGTGGCTATCAACATAATTTTTTTCATTCTTTAAATATTTAACCTTTTGCGCTCTTCAATAGTCTCACAATAGAATAAGAAGTATCTTAATATTTCTTCCTCATCAGTCATTACCGAATAACAAGCTTTAGCTAACGTGTTCAGCTAAATTTCAATAGCTTTTAAAGGATAACACAATGCGACAAAAAAGAACGAAGTTGAAATACCTGGAAAATTACACCCCTTTTCCGGTAGGCGCTGTCGAAGAGAACAAGGATCTGTTTTTGGAATTTTCCAAACACCTTAAAAATCTCGAGTTAGGAGTAAAAAACCGGTTTTTCGGACCATCATGCACTACTAAGCTAATAACATAGCTACATATTATCCGATTTGAAGTTTCTTTTAGGATTTGGAAAGGAGAGGAATAGACCTTTTAAATGATATATGCGTCGTATAAGTAGCCTTGAAGAATCAGGGTGAATTTCGAAAGTAAACACTTTTTTCATACAATTTTTTCCATATTTTTCTAGCTTAGATGCGTTTTTGCGTACTATTTTATATAGGAACCGGACTATTGATGAATTAAGGAATTATATTAAGTATGAATAAAATGAGGCTTACTATTTAGACATCCGTTCTCTTTTTTCTAAATTCGGAAAGAAACTTAAAATTGGGTTATATTCAGCTAAGTTATTACCCGTAACTCGAGATATTGGTAGTGTTTAGAATATTTTAAAAACATATGCTTGTTCTGCTCGGCAGCGCCTATCAGAAAACTAGCATCACCAGGTATTTTTTTTGTCGCACCATGTCATTCAAGGTATTTTAATGCGGCATGGCATACCCTCTCTTTTTAAGTACTATTTAAATATTGCCGCAAGTCAATGACCATTTAAAAGAACACAAAAATAAAAGAATAAAAAACGCATTTTTTAAACAACAAAGTATTTCAATATGCACAATTTTCTCTGTGTCTATATAGAATAGTTTCTAATTAATTAGGGTCACGTGGTACACCAAGGAAAAAAGAGAAAATGAACAACAAGTTGTAAAAACTATTTTCTATAAAACAATTTAACCCTAACGGATGGCAACAACAAAGTGATTCTCCGAAAATAAAAGCAATACAAATATACCGGAAATGTAATTAAAACACTTATTTGTGAGCCATCTTTAAATGATTTTAATGCACTTCAACAAAATTAATGGTGGGGGTATAAAGCGTTTGGCCTGACGTTTGGAACACTTCAAGAAAGGACAAAAAACAGTCATAGGCGCACTTTTAAATACAATGATCAATGAGAAAATGGTATCGCAACTTCAAAAATAGGTTAATCGAAATTTCCTGAAATACCTACCTATGAACCAAGAAAGAAACAGTTCCCACAAAACGTTTCATTTTCAATAGCCCGCCATTTTAGCAGTTGTCATCAGTTAGCTGTAACTACTTTGCAGATGACAAGCAAAACTAAGCCATAAATAAAAATGGAATGGTATGCGCATTAACAGCTCATCGAAATTATAACTAAAGCGTTTTGGCGTCGTAGCAAAGCACATTATCGGCCACCAATTGTGAAGCTGGTGGGAAAATTTATGCTGTTGGGGCATGTTAGCAATGTAAAGAACTGAACATGTGCAAGTCGCTCAAGAAGAACTAAGAATATTGCTGTGGTAGTCCCTAGTGTGGATGAAAACCCAGATTTGCTAATTTCTCGTAATTTGCATAAAGAACTCACGCCTACGGACAAACAACAATATCGTGTCTTTGTTAATTGGGTTCTTGAAATGCATCAAACTTATCCGGAATTTCATCGTAAAATTATCTATTGTTGATGAGGTCTATTTACACCACGTTAATAAGTAGAATTGTTCAAAAACCCTAGAGTTATTGTTGTCCATCCACAAAGTGTGACAGTTTGGCGATGTTTTTGATCTAGTGGGGTGATTGGACCTTACTTTTTCGAAAAGGTAGATAGAAGTGACTGACCCAAAGTTACGACACACGTAGGCCATCCGGAACTCATAATAAAACGACTAAGCTTCCCAATGCCCGTACCCGACAGCTTCGTGAGCTCAGTAGCATGGCAGAACTCCACACAACGTCAGTTGTGTGCACAGTAGGTGAAGAATTGCTTCTTTCTCCTCCTCATTCCTTTAGATTTTGCAGAATGCATTGGCCAGGTGACCCAGTCTAAGCTGCGTGATATGAGTGCCTATTATATAATGTCCAGCAGTGACACCGACAACAAGGCTGAGTGTACTTCTTTGGACATTGAGTAGATCTTTTGTGAGCTTGAGATCCAGCTTTGGCCAGATTTTCTGCGCCATCATGCTCGTCTCCGAAGCTATTAATGCGGCGTTGGCGGGGTCTATTTGTGAATCATAAGCTTGCAACTTCCCAATTGGATGCCCAACGTGAAAAAATCGCTCGTAAGTTTGATGGAGGTGCCATGCCTGGCGGTTCATCCCTACTGTTTCCCGGAATATCACTTTGACCCGGTACTTATGTGATATGAATATCATACTGCTCAGCCATCTTATTACGAGTTGTTGAAGTCAATACGTGAGATCCCATTTCACAGCCGCTGGGCTATCCAAAAGTAATATCTCTCCTGGAGACATTGCCCTTTTCAATGATCATTAAAGCAGTATGTATGGCCGATATCTCCGCCTGAAAAACGCTACAGTAACCTTATAGTAGATTAAGCTATATTCGCCGACTCCGAAAAGATATCTTCACCCACCGCTTCATTCAACTTGGAGTCATCCATGAAGATCTTCTCAGAATATTCAATGAAATACATCGCAAAATTCGCCCTTTTCCTCTTGCTTGGAATCGTAGTGCGGAACTTCATTGAGAAGTCAAAATGTGGTGCTGTGTAGTCAACTATCCCAAAGTCTCCTAAACTTGCCAGGACCTTTAAGTGGCTCAGGAATTAAAGATGAACAATTTTAAAATTTTTAGTAGAAAAAAGATTGCTTATTAGTATGGTTTTTACCAGAGAATTCCCGGGAAATTCAATTGTTGAAACTTCCTGCTCCTCCGGGACATTTTTTCCGGGAAGTACAAAAAATTGTATTATAAGTTTAGAAATCAGATTCTTTGAAAAAATCCTTGGCAGAGGAAAAATTTTGCTTTATTTCTAGACTCACCTGGCCTAGATTGAATAGTAAGCATACCAATCAACTATTTAAACTGGACCGTGGGCGCATCATCTCTGCTGTATTTAATCTTACCTGCGAATGAATACTGTCCAGGTTGTATATCGATTGAGTAAGAGGAGACCGTGCCTCACTTCATTTGCCAGTATCCGTCTCTGGCTTGTAGTAGATTGCTAACATTTGGTTCGCCAGACTGTCTGGGCGTGGTGATTGGCAGATGGTCATCACTTCATGTGCGGTAACACAACGGGCCGCTATGTGTGTTCAAGTGTGCCTTGATTTAACGAGGCATTGTTTTTTTATATTTTACTGAAAATGTCAGTAAAAGATAAAAATGTTTTAGATGGCAACCTCAATTGTTTGGATGTTTTCTATGAGGAAACCTAATGTTACTGTTATTTACTCCTTATGTGCAAAAATAATTTCATGTAAAGGACACAGTACAAGTGGACTATTGCTTTGTATATAATCTTTACACGAAACATCCTGGTGGAAAGATATAGTTGAACATGGAAATCAGGAGAGCCCCTGTCAAAAGTAATAAAACTTGGGACTACATTACATTCATTTTCAATTAAAAAAGACTTACTGTAGCAAAATTAGCAGTTGTTGATGGATATTCCATTAGATCGATTGCAAGAAGTGAATACATACGTATGTAAATTAATGTTACATGATAGACTGTACCTACCAAAAGCTGAATGCGGCGTGTTAAATTTGATAGTAAAAAAATATATGTATGGAAGTCTTTACTGCGATTATAAAAAATATAAAAATAATATGAAGGCAGATTTTCAATGACAATAGATGAGTGCACAAGTCTTAAAAATAAGAGATATCTGAACATAACAGATTTTTGTTGTATTTAAGAGGTAATTTCGGTTTAAAGTAAATTTCTTTGTTTTTAAATAAAAAGATTACTACCTAAAAAAATAATTTCCCGCTTTTCCGGGAAACACAAAAGACGGGGAAAAAACTATTTATAAGCTTAGCAACTTGAAAAGATGGCGGAAATCGCTTAGTAATTAATCTAAGAGAACAGAAAAGAGTCAATAGTTTATCAAATAGGCAGCCCAGCTAAGCCGTAATTTCTACAAACAGATATCTATCTGGTCGTGTTCGTGCCTAACTATTATCTTTACCTATTCGGTAAAACAACTTTGGTAATTTCAATGTCACCTTTGCCTACGTAATTTTATCTTTAAAAAATATGGCAACAATTGTCTAATATATTTGTCATTTTATATTATTTTTAGCTCTTACCCGGCGTGCTTCGGTACTGCGATTTTATTTATTATTTTAACTATTATCTGTTAGTATTTTTTACACTTTCTCTCCTCTTTATCGTATTCCAGTCCAAGATCAAACATTTAAAATAGCCTATAGTTCTTCCTGAGGGTTATTGCAAAAATTTCAAGATATATGTTCTTGCCTACAAACATACAAATACACATAAAGTTTTATATATAAGATTATTTGTTTTTATTTGTTTAAAATTGTTTTGTATATTATTTGACACTTCAATAAATCATACAGTCACACAACACAGATATTACGTACCCCTTAAAAACATATTGATTTTAGACATACTTAATTTTTTTGCCTGCCGTCACAAGCGAATAAGTTTAACTTGATCTCTTAACTCAATATCACATTGTCCTAGAAATTAGGTTTTTTGTCCGTTTGCTGCAGTGCAAAGTAGTTTTCTTTTATTGAGTTCGCTTATAAAAGGCTTCTTTCTTGGTTCTCTACTATGAACTCCGCTTTTGTCTCAAAACACTACAAACAGTTTCCGAATGCGCATTAATATTGTGGTAATTTTTCAATGTATTACGATTTCGCAACGTTGTTGTTTTAGGTGTTTTATTCACAACACTTTTTATGTATCGGATAGCACTACGAAAAATTTTAGGTGAACGATTAGATTTGCGATTCAATGTTTTTAAGAACTGTTTGGACTATGGACTTGGCACTACTACAATAAATTTGGCAATTGCATTTAATAAATTCCCAGCTTTTCTTAAGTTTATTATATGCCTTCGACTTATTTTCGGTTAAAATAGTATAAATTTTTTTTACCGCTGACAAGAAAATTCTTAAACTATTATAAAAATCTGCCACGGACCAGATCAATATAGAAATTGTTTCGTAAAAAATTAAAGAATGTACGTATAATTATCTGTGTTGTCATATGTCTATTAAGTACTAAAGCGCAATAAACGCGTACTTAGTGGGTCATGTGTTGTCATATGTCTATTAAGTACTAAAGCGCAATAAACGTGTACTTAGTGGGCCATTTAATGATTTGTTTAGAGGCCCGTGTCATTATATTCTCAAATGTAAAGGTAATTTCGATTAGATATGTAAAGTATTATTATCTGTGTGACTGTATGTGAATTTACCTTTTGAATTACCTATCGAAAATTGGTGGTATAGAAAATAGATATAAATATATAAATAAAGAAATATAGAACTTTAACCAGTAGGTAAGCTAAAAAGAACTAACGGGCATAAGTCGAATTAAAACGTAGTTGAGAGTCCATACGATTTTCGTAACCTTTTTTCTACTCTGCTAAAGCAATGGGATTACATTCTAAAAACACAACATGTGGACCACATAAGTTTTACGTAATCTCTTTAACACTTTATAAAGTTGGGTGACTAGCTGGCAAAGTTCCTGGATAGGTAGCTCACTAAAGCTTTATTAGTAAGAATTTTTGTGACCTGTAGCAAAATTCGGCAAAATCTGGTCCATAACTAGGGTTGAAGTATTATTTTTTATTGAAACATCTATTGATCGTTTCACGTATGTACATATATGAACGTAGTTGAAGAAAATTCTAGGCAATCTATGAACAAATTGGGTTAAGGCAATAACCCAAAGCATGCAGTTACTGTATACTTTTCTATGTCACTGTACTACCTTGATCAAAAAGTACCCGAAATTTATTCAGAAAATTAAAAATAAAAGTTTATTCTTCTAAATCTATATTGTCTCCTTCAAAGTAATCCCCATCGACTGCAACATACTTATGCCAGTATTTGATACAATCCTCGAAGTATTTTTTATATTCGGTTATCGGTATGTCCATCGGTGCTTCCTGCGATTTTTCCGTTATTTCCTCTCAGCTGCACAAGAAGCCAAATCAGGTGAATTAGGAGGCTATTGTATGCAACAAATATGTTGCATTTTTCATCAAAAAATTTCGAATAATGATGGCACTGTGCGACAGTGCGTTATCATGGTGCAAAATCCACTAGTTTTCTGCCCACAATTCTGGTCTCTTTCGGCAAATTGCTCATAACGCAAACATCACATAACGCCCAAATAATACTCTTTGTTTACTGTCTGGCCTTCTGGCAAAAATTCATGATGCGCTACACCTTTGTAATGCGTGAAAACCGTTAACATTGCCTTCTTTTGTGACTGAAAACGATGTGGTTTTTTTGGTCTCGGCTCATGTCTGATGTCTGGATTGCATGTCGTACTCATAAGTCGACGTCTCGTCTCCAGTAATGATTCTTTTGATAAATTTGGGATCGGATTCAGCCTCGCAAATCATGTCTTTTGCGACCTTAACATGGTCAAAATTGTAAAAAATCGTACCAACTTAACAAAAAAAAAAAAAAAAAAAAAAATTAAATCAGAACGCTGGGACCGCCACACTAGGGTCATACCGGGAACTTTTTGATCAAGGTAGTATGTACGATATGTATGATTAGCTAACAAATTTAAGCAGAAATTTTTTATTGACGTGCAAAATTGAAAAGAATTTATTTTTTTTTTTTTTTTTGTTTTCGTTCGATATGGGAAAAAAATATGTTTTTTTGAAGTATTACGAGTAAAATTACATTGAAAAGCAGAATGAAAAATAAAACTTCGTAAACAAAATTGGAAATTGAAATAAAATCTTAAAAATCATGGGAAAGAAGAAAATAAAAAAAATATTTTTAAAAATATATAAACAAATCTGTCTGTAGTGGTTGGTATGTATGTATGTTTTATTTATTATTTGTTTATTTATTTTTTTTAATGGAATATACAAAACAAAATTCTAAGCAATGCTATTTGAAGATCTAATTTAAATACTCATGTTTCTACATTACTCTTATTGGGACGTTTTAAGCTATTTTGCAATGCCACAGGGTGATCAGATAGCAGTGACAGTGTTTCAAATTATGGCACACATCCATTGCTCAAAATGTTAAGTATGTATTACTTATTTACAATTTCATCATTGATTGTTTCACGTTTGTCGAAAGTCAACAATGTGAATGTGGTTTTCAGTTCGGCAGTCATCATGACAGGCAATAAGTCGCACAAAGATTGATTTTTTGTAGATGTTTAAAGCTTGGTGGTATCTTTTATTTTAAAATATCATAGAAAATATAGTCCTTACTATAGATCAATGTTAAATAACTTTTTACTTGTTTAGAGTTCGACCACATCTATAAAACCGAACTATGGTCTCAAGAAAACGCTGCCATGTGCAATAAAACAGGTCATTTAATAGTTCATAGGATGAAACAAAGATGGCGTTACTATATTTTGTCCATATAATTTTTATTAAGTACTAACCTTCAAACGGTGTGACGCTGTCGTATGGTAGGTAAGACACCAGCCTACCAACCAGAAGGTCATCGGTTCAGTACCAGGCCAGACCAGACGGCGGTATCACTCCATAACATTAGCTAGCAACTGGTTATGAATATTACTTACTATTGAAAACTTCTCTAATGCATTTGCCGTTCGGAGCCGGCGTTATACTGTAGGTCCCTTTCAATGAGTTTAAAAATAGAATCGGATGCAGCTCATTGACTGAGAAAGTTTTCATGTTTTTTCTTGAAATATTATGGGAATTAATATAATATACGGGGGCGGATTGACATTGAAGCTACCTAGCGCTAGATGGCAGCACAAACACAAAATCTTTTTCTTTCTTAGAAATTACGATCTGTCAAACGTCAGCTGTTAAAATTTTAGCCAAATTTATCGATTAGTTTATTTGTTGTAGTCGTTTGAAGTAAGCAACTTTTGTGTTTCTTGGAAAATGGAAAAAAGTGAATTTCGTGTAGTGATTAAACACTATTATTTGAAAGGCAAAACGGCGAAAGAGACAAAAAAAGCTTGATAAACATTGCGGCGAATCTGCTCCGTCAGATTATATGGTAAAATATTGGATTGCTGCATTTAAACGGGGTTGAACAAGCACTGCAACAATACCGTCAACAGGAAGGCCAAAAGAGGTGGTTACTGAAGAAAATATCAAGAAAATCATCGATATCCTTATGAATGATCGCCGGATCAAAATACGTGAGATTGCTGAAATGGTAAAAATGAACGTGTGTGCAACATTTTGCATGATTATTTGCATATTTGCGTTTGCTCAGTGCTGAACAAAAAACGAGTTCGGCAGACCACTTCATAGCGGTGTTTGAACATGATAAAGCATAATCCTGCTGATTTTTGACGTAGATTAATAACTGTTGATGAAACGTGGTTCCACCACTATACACCTGTAACCAAAAATCAATCAAAGCAATGGGTGGAAGCTGCTGGAAGTGCTCCGAAGAAGGCGAAGACAGCGAAATCGGCTGGCAAGGTTACGGCCACTGTATTTTGAGATGCACACGGAATATTGCTCATCGATTATCTTGAAAAGGGATCCACAATCACAGGAGAGTATTATCGTGCATTATTGAAAAAGAAAGTGCTCTTTCTTCTAGACAACGCACCGGTTCACACAGCATTAGATACGATGCTAAAACTACGAGAAATCCACTTCGAATTGGTTGATCATCCACCTTATAGTCCAGATTTAGCCCCTAGTGACTTTTTCCTGTTTCCAAACTTGAAAAAATGGCTCGCAGGAAAAAGATTCATCTCGAACGAAGAAGTGATTACCGAAACTAATACGTATTTTGAGGAGTACCCAAAATCGTATTATTCAGATGGTATAAAAAAATCGGAAAATCGTCTTACTAAGTGTATTGAGCTAAAAGGAGACTATGTTGAGAAATGAATGGTTTTTGAAAAAAAAAATGTTTTTTTCCTACTAAGGTAGCTTCAATAGCAATCCGCCCTCGTATAACCTTCAAACGATACGTGTATTTCACAGCAATCTGACTATTGATTCGTGAGTTATAGCATTTTGTGTAAAGCAACTTTTGTTAAAAACAAAAAAATGGAAGGAAGTGAATTTTAAGTTTTGATAAAGCATTGCTTTTTGATGAAAAAAAAAAATACATTGTACGAACTCAGATCCATCGTGACAAATGGTAGAGAAGTAGTTTGCTGAATTTAAACGTGGTCGTACCAGTAAAAATAATGCTAAATGAGGCTGTTATTCCAGAAAACATCCAAAAATCTACAAATTAGTTATGAAAGATCATAATTTGAAGGTACACGAGCTAGATGATATTGTAAAGATATCAGATGATATCGTTGTTACCAATTTACACGAATATTTTGGTATGCGAAAGCTCTGTTCCAAGTGGGTGCCGCATGAGCTCACAAATCGTGCCACAAATCGATGAAAACGATAGCTTCGAAGTGCTTACCCCCAGCGACTTTTGCCTGTTTTCAATTTAAGTCCAATGATGAAGTAATCGCTAAAACTGAGGCCTATTTTGACAAGAAAAGAGTTATCGGAAAATCGCAATACTCGTATCTCACTCGAAGGTTTTTTTGTTGTTTTTTTTCTTGGCTATCCTACGGACTTATTGAATGACTTGTAAAGCGATGCAGCGACTAGGATATTTTACTTTCAAGAATTATACAGCTTATTTCAACTCGATTTCTTTGAGGCAAGTTACCGAAACACTTCAAACAAAGCAGCGACAGTTATTTTGATGATTTGCTATGGGCATAAGAGTAGTCTCTCTAATTTAGTTTCTTCGCTTATTGTACTTCTATCTGGCCACCCTATTCGTGCAGTGGTCACTGGTTAAATTTTTATTTTTAAGTATTTTTATTATTATTTTTTGTATAAACAATCAATATTCAAAAATATTTTTGTTTTCGTCTTATTTTTTAATTTTTAATTTACGTTTTTATTTATTAGATGTTTATAACATAGCATAGACCAAATTTTGTTTATTGTTGGTTTTAGTAAATATTAAGTAACAAATTCTTTGGAAAAATATTAAGTAACAATATTTTATTGTTTTTTATATTCGTATTATAAGTTCTTTTGCATTTTCCATATCTTTTTCTAATTTTTATGTTGTACGAGCTTAAAAAACTTAGACCTAAAACACTATACGACAAATAAGTACCTGGGAAGTGTTACTAGCAATCAAGCGTAAACTGAACCGATTCTGTTGAAGTTTGGAACACAGCTAGATCCAACTAATACAATAGGGTGGTATGCTTTTTTCAAAGTTTGACCTGTGGAAGGTTAATATCATGGGAGAACAGGCAAATTAGTCACATAAGTTAATATACCTTAAGGATCTTAATTACAATTTTTTAGTAAACTTTTAATAATGCAAGTTTATTAAATTGACGACCTGATGTAATGAAAACTGAGTAATCAGTTTTTTTTATTATTTAGAAATCCAAAATGTCATTTTAATTTTGCTGCCATTTTTTTCTATTTATAATTTTTATTCTAAATTTGTATTTTCACATTCTAAACACATTCCGGTTAGTTAATATGGAGCGTTACACGAAGGAACAAAGCGTTTTTAATATTAAAACATTTTTTTTTAAATGGCGAAAGTTTTCAAGATGTAATTAAGAAATTTATATCAAAATTCCGTAGAGAAAATGCTTCAATAAATCGTGCCATCAAGCTGAAGGTTAAGAACTTTAAAGAAACTGGATTCGCTCATGATAACAGAAGCAGAATTTATCAACGTCGTGGTCGTTCAACCAGGAATATAACAGTTGTGAGCAAAAGTGTTCAAGAAGAGTTAAAAACATCCATTCGTCATCGTTCGCCACAATTAAAAATTAAATGATGTACATCATTCAACATTGTGCATCGCGATCTCTATTTAAGGGCTTATAAGATCCAGCTGACCCGAGGATTAAAACCAGCTCACCACTCATTACGTCGGCAATTCTTTTCTTAGGCCATCGAAAAATAAGAAGAAAATGAGAATTTTTTAACAAAATAATCTTCACCGACTAAGCCCATTTCCAGCTCAATGGCTAAGTCAACAAACAGAATTGCCGAATTTGGGTTATCTTAGAGCACCCGTTACATACACAAACGACAATGGAGGTGGGATAATCGGAAGCTTTATATGGCGGAAAATTTGTGATTTAGACGTAGAGAATATTTGATTTCTACAAAATGGTGCCAGGGACGGCGTGGTGTAGTGGTTGGAGCGTACGCAGAAATACACAAAAGAACCCAGGTTCGAGCCCCAGCAAAGGACTTGACGAAGACAAATTTAATTGTGGTTTCGAATGTTTAATAAAAGGGGCTTCAACTTCCCTCCAGACAATTCCATCTAAAAAATAAAGCAGAAGCCCCATGATCTTTCCGCATACCTCTGGCGATGATGACAAAGATCAGATCAAGAAAACCCGTCACCTACAATGCCGCCAATTAGCAACGATCTTCACTACTACGCAAAATCTTATGAAGGAAGCTATAATGAATTAATTATCTGCTTAGTTTGAAAGATTAAATTGATTAAAGAAACTGAAAGAAAGCAATGAATGCTTTGTGGAAAGAGAATAATGCTCCCTAGAGGAGCGACAGGGAAAAAAACAGTATGGTGCCACTTGTCACACAGCAAGAAAAATAACGAATCTTTTGAGAGAAAAGTGGAGAAGAGGAGAAGTAGATTGTGCACCAAAAAAGTACGATTTAACACCTTTACACATTTTTGAAATCGTAAGTGTACAACAGTCAAAGAGCTTAAAATCAACATTATCGAGTAGATATCAACTATTGACAACAGTTTATTGAAAAACGTGCTTGATAGTTTTGGTAAAAGATTTGGAGCCTGCTGAGTTAGTATGGGGACACTTGACCGACATAATTTTTAATTTTTAACAGAAACCTATTTGTAATAAACTGAAATATAAATATTTTTAATATCTGAGTCTTATTTTTTTTATTAAAATTAAAATAATATCTACATTTTTCACACTCTCTACAAGGTGACGTAAACATCATCACCTGGGACACCAGAAATATGCTCTTGAAGAAGTGCTTTATGTGCATAAAATATGCAGTAAAAATCCAAAAATACGATCTAAAGACTTAAAAATATGCTCTAAAAAACAAACTTGTCTTAATAGTTAATAAAAAAGGTGGCTTGATGCTGTGCCTTCGGCTGTTTCATCTACTGAAATTCATAAAGATTGGTAGTTTATGCAATTGCATACGTTCTCTAATAATTTTTGGTAAATACTTTTAATATACAAACATATTTTGAACGTTAAATGCTTTCTGACCGCACTTTGTAGTTTGTAGATCCTGGTAAGCGGTAATAAACTTAATTGAGATATACATAGATGATGCAATAAATTTCAATTTACATATAATTAGGGTTGGCAAAAACCCGAGTTTTTTTTTAAACCCAACCCGCCGGGTTTTAGGTTTTTTAATGGTTTTTTTTGGGTTTTTTAACTGCTTCAAAATTTCGTTTAAGTCGACAATATTTTTTGTTTTTTAATAAAATTACGTTGTTTTGGTGGGAGCTATGAGCTGCTAAAACTCGGTGATCAGAGCAAACTGCAATTACTTCGTTTGAACCATGCATTATGAGAAAAACGGCCGGAATATAAAGGTAGACATGATTAAACTATTCTTTTGCATGACAACGCCTGGCTTCACGTCGCAAAATTTTCAAAACAATTATTAGAAACGATCAAATGCCGCTTCCGGAAAATACGAGAACATTGCTCCGTCTGACTATTTGCTATTGCATGGCTTTTCTTTATACGGTATTGCGCCATAACGGCTTGTTTGAATTATGGAATTATGGATTTTTAGAACCTATCTAGACCGTATAAAGAGGTATGAGCTCATCTGCAGGCATGTTACCAATTCACTACCTTTGAAAAAAATATAAAACCGGCTTCAATGTTGGAGCGCCTTAAAAGACGAGAAGTTTTTCTGAGGCCAGATTTGGATATTAGCTCAGAGGCGGAGACAAGATGTGTGCAGTGATTTCATACATTTATGTTTTGATAAATTTCTTAATCCGTTTTCTTTTTTTTTAACTAAAAAAAAAAACTGATCGAGTTAAATCGTAGACGCAATACGTAAATTATACTTATTTTTGTTATAAATAAACCCGATTGGGCTTAATTGGGTTACCCAGTGGGGTGCCAACCCTGCATATAATTCAAAGATGCCATGAATTGGTGAGACTTCAAAACAAAAATTTTGCTTTCGCTCTTTAAATACGAAAAAAATGACGAAAACATGCTCTTAAAACGTCCGATGCTATATTTCTGGTTTCCCTGGTCATCACCCTATCGTAAGATTCTTTAACTTTTACAAATGGCGATAGATGTTAGCTCGGCTTTGGCATTTGCGAATCAGATACAAAAAAACAAAACAAAAATCCGTGGATCGGTGTTGGCGCAGAGTGAATTTAGACATAGATTTCCCGGTGGTCCGATAACAACCGAGCAAAAATTATGACGTTTAGTTGCTCGCCTAGAAGAATATTCAACAACATGGTTGAAGATGTCACAGAGGATCCCAGTGTATCGACAAAACGCACAGTGCGTTTTTCCTATAGAGCGAAAGGACAAAAATAGAAGAAATCGTCGTTGATAAATGAGATTTGGTGCAGAATATTATAAGGACTTAATATAGATTTATGCGAAATTTTGACAAAATAATACAACAAACACGCTCATTGGCCACATACATATATAGGGTGGGCTATTTAAAAATTTAAGTCCAAAAATGTAATAAAACAAAAAAGGTTTGAAATTTTGTCAAAATTATTTTTTGTTGTGAAGTACATTTGTTCCCGTTAGAAATGAAATATTATTTCTTTCCTAAGGCTGCAGCGGCTGGCCTCACAGTACCCCAGTCGATCGGACCAATTTTCGAGAACTTTTTCGAGTGTATCGGGTACTATCTTGGCAATTGCATCATGAATGTTGACTTTCAAATACTCAATTGTCTCTTGTTTGTCGGCATAACAATTGCCTTTAACGGCGACCCACAGAAAAGACTAACTGACATCACCATTTCGGCTAATTAAACAGCCATCAAACGTTTGACTTAATAAATCGATTGCGGCATGAGATGTGTGGAAAGTTGCACCATCCTGTTGAAACCAAACATCGTTCACATCAATACCGTGAAGAGCGGGCACAAAAAATCGATAATCATAGTGAGATAGGTGTCGCCATTGACAGTAATGGTTGCGCCGACCTAAATTCAAAGAAATATGGGCCGATGATGCCTCCGCTCCCCAAGCCGCACTAAATAGTCACCCGTAATGGGTGCATTGGCTTCTGTAAGACCATTTGGGTTTTCTCAGCCCCATTTGGCTTATTAACTTACCCACCAAGATGAAAATGAGCTTCATCCGAAAAGATGATTTTTGCAATTTTTTTAAATTTTTTGCAATTTTCGACCAATTGTCTTTGGTTTAGAAATAAGTCCCAACGTTGCTGAAGCGTAAATTGATTCATTTCGTTCAGTGGAGATAATATAGTGAATTTTTTGACAGGATAGAGTGACATAAGTATTACGATATTCTAAATAAGCTCTGGTTTCAATTTAAACCGACAAATGGCCCACCCTATATTTAAAAAAACCTAATTTCTTCTAAAAATTTCTTAAATAAATAGAGTTTTTGCAATTGTTTTGCTAAATCATTTAAAATTAAATTTTTTATGCATATATAGGATCCGCCATCTAACGTTTTTTTTTCAACTAGTGCTTATTTCATAAATGGTAACACTTAGCTCATGTCTGATTTGACAGATAATTAGTTTTATCCTTCCGCTGAACGAATATGGTTGTGTATACGCTTGAACAACGCAGGGAATCTGGGCCTGCGATCGACTTACAGAAGATGCCGATTTTGCCAAAAAAAAATCATCTTTTCAAATGAAGCTCATTTTGATCTTGGCGGGTATGTAAACAAACAAAATTGTCGCATTAGGGGCACAGAAAACCTGCACGCATACGTTGAAAAGCCGATACACCCAAGACGAATCACCGTTTGGTGCGGATTTTGGTCCAGAGGCATAATTGAGCCATTTTTCTTCGAAAATGAGCAAAGAGTGACCGTTACAGTCAATGGCGATCGTTATCGAGCTATGTTGAACGAATTTTTGTTCACAAAAATTGAAGAAGAGGATATAAGCAACATTTGGTTTTAACAGGACGGCGCTACGTGCCACACAGCCGAAGCTACACTCGATGTTTTGAGCCCTGTTTTTGAAGATTGCATTATCAGCCGCAGAGCTGATGTCGTTTGGCCACCTCGGAGTTGCGATTAGACACCGTTGGACTATTATTTGTGGGGTGCCGTCAAAGATAAGTGTTACGCCACGTCGTGAAGCCATTGGTGAAATACAACTGCACACAATCGATAATGTGCTTAAAAATTAGACCCATCGTGTAGGCTACTGCATGGCCAGCCAAGGCAGCTATTTGAATAAAATTATTTTCCATTATTAACCGGAAGGATTGTACTTTCAAATAAAAAAAGAAATTTGAGAAAATATTCAGTAGTTTTTTTTTATGGCTTTTAAAAAAAAAAATTATTTGGCGGACCCTTTATTTAGCATATTAATGTATGAAGATAACTCAGAACAAGAGCAAGGATTTTAGTTGTACTCAATAGCATCTATAGGAAAAATAGTATCTCTTCTTAGTTAATTCTACTTCAATGTTTCTTGTTGCATAGTGTAATCTATTACAATAAAAGAAAGAGATTGAAATAGACGGCCACCGCCATTTGCCGTTTAACTTTTTTAAAACAGAGCCGTTTTTTTTTACTAATTTCATTCAATAGCCTTTTATATTTTCCTGTTAAGAAAATTACGAAACAAAACATTAATCCGCATTGTCATCGATTTCTATTGATTTGAAAACTGATTTGTTTTTATTAAAACAAACAACCAACACAAAAATGAGGAAAGAAAGGGGAAAGAAGTGAATGAAAGAAAACAAAACTTCAAACTTGAAGAGTATTTGACAGTTTTGAAAATTAAAGCGTAAAAACACAAAACTGGCAGACTGTCAACACCAGTCATTCAAACAGTCAGTCATTCATTTACTAAGATAATCATACGAAAATGTTCGTTTAGCACATTTTGAATTAAAAAAATAAAAACGAAACATATTTTAAAGGGTCTCTGCTATTTACAAAGACTACCTTCTTTAAGCATCTGGAATAATAATTTAATTTTTCGTTTTTATTTTTTTCAAAATTATAAAACACGCCTAAATATTTGAGAGAGGGAGGGGGGTTGTGCTATAACGAATCATACAAAAAACATGAATTTATGAGAACAAACGATGAGACAAGAGATTTTCATTAGAAATGATTGACAAGCATTTCATGTTTCATCTATTTTGTAAGCGAGCATGTATGTATGTATAGTACATAACACAGAAAAGTGGTGGATGATTATTGTTCGAGAGGTAGTAATAACTCTGGCTGTCTGTCTGTCTGTCTGTGATGCCATTGATGCCAATGGCCTTTTAGTAAAACATTAACCATTTGATCCTCTCAATATGTATGTATTTATGTATGTATGTTTATTGTTTGTGACTCACTCCCTTTTGTAATTGATTTTATTTTTTGTTTTTCTAATTTTCAATTTTTTTATTAGTTTTGGTTTTAATTAAATCGAAATTTTTGAAATATACTTTTGGTTACATAGAATGCAAGAATTTGATTTATGATTTACAGTGAAGACTATACATTTGGTGCAGATATTTAAAAGAGTACATTACATACAAAAGTTTTACTTTAAAATTAAGAAGTCATTGAATACAAGCTGGAGCAAAACTCACATTGTTTCAAGAAATAGCAAAAATTTATCAAGACTTAATTTCGTCTATATTTTACTTTATTTGTATATATTTGAATAGGGGGTGGCATGGTATAGTGGTCAGAGCGAACGCTTAACAACACAAATGACCCCCTGACTCTTTTCACATACCTCTGGCGATGATGACAAACATCAGACGAATGATCAGGAAAAACACGACACCTAATGGGAAAAAATTACAATGTTAAAGTAAAGATCACCACCTATTAGCAAGGATCACCACTACACAAAAAAAATCATATGGAGGAAGCTACAGCGGATTAATCATTTACTTAGCTTGAAATATTAAATTGATTAAAGAAACTGAAACAAAGCAATAGATGCTTTGTGGAAAGAGTAGTGACGGAGAAAAAAAAATATATATAAAGGGTCCGCCAAATATTTTTTTTTGAAAATGCTATAAAAAAAACTACTGAATATTTTATCAACGCCGTCCTGTTGAAACCAAATGTTGCTAATATCCTCCTCTTCATTTTTTGTGAACAAAAATTCGTTCAACATGGCCGATAACGATCGCCATTGACTGTAACGGCCACTCCTTGCTCATTTTCGAAGAAAAAGGGCCAAATTTGCCTCTGGACTTAAATCCGCACCAAACAGTGACTCTTCTTGGGTGTATCGGCTTTTCAATGTATGCGTGCGGGTTTTCTGTGTCCCAATTGCGACAATTTTACTTGTTTACTTATCCGCCAAGATCAAAATGAGCTTCATCTGAAAAGATGATTTTTTTTTGGCAAAATCGGCATCTTCTGTAAGTCGTTCGCAGGCCCAGATTCCCAGCGTTGTTCAAGGGTATGCACAACCATATTCGTTCACCGGAAGGATAAAACTAATTATTTGTCTAATCAGACATACTATTCACGAAATAAGCACTAGTTGAAAAAAAAAAACTGGCGGACCCCTTATATATATATATATATATATATATATATATATATATATATATATATATATACCAAATTCACTTTAAAACAAAGTTAATTCCGAATAATTTTTTTTGTAAAGATTGTTTAATTATTAAACCCAGTTTTATTCAAATATATATAAATATATATATATATTTATATATATATATATATATATATATATATATATATATATATATATATATTTGTCAAGTGTGTCTTTGCACAGTTTGCACTTAGACTCAATGAGTCGAGTGTATTGGGGTCGTTCGCATTGAACATGGTAACATCCAACAGAAAGTGGTCGGACCGATCCTGACGCATAGGACAGAATGTGTGTTACCTACTTAGACCTTAAGGCAGTAGAATACCTTCTAAGGATGAGTGAGCTGCCGGATCTGTCCTCAGGAATGCCACAGTCGCGACCTATACTTATGGCTTAAAGACGAAAACGGTTGGGATTCTAATCTGATGATGTTAACATCGGAGTCTTTCTCAGACTACCGGATGATTACACTGTTTTTCAGGCGGAGGCCGTTAGGAGTATCAGAAATTAAATCTTGATCTACCGCAATCAGTGCTCTCAACTCGTACATATGTGATAAAATTGAAATGTCTCCTCGACTGCATTTGTCTATTGACTCGGCTGGAACGGAATCATGTGTTTCAAGTCATGCGGACATACGAGGGAATGAAATTGCTGACGAATGCGCTTCTAGGGGGTTCTATATAGCTCTCGTGCGGAGGACGTACATCTCCCTCTGGGTGCGTTGTAAAGCCTGATAGACAGATTGACACTGAGCAAGATGAAACACAAACAATATCACCACTTAAAGAATATCCAGATTTTTTGGCCTTTTCTTTCTATAGAATGGATTAAGTCTCTTTTTAGGTTTGGAAGGGGGTCGATCGGGCTTCTTTCGGTCATAATTACCGGGCACTGTATAATAGGTCGCATGTCAGGGACGCTCTGGTCATGGCTACTGTATTAGGAATTACATTATCTGTGACTGTTCCGCTCTATGGGAGCTTAGGCTAAGGCACTTCGGTGTATGCCACTTCCATGATCTGGACTGTCTTAGGGATGTGTCACTGTCGAAGTTGATTGATTTCGTCGAGGGTATTGGTTGGCTCACGTGAGGAAACAGAGCTGTATGAGCTGTCCAGTGACGAGGATGTAGTGAAACGGCTGCGCTGGGAAAATAGATGTATCTTTGTTGGAAATACCAAGTGTTGCCACATAAGTAAGTAAGACAGTGGATCTTATAAATATCATGTAAACAACTGTGAACTTGAATGCTTTTTTTAATACCGAAAAATATTATCATTTCAGTGAGTATCACAGTGAACTCGTATGCCCAGAACATCAGAGGCAACTACTTGTTTAATGTTTATCAACGGTCAAAAAAAAAAGAATTGGGTTTTGTGTTCATTGGAAGGTGTACCGTGCAGGGCGTGCAAGTACATACAGGGTCTACAAATTTGAGGTTAGGAAGTATGTTGGCTAAAAGGTCAAGAATTGAGCAGTCAACCTTTGATACTTATTTAGTTAAAAATTGGGATATTTTAACTATGGAATGCTACACTTTTAAACCAAGAATTTTAATTGTTTGAAAAACCGAACGAAAACAACGCATTTTTCAGCAAAATTATTTTAGTGATGAGGCCCATTTTCAAATAGGCGATTATGTAAACTAACAAAATTGGCCATTACATCCAAAGAAAGTATGATGCGGTTTGTGGTTATGCGGCAACATCGGCCCGAAAATGAGTAAGGAAATGCCGTTATCGTGAATTCTCTGCGCTACCAAACCATGATAACCATTTTTTTTTTGTGGCCACAATTAGCTAATGTTGACATCGGTTACCATAGGTTTCAGCAGAATGGCGCCACAACCACACAGCCAGCTAAATAATTTAATTATTGCATGAGAAGTTTCGATGTCAATTGGGCACCTCATTCTTGTGATTGACCGCCGCTGGATTATTTTCTCTAGGGCCATTTGAAAAACCAGGCTTACGTGAACAAACCGCAAACAATTGACATTTTGAAAGATGAAATTCGGAACTGAATTGACGAGATAAGCGAAGCTTTGTTGCAAAATGAGTTTTAAAATTTTGTGAAAATACTACATCATATTTCATTATTAATTCCCATATTTCTATTTTATATTGGTGTGAATAAAACTGAATTTGTCAAAAAATATGTTTTAAGCCAATTTACTTCCTAGAGCCTGGTATTCGTGCGAAATTCTGTCAAATTACATATAAAAAAATTTGTAAAAAAATAATTGTGAAATTGTGTTGAAAATTTCGTGCGAAATGCTGTCGAATTACATATAAAAATATTTCGTACGAAATAATTGTGAAATAATGTTGAGACAGCAGTACTCTGTTTTTTTTTTTTACCAAAAAGCATGTGAAGTGTATATGTAAAATTATTTTCCAACTGCATCAAATTTCTAGTAAAATTTCTTTCAACTACGAAATAATTTGGGACTCACTGATTTCTTACGAAATTTTAGGCAGCAGTAGGGCATAAATACTGCTAAAACAGAATACATATAGTCTTTTATTATATGGTTAATAAAAGCTAATCCCGTGGTGCGGTCAGAAAATGTAAATCGTATTGCTGTTATAGTGAGTTTTAACCACAGAAATTTTTTTTTTATTTATGAAACCACGCTGGTGTAAGGTCATCTTAAAAAAAAATCAAAACTGATCACAAAACAATTTAAAAGCTTGTTAGTTTTTTATAGAACTTATATGAATAAATAAATTAAAATATTGTTCTAAAAATATTCATTATTTTTTTTGTGATAAAATATTTATTTATGTCCCTACTGAATATTATTTAGAGAAAACATATGGTTTTTGTTTACAAATGTAGAACCATGTAGAATATTTTAGAGCATAAAAACGACAAATTTTGAAAAATTGCTAAATGACTACATTGGTTGCGTGTCAATTTTTTCGTACGAAGAAACGAATGTTGCACAACATTTTCCACAAATTTGAACAGAATACTAGGCTTAACCTCAAATATGCCCACCATTTATTAATGCATTTTTAGAAGAGGTGAAAACATCTATGGCTCTTTCTTATAAAATGATAAAATAGTGATTTTAACAAATTTCATTTAATTGACTTTAAAGTTGCCACTTTTAGCTTGTAAGCTATGATAATGGGATAATGCATGAAATAAAATTATTATTTATATATATACATACATATATATATATATATATATATATATATATATATATATATATATATTTTAAATTTATTTATATTTTATTTATATTTTTGCTCCTCACTGTTTGTAATAAAAAAATGTAAAATATTTGTAAATTTATTAAAGCGGTGTGAAAGCTATGGTTGTCATTTGGATTTTATTTTATGAATTTTATTGTTGCAATTCCTATGGATGGAAATGGGGTAGTTTCATAAACTACTACACATTACAATAATAAGCATTTGAATAAGAGCCTGTTTTTCAAAATCACACGCAATATTTTAAAAATTCTTTATGTCATAATAAATAATAAATTACTAAAAAAATGTTGTTTGAATTTCCAGAAAATTTAAAAAGAAGAGAAAATGGGCGTTTTGTAAGAGAAATTTATTGTTGCCCTACTTGAGAATTGAATACCAACAACAACATTAAAAAATTACATAAAAAATATGAAATTATCAGCAATAGTATGTTCATAAGACATGTGTGAATGAAGGGGCTACAAAATTAATTGGTTCTATCTATACTCAAAGGAAAAAATTAATTTCTAATACTTAATTAAGATTTCGATTTAATTTTTTTTTTTTTTTTTTGTAAAAAGAGGGGGGGAAAACTGTATTAAAATGACTTATCTTTTGGAAATTTTATAATTTTTGTTTTTTTGGTTATACAAAAATTGTAAATGATTACAGTGATACTTCACAATAATTATTTTTTAACAGATAGTTTAAAAAAAAACATTTAAACTGATTAAAGTTTGCAGAGAATTATCTCAATATTTTTTATGATGATAGAAGAATCTTTGACAATAACGTGTGAAACAAAATATCTATACGTCGGTCTATATTTTCAATGGATCTGAGACATAATTGGGTTCAATGTCGTTAATGTGGCGATTTATCTCATCCTTTAGCTCTTGAATTGTTCTTCGCTTATTGACGTACACATTTTATTTTAAATATCCACTAGAAAAGAGGTCCCACGGTGCCACATCACATGATCGTAACGGCCAACTAACATCACCACGATATGAGATAACACGGCTATAGAATTTCTTGAGCAAAAGAACCATTGTTTCGTTGGCTGTGTAGCAAGTAGTATTATCCTCTTGGAACCACATATCATCCAGGTCCATATCCTCAATTTCTGGCCTCAAAAAGTCCGTTATCAATTCGCGATAACCAACACCATTTACTGAAACTGCTTGGCCGACCTCATTTTCGAAGAAGTACGGCCCGATGACGACGTCAGCCCATAAACAGCACCAAACAGTCACTCTTTGTAGATGCATCTGTTTTTCAACAATCATTCGTGGATTCTCATTTGCCCAAATGCGGCAATTCTGCTAGTTAACAAATCCACTGAGGTGCAAGTGGGCCTCGACGCTGAAGATGATTTTCTTTGTAAAGTCACCATTCACTTCTATCTGTTAACCTAACCATACGGCGTATTGACGACGCTTGAAGTGATCAGTAGGCTTCAGCTCTTGAATCAATTGATCCTTGTAGGCGTGTAAATGCAAAATTCGCATTAGTGATGTTCGTTAGATGTTCAACACCAGCAATGTTTTCCGCAGAACGAACTGGGCAAGCATGCACAGTTGTTTGCACATTTCCTACATGCCCGGTTTGATGAAATTTGGGCACACTTTTCCCGATTGTGAACACATTTGGTCAATTATGGTGACAAAAAAAATCACGAAGTGCACGAAATACATTTTGATTTGAATGCCCATTTTCGTAAAAGACTTCAACAATCTTACCCCTTTATGGTTGAATTTGTCAAACACTGAAACAAATAAATGTCTTGACGTTTAGGGGTGATTCACCATTAACATTCTGTATTATGGTTTTCCCATCCTTTATATACTATACTTCCAATTTCTATTCAATAATTTTGAAAAGACGATATAGGAGAAATATTCATTCCAAGCTCATAGCGTTAATAGAGGAGAGCTATGACAATGCGAACTGCTACGTCTTACATTGCGGCAGGTTATCGCAATCATTTCCGGTATTAAGTAGGGTACTATCACTCCTTGTGTTCTTACTCGTCCCCCTCTTTCCAGCCTATAAGTTATCCAGATGCCGATTGATAATCCTTTTTTAACTACCTCGCTAATGCAGACGATATATGCCTTTAAATACATAGGACAGTTGAGATCATGGTCATTGCCATATGTGCGAAGATCAACCTGGACGGTGAGGTCAAGGCTAAGATCATTAACATATTCTCTGACAGCAAGCTGTCTTAAGAGTACTTGGCTCGAATCGTGTGACATCTAAGCTGGTCAAACATTGCTACGATACGTTATAAAGGTTTTCGCTTAGAAATAAGTTCTAGAAATAAATAGAACAGGTTCCATGACACCTTATTTCGGTGCGGAACAATACTTTGCAGCACCATTTACTACCACCATCAATCTGATTAAGGATTCAGAAGCCTGGAACACTGAAATGTTCGAAGGGGACTTTACCACTCTAGGGCGGCGATCAGTCCGCAATTTGGGCATAGCTCAAAAGTTCTCAAGTATGGTTGGTCGTACTTGAAATTCCTTAAGGAATTTCTTACGGGTCATTGGGTACTGAGCGCGAATTTGAAGAAGATGGCGATTAGAGATATGGATTTTTGTCGACTGTGCTTACAGGCATCAGAAACAGCGGAACACTTATTGTGTGAATGTTTTGTAGAAAGGCAGTAGATCTTCTGAACCAACAATAGACCAGAACGGGCGCAATAGATCATATGAGTCGCAGTGTCCTGCAATAGTGCCTGGTAGTCCAAGCCCCATGTCCATCAAGGGCAGGCCGCCTGCTATTGCAGTAGGTAATCACAATTACGTGATGATAGTACCGAGATTGATGTAAAAAATAAAAGCAGTTAAGCTTGAGTGGCATTTGGAATATTATCTCCAACATAAAATCGGTTACAAGGTTACCGGCGTTATCACTAGACGCTAACAAGACTTCATAAACCATTGTCTAAGACAGATCTTGAGTGTATTCTGGCTACGAATGATATCGAATGTTGAATTGTTACGAGTCAGAAAAAAAGTGGCGATGCAAAATGTCAATAGCTTGGCACGAGGATGGCAATATTTCCACGTAAGCTCTACGCTGGAATCCTCTTTAGTAGACTGGAAGAAGAGGTGGACGACTGCGAATTACTTGGAGTCATTCCAGAGATATCGAAATAAGATATTTAAATTTAACTTAGAAATATAACGTAGAATCGAGTTCGTTGGAAAGCAGCTATAGTTGATACGTTATGCTCTATTGAGAGCAGGCAGCTTCAGAATGATGTGTAATGAGCTAAAAAACTCGACGTCACTCTTTAGGATGAGATCACTGTTATGGGTTTACACTATTTGATGCAACTAGGATGCTGAATTATTTCCTTATCAGTCCAATATTTTTACCTCATAAGCTCAAAACGATTACTGAATGAATTCCCGAAATCGAGTTTTAAAGTCTGTTAAGAAGGGCGAATAGGGATTTGTAAGTCTTCTTGTATGATTTTCTGGCGAAATTGAGAGGGAAAAAGCACACCTGTAGGAATTTAAAAAATGAGCTTCACACAATAGCAAATAAAGCATGAAGTTTGTTAAGCTTTGACAAACCTAACAAGATGATTACTTAAAACGCATAAATGTGATCGTAGGCCGAGCCTCTTGGAGATTAGACTATGGTTGACTTTAATGCATACAAGACCCATTGTTGTATTCTAACACACAGACTTGGTGGTGTGGTGTCATCTATGTCTAAGGGTAATGCAGATATTGGGGAATCAGGTGCTCTTGATGTTCTGGGCATGAGAATTCATTGTCATGTTTGTTGGAACGATTACATATTTCGAGTGTCGAAAGAAGCATTCGAGTGCCTTGGTTTTTTGACACGGTGTAAGAAATGCTTCATTGATCTCCTTAATATTTACAAGACCTATATCTGACCTAAGATGGAATACAACTCTCTTGTTTTGGATGGTGCTTCAAAGTATATTTGGGGGTTTCAACTGTGTACAGTAGAGGGCGAAGATGCTTATTAATGAAGACAGTGTAGCCAACTCTATGGATTCATTATAGCATCGTCGTAATGTGCCGTTTGTTTAATTGTTTAGCAGCACTATAACGGAAACTGTTCTGACGAAAGTAGTTCCTAATGATCATGTATTTTTATATAGTACTTGTATTTCTCGTAGGTGCACCTCTTTGTAGTTGATTCTCCAATGAGTAGCATAATACATTAACATAGTGCATAATGCATTCGTTGTTTGCCCGCACCGATTACTTGTGAAATACTACCTTGATCAAAAAGTTTCCGAAATAACCCTCGTGTGGCGGACCTATCGTTTTGATTTATTTTTTTTTTTTCTTGTTAAGTTGGTATATCTGAATCTTAGCGTCATAGCTTGATATTTGCAAAAGCTACGTAGACAAGAGTATATCTATCTCTATATGTGTTGTCGATTTTTTACAATTTTTTTTTGACTGTGTTGGGGTCGCAAATCTTACATTCATCAAAAGGATCATTACTAGACGACGAGACGAAAAAACACTCAAATCGGATCGATGGGACCGCCACACGGGGGTTATTCCGGAAACTTTTTGATCAAGGTAGTAGTCATCCCGCAGAAGTTTTTTCTGCACTGCATACGTAGGTGTTATCCCCTGAGTGCTGGAATCAAAAAAAAAAAAAAAAAAACAGAATTCTCGGTAATGACTTTTGACAGGCGCGAAACCAAGTATTTGGCTGAGTGTTGATTTATATAAGAAAAACACAAAAAGAAACAAATACAAGAAAAGTGAAAATTATTTTTACGTTCAGTAGATAATTTACTTTTTTTGTACTATTGCTTAGAACCTCATTTAATTTTTCCAAATTTGTACAGATTTTAATTCTGTGCGTCGTTATTTTTTTTCCTTTTTTTTAAATAAATTCATGACTCTTTCCCTAATCAAATACTTGAGAATGATGACGATGATGAAATTATTAAACTCGGTAGTCATTCAGCCCAAAAATAGAGCATAAATAGAGCAGATTAAAAAATCATTAAGAAATTAACCAAAAGAGAATATTTAAAATTAAAAATAAAGAAAAAAAAATATAAAAATAAAATGGTCCATAAGACGCCAGTCTGAGTACTTGAGGTCTATTTTTGGCATAAAAATATTCTTATAAATGTTGAGGATTATCGCACAAATGTTGCTATTTAATAATAAATAACAAAACATAATAATGACAATGATGATGATGATGATGATCATTTACTTATACGTACTTACGACTTTATCATGATGCTACGACTGCCACAACAAAAACAAAATAATGAAATACTTTGCACCACACTGGAACCAATGTACTCGCACTCTGCCATGTTTTAATGACGCGGTTGCTGTTATTGTTCCTACATTAACAACACATACATCCCATCACATCTATCCAACAAATAACCATCGATTGAAATATGCAAAAAAAATGTTAAAACGATGAATTGCACTACAGGGTCGCAGGCAGCCTCAACTCAAAAGATGCAGTTTTGCTCTAGAAATAAAAAAATAAATTTTTATAAATAAAACGGGCATTTTTTTCATTATTTAATAGATTGTGTCCATAAAACACTCGACAAAAGTCAGTCATACTTTAAAGGCTGTTTTTCATTTTGCCTTGAGGGGAGGGTGGAACAGGTAATATGGAAAAACCACAAAATGAAAAGCAAGAAAAAAGTTGAAGAGATTTGAGTTTTTTTATTATTATTGTTGGGTGTTATTGAAGTTGCTGCTTTTGTTGTTGTTTTTGTTTTTATTGAAGATTTTTAATCAAATTAAGCATTAAAAAATGAAACGATGAAAATGCATTTAAAACGACATGAAACAAAAAAACACACTAAAACACACGCTTAACTACACATATAAGAGAATAAAGAATATTAAAGTTTGAAGACATAAAATGGGGATAGTATCCCACATGCAACAGATTGTATGCCACAGAAAGTGGTAAGTGTATATCATATTGGACTCTATGTTGGTCCGAAACCTTACTGTGCGGTACCACTTACTACCATCCTCAATCTAATCAAGGATTGGGAAATTGCCATATGCTTGAAACACTAGAATGCTGAAAGGGAATTTCACCTCTCTAGGGCGGCGATCAGTCTGCAATTAGGGCGTCGCTATGAGGTGCTCAAGTATGACAGGCCGGACTTTCTTACTGCAGGCCCATTGCATACTGAGAGCGCATCTTAAAAGGATGGCGATTACGGATGTGTATTTTTGTAGACTGTGTTTGTTCATAGATATCAAAGACATCGGAACACATATTATGGGAATGTGGAGTTCTGGATAGATTTAAGCGGGAGATGTTTGTGGAGGCATAGGGTACCACTGAGAGACGTGTCTACTATTATGGTTTCAGATCTGCTGGTGTTCATTAGAAAGGCAACAGATCTGCTAAACAAACTGTAGATCGGAACAGGCTGAATAAATTCTAAGGGTCGCTGTATCCTTCAAGAGTGCTTGGTCAGAACGATAATGATAAATGATGATAGTGATAAACACCTTAAGTTTAAACATGCCCGTCCGATCGCTAATGTAATAAAAAAATGGAGAAAATAAAATTAAACGAAGAAAACTGTCTCTCTTGGCACAAAAATGAATCGTTAGAACCTGTACATAATCTCAGCCTTCTCCTGCGTTCCATATTATAAGCTTTCTTAACGTACTAAGTACTTATCTAAGATTAAGTCTATCCTTATCCAATTACAGTCTTACTGGTGAGGTTCTTACATATAGAACGCACCAATATATCAAATTTGTTCATAAAAAGATTAAAAAAAGGAATGCATTCATATTTTGAAACTAAAACTAATAAACTACTGAAAACTAATCTTAAAATTAAATATCAAAATAATGGAAAATTAAGATTATCTATTAGTTAGTTATGTACAACAGATCCCTAAGATTCAAAGTAGTCACTCTTCTATGAAAAATAGAAGGCCTCAAGTTTGGAGGCCCTATAGAAACATCTCATAATAAGCTCATTCTGTAGAGATGACAAGTGCTCCAAAAATCTGACCGCAGAGTCCACCAGGAAAACATCGATCCTCCTAAAATCAATCCTACGCTAGATTGTTTCACATGCCCATCAGCGCGTACAATAGTATGGAGACCGAGGCATAGAGTATCCTTCTCTACCATTTCCTAAGCCTCTCCATCAGGGTTGCGAAAATACCGACCCAACCTGGAAAGGCCTAGGACATAAGTGGTCAATATGGCGGTATATCAGTACCCTGATTCTGGTGCTAAGGCCCACTCTGCGTCCAAGTAATCCATTGTATATGTGGCAGACACCCTTCGCCCTCTCGAGAACGTGGGCCATGTGCCTATAAAACTCAAAGTTTTCATGGAAGATTACTCCAAGATACCTCAACCTATCCGACGTATTCTTGCTCTCCCCACTAATAGACAGATGAGGAACATGAGACCAGCAGATCTTATAAAGAAGACCACGTCTGCCTTTTATAAGAACACCATCCGTCTTATCGATATTCAGCCGAAAGCCCCATTTCGCAAAATACTTGTGCAGAACACCCAAATATCGGTTCATACTGTTGTTCGATCCTCTTGCCTGAGGGCCATTTGCCGCAACCAGTGTGTCGCCAGCATATATCAGAAGGAGGTCCGCATCTGATGGCTGTGTTATATCCGAAATAAAAATATTATACAAGACGGGTCCCAGTAATGATCCCTGCAGTACTCTGGCAGCGATCAGTCTCGACTGAGAGACCTCTCCTCCAACTTTCACGCCGAAGGCCCGAGACCTCAGGATGTCGGCTACCATCCTAGCCGTCACGTGATCAAATCCAAATTTCAGCATCGTATTTAAGATCCCCTTCTACCAGGTCGTGTCAAAGGCCTTAGAGAAATTAAGACTCACGGCCAGCGTAGGTCATCTCCTCTTCAGCCACCTTACCACATAGTCGCCAAACACCATGAGTGCATGCGAAGTTGAATATCTACCTCTAAATCCAAATTGGTTATCCTTGAGAATTCCACATTCCATTATCCTTTCCAAAAGTTTGCCAAAAGCCGACAGCAAAGTGTTGGGTATGTTGTTCGCCATCTGTTTTGGGTCCGATCTCGGTGGTGTAATAAGGTCAAAATATTGATGAAATCATGTTTAAATTTTAATTTTTACAGATTTTTTAAATTTTTTATCACAGTACCCGCTCTAGCAAGTCTAGCTTCAAACAAGAGACTGACACAGTTTTAGGGCTTGGCCTTTGGAGCCAAAACAACTATTTTTGCATCTATGGGCAAATACCCAAGAATTTTTCAGGCTGAAATTGGAGTAATTTTAGTGTGTGCTGGGATAAACATAGAGAGTGGTATCAGGGATGCGCACATAACTCTGTTATCGTTTTCAACAGGGATAAATAGAATCCGGGAGAGTTCAGTTCTCTTTCTATCGGATACTCACAAGACTTCATTCGGAGGGCGGATAATTTGCTGTCCGAAGGCGGGTTTCGGCCTTTCTCTATGGGGAACTACATTATAACCCGCATATTACCCCAAACTAAATTGCCTTCCCGTTAATTTGCCTCAATTTCCAAATTTCCGTTTTTTCTATAATTTTCTAATAAACCACCACGTTTAATTACCTAATTCGGTTAATTACCTTAACTATTTATTCTCGAAATGGATATTTACTTTAAATTTCGCTCGTTTAATAACCCAGTTATTACTGGCTACGTAAAAAAACTTCCGTTAAATATCATTTCAAACTTCTTATTTGACACAAGTCTCGCTTACCTTTTAATGTGATATGAATTAAAGGGTAGACCAACCATAATGCACACCTTAACGTCAAGTTTTTTGCCAAATTTAATTTGACATTTCTTTGTTTCAGTGTTTGAAAAATTCAACCATGACAGCTCGTTAAGATTGTTGAAGCCTTTTACGAAAATGGGCGCTCAAATACAAATGCATTTCGTGCACTTCGTGATTTTTTTTGGTCAGCCTAATCGACCAAATGTGTCTACAATCGGGAGAATTGTGCGCAAATTTCAGCAAACCGGGTCTGTAGGAAATGTGGAAACACCTATGCATTCTCGCCCAGTTCGTTGTGAGCTGGCGACCATACTTCTTCGAAAAGTAGGTCGGCCTAGGAGTTATGTGAAAAGTGTTCGCTATCGCGAGGTGATAATGGACTTCTTGTGGCCAGAAATTAAGGATATGAACCTGGACGATATGTAGATCCACAAATGGTACCACTTGCCCCACAGCCAACGAAACAATGGCTTTTTTGAGCGAGAAATTCAATGAATCTCATGTCGTGACGATGTTAATTGGCTATCACGATCATATGATTTGACACCATTTGACTTCTTTCTTCGGGGATATTTAAAAGAAAAAGTGTATGTCAATAAGCCAAGAAGTATTCAAGAGCTAAAGGATGAGATAATTCGGCACATTAGTGACATAGAACTTCAATTATATCTCAGAGTCATTGAAAATATGGAACGACGGATAGAGGCATGCCACCGAAGCCGTGGCGAGAATTTGGCCGACATTTTGTTTCACACATAACTGTAATAGATCCTTCTATCATAATAAAAAATTTACAGATAATCTCTGAAAACTTTTTGTTTTATTTACAATTAACTCTTTATTATTAAATGAAATATTGCAGTTAATTTAATAGCTTTGTTAAAATTATAATTTTCTGCAATAGCTTCTTTAATCTAATCGTATAAGTTCGTATAATTAATTTAGCGGTAATTAGGCATATTCGTTTTCGCATAACTACCCAAAAATCTCAACATTTTGGTTGGGGTAATTATCCGAATAATACTTTATATAGTGGGATGGTATCAGTAGATGATTGTCGTTAACTGGGTATCATTTGCTTGATTGGTCACACTGATGATTATGTTGGTATACTCATATAGGTCATCTTTCGGGACTATAGTAGGTCACAAAAGATCTTTTGGGTCGGGGTATCTGCTGTTGGAAAATTACAATTGTCTTTCAACATCTCGCCCGCCACTGATCAGCAAACGGTCATAAACAGAGCTTTTTGTACCGAATCGTCACGGGAGATGATAAATGACATTTATACATAAATATGAAACTGAGAACTGGGTGACAAGCCTGACTTCCATTCAAAGAAGACCAAGATCTGAGTTTAGTGAAACTTGGAGGGCATGGTACACTGGCAAATGCTCGAAAGAAATTTTATTGTCAACAATTAGCCCAGCTACACAGCGCTAGACCCCATATTGGATAAGTCGTCAAATCATCTCTCCAAGACCTTGAAGTGAAGCACTTCAGCATCCGGCGTATTTTGCGAACCGCGCTCCAAGGGATTACCAACTTTTCCACTCACTGTTCGGCGTGAACTTATACCATAAACATAACCTTAAAAACTGGCTCAGCAAATTCTTCGATACTAGACCGGCCATTTTTTGGTGTAACGTCATATACAATTTGGTCGGTATGTAGGAGAATATCGTATAGAACAACGGCAAATACTTATATGCTGCTTCTGTAAGCCATGCAAGTTGAGTCGCTTGTCCATTTAAACACAAGCAAAAATTGTGGTGTGACTTCGAAGCGTAATTTTTGGTGAACCGTCTCCAATATTAATATCATATTAAAAGTTCTTATGATTGTTGGTTGTTATATTACTTTTGAGGGATTATTGTCGATTATTGTCGTAAATCTTCTTATATACACATACTTTAGCGATTTATTTTCTTTTTCTTGTTTTTTTTTGTACATTTTTTTTTTGTATTTTTTTCTTGTTTTGGTTACTGACAGATGGTATGAGAAACTGGCCTCTAGTAATTAGTGGTTTTATAAAGCTATTGAAGGAAATAAAATGTACAGGATTCATCATATACTTTTAAAATAAATAAATTGTAGTCGGTTCAACGTGAGTATATAATGGCCTACACCGCAATATTAATTTTTATCAAATATAAGAGAATGGTAAACGCTTTTAGGCCATATTAGCGAACATTTTTGTGATATAATTCGGAGGCATAATAAACAAAATTGAATATTTTTGTTTTCTAATTTTTTAAACCGTCCCTCACCAAATTTGTCACAATTGTGTAAAATTTATTTGCACTAATTAACGCAAGTTTACAAAAATGATTCTTATTTTTTATTGTGTATTATATTTAAAACACCTGGGTGCGTTTTTTATTTAAAGGTTTTCGTAGCTTATTTACAACAAAAATAGATGTACGTATTGGGACTACAAATGTATTTGTTTCGTTTTTGATTTCAAACACATAATGAAATAACAAATTTATCAAATCACTGCTTACATCTTTTCTCCACCTTTGAGCCAATTTCAAACTCCCGTTTTTCACTTTAAAGCCGATTTTATACGTCTTCAAAGGAAATAATTCGGTAACATGTTAAAAGATAAACTCATACCTCATACTATACGGCTTAGATAGATTTTGAAAATTTAGGCCGTAAATCGAAATGCCTTTAAACGAGATGAATATGTATTGCGTTTGCTTCCCTTACACTTAAAAAAAAGGAGAATCCATGTTTTTTTAAACGTAGAACGAGGTAATATGCGCTTAAAGCGAATGTGTTTCATAATACAAACAGGCCGTTATAGCGAAATGCCATGTAAAAAAAGGCTCCGTATAAAGAGGTGTGAATATATTGTATCCGTCGCAACAGCCGATAGAGAATACGGCGTTGGAGGCCAGGCGTTGTCATGCAAAAGAATAGTTTAATCACGTCTGTGTTTATATTTTAGCCATTTTTCTTATAATGCATGATTCAAACTAAATAATTTCAGTCTGCTTCGATCACACAGTTCTAGCAGCTCATAGTACACAATGACGCTGTAATTCCCACCAAGAGTGCAAAAATGCATTATAAATACAAAAACAACGTGAGCTTACTAAAAAATTAAAAATATTGTCGACTTGATCGAAATTTGGAAGCATTTATAAAACCAAAAAAAAAAAAAACCATCAAAAAACCCAATAAAACATGGTGAGTTGGGTTAAAAAAAAATCCCGGGTTTTTCCAACCCTGTTAATTATCCTTTTCCCTTTGACCATGTACACGTTACCGTGTATGCAGTCTATTTTCAAAACTTTCCGAGTCTAAATTAAAATTTGAGAATGTCTTGGTCCGCGATAAAAGAGCTGCTTAGATCTTCTTAGTACTTGCTGTTCGAAAAGTTTTAGGAAATTAAAAAACTAAAAATTAAGAACATATTTGTTCTGATTTTTACAAGAATTTCGACAGGATGGCTGTAAATAAAATCCCTTAAAATACTTTTTTTACATTCCCATTTGAACTCTTTCAGAAGCCTTGGATACATATATGAGTGATGAGCATGGTGAACGGTTTCACTTAGGTTTAAAATCCTTTGAGCGAGGTTTTGTGACCACCATATGATAGGTGATCATTATTGGAGTACCATAAGGATAACATATAAAATAAATAAATAAAAAATCTATAGTGTTGTTCGTAAACTAATGATGCTCTTAATTTTTTAATTCTTTGTACATTTCTCTAAAGTTTGACTTCCTAGATTTTTTTCACTATTTTCCCCCATGCATGCTTTAAACTGTGAACAAAAACCTTGTAAACTAAAGCAATTATTAAAAAACCAGTACTGCTGCTAAGAATAATTTGTAGTCAATTATTATTCAATTAGGCACGGTGGTAAAAGGGGCTATTCGTAAGCCTTCCAACAATTTTTTCGACTCACTTATGGTCCGATTTTCTTAGTCAATCATGAACGGATTTTAATCAAATGTGATATAATTGTAATTATTCTTATCAAAATATAATTATTCTTATCAAAAAACTAGGGAGTACACTTGAGCCGTAACCCGCGTTGTACACTCATAAAATGTATTTCTCAGAAGAAAAATGTAAAGGAATGTATTAAAATTGATGGTTTGTATTGACTACTATTGCTATTCTAACCGTTCTCTAGATATACAAATATCAATATTTACTTTGTATAAGAGGTGCCACACCCATTTATTCAATTTCGCCCATATTTCGACTGATGGTGATTAACTATGAAGTTATTTAGACCAACTTCGGAACCTTCTATTATTACCGTTCCAAAGATATACGAAAATCGGTATTTACTTTGTATGGGAAGTGCTGTTTCCACATATCTAATTTCGCCCACTTTTTGAGTGGTGATTTGTATTGACCACAAAGTTATTTGTGCCAAATTTGGAAACTCTTACTATTACCGCTTAAAAGATAAAGACATACACTGCGCGTCATCAGGATAGCGCCCCTCCTTTTACTGATAGTTAATGTTAGATATTATCTGAACCAATTGAGATATGACCCTAGAATTTCTATACAGTTGACTCCTATCAATTTCCTTCAAAACAAAACAAGAATAACTACTGTACCATTTAAGATAATATTTTAAAAAAATTATACTAAAAACGTATTAAAAAAATTTGGTCATCAGTATAGCGCCACCAGCAATAATCTCGATTTAATTAACCGCCCTTGTTTGAAATATCTTCGAAAATTCGATTGGAAATTGAATTGTAAAGTTTTTTAATATAATTCAGCGAAATGGTAGACCAAGTTTGTTTGACTCCTTCCATTAATTCTATTATTGTGTTGTATTATCTTCCAGACTCGTACCCTTCCCTAGCCACCCTTCTCTATACGTTTTTGATTATATTTAGGCCCGGTAAATAAGGTGGCCATATAAGAGCATCAGGTTTTTGGCGCTGAATCCACGATTTAACGGAACGGATTGTATGGATGGAACATTTTAGATTTCTAAATAAGTTTTGCCAGATTCCCAAATAAATAGAAAAGTCGTTTTCGAAACGCTATTATAGTTATCTGCAGTCATATGCGCTGTTAAAAATCGATATTCACAGGTGTCATAGTAGGGTATTGCTCCCACACTATCACAGCTCCTCTATCTTCTGCTAATCTCACATAATGATTCCCACAAGAAATTATAATGCTGTGGTAGTGTGGGATGCAATATGCTACTATGGCACCTGCGATTTATCGTTTTTAACATAGCGTATGAATGCAGATATCTACGTTTTATACTCATATAAAACCAGTTCAACGAAAACCATCAGTGAAAGGTACAACATTCTAATGCATGTATTGGTTTGTAAATCGGTTTAGTGGTTCTCGAATTATAAAATGACGAAAATAGGACAACTTACTTTCATATATGTATATAGATGTGTCGATGCTGGTGTTCGAGGACTCAACCGAGATTTGTCGATCTCATTAGTAAGATCGCTCAGTATTTTTAAGGCTGAGATAATGGCAGTCGGCGCAAGGGTAAGACTTTTAATATATTTTCTGACAGTCAAGCTGCCTTAATGGCTCTTGGCACAAATCGAATGACGTCTAGAGTGGTCAAATATTGATACGATAAGTTGCAAAAGCTTTCGCTTAGAAATAAGTTCCAGTTGTTTTGGATACCTGGTCACTGTGGGATAAACGGTAATTAAGCTGGGCATGAATTGGCTAGAAAACGTTCCATGACACCCTATATCGGTACGGAACCTTGGGATTGGGAAATTGCCAGATGCTTGACACACTGGAATGCTCAAAGAGGACTTCGCCACTTTAGGTCAGCGATCAATCCGCAATTTGAGCGTAGCTCTGAGGTTATCAAGTATGGCAGGACAGACTTGTAACTGCTGACGGAATTTCTTACGGGCCATTGTGGGCCGAGATTGCATCTGAAGATAATGGCGATTACAGATGCGGACTGTGTTCACAGGCATTAGATACAAAGGAACACATATTGTATGAATGTGGAGTTCTTGATAGGCTTAGACGGAAATGTTTAGGGTGACATAGGTTCTCATTGGGAGACATTACTACCATTTTGAACTCACATCTGCTAGTGTTCATTAGAAAGGCAGCAGATCTGCTGAACAAACTATTGACCGGAGGGAGCACACTAGATCCCATGGGTCGCAGTGTCCTGCAATAGTGTATAATCAGAATAATGATAACAGTAATAATTTATATTACAAAGTTGACTTAAAAAGCCCCTTAAAGTAGAATGATTTAATTTTTTCCCTCCTTAAATGTTACAAACACTAGCAAAATCACTTATGATAGGTAGTGTAAGATACTAATACTAAGTTTTTCTTAAAAAAAAAAAAAAACTAATTTAAGTATGTATATAAACACTTGACATCATGTTCAGAGATAAAATATTTTTTTAAATTTTAAGTTTCAACGAAAATCAATCAACGTTCGTTTACATTATAAAAAAGAGAAATATTTTCAGTTTTTCCGCTTTTTGTCGAGCGTTTGTAGTATTTTCTAAAATTAAGGCTGTCATCGTATGGATTTAATGGATATATGCATTTATACCAATGTTTCCCCGTGTTCAAATGATGTTATATTGCCCTCTTCAAATGTAAAAAGGGAATAAGCATAAGTACTTCCTTTAAAGAGAATTTTTTAAAAATTTAAAACAATATTTGAGTAGTTCATTAATTTTATTAGTCGGGGTGGGGGATTTATTTTAAATCGTCTTAACAATTGCAATTGAACTCAAATTGAGAAATGAAAAACGTGCTAAAATGGAAATTTGAATTGATTAGAATGTTATTCTGAATATTACTTTCAATATTTTTGATTTCCTTTTTTTAAATTCGCATATATTTTTATCAACGGAAATGAATAAATTGTTGTTATAAAAGAGGAATAATAATTAGCAATTATTACAATGTAATAAAAAAAAAAACTATAAACAATTAAACTTAATTTAAAACTGCATTGATTGAAATACAGTTAAAAAATATTGTAAAAATTCACTTTTAATATATATTTTTTGTGATTTGTAAGGGTAGGTTTATATCACGTTTCCTTGTTTAGCAATTTTTATATTTAAGTGAAGTCAAGTGGCATGACAAGTTTTGTGTTATATAAGCTTAAACACGGCTAGTTTCGCTACCCCTACCTTAACCCTCCAGCCGGCGGACTTGCTCTTAGGCGGAGTATATTATATGTGTTGTTTGTTGCTTTATTCTTTTAAAGTTTCATTACAGCGACAAATATTTATTTACTTATTGTAACAAATAAAAACTTGAAGTTTTCTTCTATTTGTGAACTGATGCTCGCTATAGACATATTAGACAAATTGTGTAGACAAATTGTGTAAAAAATTGATCGGCTAGAGGGTTTATTATTATCTCAATTACTATCTTAGTTATCATTTTTTACCCCATTTACCCTTTGCAACATCCGGTTAAGCTTCAAGCATTTAAGATAGCTTATAGTTCCTTCATGAATGACATTGTAGAATCTACTTTTCAGTTATGTACAGTCTTCAAAGAAATACACATTAATTTTTATATAGTACTAGAGTAACCCTGCTTGCGTTGCTGAGAGCCTTTGTGTTGTATAGTTACAGTTTGTAAAAAAAATCTTTTCAAAATAGAAAAAAGTTTAAATCTTATTTTCATTTGAGAATTCCAACAACAAGTTCTTAACATATATACGTTTTTTGGATACGTACTGTTACTGTACCTCTTAAGGATTTCGAGACGTCAAAATTTTTCAAATCGACCCACACATTACAACGCTAAAAAAAAGATCCTTATCCTAATTTGCAGTAAAAAGTGTTTTCAAAAATAGGAAATTATTGGAATTGCCTCTTATTTGGTTCTTTTATGAAAACAGTTTGGGTTTCTTTTGAAAGTTATTGTATGAAAAAGACGTCATATAGTGTTTAGCAATAAAAAATTGGAGAATCGTGCATCAAGTTTCTATATTTAAATGAAAACATACAGGGAATACGAGTTTCAAAAAATTGGGTATATCCATTGTTTTAAAGGCAAATCAGCTAGAAAATTCCTTGATTTATTTTCAGTGCCTTGCGCGAGTTAATAAAGCATGAATAGGATTAAAGCTTGAATTCATTATTATGACAATGTTTGTATTTAAAGTTATTCGTATTTTCAGTGTCAAAAAAAACATTATCATTATCATGGAATCATTTAAAAGGTATCTTACTCTTCTTTCCAAATCCGAAAAGGAATTTAAGATCGGATAATATTTAGCTAAGTTATGAGCTTATGAGTGCATAAAGGTTTAAAGGCCGGGTTTTTAACCGTAATTCGGGATTTTGGAGATGTTCCAATTCCAAAAAAAACAAATTCTTGTTCTACTCAATAGCGCCTTTCTGAAAAATAGTATCACTTGCCAGGTATTTATTTGTCGCATCGTGCTATTATTGTTGACTACTAATGATTGTGGCATTATTAAGTATAATCTGAACAATGTACAGAACATGTTTAATTTGAGTGAATTTTGCTGCCACATAATAGTCAATGAGATGAAAATATTTTCTATTTTAGTGTCTCACTGTATTGTTAAACAAAAATAGAAATTGTCCAAAAATACACTCCAAGTTTATTTATCATTCTTTTCAAAGACTATTTAACCCAAACAGAGTACAACTGGACTCTGTGGTGTAATAAATCTGTTGTTAAAGCAATACATGTACTTTAAATGATCAAATTCGATTTGTTTTTCTTTTCTAAAAAATTCATTTATTTTAAGATTAACTTTAAAATTTTCGTCTCTTATCTATATTTGGAAATTTGACCAACAAGTCACTTTTTTATAATATCAGTGGTGGTGTTTTTATTTGAATATGTTGTGTTGAATCTTATCAGATCAAATTATGTTAATCAGTGGAATAATTTATTTCTAGAGTTTTTTTGTGTCTATTTTGTTTCTTAAAGAAGACCTCAAGAACGCATTAATCATATCAAATTTAATGAAAAGAACAATGGAAACTGTCCAACACACAGTGTGGGAACTTCTTAATAAATCAATTAAATGTATACGTTTATAAGCAAAATAAGTAGAAAAGGTATACCATACGAGTACGATACCCTACACCATAAATTTCTTAAAGCACAATGTTCTTTCTTAATAAAAAGGCTGCTACACCAAAAATTTTGTCGGATCAACTGTTGCCCTTAACAGTCTTACTTAAATAAATGTCAGTTTAGCAGCGTTTACAAACATTGGCACAAACTTAACATACTTCCTCCATGGCTAACGATAGTAATGGAAATTCTTTAATAGGAAGATATACGAAAAAAATCTAAAAATATAAAATAGGAAGCAAATAAGAAGATCACAGAGTATGACATATAATAGACAGACAGAGGTCATTATAAATTTTTAAGGCAACTCTATGGCGTTCATTTTAAACTCTACTCAAGTAGTGTTTAAGCCTCCATGTAAATTGAAGAAGGAAGTGAGAAAAATATCTTCAAATGACATAGGAAATTAAAAAAAAAATGTTGAAAAAAGAACAACAACGTACAAAAACAATATTTGAAGTGCCTTTATAACACCATATAAAAATAGAAAAAAAAGTTAGGGAAACCCAAATAAAGATGTGATCACAACAAATCCAATGGGACTTGTTCGTTTCCGAAGAAAAATAAAACACCTGCTAATATTCGTTCGTTTACAGTGGAACTTACAAATGTTACCTGTTCTCAAAACAACAACAACAAAATGTTTGTGTCGGACGGAACATGTTTTAATAATTATACGATACCGAAAATTTTTTGTTTGAATAACAACAAACATTATACTTTAGATATGCCTGATAATATTAGATTGAAGCAAAAGTAATTTCCTCTTTTATCTGTGGATTCAAGTTAACTTTATAAATCTTAAGGGTATGTTTTACAAAAAGATGGACTTTTAATGACATGCCAAACATGTCGATAGTGATATTCGTTATTAATTTCGTCTCTAGGTTTTGGAAACAGACACTGTCTTCCTTTGGATGAATACCAAAAAAGGACTATGATTCGCATTTTTTGCGCATGCATATGAAATCGAATTTGGCCGTAACAGATATTATAAAGTAAACTAACTTTACCCATCCGACGTTGACCGGAAATCTGTATGTATATACCTTGATCAAAAAGTTTCCGGAATAACACCCGTGTGGCGATCCCATCGTTCCGATTTGCGTTTTTCTTTACATCTATCTCTATGTGTGTTAGCGATTTTTTACAATCTTAGAAACGGCTGCTAAAACGCGTTCCCCTTAATGGTTTTTTAACTCGATTGAGGAGAAAAAAGTCACAGGAAGCCAAATCAGGTGAATTAGGTGGCTGTTGGATGGTATTTGTTGCATTTTTCGTCAAAAAATTTCGAATAATGATGGCACTGTTGATGACGGTGCGTTATCATGGTGTAAAATCCACGAGTTTTCTGCCCATAATTCTGGTGTCTTTCAGCGAATTGTTTTACGCAAACGTCTCTTAACGCCCAAATAATACTCTTTGTTTACTGTCTGGTTTTTTGGCAAAAATTCATTACACCGTTGTAAATCATGAAAACCGTGAGCATTTCCTTCTTTTTTGACTGAAAACGACGTTTTTTTTGGTCTCGGCTCATTTGGTGAACGCCATTCACTTGCCCGATGTCTGGATTGCGTGTCATACTCATAAACTCACGTCTAGTCTCCAGTAATGATCCTCTTGATAAGTATGGGGTCGGATGCAGCCTCTCAAATCATGTCTTTTGCGACCTCAACACGGTCAAAATTGTAATAAATCGCCAACACACACACAGATAGATGTACTCTTGGCTATGTTGCTTTTGCAAATGTCAAGCTATGACGCTAAAATTTAGCGGGAATATCAACAACAGATGTACCAATCTTCCATTAAAAAAAATTCAAATTGGAACGATGGTCCGCCATCCGGGGTTATTCCGGTAGCTTTTTAATCAAGGTAATACGTATGTATATTATAATTTATCAGCTATAGAGAGCATAAAATTAGCAGAAAAAATAAACTATGCATTCTTTATCGATTTTAAAGCAGCGTTAGATAGTATATCGAGAATTTCGCTGATTTATAAACTCTATACAATTGGGGTATCTTCTAAATTTGTTTAGTTTATAGATAGTATGTATTGGAATACACAATCGGCTGTATGGACTGGTGAAGATTTTTCAAAAAATTTTGAAACAAGGTCAGGTGTTAAGGGAGGGACTTTACTGTCTCCCTTACTTTTTGTCTTATGTATTAATTATCTGCACGAATATTCAGAGAGGGACTTATGATCGAAAATATTAACATCCGACCAAAATTCATGTTTTTTTTATCAGAAAATTGTGTTCAATGTATACGTGAACAAGCAAAGTTGCCGTATTTGGTGTAAAGAGCATCTGCACTGTTGGTGTGGATTATGGGCCGGTGGCATCATTGGACCATACTTTTTCAAAGACGACGAGGTCAGGAACGTTACTATGAATGGCCAGACTTTGCTGACATGTGGTTTCAACATGACTATACCACATGCCATACAGAACGCTGAACAATGGCCCAATTACGAGTACGGCAATTTCGGTGAACAGTTTATTTCATGTTGCCGGTCAATTAGCCGTCTAGATTATGCAATGTAACACCTTTAGACTATTTTTTGTGTGTCTATGTTAAGGTGCATGTCTAAAGAACAACCCCGCAAGGATTGACGCGCTGGAAGCCAATATTGAAAAATGTATTCGTGAGATACTGGATACATATTGGCTAATATGTTGTAGAGAGTATTTTGGCATACTCTCTCCAGCGTCTGAAAAATATGTGGCGTAGCCGCGGCCAACATTTACATGAAATCATTTTTAAACATTGAATTATATGGATCGTTCTAGCGTCTCAAATAAATATTTAATACTTTTCTCTAAATTTTATGCGTTTTTTTAAATAAAATCTGAAAGCTTTTCAAATATCACCCGATATATTTGAATTATTATTTATAAATTGTAAATTAGTTTTTAAGAAACTTAAGTCCATATGTGAATAAAATAAATAAAAATTCTAATTCTAAAATATGTTTGTAGCTTATAAATGGGGGATAAATTACCTTTCATCCCGATCTTATGTTTTTTTTTTTTTTTTTTTTGCCAAACTGTCGGTCTTTATATATATTCATCTCCAGCGGGAGATGCTGATATGTACGATATTTATTAATTTCTATGAATGGTACCACGCCAACACTTTCTGTGAAGTTAAGTTTTGATGTTAATGTGCCACTTGATATTAGAATAGCATGTGAAAACCACATGTTTCGTAGGAATGGACTATGAACCAAAATTACTCCTTTAAACACTTATTAGCACTTCAAAGTGCAATTTTTGAGAATATACTTTTGTCTAAGACATAAATGTTAGCAAACAAAAAACTTTCTATAAAGAAGAAAAAATGTGTGTCATTGTAAAAGACACAGTTTCACAGCAGTTTCATATGCCGATTAAGTCGTTTGCGCATGATTGACTCATAAACAAACTGAATAATCAAAATTCTCATGTAATTTAATTTGGCCCGTATTCCCCGATTTTAACCTCTACCATGGTCCAATTTTGAAAAAAGGTATGCCCGGGAACCTATATATATGTCCATGTACATAAATGAGACATAGATTTAATTTTACCCGATTCTAACAGCTTTTGCCACCTGAATCTATTTACTGAGATATCGATAGCAAATAATATTTTTTATGGGAGGTGCTACGCTCACTCTTCCTTTGGGGTTTATTTTTCAATTAAATGTGAAACTTGGTACTAGAAGACTATATTTTTAATATTTCCCAAGTATACTATACTTTTTATAGGAGATGCCATGCCCACTTGTTCGATTCCGCCCAATGACTTGTACTAACTACAAAGTCATTTAGACCAAATTCAGAAACTTCTACTCTAACCGTTCTCAAAATAAACAAAAATCAATATTTACTTTGTATGAGAGGTACCATGCCCACTTGGCGGAATAGTTTGTATTGACTAGGAAGTCACTCAGACCAAATTCAGAAACTTTAGCTTCAACCGCTTTCAAGATAGACAAAAATCAATATTTTATTTGTATGGGAGTACCGTGCCTACTTGTCCGATTCCGCTCACTTTTTAACTATTTGAACCAAATTTAGAGGCTTATGTGGAGAAAATGCAGAGTGGAAATTAAGTTAAACGCAGGACGTTTCAGTGGACATTGCAATCTGACGGTTCGGTAGTTTGATAACACCCTCCTTGCTTCTCCAGGAAGAGCAAATTCTATGACTATGAGAAACGGTTTGTGGCGAAACAGAATAATAAGAGTAAATAGGGCCATTATGTAGTTCACGGAGCGATCGAAGATCGAAAGCGGTTTGAGGAAAAACCTAGGATTTTTGAAACGGAACTTCACATCATAGAAAGATGTGCACAAATCAAGTTGGACAGTAGGTATAAAGGGTAGGACACAGCCCCATACTGTCTGATAGCCTAGCAACCACTTGAGCACTGAAGCTCCGATATATTTTAAGATCTCGGAAAATATCAAAAACTACTATGCTACGCATATATAGATTTTTTTTTTCTGTTACACAAGTTTAAATCATAATAAAATATATTTTTAATATCAATAAAACGGTGTTTGTTGAGTAGAAAATTTTGTGACATTAATATTTAAATATGATTTCGACCATGTGACGTCACGGCTGTTGATTTCCAGTTGTTTAATTGTCTGTGGTTTATCGACGTAGACAAGTGACTTTTCATAACACCAAAGAAAATAAACCAGTGGTTATAAATGATATGATCTTGGAGGCCAATTAATTAGACTATTTCGTGAAATTATTCTTTCATCAAAAGTTACGTTGAGTAAATCAGTTGTAGGCGCGCTAAGTTTGACGAACAAAACCATTACTTTTAGTTACAATTTCAACAATTTGCAAGCGTTGCTCTGGATTAAGTCTATCTATACTTAAATGTCAAATCAAACTAAACAAAAAGCAACTATCAGCTGTGAAATCGGTTGTCAAACAAACCAGTATTGACAACTTTAAGTTATAAATCCAAAAAACAACCAATTCAATTCGAATGTCAAGTCTATCCTGTTTTACGTTTACAAAACTTGGACACGCTCAAACGTAATTGACGCGCACCTACATATATTTACAAAAAAGTGTCTGTGGAAGCTTCCGAACATATTTCGGTCGAATCGTATGCGGAACACTGATCTGTTACATGTGGCACACCAAATATCTGCTCCTGTGGAGGTATGACAGCGAAAATGGCTGTGGATAGGTCGCACAATTCGAGTACCAACTGACAACATTGCTCGACAAGCACTTCGGTGGAATCCACAGGGAAAAGCACGACGTGTTGCGTGCACAATTAAACTGGATCAACACTGCATCTTTCGAAACTCCAAAGTGACAATATGAATGGTTTCCGTAACGAAATGAAATCTTTTAAAAGAGTACGACACATAATCTGTGTGGATAGATTATTTTGCTTTGATTTTTAAGCACGAAAAATATTTTTTCTCTTACCCATATACGTTAAATGATGAGTTGAAGACCTTGCACATGATAAAACGTGAAACATAACTAAAAATTTATTCAAAAAAGGGCAAAGACTACAACAAAAACGAACTTTAAAAAGGGAAATGCTAGCCAAACCTTAAAAAATTTTTTTTTTCACTTTCCAACCAAGACAGGGTGATAAAGCCCAGCTTATCGTCCATCTATTTAAGGCAGAACATTTGGTAAACAGTAAAGCATACTATGAATCCCATCATAGTATTTTACATGTGTTTTTGTTGCATTGTAGTGTAACAAAGTTGATAGAAAAACAACAACTCGAACGTTTTTATTTTCTTACCACTATTTTCCAACGCCCTCTTCGATGTTTTTTTATTCCATTTTGTTCCATGATAATATATAATAATATTGTTGTACCATTATTCATATTGTACGAATAGAAGAATAGAAGCAACAACAATAACAGCAACATTTAATGTATCGTTTGCATGCGGGAATACTAGGAGGAGAAGGTGAATTATTTTCCAACACTTTATGCCTGAATGCGTTTGTGGGAAATTTTTTTCTACCACTACCGATAGATAAGCCAACAAAAAATTTATTTTTATTTTTTGTGTTGTTTTTAGATATTCCACCAAAATAGCCATTGAAATTAGGTTTGGTCACATAAAACGTATAAATAATAATTACTTTTTATAACAAAGTCTATACTTTTTTGTCGTTTTTTATTTTCCACTACTTTTTACCTAATGCAAGTGATAATTTGAATTTAAAACTTTAAAAATAAAGCAAAAAATTAAAAATAAAATGTTTAGACGGAAATTTAAAATACTTCAAATAAATACACACTAGTACATATGTACGTACATGCATACATTAAAGGAAGTTTACTAAAAAATTTCATTGATAATATGGTGCGATAAAAACAGCAAAGTTGATATGCAACCTTGGAAGTGATATTATTTTTCTGATAGTCGTTATGAAGTGCAATAAGAATATGGTTTTGAAATTTACCCAACACCACCACCATCATCTTGAGTTACAGGTAAAAAAAAACGGTTTTTCGTATTTTCATGCACTTATAAGTAATAACTTGGCTAAATATTAACCGATTTTAAGTTTTTTGGAGGATGTGGAACGAAGAGGAATAAATCTTTTTTAAATGGTATATATTCTATCAAAGTAAACTGAAGGAATCCTTTAAGAATCTTGAGGGTTTTTTCCACATTTGTAAGGTTTATACTTGCGTATGCACCAAGGTTGGTTACCTGGTGGGTATAATTGGGTATTATATGCAAAGGTTTTCGTAGTTTTTTTTAGAATAAAAATATGTATAATTTACTAATTGGTAGTCCGAACTAATTCGGTCCGCATTTTTTAGCTCAAAAAAAGATATTGAATTAAGAAATTTGTCAAAATAAAAATTTATCAAATCACTGCTCTTAGTTAACTTTCGAATCCCGTCTCAGAAAAACTTCTCGTCATTTCGAACGATCTAGCTTTGAGGCAGATTTGATATTTCTTCAAAAGAAGTGATTCGATAACATGCCAAAAGATATTCTATCCATCGAAACAACTAACAGTCAGAAGGAGCAATGTTCGACAAATCCGACAGATGCGTCATTTTATCGTTTCATACAATTGTTTGGCAACTTTTGCGACGTGAGAACGAGCGTTGTCATGCAAAGGAATAACTTAATGACGCATATCTTTATATCACGGCCGGTTCAAACGAAGTAATTACAGTCTGCTCCGGTAACCGAGTTTTAGCAGCTCATAGTACACAGAATGTTAGTTATAAACCACCAAAAAACCTAGCGAAAAAACCCAATAAAACCTAGTGGGTTGGGCTTAAAAAATCCGGTTTTTGTCAAACCTGGTTTGCACTTTTTTTTATACTAGGCCTACTATTTATGAATTATTAAGGAAAGCCTTTTCAACTGAGTTGGAGAACTCGAATCGGACTAGCGCTATTACTACTACTAGCGCGTCTAAATACTGAGGCACACGAAGATCTCGCCTGTTTGCTTAGCGAATCAGCATGATCGATCTGTTACTGCGATAATTCCTGAACACACACACGCTCTTTCCTCTGTCTCCAGATCTAACTGCTAGTCTGCACCAGCGTTAGCGTTGGCGGCACTAAAGTGCCAATTTAACTCCTTTTTAGCCATCTTGTCACTTTTGATGAACCTTGCTTTAAACGACTCAATTGTGACTCTTTTTACACATTTTTACCCTTTGTTGACTCTTTAAGTTTATTGTACCTCTGGTATAAAATTACGTTTATAAAACATGTAATTTTGGTATACACACTTTTCACAAAGAAAAGCCTTTGTATGTATATGTTGTTTATTAGTGGCAAAATGAATGTAAAGAAAGCTTTTATAAGAAACTGCTTTTAAATGTTTAACTATAAGTTCAGGAAAAACCGAGGCAGAAAAAACATTGCTAAACTTAATGAAATTCAATTATTTTTGAAATTACATAATATTAAAAATATCAAGAATAAATAGTAAAACACATTGAAACACATTGAAATATTTAGATCCTTTTTATATTAAATCTAATGAAGACCTAAATTATGCCGATCTAGTTTCAAAGTTTGCTGAATTTATTACTTGTCCTGAAGAATTTCTTAATGAATTAAAGTTATTAGAATCTAAGATCAGTGAAAAAATATACTATATGTTCGTATATATAGAAAGATTTCTGTAAGATTTCATTTTCATTAAATTAAATTTTACATATTCAAATCCATAAAAGTTGTAAAAACTATATGTTTGCGCATTTTAATGCTTAAAAGCAGATAAATAAAATACATAAAGGGTCCTGCAAATAATTTTTTTTAAATGCTATAAAAAAAGTATTGAATATTTTCACAAATTTCTTTTTTATTTGAATGTACAATCCTTCCAGTTAATAATGGAAAATAATTTAATTCAAATGGCTGCCTCGGCTGGCCATGCAGTAGCCTTCACGATCGGTCCAATTTTTAAAACATCATCGATTGTGTGCAGCTGTATTTCACCAATGGTTTCACGAATATTGTCCTTTAAAGCGTCAATTGTCTCTGGCTTGTTGGCGTAACACATATCTTTGACGGCACCCCACATCAAGTGACATCAGTTCTGCGGCTGATAATGCGATCTTCAAAAATACGCGCAAAACATCGGGTGTAGCTTCGGCTGTGTGGCACGTATCGTCGTCCTGTTGAAACCCAATGTTGCTAATATCCTCCTCTTCAATTTTTGTGAACAAAAATTTGTTCAACATGGCCCGATAACGATCGCCATTGACTGTAACGGCCACTCCTTGCTCATTTTCGAAGAAAAATGGCCCAATTATGCCTCTGGACCAAAATCTGCACCAAACAGTGACTCATCTTGGGTGTATCGGCTTTTCAATGTATGCGTGCAGGTTTTCTGTGTCCCAAATGCGACAATTTTGCTTGTTTACATACTCGCCAAGATCAAAATGAGCTTCATCTGAAAAGATGATTTTTGATTCTGCAACATTACCATGATTTTCAAAGTAATGTCCCAGCGTTGTTCAAGCGTATACATAATCATATTCGTTCAGCAGAAGGATAAAACTAATTATCTATCAAATCAGATATGAGCTAAGTGTTAGCATTCACGAAATAAGCACTAGTTGAAAAAAAAAGTTAGATGGCGGACCCTTTACAAGTTTATTATATTAAAAACCATTAATAACAAGACATAAATAATGTGAATTATAAATAGGTGAGATATTAAAAAAGTTTTGTAAAAGTATTGCATTTTTAAAACATTTAACTTACAAGAATTATATGTAGATATCTAATACAGGATGTCCGCCGGGACGGTATACTACTTTGTTTTGCCGCCATTTTGGTAAACATTAGTCTTGACAGTTCCTATTTGGCAGTCGTGAAAAATATTCAGTAAACCAAAGTGTTTTAATCGTTAAAACATTTTATCAAAATCAATCATCGTTTTTAATGAAAAAATCATAATAAGTGACGAGGCACATTTTCAGTTGAATGGTTATGTTAGTAAACAGAATAGTCGGTTCTGGGCAATGGAAAACTCTCAAATTATTCATCAGTCACCTTTGCATCCATTAAAAGTGACAGTCTGGTGTGCAATTCGATCAGGAGGCATCATTGGACCTTACTTCTTTGAAACTGAAAACGGCGTAACGGTAACTGTCAATGGGGAGCGATATCGCGATATGATTAAAAACTTTTTAAGGCCACAACTGCATGTTTTGGGCTTGATTAACATGTGGTTTCAACAAGACGGTGCCACATCGCATACAGCTAGGATTACAAGGGAATTACTGCGAGACCTCTTTCCACAACAAATTATTTCAGGGAATGGTGATGTTGATTGGCCTCCACGGTCGCCTGATTTGACTGCTCCGGACTTCTTTTCGTGGGGATATCTGAAGAGCAAGGTTTATGCAAACAAACCAGAAACGCTAGAGCAATTCAAACAAAATATTCGTGATGAAATTAATGAAATACCGCGTGAAATGTGTGAGAATGTAACGAAAAATGTGCTCATACATAATTGCCGACATTAAATAAGACATTTATCAATATAAGATCCATTCTCTTTCATATAATCAATTATTATAAACAAACAAAGTAGTATACCTTCCCAGTGGACACCCTGTATTTGTTAAATGTAATATTTTCTATTTTTAATTTTTTTATTCAATCTACCGAAGTGAATATGTTTCCTTTGTTTGTTATCATATACGAGTATATATGTATGTATAGTATGTACATAAATAAATCTAAAATGACCAAAATTTTGAGTTTTTTCTTGTTTTATGGTGAGTAACCTTTTTTTTAAACCCTTTTTCTATATACTCTTTTTTTGGCTCTTTCTGAAATTCTTCAACGATACTACTAGTCTGCACGTCTAATTAATCCAAGATTTATTTCTTGATTTAATGGAAATCTTTTTAGCGGCCGTCTCTGCCATGGCATCGTAGTCAAACAAATCCGTTTTTAGCAGTATGTAAAACGTCATAAAGAGCGGAGAACGAAGAATAGGCAGAAGTGGTACAGTGATTAGAATTATCGTGAGTTGTAAGAACCTCAATTGCATACTTTTCAGGGAGTGAAGGGTGGAAAGTTTTTATATATTGGTATTCATCTACACGCAATATATTTGTAGATTCATTCACTTATTGCGCAAGGTACTCCGCATATAGCTCGACATACTGGCCTTCTAGAGTTGTGCGGTTAAAATGGCGTAAGTTAGACGGATTGTGAACAACAAATTCACTGCAAGGGTAATTTTCGAGAACACTTGATATAGAGTCGATGCCAGTTATGGTACCCTGTCTTCCCTCGTTTCGATTACTGTACAGAAACCCGAAGTGCAAAAGATGTGCCCTGATTCTGAACTTAACCCAAAAATAGATAAATTCTGCATCACACATGCTAAGAGGTTGCTTATTTTCATATAGAGCTATCAAAATCTACAATATTTGGTATATAAATATCTTCATAAGTATATTCGACCAACTTTATATGTGTTTTCTTCGGCGCAATCACTAAATTTCTTTGGAATATTGTTTTAGGAAATACCGTTTGTCCATCACCTATTTAAAACTTGATTAGTTTCCTACTAGACTGACTATTTGAGAAATAATTTGTTTCTATTCTCGTGAACAAGCACATTAAATGTCATAAACTCGTCAAATCTATTATTATTCAAAATCACAAAGAGAGAAAGTCAATTTAATATTTTTAGAGAGAAAAAAGAGCGACAGCAATATGATAATGACAAAAAATTATAAGAATCTTTTATATATACATACATATATGGCACTCCATCGATTAAAATTCTAAAGTTGCATTCGCGGCACCCCCGCACCACTAGTTATTTACATTTTTAGAAAATACTCATGTGGTACGTGTCAAATGATGGATGCACAAGACATTTTACAAAGTGGTTGCATGTAATTTTCAATTTTTGTTGTTGTTATGTTTACCAACTATATAAGGAGGAAAAAACTTTGTGGAGACTTTTAAAGAAGAAGAAAATTTTATACCCAATGTCAACGAAAATGAAAACAAGAAGCATTGATCAAAACACCATTTCATACGTGTAATATTAAATTGAAATAAATAGAGAAGTTTATAGTTTATTAAGATAAAACAAACAAAAAAATATTCTTTCTTGGTAAAATTTGTATGCCACCTGAGATCAAATATATACAGATTTCTACAAAATTTCAGGCTGTATACTAAAATTATGTACACAGCTCGCCAGCCTTGGGTATGCTATTCAAGTAGCAAGTAATATTTGTTGGTTCTGACAACCACCTGATATATAGAGTGGTGGCTAATTCTTGCATTCGTTTTTGACTATTTGGAATTCTCTTATTCGATCACAAATTAAATCTATTGAAGTTTCGAATAACGACTTTCGATAACGAACAATAATTCGAACATAAGCTTCCGAGTTTTTATTCGTAAGCAAAGAAATATGCGAAGTAGAGTTTTTACGCAAAAAAATTAATAATAAAAAAAGTTGCAAATTTATTTATTTAAAATTTAGTCATTTTAGGTCCAAAGTACAAAAAATAATTCAGTACGAATGAAAATATGTGGGAGCCTTATGGCAAAGCAAATATCTTTTTCTAGTAAAAAAAATTAATGCTAAAAAGTTTCCAAGGAAATGAAAGAGTATCTTACCCTTAAATTTAAAGCCTAAGGTTCACTAACGAAAGATCTCAAGTTGTGGCGCAAGGTGAGAAAAAAAGAAAAATATCTTTTCTTATTTTAAGTAAATTTTTTTTAGGTACTAGCTAAAATCCGGCGTTATTCGCTAACCCCATCTTAATTATTACTTATCTTAAATGCTATCTTAGTTAAATTTTATACTCCTTTTCTCCATTTTGTCCCCTTCTGCTCCTAATTTAATCACTTGAGATATCCTATACTTTTTTCCAAAAAGACACTGTATATTCTGCTTTTTAGCTGTATACAGTCCTCAAATAAACAAACATTTATTTTTATATAGTATATGTATGTATATATATAACATACACAGCTTTTATCCAGTGTGCTTTCTGCAATTCTCGCTTATAGGCCGATGTGGATAGATAAAGAAGCTTCAATAGTTGTCATTCTCCACATATGTATATAAAATTCAATATTTATATATTCTCGCCCAGTTACTGACTGATGATGTGTATTGTTTACGTTGTTTGAACTTAATTTAGGAACTTCTACTATTGGTGTTCTCAAGATATACAGAAACCAGTATTTAGTTTGTATGGGAGGTATTACGCCTACTTTTCAAATTCCCCCCACTTTTCGCTTGATGATATGTATTCACTGTGAAGTCATTCGGACCAAATTTAGAAGCTTTTGCTTTAACCGTTCTTAAAATATACTAAAATCAATATTAACTTTGTATGGGAGGTGCCACGCCCACTTGTCCAATTCAGCCCAGTTTTTGACTTTTGATTTATCCATTTGGGTCAAATTTAGAGACTCATTCTATTACCATTTTGCACATTGTATTGGCGCAGCACCGCCCAGTTAAAAATTTTTAAATTTATATAGTCTATAGTTCCTTCCAGATATACAGAGAGATACTGTAAATATTACAGAGAGATACTGTAAATAGTTCAATCGGTTTAGCCGTTTAACTGCCTATAAGGTACAAACAAATAAACATACATACATATATAAATACACATATATTTTTATATAGAAGGTACGTTGATCAAAAATAAAAACAGGTGGTGGGCTGAATGAGGAGCAAGTTTTCTGCAAATAGGGAGGAAAATATTAACTACAGCTAACTAAGAAGTGGCTGTATAGGGTTCAAAAATTTTAAAAGTTTTCGATCGCTTCTGTCAACAAAAAGTGGAAGATTTATTGAAACATAATTTTAAAAAATCTAAACAAGAAAAAACAATTCCTCTGAACTTCATAAAACAGTGCTGCTTGTATTCTATTTAAGCACTGTAACTACTATACCACGCCACTTACTCATTTTGCAATTTTATTTACAATCAAGGTTTTAGAACATGAGATTGAATTTCTCGCGCAAAAGTGCCATTGTTTCGTTGACTGTGTGGCATGTGGCGGCATTCTGTTGGAACCACATATCGTCCAGGTCCATATTCTCAATTTCTGACCACAAGTAGTCCGTTATCTTCTCGCGATAGCTATACTATTTCACCGATCAAAGCTGACGGCTCTACTGCAACACTATCGCGAACAACAGCAATATTTTTCGCAGAAAGAACTGCACATTTCCTATAGATCCGGTTTGTAGAAATTTGAGCACAATTCTCAAGATTGTGAACACATTTAATTGATTATGCTGACAAAAAACACGAAGTGCACGAAATGCATTTTGATTTGAGTGACCAATTTCGTTAAAAGCTTCAACAATCTTAACGCGTTGCTCAATTGTGTACCTCTCCATGAATGAATTCGTCAAACACTGAAACGAAAAAATGTCAAATTAAGTTGGGCAAAAACTTGACGTTAAGGTGTGACTCACAATTAACATCGTGTTTATGGTTGGACCACCCTTTATAACCTTCGTTAAAATGTTAAATTTTGCCAACTCAGAACTAACACAGCTCAGTCTTGAGTCTTTTAATTCTCGATAAGGTGTTCCTTCCTTTTTATAACATCCGAATAACTAGACTCAATACAAAGATAAGAGTAATTAATAAGATTTTTCACCATAATCAATGCCAAACACATTTGGAAATGGTGTTTTGATTCAAAAAATTTCTATAAAAATAAAAAAAAAATCATTTTGTCTCCTTAAACTCAGAAGATCATCATTTGTACTTGTAAATTATGAAGGCATCATTTAGTATTTCACGTTTCTTGATTTTGGAAAATAAATAAATGGCCCCAAGTATAGGGGAATAGATACATAAAGATAATATTGAATATTTCTATAGAGAACAAGACACGTTTTGTAGCATAATTTTAAACTAAAAGAAGACGTACAGCATCAATTGATGCTGCCACCAGAGAATGATGAGGGTAATAACACTTGCTGCAACATTAAACATGTCTATTGCTACATTAAGTAGATTGGTACCGAAATCAATGGTGTTTCTTTAATAGCGGCAACATTGAAATTCTTTCGTTGTATCATCATAAGGTGCGAAATCATTAGGTAGTAAATTTTCCTAAAAATGTTTCTCATGGTTATTACAATGAAATCGTTGCTGTAATTTTGTGGTGTTTTTTTTTATTAAAATTTTGAAGGAAAGAGGAATCAGCTGATAAAAACTCGAAATAATAATAATGAAAATGATGTAATTTTTTTCGTGTAAGTGCGAATTTATTGTAACTTGGACAAAATAATAGGTGTGTGAATTTTTTTGGTTAAAATTAAAAGTTAATTGATTTATTGTTGAAAAAGGAAGTAAGTGAAATAAGATTAATTGAAGTTAAATTAAACAAATAATTGAAATTCTTTCGTTGTATCATCATAAGGTGCGAAATCATTAGGTAGTAAATTTTCCTAAAAATGTTTCTCATGGTTATTACAATGAAATCGTTGCTGTAATTTTGTGGTGTTTTTTTTTATTAAAATTTTGAAGGAAAGAGGAATCAGCTGATAAAAACTCGAAATAATAATAATGAAAATGATGTAATTTTTTTCGTGTAAGTGCGAATTTATTGTAACTTGGACAAAATAATAGGTGTGTGAATTTTTTTGGTTAAAATTAAAAGTTAATTGATTTATTGTTGAAAAAGGAAGTAAGTGAAATAAGATTAATTGAAGTTAAATTAAACATTATATCAGACTTCATTTATTTCTAAAACGGGTCGTGGCCGTCATTGCAATAATTACGGCCTTGTTCTTAAACCTCGCGAACAGGGTAAGAACTATAAATTTATTGCAGAAATTTTAAATCGGTCTGAGAATTGTGTAACTTACAAAAGATAGATAGTCATAAAAGGTCTCCACTAACTACAGACAAACGCATTGTTATCCTAGCCAAACGGGTCCCCTTTATGTTATCTAAGGCGATTCCTAGAGCAATTGGAAATATAGTGTCATCAGGAACGGTGCGAGGAAGATTGAATAAGACAAACCTACTTGGTAGGATAGGTCGCAAAATTCCTCTGCTTAGAACAAATAATTTAAAGGAGAGGAAAAATGTTGCCATGGCTTCCAAAGATTGGAGGAAAAAAAGTGACGAAGTATGCTTTAGAATGACGAAACCAAAATTAATTTATTTGAGAATGACACAGAAAAACATATTCGTCGGCCAAAAGGTAAAAAAAACATTAAGCATGGAGTAGACAATGCAATGGTATGGGGTTGTTTTTCCTGGTATGGAGTACAGTGCTATTAAAAAAAATAGATTCACCTACAATACAGCATATAAATTGGCAGCATGTAAATTGACAGCATATACTTGACAAAACTAAAGTTAATTAGTTTAACTCTGACAGTAGTAGTTTGACTGTAAAAAGACCCCCGAACACTGAACTCCTACTGCAATATACAATAAAAACCATTAAACATGGTGGAGGATGCATGTATATTAGTATGGAGATGGTTTTCGTACCATGGCATAGGGCCTCTGTTCAAAATAGAGCGAATAATTGATGCCATATATTATATCAATATACTAAACGATGTCATGATGCCTTACGCTGAATGGGAAATTCCGCTTCGATGGGTGTTTCAACAAGGTAACGACCCGCAACACACATCGAAGCGAGTAAAAGATTGTTTTCAGAATAATGATGTCGAGGTTTTGAGCTGGACGGCACAGTCGCCGGACTTAAATCCTATCGAAAATATATGGAAAATTGAGAAAGCAGGTCTTCGAGGAAAAACAATTTAAAATAAAGTACAGTTGTGGGCGTTAGTGACAAAAGCGTGGAAAAATATTCCAATACAATCATGTCAGAGACTTGTGGGCTCTATGCTAAAATGGTGGTTAGCAGTTATTAAAAAAATAAGGGTTATTCCACCAAGTACTGAAGTAAATAAACTGTAATTAAAAAGAATTATTTAGTTTAGATTTTTTTAGTGCACCAAATTTAGTGAATCTATTTTATTGAACAGGAAAAAGTTGCTGATGTGAACAATATTGATAGTTTTTTAGATTCGATGTTTCGAAGTTATATCTTTTTTATGTTATTTATGTTATAATTTTACTAAAATATAAAAATAAGAATTAGTAATCATGTTTTTCTAATGTTTTTTTGATGTTAGATCATAATGAATTATAATGAATGAAAATTAAAGAGACGAGTTTCGAAGCTTCCTTCCCAATTATGGGAAAATATTCAAAATGTGTCGTACAATATTCCGGTAGAGACTTGCCGTAAATTAATTTGTTCTATGCTTCGAAGGATAAAATCTGTCCTCAAAAACAACGACAATTATGCGGGATATCAATAATACGAGTATCATATACTTTTTATTTACAATACATTGTTACGTTTTAAACTTTTTAAAACGTTTGAGTTCGTTTGATTTGCACTAAAATGAAATAAAAACCACTTTGTTGTTGTCTACCGCTTTTTATTTACTACACTATAACATTTATACAGTTTATCTTAATACAACAGCTTAATATTCGTTATATTCTTTATATACCTAATTGCCTACAGTTTGGAAAGTTCCGGAAATGTCTCATATTCAAATGTAACGTAAAGATGGTCGAATTGGTAGTGCTGCCAAATAACCCAAATAAGTATACAGCTTTAAAGGCGTTGATGTGTGTTTTCTTTTTAGGCACTTTTATTTTCGTAACAATATAATTTTTAAGCTAAAATTTTTAATTATATTATAAGTTCTTTTTTATACACCTATTTTTTGTCCACATCAGAAGCTGTACTTATCCTTAACTCTCTTTATTTTAAGCTTATTTTACTGTTACTTTTCCTACTTTTTAATTTTTAAAATCGCCAAATAAATAAATCTATTTCAAAACAATGGAGAAACACATGTAGTATCAATTAGTCACAGCTGTTTTTTGGCCATATGTATACATAGATAATGTGCTTAAGTTATGTCCATCACTGTACGTATGTACATATTTCTATGTTGCATAGGTTTTATATTCTGTTTTTTTTTCTTAATATTGAAGAACAAATACGCGTAGACCCCACAGTAATTAAATAGTACACGTAAGTGCAACAACAATCACAACCGACAGACTAAAAAAAATAAAGTAAAAATTAAACAATAATTCAAATTGCAAAACCATTATTTGTAGAAAATTTGAAACAAACAAACGAAAGCAACAACAATTTTTAATAAGAACAATAAAAGAATAACAACAACAAAGTAAAACAAAAGATTGACAAGTTGCAGCTGCGCAAATACGCAAATGTGAGTAACATGGTAGTCACGCACACAAACACACCAATCCAGCTGGTTTTCATTTTATGAAATAACAACAACAGTATTAGAAACGGAACTTGAAAACATAAAATTTTTATACTTCCCCTTTCCACTGATTATTATTGTTTATGTTTTTGCTTGTTGCTGTTGTTTTGTGTTGCATTTTCGAAATTGAATTTTGGAAAAAAAAATAACGCGAAATCATTGAACAAAATACAGCGAAATTAATGAGAGAATGAATGAATGCTTTACAGCAGAATGGAAAGGGAGTGACAGTTGTTGAGAATTGAGTGTTGAATACACGAAGGGACTAAATGACCATTTGAAAGTTATTGGTGGTAGAGAGCGCATTAAACATACGCTACTGATTTGAAGCAGATATGATACATTATGGTATAAAAAAGAGTAAGCAAGGTTCTAAGAGATATTTATACGAACAAATTTAGTTTCAACATCATTTTAAAAACCTCTATCACACAAACTAAATTATCTGAACAAATTCAAGCCAATGTACGTGTACACGACATTTAAAGCATTTGCACGACTAACAATAAACATTTTCGAATCGTTATTGAGTTTAAAGTGAGTGGGTCAAAACTTCTGATTCATTCGCTAATCACGATTGGAATATTATTAACTAATACTTGATCAAATATGACCTTTTCTGTTCAGTATTCTCTTCAAAGAAAGAGAGTTTTCGGTACACTTAGTTCTCTCGTGTTCATTCCTCCCGATTTAACAATAATAACAACGTCTAAATTCATTAAAAACATATTTCTTGGGTTCATAGAGCTGTACTAATGACTTTTTGTCATTTTTAATAGACTTAAACGACTGAAACGACTTTGCCTCGGGACGAATTAAAGCGTTCGTTCAGTTTATAATTGATTGCGCAAGGTTAGGTAAGTTTTTGCCTTATGGCCTATTCTGATGCTTCTACGAACATTTCTATGCAAACTTTGATCACATTTGTTAGTTACACATCTCCAAAATAGTTCAGAGTTGGAAGATCTGATCCAAGATTCCTTAAATGTTATTACTGAATTCCCAGATGACCCCAAGTCCTAGAAAACATATAAGTTCAATATAAGGTTGTCAAGGCTAGGCCATTGAAATAATAAAACAGTTAGGAATCATTTCAACCCTAATCCATTATAAATAAGTGTATTGATTGAAGATGGCTAGACCATTATTACTAATTGGTAATAATCTCAACACCTTATTACAGTTTGTTTTACCTTAAAAGCCATTTACTTTTATCAAAAACTGGTAACTTATTGTAGCGTTTTTTTAGTTTTTGGTTTGTTATCAGCCCGGTTTGGGCTTTGTCTTTAATTTATCATTAGAGCATATGGCTTATCCATCTAAGCTGTTGTCCTTTAATGTATTTTATTACATCCTCGCCTTGAATGAGCTGTAAAATTTTAGCATTGCTCCCCAGGATATGAACACTACTTTCATTTCTTCTTGGAGCAAATATTCGTCATAGACCAAGCTTCTGAAGCATAAGTAACTATGGATTTTATGATGGTATTCTTAGCTTTCATGTACTTAATAGATAAGCTTTGATTTAAATAAGTTATTAAGTGCAAAATCTGGTTTGTTTCATTCTACAATTCGATCTTGCATACAGTCTCTTGCACTGTTATCACTATTAATAAGTACGTCCAAGACTTGGACTTGTCTACACCTTCAAAATCATATTCATCTATATTGATATCTTGTGAACTTCTTTCAGCGCTTCTAGATTTTATCATATACTAGATTTTTGATTGATTAACCACTAGCATAACCTGTTTAATAAATGTTTCCATGTTCGTATATATCTCTTCAAGATATCGCCTTTTTCGAGCTAAAGTCGCAATGTCATCGGCGTAGGTGATTGTTATATCCGACCAATTAAACACATCCAAGTTCCGTGTGGTTTCTCATAGCATAGTGCAGACTTAGGTTAAATAGAAGTGAGAGCCTTGTCTTATTTCTGTGTTCGTAAGGAATTATTGACTTCGCCCTTGAGGTAATGCTACTTTTCCCCTTTTATTGTTGAGTGTTGCAGTAGTTAGGCGAACAAGTTTGTTGCTTATACCTAATAAAGCAAATATTTTGGGAATCTTACACTGGACTAAGCTATTAAATGACAGTTTTAAGTCGGAAGAGGCTTCTGAATAAGGTGCACAGGTTATGGACACTTCCATTTTAGGAGGGCTGGATTGGGTTGCGCATTCGGTGACAATTGGTTGGTTCTACGGACTATAGAATCAGGGAATGCGACTTTAGCATGTGCCCTTTGGCAGTTTTTCCGGATAGAGACTTGGCAGAATGTTGGTAGAGTTTTGAATGGTCACACCACCTTTACAGATGGATCTAAGACCGAGAAGGGCACTGCTGCGGGGGTCTACCTTGTGGACAGTGACATTAAACTATTCTTTAGACTCCCGGATGAGTGCAGCGTTTTTCAGGTCAAGATCTTCACTGTCCTCAGTTTTTCGCGACTTAGCTGCTGAGTTGAATGGTGTGGTCTTTTACATGGACAGCCAGGCGGCTATTAGGGCGCTAACTGGTCGCCATGTCAGCTCAAGGCTGGTTGCATTGTGCAGAAGTACCCTCACGTCGCTCCTGGATGTGTGCAGTGTAAAACTGTGCTGGGTTCCGCGGCACACTGGCGTGAGGAGAAATGAGATTACAGATGAACTGGTAAGAGTGGACGTGGCTAGTGGCATAAAACGGGCGGATGCGTCTGTGAATCCGCCGCTTGGTTTCTTTGGAAGCTTGATTGATAGTTGGGCCCTCGTCATAGAGTGGAGAAGCAGAGGAGACCGCAGGGTTTCCAGGGTACTTTGGCCGCGACTTGACCGCTCTATTACGGAATGGATCCTCAATCTGAGGAGGGAGTCTCTTAGGATTCTGATAGACTTTGTCACTTGGCACTGCGGTAAGGTGAGGATAAGGACTGGGATTTGGGAAGCAGGCTTCCCAATTTTCTGTCGAGTTTGCGGCGATACAGGGGAGCCAGAGACTGTAGAACATATCCTCTGTCACTGCCCGACTCTTCATAGGCGTGGGCCGGGGATCTTTTGAAGGCCTAAGTGATATTGCGTCGGCTAGGATATGCGAGGTCTTAGCTGGCACCTTAGGTGATGCCCGGTTGTTTTTGGGCGTCTGTGTTTTTCTGTATACTCTTTTTGATAATTTTTCTATTTCTATCTCCTTTTTTTATTCATAAACGTTTGGTTGTACTTGCGTCAAAATCGGTAAAGTCGTTTTCAAGTTATGATGAAATATATATTGACATAACTACCATATTTTTCACGAAAAATTTGCCACACCCATAAAAAAATTTCAGCCCTCGGGAAAAGAACTGAAAACGGAATTGAATTCAGCGCACCAAAATCATTATATTCCATATAAAAGACGTTTTTTGCTGTAGACCAGTGTAATTAGTCTTTTGTTATTAAACCAAAGGCCATAGCCTTTACGTTTGAAGCCGAAAAAAAATATGGGTATATACTAAAAATATGTTGTAAGTGACATCATAAATTTAATATGCCATGTCAAATTGAAAAATTGACCAAAATCATTTGAAAAATGCGAAAAATATGAGTAAAAAATAAGCCAAACTGCCAAAGAGTCACAACAAGCATTTTTATGGTCACGAATATTGGGGTGCAGTTCAACTGAAATAAAAACAATTTTGAATTTGAACTTCAAAATAATAATAAAAAAAGCATTCCAGCTGAACTTCAAACGTTTTAAGAGACTTAAACAACAAAAGCAAACACATACTCCCGAAAACACAGACAAAAAAAACGAAACGAAACAAAACAAAACCATGGGCTATTGAAATGGTCGAAAAGCAAAAAACAAATTTTAGAAGGGGTCAACTTATTTATGAAATCATTCACCTTAACTGAGTTGTACAGTCAGTCAGTCACATCATCCATTCACTCATACACTTTCTTTTACTTTTTCCTTTGATTTTGCGTAACAGTCAGTATGAGAAAGAGACAGCAGGAGTTAAGCAGTTGAATGCAACTGTTATACATTTTGGACTATTTATGAACGGGAATGATTTCATTACGAATGAACGTATGCGTATGTATGGTACATACCACCTTGATCAAAAAGTTCCCGGAACAACCCCCGTGTGTCGGTCTTATCGTTCCGATTTGAGTTTTTTTTCATCTTTTTTTTGTTAAGTTGGTACATTTGTTGTTGATATTCTCTGTAAATCTTAGCATCATAACTTGACATTTGCAAAAGCTACGTAGCCAAGAGTACATTTATCTTTATGTGTTTTGGCGATTTTTTCCAATTTTAGAAATAGACATAAATGGAGAAGAGACGTGCATCATGAATTTTTGCCAGCAGGCCAGACAGTAAACAAAGAGTATTATTTGGGAGTTATGTAATGTTTGCGTTATGAGCAATTTGCCGAAAGAGACCAGAATTGTGGGCAGAAAGCTCGTGGATTTTGCACCATGATAACGCACCGACGCACAGTGCCATCATTATTCGAAATTTTTTGATGAAAAATGCAACAAATACCATCCAACAGCCACCGAATTCACCTGATTTGGTTCTCTGTGACTTCTTTCTGTTTAATCGAGTTAAAAAACCATTACGGAGAACTCGTTTCAACAGCCGTTTCTAATATTGTAAAAGATCGCCAACACACAGAGATAGACGTGCTCTTGGCTACGTAGCTTTTGCAAATGTTAAGCTATGACGCTAAGCTTTAGCGGGAATATCAACAACAGATGTACCAACTTAACAAAAAAAAAACTCAAATCGGCCGCCACACGGGGGTTATTCCGAAAACTTTTTAATCAAGGTAGTATACCAAAACGAAGCTAAGCAACCGGTGATGATTACGATGTTGCCGATGATTCATTTAAGGTATTAATGTAACAAGGCTAAATGGTTGTTGTTGTTGTTTTTTTTGCGTATCGTGTGCCTCCTATTGATGATGCACACAAAGGTGTAGTTACTGTTGAATTGACTGTTGCATCAGAGTTAAATGCAACATTAAGGTAAAGAAATAAGACAAAAAAATCCTTAAAAATAAAAATTGCTTGGGGGTAATTTATTTCCAGCTGCTTTTTGCAGAGAACAAATGGCAATGATTAAACCTTGTAATCGCTACAGAAACATGTTGGATTTTTTTCGATCTTTTTTCTTTGCGGAAACCAGAAATTTTTGTATGGATTGTAAGCTTTTCTGTATCAAAACTCAACATTATAAAAAGTTTTTTGAATGGTGTATACAATGGTGGCCATATCATATACAACTAGAATTTGGTTTGTAATAAAATCACTGAAATTTTATACCAATTAGCAGTAAAATTAAAATTCTTTAATGAAATTAGAGATTATTTATTTATCAATAAAATTTAACACAAGAACTTAATACGGACTTCATTTTTAAAATAACATAAATATTTTTATCAAAAAACTCAAAATACGTTTGGCCAAAGCAAATGCAACCTATAATAAAAGTTAAAAAGAAAACATTCAAACTGAAAAATATTAATATGTCGTTGCAAAGCCAGAATTCGACGTGGCATAGATTCTATTAAATTGTGTACTATCGATACTGGAATTGAGTTCCACGCCTCTTACTTTTATGAACAACTCGCTAGTATTTCGAACGTTATAACGGTCGATTTTGCGATTAACTAGTTTCTAAAGTAGTTTGGGTTCAAATCAGGTGATTGAAGTGGCCATTCGATTACATTTATGTTTTCTTCAGCTAACCATGATGTATGCTTTGGGCAGAGAAACCCCCACTTACCATTACACTGTCTCCTCCATGTTTCACTGTTTTGGTGCAGTACTATGATTTCAGCCACATATTTGATAGCCTCATCACATAGCACAAGCCGTCACTCCCGATTATATTGAATTTTGATTCGACACTGAATAATACTGTTTTTCGTTTGGAAATTGGCCAGTTTAAGTGTTCTCTGGAAAATTTCAAACTCTTCAATTGGTTAGGTTTTGAAATAAGCGGTTTTTTTGCTGGACGGCGGGCCCGTAAAGAGGCATCTACCAAGCGTCTACGCACACTTCTAGCGGCTATTGGTAGTTGAAGGTTTTTAACTAGTTGCGATAAAGGTTTGTTTTGTTACAGTTTGCACGATCAAGTTGTCTGTACGTTGACTTGTGTGTCGTGGAAGTCCTCACTGATGGACCACCGAAATTGTTTTTGTGGCTTTATATAGGGTCCGCCAAATAATTTTTTGTTTGTTTTAAAAATGCTATAAAAAAAACTACTGAATATTTTCTCAAATTTCTTTTTTTATTTGAAAGTACAATCCTTTCGGTTAATAATGAAAAATAATTTCATTCAAATGGCTGCTTCGGCTGGCCATGCAGTAGCCTACATGATCGGTCCAATTTTTATGCACACTATCGATTGTGTGCGGCTTTACTTCACCAATGGCTTCACGAATATTGTCCTTTAAAGCGTCAATTGTGTTTGGCTTTTTGGCGTAACACTTATCTTTGACGACACCCCACAAATAATAGTCTAACGGTGTCAAATCGCAGCTCCAAGGTGGCCAAAGACATCAGCTGCGAATGCTGCAGAATGCGATCTTCAAAAACAGGTCGCAAAACATCGAGTGTAGCTTCGGCTGTATGGCACGTAGCGCCGTCCTGTTGAAATCAAATGTTGCTAATATCCTCCTCTTCAATTTTTGTCATCAAAAATTCGTTCAACATGGCCCGATAACGATCGCCATTGACTGTAACGGCCACTCCTTGCTCATTTTCGAAGAAAAATGGCCCAATTATTCCTCTGGACCAAAATCCGCACCAAACAGTGACTCGTCTTGGGTGTATCGGCTTTTCAATGTATGCGTGCGGGTTTTCTGTGCCCCAAATTCGACAATTTTGCTTGTTTACATGCCCGCCAAGATCAAAATGAGCTTCATCTGAAAAGATGATTTTTTTGGCAAAATCGGCATCTTTTGTAAGTTGATCGCAGGCCCAGATTCCCAGCGTTGTTCAAGCGTATACACAACCATATTCGTTCAGCGGAAGGATAAAACTAATTATCTGTCAAATCAGACATGAGCTAAGTGTTACCATTCACGAAATAGGCACTAGTTGAAAAAAAAAACGTTAGATGGCGGACCTTTTACTTATATTTTTTTTTCAGATATCACTTTTTGAGACATTCCTTTGGAATAAGCGTCAAAAATGTGTTTTTTTAATTCCAAACCGAAGCTATTGCGAGCCATTTCTAATAGGTAGTTTGTGACCATACAAGAAAATATTTTTTGACAAATATTTAAACTAAAATCATTTCCACCACTCAAGAAAATCAAAACTTTCCAGAAAATATTAAATATGAAAAGACATGTGAGTTACAATAACGGTATCTTCAAATTTCTTCAGAGTTGCATTTGTTTTGGCCGGGCGATTATCGATTTGATAGATAAAATTGACGGCAAAATACAAAATATGAAAATATTTATTGGAAAACTTACCATTATTGCTTCAATTGAACCTAAAGCATGAAAAAAATCAAAAGCTGACGTACGTTTCAAAATAAAATAAAAAGATTATAATATAATTGCACATAGTGGGTATCAGTTGCATATGATATGGCCACCATCGTATATTTAGCGTACTGTGAGTAAGTAAAATATTCATAAATGTTGTCGTTAAAGTTAAAAAAAATGTCCCTGTCGGAGATTTAACTAGTACCTAACCAGTACTAAAATCACCAGCACTAGTACTCAACGGTAAATTTTTCTATTTTATCTTAATGCTCAAATCAGCATTAAGTGTATTTGGAAAGTTACTAGTACCATTGGTTCTAGTAGTGTACTATTATGGTTGGATCTTATTAGGAGCGTTAGAACCACTTTATTATTAGGTTCCCAAAATCGGTGATCAAAAAATTAGTTTTATATAGTTTTCATTTATTAAAATATTAAAAAAACTAAAATTAAAGAAAAACTTACACATTTTTTGCGCATTTTGTGCAACCGTGAGTAAAGCACACGATAGATTTTGCCGGTGTATCACAGCACAAGTTGCGAAGTTGTAGCTCCATTATGTTGCTAACAATTTTCGCTTACTTCACGCTTTTAAACAATTCACTTTTCAAAAATCTTTCAAAAAGTAGTCGACACAATGTGTTTGACCATATTGTCTTTTACTTTGACCGCTTTGATAAACATAGTCCAAAGCTGCATTCTACAACCTTTAGATACTGGAATGCCATCAATATTTATTTTAAGATTCATTTTAGTTCACAAAGAATTTATCTTCTCTTCTCGCCTGGTGGAATACATTTAACTTTTATTCCTTATAGAAAAGTCCTTCTATGAATGGTACCATTTATATTTCGGAAATATCAAATAATAACAAATATTTTTAAATAAAAATTGCTTTATTGTTTCTCGAAATATTCACCTTGATGCTCTGGACACTTTTGCATTCGTTCAAACCATTTCTCAAAGCAGTTTTTGCATTCCTCTTGAGACACCTCCTAAACATGGTTTTTGTATGTTTCAAGTGCTTCTTCGGCGCTCATAAATCGTTGATAATGGAATTTACCTTTGATTTTCGGCAACAAAAAGTCATTGGGTGCCAAATCAGGATTGTACTGAGGATAATATATCAATTCAATGTTTTGACTGCTCAGACATTCACCTGTTTAACGAGATGTGTGAGAGGTCGCATTGTTCGTTTTACGAATTTCTCCGAAGACTTCCCGCAAACAAAAGGTCGTGTACTACTCAGAATTGGCCGTGCTACGTTGCTCAAGCGGAACAGTTGCCAAATGATCCATTCGGCCGAAGAAACAGGTGACCATTTACTTCGCGAAAAACTTTTGTAGGAATTTACCGTCATCGTGAATTCTCTGCATTACCAAACTATGATAACCAATTTTTTGTGGCCACAATTGGCTAATGTTGACATCAGTGCCCTTTGATTTCAGCATAACGGCAGCACAAGCCACAACCAACCAGACAATTCAGTTATTGCATGAAAAATTTCCCGATCGCGTAATTTCTCGATTTGGCTATGCCAATTGGCCGCCTCATTTTTGTGATTTAACGCCGCAGGATTATTTTCTCTTGGGCCACTTGAAAACCTGGGTTTACGTGAACAAACCACAAACAACTGCCACTCTGAAAGCTGAAATTCGGCGTTGCTGAATTTGTCTAAAAAAGTGTTTTTAAGCCAATTTACTTCCTAACCTCAAATTTGCTAGCCCTTTATTTTGTAAAAACTCAAGAACTCATTTAACAGAATTTCCAAAACGCCGTTCTTATAAATTAATGAAGATATTACATAAGCGTGTTCATAATTTTTCAACTCGTTTTCCCTTTAAAGCTTAAATAAAATGTTTGTCATTACTCTTTATTTACAAAATATATGTATTTTTTAGGTGTTTTAACAGTATTCTTTAAACCGTACCTTTATAGAAAATTGAGTTTATTTTAAGTTTTATCTTAAGCAAATAGATTTCTTTCAGATAAGATAAATAGCAAATAAGTGCATTCCTTCATAAGAATATGTACATTCTTATATAGGGAACAATAAAAAAACAACAAAAAATTATAGTCTGTTTAGCAAGATCAATTACATACACCCTACACCAGAAATCAATCACAACAAGCAATCAATTACGTAAGTGCCCTCTGATTGTATGAACCTGAAGACTGTGCACGAGATTAGATCACCGAACTTAAGTTGCATTGCCAACAAATTTATAGTTATCAATATGGCAACTGAAATTAACAGCTTTAAGTTGTCAGTTGCCAAACGTTATTAAATTTTTAGCAACAGCCAAGGCAACTATGGTAAGGTTCGACAAAGAAATAAAGGGCTAGCTTTAAATATTAACTTAAAATAGATTATATGAAGACGTGGCCAAAGTCTCTATTATCTTTAGCCAATTCCTTTCGAGGAAAAATTCTACTTGAAGCTAGTAGAACAAAAAGAAAAAGATAAGCTAAGCGTGGGGAAATTACAGTGCTGACTAAATAAATTAAAAGTCAAGATATTGTTACGTTTTAATATTTTTAAAACGTTTGAGTTCTTTTAAATTGCGTTAAAAAAACAAGCACCACTTTGTTGTTGTTTCACAGTTCTTATTTTTCTCACTCTACCTTTATACAGTTGTCTTGATACAGCAATTTAATATTCGTTTATACAACATTTTTATTTACGCCTAAACCTGACTTTATTTTATGACAGCAAAACGATAACTAAAACTACGTAGGCGAAGCAATCTCCTTATATATCTAATTGCCTACAATTTGGAAAGTTTCAGAAATGTCTCAAATGCCCTCATATCATCTATTTATATTCGTTAATTTTAAACATGTGAGATTGTATTACCCAAAGAAGGTCGAATTGGCAGCGCCGTCAAATACACAAATCAGTACGGCAATACCACCAAATACCCAAATCAGTACGGTAATAGCAGAATTAGACGTTATCAACTTTTACGCAAACCAATGGACAAAAATTTCACAATACAGTCCCTGATTTTGTGTATTTTCTTTGTAGGCATTTTTGTTTTCGTAACAATATATTAACATAACATTCCATGAAGGAACACCTGGGACTTCCGAACGGCAAATACATTAGAGAAGTTTTGAATAGTAGCATTACTCATAATCAATACTAGCTAATGTTATGAGGTGATGCCGCTGTTGAAAAACTTCTTCTTTTTTCAGAAGGTCTGGCCTGCTATTGAACCGAGGACCTTCTGGTGGTAGGCGCGTGCTTAACTTACCATACCACGTGCTTAACCTACCATACCAAATTAGAACGGATAAAAGAACATTTTCATGAAACTAAAATATCAGCATCCAAGGGAAGTCTGAAAAAAGTGTTCAGCAACACCAACTGCAACTTGCCTATTAAGGACTGTAATAGCAACTTTGTCATTAAGGCTGACATTGAACGTACACCGAACATATTACACCCCAGTTTCGTAATATTTGTAATAATAGTGAAAAAACCGAAAAAGGCAATCTTCGTGGTTGCAATAAGTAGATAAGAATAGCATTAAAATTAAAATTGTGAGTAAAGTGTATATTGACCGTAAGCTTCTGCCAACAATTGATAACTTTTAGCAGCCTTTTTCTTGTAATGAAAGAAGGTTATCAGACTTCCCAACAAAACATCTTTTTTAGGCGCAAAATTCGACATTATTATAGCGATTGAAAAAATTGTGTGTTTTCACTTTGGCGTTTATCGAATACTGAATTATAATGACAGATGTTTACCCTCTAAAATACCATATTTGTTATTATTATTGAACAAACCATATGTGGTAGTTACGAGTATGTCATATGTTGTGCTAATCGACATTATTAACTTGTATTCCCAATAATACCATTGGTTTAGATATAAAATTAGAAAATTAGCATTCGAATTTGATACTCGTATTTATTTGTAGATTGTTTTCATTCAAATTGAAAACTAAGGATAGGTCGTTACGAAAGTACATCAAAGCGATGGAATGGTTTTAGCAAAAATTACACAGCGTCTATCGAATACCGAATTATAACGACAGATGTTTACCCTCCAAAATACCATACTTGTTATTATTGACACAAATCATATGTGATAGTTATGCCATATATTGTCCAAATCATCATTATTAACTTGTATACCCAATAATATCACTGGTTTAGGTATTGTATTAGAAAATAAATAATCGAATTTAGTACTCGTACCTATTTGTAGATAATAAAGATAAGTCGTTACGGAAGTACCTCAAAGCGATGGAATGGTTTTAACAAAAATTACACAGATATGTATGTATTTTCTTTACAATTTAAATATCAACAAAAACTTAATAAAACCTTGTTATATACTCTAATGTAGGGTGTACAAAAATACAATTCGAGAAAACATTATTAAAAAAGGTCAAGAAACTTGAATGGGTGTCTTTCATTAGATATCAGCCTTTAAGATATTTCAAAACTTAAATAAATATTGTATTTAAATTGAACGTTATTCATTTCAAAATGTACTCCGAGACTGTTAAGAAACAATTCAAACAAAGATTTTGATTCATAAGAAAATCATATTCATTTTTCAAAATGACTTTTAAAAAAATAAAAAAGAAGAGTAAACATAAAATATGAATGATTTGAGTTGAAAAGTAATCACTTTTAAATAAATTTCACTTAACTATTTAAATATTTTTTTAATGTTTTTTAACTATGTGTTAATTAGTTGTTACTTATTATTCTCTTTTTTTATTTTCATTTCAAATAATATTATCTGTGGTATTTTTCTGTTGAGACTTTAATAATCAGTATCATAAACTTAAAAGTTGTGAAGAAGTAAAAAACATGATTTGCAAATACATACACGAGTTAAGAGTACATAGCATCATGAGTGCAAGATCGAGCGGTTCATTTAAATTTTGAAAATATAAATAAAATGCTCTTCGTATTTACTTCTGGCATTATAAAGCGGTGCGACAAAATAAAACAAACAACAATACTACGGATATGATATTGTACTATTTTTCGAGTACAACATGAATCTGTTGTTAAAATTTTCCAAACGCCTTCAAAATCTTGAGCTATGGGCACTGTTGCTGCCAACTTTTATGCAATTACTAGAGAGATCGATTATTCGACTTTTTTGAACAACCGGTTTTCGAATAATTGGAAAAATAGCAATTTAAAAAAGACCGGTTTTCGGTTAATAATTATTCATATAACCGGTTAATCGGTTTTTTTCTTTATAAAATTGTTCTTAATTTTGAAAGCACAAAGCTTTACCATGTCGTTTTCAAAATAAGCAGAGGCTGACGGAGGGCTTAAAATTAAAGTGGCAATCAATACTAACAATAATTCGAACAGATCTCATAAAAACTATGCCAAAACGGTGTCCGGAGGCAACAAAAACAAGGTTTATTACACAAAGTACTGATAGTTGCTTAGGAGCTAATTTTGTTGTTGTTGTTGTAATACTTGGTAGAGAATGAAATTAAAGGCTTCTTCTTATAGTTATTATTTTGGTGCCTAGGATAACAAAAATTAAATGTTTTACTTTGAATAAATCTATTAGTAGTATACGAGTCCTCAATTGCCGCGACAAGAAAATTTGCTTAGATTTCGAGCAGAACTGTATGTGAATTTATGCACCATGTGTTTAATAGTGTGTGTCTGTAATGTTACGTAAGAGCCCACCTTCCAACCAAGAAGTCATCGGATTAATCCCAGTCCACGCCATCTGACAATTTCCAATAGCGATATCACCTCACAACATTACTAGCGACTGGTTATGTGTATTTACGTTTGTGGAAAACTTCACTAACTAATATATCTGCCTTTCGGAAACGGCTTTTGTGGGCTTCCCATGAGTCTAGTTGATCATTCTCCATATATAGCGTGTTTTTTATAGAGGTATAGAACTTTAAGTTGGCATTACTTTTCAAAATGGCGACCGATTTAACAGCTGTCAAGTGATTTATTCTCAGTTTGGTTTGGCAATTCATCATGAATAGACTCACGCCTAAACAACGCATACAAATAGTGCAATTTTCATTTTTCATAAGTGAATATTATTTTTCAATTTTCATAAACGAATTTTGTTTAGCGATGAAACGCACTTCTGGTTGAATGGTTACGTCAACAAACAAAACTGCCGCATTTGGAGTGAAGGTAATCCTCAAGTGTATGTGGAAACACCGTTACATCCAGAAAAACTGACTGTTTGGTGCGCTTTATGGGCTGGTGGAATCCTTGGTCCGTACTTTTTCAAAAAGGATGGTGGCCAGAACGTTACAGTCAATGGTGATCGGTATAGAGCCATGATTACTAACTTTTTCATTCCTGAATTGAATAACCATGATGTTCAGATGTGTTTTCAACAAGACGGCGCAACATGTCACACAGCTCGTGCCACAATAGATTTATTGAAAGCCAATTTTGGTGACCGCCTAATTTCACGTTTTGGACCTGTGAATTGGCCCCCAAGATCTTGTGATTTAACACCGCTAGACTACTTTCTGTGGGGCTATGTTAAGTCATTGGTCTATCCGGTAAAGCCACAAACGCTTGACCATTTGGAAGACAATATTCGCCGTCTTATTGCCGATATACGGCCACAAATGTTGGAAAAAGTCATCGAAAATTGGACGTCCGCATTGGACTACATCCGCGCCAGCCGTGGCGGTCATATGCCAGAAATCATATTTAAAATGTAATGCCACAAGATTATTATTCGGATAAATCAAATCCATGTCAATCGAATAATCCATCGTTGTTTTATTGCAACTTAAAGTTTTATACCTCTATAAAAAACACCCTATATAAAAATCAATATTTATTTACAACAGATGAGAAAAGGTTATTTTTGCTCAAATAATAAAAATAAATAAATAAAAATAATTAAATTTATACAAATAGTTAAACGATGAGCATATTTTCAATAAAAAATATACGAACGTATAAAAATTATACTTATTTAAATTAACCGGTTATTCGTGTTAAATTAACCGGTTTATTCGGTATTCGAAAAATTAAGATTTTCAAAAAACCGTATTCGACAAAACGAAAAAACCGGTTAAAACCGTTCGAATATTAACCGTCTGATCTCCCTAGTAGCTGAAGAGGAGATGACCTACGCTGGCCGTGAGTCATTATATCTCTAAGACCTTTGACACGGCTTGGCCGAAGGGGAACTTAAATAAGATGCCGGAATTTGAATTTGATCGCGTGACGACCAAGATGGTTGCCGACCCCTTGCTTTCTTGAGCCTTCAGCGTGAAAGTGGGAGGAGATCGCTGCAGATCGCTGCCGGATTACTGCAGGGATCATTACTGGGACCCCGTCTTTTATAATATTTTTATTTTGAATATAACGCAGCCATCAGATGGGGATCTCCTTCTGATATATGCTGACAAAATACTGGTTGCGGCAAATGGCCCCTGGCAAGAGGATCGGGCAACAGGATGAACCGATATTTGAGTGGCCTGCACAAGTATATTGCGTAATGGGGCTTTCGCCTGAATATGGATAAGGCGTAAGGTGTTCTTATAAAGGGCAGACGTGTTCTCCTTTGAGTTTTACAGGCACATAGACCACCTCCTCAAGATTACTTGGACGCAGGGTGGGCCTTAGCACCAGAATCAGGCTACTGATATACCGCCGGATTGTAGGACCACTTGTGTCTTATGCCTTTCCAGGTTGGTTCGGGATTTCCTTGACCCAGGTGGAGATGCTCAGGAAGTGAGAGAAAAGGATACTCCCTTTACGTCTCGGTCACCGTACCATTCCACGCGCCAATGGGCCATAAGCAGGAGCCGATAATATTCGACGGTGGATCTCTTGGCAATGAGGGATGATAATCTCCTCTATATGGATGCAAACCTTTTATTTTATAATAGGAGAGTGAATACTTTGAATCTTAGAGATCTGGTGTACATAACTACCGCATAGATAGTCTTAATTTTCCATTATTTTGATATTTAACTTAAAGATTAGTTTTAAGTATTTTATTAGTTTTAGTTTCAACATATGAATGTATTCCTTTTTTAATCTTTTTATGGAAAATTATGATATTGAGTATATTGGTAAATCCTATATGTAAGAACCTCAGCAGTAAGATTGTAATTAGATAAGGATAGACTTAATCTTCGATAAGTATTTAGTACGTTAAGAGACCTTAGGATATGGAACGCAGTTTAAGAAACACTGTAAAATGACAATATTGATTTAATAAAAAATGGAATGAAAATTAAATGAATATGAAATGAAAATGAAATAAAAACCTTATTACACCTATCTACCTATATGAAATAAGCCTGAAATTATGTACCGGTTCTAACAAGAAACAAAAGGATTTATTTTTGTGCCAAGAAAGACAGTTTGTTTCGTTTCATTTTATTTTTTCTTTTTTATTACATTGGCGGTCGGACGGGCATGTTTAAACTCAAGGTGTTTATCGTTATCATCATTTATCGAATAATCGTCCGATCTACCTAGTAATTACACATATTTTGTGTAATTTTTGATTGGGGTGTAGTTAGTGTGTAATTTTATATTTTGCTCCTTTTATTATATTTTGAGAAGTGTAATTTTAATGTTTATCGTTTGATATAAAAATCTTATTCATCCCTAATTATATAAGCAGATAGCGTTATAAAATATACAAACTAATGTTTATCAAAACAATATAGTTTTAAGTCATGTACACTTCTGTTAACCTTATACAGCTGCTGTTATAATCTAAATTTGAAGTCTCAATAAAAATTGAATTGAATTGAATTCATTTTTTGTTCTACCGTTTTAAGCGCTATATTTTGATCGATAAGTGTAGCAGCTGGAGCCGTGTCTGAAAATTTTTCAATCGTTACTTCTTATTTCATTTCATTCCCGTTTGTTTCGTTTCTTGACACTTCAGCTTCTAGCTTTTTTCTACAGGTATAAACCGGTGTTTATCTCGTTTTATTTAGTAGTGGGTTCTAATCAATGGCACTAGAAGTGATGTTATCTTATGGACTTTCCCCCGATTTCTACCTTAAAATATTGCTATCGATCAAGACTGGTTAGCTAATGTTTAAAGTTCGACGATCGATATTACATTCGGTCAAGAAAATTTGTATGCTTCATAGGTTTTCAATCGCCCGATCATATACTTGATAACTGTGCGTCATTAATAAAGGATGGCTTGTTACCATTTGATTTTTCAGAGTGAATTTTTTCAGTGTAAAAAAAAATTGTTACATGTGGTAATGCCAATGGTCCTTTTTGGCACCACCATGAATAGACGGTACGATGGTTATCTACTTTTTTTGACCAAAAGAGAAGAATTGGACTCGGTTGGCATGTGGCTTCAACAAGACATTGCCACATGCTGAACTGCGCTATCGTGAACCTATTATCAGATGAATTAGGTAAGCAATTAATCTCACGTTTTAAAGCATTCCATTGGTCGCCGAGATCATGCAATTTGACCCCAATAAACTATTTTTTGTGTGGATATGTGAAGTCTCTCACGTAGATGGATAAGCCAGCCACAATTCCAGTTTTGAAAAACAATATTACAGCTAACATTGGTGTGATACTGGTAGAAACGCTAAAAAATATATACCGAAATTGGAGCTCACGCATGGTCCACCAATGACGTGTGGACAATATTTTTCTAATTTTTAAAACCTAAATTATTAAAAATTCATCCGTTATTACACTTTAAAAATGTAGTTGGTAAAATTAAATAAATTTAAATATTGGGTTATACAGCGAGATGGATCGCGATCATTTAATATGCTTAACGTTCAATATATATCGTGGATCACGCTTAATATATGTATATTGAAGGCGTATCAATGTATCAATTAGAATTTTACATTTGCGCTTGCAAATGATTGATTTTTAGTTTCAAAATTCATGTTGTATAAGAAGTGTTGAAGTTAGAAAAGATCAGCTATAGGCAGTTCAACAGCTGTTAATGTGCCCTGAAAGATATACAGATTGGTGCGGTTTGGCAGCCGGCTGCATCCTTTTGCAGTTCTTCTTCAGAAACGATGAAAATTCCAAAGTTACATTCAATGGAGTAAGGTATCGTGCGATGCTTACTGACTTTTTTTTGCCAAACTGAAAAAATTGCCTGTCATATGTTTTCAACAAAACCTTAGAACCTATCGAAAGGCGAGTGTTTTGTGAGAATACGAAAAGTTTCTAGTATACAGGGACAAACCAGCTACAATTACAGCACTAAAAGACAACATTACTGATGCCATTATTTACAGCATATCGGCCGGTATAAAATACTGTAAAAAGTATGCCAAAATTAGAGCTCACTGATGGATCACGTAGGGCGTAGCCGTGGGCAACGTGCATATGAAATAATCTTTAAAAAGTGTATTCATTCAAAACAAAATAATATTGTTACGAAAATAAGAAATGCCTACAAATAAGATACTCTAAATTAGTACAGTACTCGTAGTATGGCATTCATTGGTTTTTGCCAAGGCTCTTGTGTATCTTTCACTGCCCAAATTGTCTGTGCTATTAAGAGTACTACTATTAGCGTGTTTTACGGTCTTGTATTATGATGTTATTACCTTTTGAATTTTACGTAAATAGAAAAATTTGTAGTATGTAACTACAAAAAGTTAATTTTATGTCGTCTTGCTTCGGATGGCAAAAAATGTTAATGGAAACCAGGGAGAACTTTGCCATTTAAAGATGTCAGACCAACTACAAACTTTGGGGGTGGATCTGAACAAGCGGTGAAACGAGCCGTGTAATTGAGACTGTGTACCTAAAGGCTGGTCGAGATGTACAAAGAAATCCCCAACATGCTGGCTCGAGAGGAAACTACTTCATCTCACCTTCAATATGCACAGGTCCTTATTCCAATGTAGGAAATTAAGCGAGTTTTTTAGGCTGTCGTTTCTGATAACGGCTGAATGTAGATGGAGAGATATGTCTAGAAAAGCGTCCTATGACAGACGAAAGACTAACACTCTGCCGGACATTAGAACTTGGCACTGGCTATTTGAAAAACATATCAGGCATCTTGGAATAACCAGAAGCTGTAGCGTGGACGACAATAACAAAATCTTTACTTTCAACGAATTTTCGATTCCAAGTGGAACAAGGGGAACTAATATTAATAAATGAGCTGCATCCGATCTCTTTTTAGACTCATTAAAAGGGACCTACAGTTTAAGGCGGCTTCAAATGGCAGATGAATTAGTTAGAATAGTTTTTTATAGCGTTATGAGGTGATAATGCTGTTAAAAATTGTCAGATGGTCTGGCCTGGTATTGAACCGATGACCTTTTGGTTGAGCGGTACACAGTAATACTTATACATTTGCTAATTTAATTTAATAATTTTCTACCTAAAAGTATGCGAACGAGATTTCAGTTGGGTAAATAGTACCGTCGGAAGCCAAACTATATCTATACCTGCCTGTTGGTTAGATGAGAAGAGAGTTAACCGTCTTGGAGCCGATGGCTGAAAATGGTGTTAGCCAACTATAAACTTTGGGGGTGGATCTGAGATGGTATGTTATGAGGTCAGACTGACTCTCTGATGAGTTTTTCGAGAACAAGCATTTACCGCTTTGTGGCCGTCAGCACTAAGTACTAGGCATTCGGTTAACATGCCAGGCATAACGGAATAGCCAACAACATTGTATGTAGAAGCTGTTGCGTCAGTGCAAAAATCCTGACTTTCAACATATTGAGACTTAACTACCAGAAAGACGTAAGCGAAAAAAAAACAAATTTCAGAGGAAAAGCTTTTTTTTAATATTTTCTGGTACGTAAAGTACGTAAGTATTTTTTATTTTTGATGTAAAATCATAACGGTACATTTTACATCTATAAAATTTTGTGTAATGGTGCGAATGATAGTTTTTTGATAAAAACGAAATCGATAATCATGGCGTTTATGTGTTTTTTCGATGGCATGACTCATTTAAAAATTTTAAATTTTGCTTGAACTGTTAAAATTTCTGTCTTAAATTTTTTTCCAATTCGTTTGAAATAAAACGCCCAAATGACGTGATCTCTCATGGCATTTCACTTTTTCACATACATACTATATTTTGCGAATATTTTTCAACTTTGTTTTTTATTATTTTTTAATTATACTCTTAAAACTATCAAAGGAAATTGCGGTATATTGGGTTAGTGCTGATGTTTGTAACGCAGAATAGGACATTACTTGTTTTCAGCTGTACTGATTGATTTCTGAAATACAGGGTGGACCAAAAATCACTATGGTGTTTAAAAATTTAATAACTTTTTCTTTTTACTCTTTTTTTCTCGGATTATAGCTTTGTCATGATGGGCTCGTTTTAGAGAATTTTCTATAAAAACTTTAAAAATTTGTGGCTGAGCGCTCGAATTTCTGTAATAATGTTGATCTTGAGATCAATGATTATCTTGGGGTTGTACACATATACTTGTTCCTTCACATAATCCCAATGAAAATAATCGAGTGCTGACATATCTAGCGAACGCGCTGGCTAATTAATTTCCGAATTTCCAACTATTGAAATTCAACTGTAAAATTTTGATGTTGCCGTTGATTTGCGGGTTTTAATTATTGAAACAATTGTACTTTATCTATACATATAAAAACGAATTGTGATTTGTTCGGATACTTCATTCTGGGATTTTGTTCACAATTTCTACGCGAATGTTTAGGAAACAAGAAAGTCGAAAAATTCTTAACAAGTGGCGCTGTAGGCGGTCATTCCTCTACACCTGCCCCTATTAAAGGTATTTGAATAAAATTTGGTACCTCAATTCAGTGCACACACTATATTCTAAGTTCTGCAGCAAATATGAACGGGATTGGATATTGATTCTTGTATATCTTGAGAACGTTTACAGTGGAAGTTTCTGAATTTGGTTTAAATGACTTCGTAGCTAATGCAAATCATCAGTCAAGTGAGCGGAATCGGAAAAGTAGGAATTGCACCTCCCATGTTTGTTGTTAATTCCCAGTCAATGATGAGCTGAATCCGATTCTATTTTTTAAAGTTATTGAAAGGGACCTACAGTTTAACACCGGCTCCGAACGGCAAATGCATTAGAGAAGTTTTCAGTAGCAGTAATACTTATAACCAGTTACTAGCTAATATTATGAGGTGATACCGCTGTCGAAAAACTTTTTCTTCTTTTTTTTTAAGATGGTCTGTCCTGGTATTGAACCGAGGACCTTCTGGTTGGTAGGCGGGTGACTTACCTACCATACCACAGCGGCTCACTGTACCTCCCATACAAAGTAAATAGTGATTTTTGTTTATCTTGAGAACGGTTAAAGTGGAAGAAATCATCAGTTTTAAAGTTTGCGGAATTGAATAAGTAGACGTGGCATCTTCCATACATAGTAACTAATAACTTTTGTATATTTTGGGAACGGTAATAATTTTTATATTTGGTTTAAATAACTTCTTGGACATAGGTATACAACACAAAGGCTCCCAGCAATGCGGGAAGGGTTACTATAGTATGGAAATAAAAGTAAATATTTTTTAAAAAAGTGCCGCAGTTACGTAGGAGCTATTCCTAGCTGAGCAGAATGACTCCTGGTAGATGTTAAACGTGGTCTACCGGTTTGATGGATATCTCTTACGGTGCCATGCTTCAGAAGGCGATATTCTGAAGTTAAAATTTCGACGATATGCTCTTTGAGATGAAATAATTGATCGTTGATTTAAATATTTATTCTATTATTCTTTGTTCAGTTCTGAATCTCTCCATTATTTATCCTTCAAATCTTAATTTATCTTTACTTAATCTGATGAAAGGAAAAAAATCTTAAATTTTGTTGACTTTTGGCTCATCCTGATTTTGGGTCTCATAATTGATATAAATTTAGCCACCAGACGGATCATGCCCCTAGCATAGCAAAGAAAACTACTGAAATGCTCAGCAGACTAATAGCAAATAGAGGTTTAACACAGCTATTAATGAAACTCAGTGCTTCTATATGACAAAAAACACGAAACATACTTTTCACTGTTCAAAGCACATCGGCTCTAAGAGCGACATTGGCATATAGAACAGTTTCAGAGTAGAACTATTCTCATATACCTTTTAATTGAGGAATGAGTCAAAAAAAAAGAGCTGAACGCAGAAAGTCAGCTTAACAGAGAAACCTTCAGGAATTTGCATGAGAAATGGAGTATCGTTGTGAAATGCTGACGGGGGACCCGGCTATTTCCGGAAATATCTCTTTGCAATAAAAAAGGCTTAAAGTCAAGAGTGTGTACATGGCAAAAGTCCTTAAATTGTACTGTAGTCTATAAATTATGTCGGGCTTGACTGATTCTAATTTCCTCTACATGTTTCCAATTCTATTTACAATAATAATAAAAAAAGAAAAAAAAAAACAATATGAATAAAAAAGTGAAAAATAACAAAAATTAACATAAAAATAATAACAATTTTATTACATGTACATTTATACTGTACACGGTCTTGTTTAAGCCACTTTTTTGTATTTGCAATTCAGATTAAAACTAGACCACAAAACCAAGTTTCAACGTGTTTTCTAATGAAAAAATAATAAAAAAAAAAAAACACAAAACTTAGCGTATAAACGAAATGACAGTCGTCATACTTGTATGGATTTCAAAATGATTTTAAAAGTTTTTTTTCTATATTTTTTGTTGTTGTAATTTTATCGCAATATTATCCAGCCGTCTATCCGACGCTTAACTTAATGAAATAAAAACGGTAGCGGTTTGTATATGATCAGTTTTCAATTAAATATAATTAAAAATTTATTTGTAAAAAATTTGATATTTTTTGTTAAAAAAAAGTTAAACGTTATTTAGCGCAGGGAAAACAAAAAAAAAATAAAATAAGATTGGCAAGCATTACTTTTAACCTTTAAGAACTACAATACAATTTTTTTTAATATTTTACTGCATTCTTTAGAATGATCGAGCCTAAGAGTCAGTTTTATAAAAATAATAAATTTACATTAAAATTAGACGAACACCGTAGCTATCAGTCCTGATATTATTTGCATTTATTGTAAATTTATTTTCACTAAAAAAACAAAGTTGAGTACTTTTGTGATAGACGCAATCGAGTACAACAAAAATCTGTTTTTCAAATTTCTGAAATGGGTGTCGTACCTTCATGTACTTATAAGCAGGTAGCTTAACTAAATATTAACCGATTTCAACATAAGTTTCTAAGCGGAAACAATTCCAAAAATAAAAAATGTCGGTTTGCCAACAATTGTAAAGTGTGGGCAAATTTGAGTTTAGGAAGTAAATTGGCTCACAAACATATTTTTTTTAATTCAGTTTTATTCATACAAATATAAAATAGAAATATGGGAATTAGTAATGGAATATGATGTCGAGCAAATGTCCACTTATAGCACCTCGGCAGACGTGCGCTCTTTTCACAAAATTTTGAACCACATTTTGCAACAAAGCTTCGCTTATCTCGTCAATACAGCGCCGAATTTCATCTTTCACAGTGTCAGTTATTTGTGGTTTGTTCATGTAAGCGCGGTCTTTTCAATGGCCCCAGAGAAAATAATCCACCGGCGTTATATTACAAGAATGAGGCGGCGAATTAACATCGCCAAATCGAGAAATTACGCGACCGGGAAATTTCTCATGGCATAACTGAATTGTTTGGCTGGCTGTGTGGCTTGTGGTGCCGTTCTGCTGAAACCAAAGGACACTGATGCCAACATTAGCCAACTGTGGCCACAAAAAATTGGTTATCATGGTTTGGTAGAGCAGAGAATTCATGGTGACGGCACCGACCGCACCGACAAACCGCACCATACGGTCACTTTCTTTTGATGTAATGGTTTTTCGAGGAATGTTTGTGGATTTTGTGAGCCCCATATACGAAAATTTTGTTTGTTTACAAAACCGCCTAATTGAAAATGGGTCAAATTTGTCCACCTTGTATGAATCTTTCATTAGTTACTTTAATAAAAAGCCTAATAACTCCAATTTCCCATGGATTGCTAAAACTAAAGACTGATTTGATTCATAACTAAATATATTTTCTTAATGAATTCATAAGTAGTACGGTTCCTATGTAAATAAATGCACAAAAATGCATCTAAACTTAAGAAATATAGAAAAAATTGGGTGAAATACACACAGATTCCTCACTATAACTTAACTGATATACATAACTGGTGGTCATATAATTAAAACATAATAGCATTGCTTATATCTCGCTGTCTATTTTGAATACAGTAATCAATTAGTATTATATTTAGAAAAAAAAAATGAAAACAATTCCAAAATTTTGTCTTAATTGGTCCAAACCTCACTACATACACGAGAAATTACTGCTAGATAGACCTGTATATGGGTAAAAACATGAATTGCCCCTAGAATCCAACTTTCACTGAATTCGGTATAATTCTTGTATCGGGTATTTTTTCAGATGTTCGTAACTCTATATTGGCAATACTATTATATTTGACAACCGATTTAACAGTTGATAGTTGCTTTTTTTTAATTACACCAGAGCAACGCTTGCAAATTGTTGAAATTTTTTATGAAAATAATAGTTCTGTTCGACAAATCTTAAAATTCAAAATTTTGTTCTCCGATGAAGCTCATTTCTGGTTCAATAGATACCAGAATTATCGCATTTGGAGTGAAAATAATACACAAGCTCTTTTCGAAACAGCATTAAATTCACATGTGTTGTGAAAAAATACTATTTTTTTGAGTTTGTGTAAAGTAACTTGTCTGCGTCGATAAACTGGAGCCAATTGAAGAGTTATTGGCGAGCATATTGGCTTTTCAGAAAGCATCCATTGCATTGTTTCAGTTCATTAATCAAGTTGATCCATTCCCACTTTCTTTTCGTTATCTGTTTCAATATGGGTTCCTCATTCGTCATGCTTCACAGTTCTGTGTTACTAATGGTGTTAGGCCAGAATATTCTGCATATGATTCTGAGGTACTTGTCAATGAATACCTGGAGTTTCTGTGTGATATTATTCGATACAAGCCAGGTTTCACTGCTATAGCAGTACCTATTTACCACATGAGTTGAATATTCTGAGCTTAGTTTGTTTGGATATATGTGAGCTTCTCTATACTGACTGCAGTTGTCCAAATGCTACTCTCGCTTTATTGAGCCTGTTTCTGCGCCACCGTTTGTAGTCATTGTACTTTCTAGATAGCAGAAGCTATCTACATACTCGACTGGCTGGCTCTGTAGCATGATGTTTTCCGTGCTCGTATTGTTTATTCTCGTGGCCTTGGTTTTCTTGATGTTTATCTCAAACCAAACACTACGAGGCAATCTTTCTAGGTCCTCCAGTTTCGACTGCATATTGGAAATCTTGTGCGAGAGTAGACAAATGTCATCCGCATAGTCCAAGTCTACGAGTTGGCGTAAGAGACTCCATGTGATCCCTTTTCTTTTCGAACAGACTTTGCTCACTTTGTCATCCAGCACGATGGTGAATAGCTGAGGTGATTGTTAGCATCCTTGTTTAACTCCAGCATTGGTGTAGAATGATTGGCTGACGTTCCCGTTGTGAAGAACTGTATATCGTTCTCATACATCGTTCTAATTATTCCAATTTTCTAAAATTTTCTTCTGTGGTACTCCTTTGATTCTTAGTACAGCCGTTCGCCTAATGGTATCAAACGCTTTCTTGAAATCGACGAATAGTAGATAAAAGGGGGTACGCCATTCTATGGACTGTTCAATGGTTATTCGTAAGGTGTTGGCCTGATCTACGCAGCTTCTATTCAGTCTGAAGCCAGCTTGTTCGTCTCGCAGTATGTTGTCTATTCAGCTAATCCACTATAGGCCCCTTCATATGACTTTGACGTAGTGAATATCCTTGCTAATTGGTGGTGATCTTTAATTTAGCATTATAATTTTTTCAACGTAGATGGTGTTTTTTCCTAATCATTCGTCAGATGTTTGCCATCATCGCCAGAAGGTCAAGGCTTCTTTTTTATTTTTAGTCTAGAGGGAAGTAGAAGCCTACTTATTAAATAATCGAAACAGCAATTAAATTTTTACGTCATTTCGGTTGCCGGGGCTCGACCCTGGGTCGCTTTTGTTATTACGCGTGAATATGTATAACATATACATATGCATGTTGTTATGAAACATTAATGTCATAAAATTTGTTATCCAACAAAGCCATTTTCATTGATATTAAAAATATATTTTTTTGCTTTATTATGATTTAAACTTCTGTTACTGTAAAAATATACCCGATAGTATATAAAAACCAGTCAAGTCGCTCGCTTTTCTATCAAATATGGGGTCTTTCTCCGAGAACCACACTGACTACAGTGCACTAGCAATGTTCGGCCCATAATCACTTATGAGGCAATAGCATGGTAAAGAAAGGTTGAGGAAACTAACATCGCGAGGATATAAGGCAGGATATAGAGACTTGCCTGCCGGGGCAATGACAACATGCTCAACAGCGTCATTGGGGTCACATTGCGTGTTTCGTCGAAGCGTTCTTAAATGTGTCGAGTTATTTGCCATATTAAGCTTTAACAGAAGATTCAGGGTTAAGGTACCAGATAGAGAATGTTGGTCTTTTGAAGGCTTAGTCCGGAGTGAATTTGACCTGAACTGGTATACCGACAAAATAGACTTGTCGATCTCACTGAGGAGGTTTTTGAGTGTTTTTTAGGCTGAGATTATGGCCATCAAACTGTACAGTGACCGTTTCGGGCGCTCCGCTTTTATTGTGTGACATCTAAGCTTGTCAAATATTGCTGCGATACATTGCAAGGACTGGCGCTTGAAAATAGAGTAAAGTTATTTTGGGTACCTGGACATTGTTAAATAAGCAGTAATGAGGTTTCGGGTTGGGAACCCTACTGCTCAGCAGCGCTGACTGCTCTTTTCAATCTAATTAAGAATTGGGAAATTGGGCATCGAAGGCCCATATTTATTTTTAAATGAGGACGTCGCAACCATTACGGTTAATGGAAACACCTATCGCACCATGATAACCGACTTTTTTGTACCCGCTTTTTATGGTATTGATGTGAACGATGTTTGGTTTTAACAGGATGGTGCAACTTGCCATACATCTCATGCCTCGATTTATTGTGTCAAACTTTTGATGGCCTTTTAATTAGCCGAAATGGTGATGTCAAATGGCCACCAAGAAGCTGCGATTTGACACCATTGAACTATTTTCTGTGGGACGCCATTAAAGACAAGGGTTATGCCGGCAAACCAGAGACAATTTAGCATTTGAAGGCCAACATTAGTAATACCATTACCGAGATACGACGCCATACACTCGAAAAAGTTCTCGGAAATTGATCCGATCGAATGGGGTACTGTGGAGTCTGCCGCGGCAGCCATATAAATGAAATAATATTTCATTTCTAACCGGAACAATTGGACTTTACAACAAAAAAATAAATTTGACAAAATATCAAACCGTTTTTGTTTTATTGCATCTTTAAATATCAGCTTTTAAATAGCCCACCCTGTATTATTTAAACGAAGTTATTAACTGATTTTAAATAAACTGATTAATAGAATGACATTTTAAACATAATTGAGTCTAATTTTGTAAATAAGTAGGTTTATTGTGGGAGTTATATTGTTCATACATATCTTAGCTCAAGCCTTTAGTTTTCTACCGAATTATCATTTAAAACATAACAAACTTGCTGCATTTGACTTATAGCTATGAGTTAAATAGCACGAGTAATAGTGGGCCTAGGAATCTTTTGAACATCAACAGAAATATAATAATCTCCCACTAACTCTCTCTCTCTCTCCCTATAGTAGGTGGGGAAAAATTGTTTATTTTTTTTTATCTTAACACCTACCACATACAACTCTACGCTTCTGCTTTGATAATAAACCACACCTAAAGCATGAATTTTAAACATGATTTTTTTTAACTAAAATTCCCAATAAAATTTAATTTAAATTTTAAACATGGCTTATGCAACAAACGATAAGACTTATTAACTTTTTTATTTTTACTTACTTTTTATGTGAGTATACTTGTTTTGTTTGGTATTTTGTTTCGTTGATTTGCAAATTACTTTCAAATGAATTAATTTTGAAATTGTACCAGAATTTAGTTTAAAGTACAAACGTAGAAAACTATAAAATATTCTTTTAAGAAATATACGAGCATAGGAGTTTAACGAGTTTAATTCAAAAGTATTGTTGCTGTAGTTGTTATACAAAAATCGTGCTGTGTATCTGTAATAACTGACTGATGGTGGTGATGGTGTGGCAGTGGTTAAAATAGTAAAAATAAATTACAAATAAAATTGAAATTTAAAAACCTATCAGATAACTGAGATGGAATATGTACATATGTATGTATGTAAGTATACAAATCTATTTATATTGACTATAAATTGAGTCTATAAACAGTTCTTTACTGGCGGTTTTCGAACAATTGAAACCGTTTTAATTTTCTCGTTTTTTTTTTTTCTTAAATTTGGCGCGTGCTTTTCTTAAAACTTGTTTTTCTTTGGCATGTGTTCAAAGCTGTTTTAATATTTAAAATAATTTAAAGGCAAGTAAATACCACTACTCTATACATGCCACTCCAAATAATCACTTTAGACTGTTTGACCCAATTAAGATTTATTGTAACGTTTTCATTAAAACAACATTAAATAGAGTATTTTTGTACAAAATTGGCCATAAAAAAACATTTGAAAATTTTTTGAAATTGTAAAAAAATACTATAAAATAAAGTGAAAAATATTGTATTGAAGAGAAAGAAAGAAAAGACATGCTAAAGCCTGTCAGCCATTTCAAAGTTTTCAACTCTAATTATAACACTTATCATAGCTGGTAGTGGTAAATACATATATTGCATTTATAAATATTAACTCTTTTAAAATCAATGCTGGGCCTTACTTTAACTGTAGAATAACAGTCTGGTTATGTCGAACTAAGTCAAAATTTAGTCCGCCGTGCTCTTGTATGTATGTATTACCATCTTTTCCGCTCCCTGTCGATCCATCTTAAATTCCAGACTGCTCGATTATTGGCAGAAAGACAAATTAAACGAGACATGGGAGGAGGTTCCGATGTAGAAAAAGGCAACAAACTAAATACGGAAAGATCTTGGTAATGAATTCGTTCTTTGTAGGTATGACAATCTGTGAGTAGGGTGTACTGAGAATTTGGGAAGACTATTTTTTCTTGTCCCAAATTGTTCCGTCGTATCGTGTTCGATCGTAATTTGACATTCTGTAAATTAAAATTAACATTATTTTTATTAAGAAAGCTTATACAATCATGAATAAAACGATTTGGTCCTAGGTTGCTTATGAGCGGGGACTCTGACAACGTCGACACTATAATAGCGGTAGACAGCCTCCCAGCCGGGACGACTTGAGGAGGGCTCTCGGATAATTCCAAGACTGAACTAACTATCGTAGAATCAGCCTTCTAATCATCTCATACAAAATTTTATGTTCTATATAAGGAAAATTGTATATGTCTATGTCTGAGTTCGACTGTGGAGGATAATGATAACAGATACATAGCGATGACAGACGAGGATCCCTCGGGATCGTTTGTGACTAAAAGAGGGCTCAGTTAGGGATAAACCAGTAAGAAATGCTGCGGTAAATACGAATGACACTACTTACAACAAGAGCCACATGCTTTTCACATATGCCGATAATATAGACATAATGAGCCGAAATTTACGAGAAGTAACAACAGTATTTAGAAGAAATCTGGCATGCGCTATCAGATACTTCGAACCCTTTAGGGCAGCTGGACCGGGTGGTATTATCCCAGCTCAACTACAGGAGGCCTTGCACTTGATCTGTAATTGACTGGAGGTTATTATCTGGGGATGCCTTGCGCTGAGGATCATTCTTAATATCTGGAGAAGAACCAGAGTAGTTTTTATCCCGGGTAAATGGTCACATATAAGGTCAAAAGATTTTAGACCAATCAGTCTATCATCATTTGCCCTTAAAACATTGGAGAGACTGCTAGAGGTTAACATACGAAGTAATATCCCGAGGGTATTGCTATCGGAGTCTCAGCATGCCTATACCAAGGAGAGGTCGGCTGAGGCTCTATTTTTTAGTGAGTACAATTGAAAACTCTCTCTGGAGGGGAGTATACGCTCTTGGGGCTTTTCTGAACATCGAGAGAGCTTTCAATAACGTACTACCTCAGGCGCTCTTGAGATCGTTATATGTTTTGGAGGTTGATGATTCAGTGACATGCCTGATTAGGAAGCTTCTGACTGGGAGAAACGTTAGGGCGGAATAGGCAGGGGTCACGATTGAGAGGATTGTTAATAGAAGGATACTTCAGGGTGAAAGTCTTATCTACACTACTGTGGTTGACCTTGGTGAATGGACTGCTTCTAGAATTGGAGCAGGCTGGATGTAAGGTCTTTGCCTAGGCCAATGACATTGCTGTCATCATTACGGGAAAGAATTTTAATCTGGTGAGCGTGCAATTGACGCGAGTACTGAGGTTAATATCGAGCTGGGGCGCAAATTGCGGTCTGTCTTTGAACCCACTTAAGTCCGAGCTTACTCTGTTTTCTCGCAAGTAAATATAAGATAACGGTATTCAAACCCTCGCCTATTAACGGGGTGTGACTAAGGTTGACGGAACAGGTCAGATACTTAGGGATCATTCCCGACAAAAAACTGTCGTGGAGATCCAATGTGGAGAGGAGAATAAACAAAGGGGCTATTGACAGGCATAGGGGACACTCTTCGAAAGGACTATATTTTTATATTTTATTGTGGTTTGGTGGAGATCCTTGCATAGAAAGTATATATTTATATATATATTTCGGCGGAGCACTATGACCAACGCCATTATGAATATCTAGACACCTGATATCATGGCCAAATCGACTGCATCCAATGGCTTTGCTGAGAATCAAGGAATGTGGTCTCAGATTATCGGGGAACTCTGCTGAGCTGCTGTATAGGATGGGTTTGTCTACCGTTAGGATGGACTACTGTATCCCGTGACTATTACCAACGACCAATCTAAGGACATCTATTCCGAATAGGAATATTTGGAAAAAGTCATTGGCTGGATGGTGAGTAGGTTATGGTAGGTCATACAGGCTGCCGGACCATTGCAGTGTTTTTCAGACAGAGGTGGTTGCTATCTGTAAGGTTGCTGACCTACTGGAGGATAGTGTCACAACAATTGGGAAGGACTGCATTTATGCGGACAGTCAGTCTGCTATTAGATTCCTAGGGGCTATGTATACTAGGTCTCGGACGGTGAGGAAATGTCGCTCATTATTCGGGGTGCCCCGGGTACCGGGTCATAGTGATATTGAGCTGGCTAAACAGGGCACTATGGCTAGGATTCTTCCTGCCGCTGAGGTATTTGGTATACCGATTATACCTGCTGTCTGCATACAGGACACTTGACCGATGGTATATTTGATGAGAGGTGGAGGCGAGCACCAACTTGTAGACAGGCTAGAACTGTCTGGCCGAGGGTGAACAGGAAGAGGTCTAGACAACTGCTGAACTTGCGAGAGGCAGGATATCTGCGTTAATAAGCACTTACTATTCACTGTGTGAGGCAGTTAGTGTAGAGACATGTCCTTAGGCTGGGCCAGAGGGACTCTGTTCTATGTAGGTGGAGGAGGTGGACAACACGGAACATATGCTCTTGGAATGTCCGGCGTTGGCGGGACTTAGGTACAGGATATTCGGTGGGCATTTTGTTGGCATTGGGGTTCTACTGGAGACTCCTGTACGACTGATTAGCAAATTTACTGAGGGGCCGAACTGGTCAGATAACTGATCGGGCGGTCAGAGTGAAGTTTATGGGTATCACAATGGGCTCTATCGGACCAAAGTGTATGGTGGCCCTTTTTAACCTAATCCACAACAATATTCTCCAGAATTAAGAAAGAGTTAGCTAAAGCTGGTTTGGTGGTGAATGAAGACAAGACAAAGATAATGGTTTCTTTGGACAAGTTGAAGTACTTGATAACTTCGTTTATCTTACTTCTACCATAAACGGAGATAATAATGTTCCGATAAAGATAATATTCTTGCTTGTTATTTTGGAACTAGTAAACGTTTTCGTGATAAGACCTTAAATAGAAAAACAAAACTGCACATATAAGACGTCAATTCTTCCAGTTCTGCTGTATAGTGCCGATTCAGGAGTCATGGCAAAAACAAATGAGGAGATCCTGAAGCTCAATGAAATTTGGTATGACTAATTTGAGAAGAAGACCACAATATCGATACGATTGTGCTTTCATATGCTTGGCTATTGCCTAACTGAGGTTGTAAATGGCAATACAAGTGAGTAGGAAGGAGGTCTTAAAAAAGTTTAAAGTAAACGCTATCAACTTATTCTCTAGCCTACTAATTTTTGTTACAATTTTTACACAATTTTTTAATTTCTCCCAACTTTTTGTTTTATGAAGTTAATCGATATGCTAAGTGAAGCAGTGATTGACTTGTTTTCAATTCATTTTGTTTTTTTGCAAACACATTTCATGCTTAATGAATTGTTATCGATGTTTGGTGTCTAAACCAAAATATGCAAAAAATCTTGACAAAGTCCATTGAAATGTTTTAACACAGCTTAACGCCCGCTAATGTCTAGTTATAGTTAGAAACGTCACTTTAGTTGCTTTAACCGAAAGATTGTGGTTCTGGTTCTATTAATCGGATTATATTCATGTGTTTCAGATATCGTGCTAGCACCGCAACCGCAACCACAGCTACATTATAATTTTTTTAATTTTATGATTCATATTAAATTGTAATTAAATCATAGCCAACCCCTTAGTCTGTCTTTGTCTGTTTCCACATTTGCGGTAGATAATTTGGCGATAGCGAGCAGTCATTTTTTAAATTTTGTTAAGAAAATATTTCAAAAACCCTACCAATAGACTTACAATTAATGAGTCACTTATAAAAGTCAATTGACCAAACGAATATGGTCATTGCATTGAAAAATGTCATGCATCAAATTGGACGCAAATACATCACGATACTGTCAACTTTTTGCAATTTATTTTGATAAAAAAGTGCACTACTACAGCCATTACTAATTTACTCTCTATGAACACTTGAAACTGTGACAGAAAAATAAAAAAAGAGAAAATTTAAGAGGAAATCGCAATACCATTAAAATATTTTGGCCAAATGTCATGCACTCTTTGCTACCAAATCCCCCTTACAACGGAAACGCATTTAGATCACACAGCTAGCGATATAAAGTCATTCGAAAAAGGATACGACACGTGTCGAATGTCTTAGAAAAACAAAACAATTTAAGAGTTTTTTGGAGGATGATGGGATTAAACAAGTTTTGTTATTTGTTTGTTTTCTATTGAGGACACGTACGCGAATACCAAAGCCATACAAACGTCATCTAATCAAAGAGCTAAACGAACCCAAAAAAGACTCGTTTATTTGAAGGAAAAACATATGGATGGCTGCAATTGCTTTTGGACACGCGACCCCTTCCTTTGCTCATAAAAACATTTATTTTCTATTTAATTCTTAATGCGTGTCGTTTTTAAAAGAAAGAAAAACTGAAAGATCTTTTCAAAAGAATATTTCAATATTCAAAAGGGAGAAACGTCTCTAAAGGGAATTAAATGACGACAAAATCGCTTCCTAATGTATCTTAAAACAAGTTTTTGGACCTTTTTTTTAGTTTTAATGTTTTCGTACTTTTGCTTTTTAATTTCATACAACTTTGTTTCCCAGCAAACATAAAACCTTTTTCATTAAAAACGTTAAACACACGTAATAAATATGTTAAATACTTTTATACAAAAGATATGCAAATTTTTCTAGCCCCCGTAATATCAAGTCTTTTGTTTTTTAGTTTTTTTTTTAAGACTCCGCTAATGACGATCGCTGTTGTTGCTTGAATTTTTGCGTGGGACCTTCTTAATATTCTGTTGGTGATAAATTTCACGTTATTATGAGAATGAAACAATGAAATTTTTAATATCGTTAATAAATTTCACAAACATGACGTCTCCTTAAGTGCATTTAAATAAATAAAAGAAATATTTACCAGTTTTTTTGTTAAGCACGACGGACTACTACCATGGTATGCAGAATTCTGTACTTTAAAATTGAATATTTCCAAATGTAATGTGAGAATTTCTGTGCAAACAATTGTTATAAAAACAATTGATTGAAGCGCTTGGTTTCCAATTACGGGAGAGCTCGTTGGACTGACCTTAACGATTTCTTCGGGCATTTCAATTGGAAACTTTGATTCCTTGATTCTAATGTGAATGTCATGGCCGAAATAGTTGTTTATATAATAAAGCTAGGGATGGATAATTACATTCCATCAAGAAAGCGTCCGATTAAATCAAGAAATAAATCTTGGTTTAACCAGACGTGCAAACTTGCAGTCAGGTCCAGAGAGGAAGCATACAGAAATTGGCGTAATAACAAATGCGATCATACTGTTTCGCTACGCAAACAGGCGAGATCTTCGTGTGTCGCAGTACTTAGGCGTGAAAAGGCTTTATACGAGCAGCGCCTACATGGAAAATTAAGAGCTTTCGGTCATTCATTAAAAGCCTTAGGGACAGCGCTAATTCGGTTCCAATCCTTACAAAACGACCAAGCATTCACTAACCCGTGCAGTTAAAAGGGTTCTTGCAAATCATGACGTTAATAAGTCTTCTGGAATGGCATTCCAGCAATTGTCCTGAAACAGTTCTTCGACGCTTGCGCGTCAATTGGCTAATCTTTTTAGTGAGTCTTATCTTGCGGGTGTTTTTCCATCTTGCTGGAAGGTTGCCAATGTTAGGCCAATCACTAAAAAGGGTGAGGCTAATAAACCTGAAAACTACCGCCCGATTGCAGTTTGTTCAGCACTTTCCAAAGTAATGGAGAGTATGGTCAATCACCACCTTGTGAAATATTTAGAGTCCAACAATTTGCTGAGCGATCGCTAATATGGTTTCCGCAAATGTCGCTCCACTGGTGATCTGCTGGCGTTACTCTCTGAAAGGTGGAACAGGTCCATTCATAGATTTGGCGAGAGCAAGGTTGTGGCCCTGGATATATCCATGGCGTTTGACAGAGTCTGGCACGAGGCTCTCATATCCAAACTCATTGCCTTTGGTGTCGGTAGTCACTTTCCTCGATTCATATAAAACTTTCTCAGAAATCGCACTATAAGAGTGGTTATAGATGGGACCTCAGACGACGAGTTCAGTTTAAATTCAGGGGTACAGCAAGGCTCTGTTCTTTATCCAACTCTTTTTCTAATATTTCTTAACGTCTTTCTATTTATCACTTATAATCCTATCTACTCTTTTACAAACGACAGCAACATTTATTATTCATATTCTTTTGATCGTTAGCCGAGCCTTTTAGAGATTGTGGCGAAAAGGCGGAATATGAACGGCTCACTTACAAACGAGCTGTTGAAAATCTCTGAGTGGGGTCGCGTAAACAGTGTAGACTTTAATGCGCGTAAGACCCAATGTTTTCTGACACACAGACGTGGTGGTGTGCTGTCACCTGTATCTATGGGTAATGTAAATATTGAGGAGTCAGTTGCTTTTGATGTTCTGGGGATGAGAATTCACTGCGACGTTTGTTGGAGCGATCACATATTTTGAGTTCAAGTGCCTCGGTTTTTTTAAGATGGTGCAAGAATTCCTTCACTCCATCTGGTCTTCTTAATATTTACAAGACCTCTATTCGACCCAAGTTGGAACACAACTCTCATGTATGGGCCGGTGCTACAAAGTTTATTTTGGAGCTTCTCGACAGCGTACAGGAGAGGGCGAAGATTCTCATTAATGATGGTAGGATAGCCAACTCTATCGATTCATTAGAGCATCTTCGCAATGTGGCATGTGTTTCGTTGTTTTATAGGTATGTGTTCTAACGAAACTAAGAACAAATTCCTGGTAATCATATATTTTTACGTAATACTCGCATTTCTCGTAGAGCGCATCTCTTTGTAATTGATTGTCCAGTGAATCGCACAACGCATTATAAGGAGAATTCGTTCTTTGGTCGCACTGTTCGTTTGTGGAAAAATCTTCCTGCGAATGTCTTACACGCCACTTACGATATGAGCAAATTTAAATCGAACGTCTTTCCTCCTTCCTACAACCTATTTTCCTAGTACCAGCACAATGCACTGCATGAGTAGGGGTTATCCCATTAGTGCTGGTTTCAAGAGAAAAAAATGTATGGCAATATGGTGAGATAACACTGGACACTGGCATAGTAAATGATCTACCGATTCCTCGCTGCTCTCCTCTCCATAGTTTCTGCTGGTGAGTTTTTTATTTAAACTGTTTAAACTGTTATTGGCCCTTCACAAAAAGTGTGCCATAATATCTTCCTACTTTAACGCAGCAGCATAAGAACATCTGACAATTTATGTTGATATAGGACTGTCACTTTACAAGCGAACTCGTCGGCTCTTTAGTTTCCATCAACACTACAGTGTCCCAAAGCCCAACACAGATCAACTTGAACGCCCCTGTTTAACGAGCTGCGGTTAAGTTTGCCTAGCATTAGAATAAGTTGTGAAACTATTCCATCTACTATTGGCCCTTCGAAAGAAAGTGTACCATAAAATCTGCCTAATCTCACGCAACTTGATAAGTACCTCTGAATGTTTCTGGTGTGATAGAACTATCCCTTTACGAGCGAATTCATCGGCTCTCCCATTTCCAACAAGAATACAATGGCCCGAAACCAAACCCAGAACATATTGACCGTCCGACTCTAGATCACATTGTTGGTAGCCTACTGGGTAACTGGGTGGGTTAGGTTTTCGTAGTTTTTTTACAACAATAACTATAATTTACATATTAGGAGTACAAATTAATTCGGATAAAGATAATGAATGAACAAATTTATCAAATTAATGTCTACATCTTTTCCCCACCTTTGAGTCTTTTGTGGCGCTCCAACTTTGAAGCCGATTTTATATTTTTTTCGAAAGAAGTGATTCGGAGACATGCTAAAAGATATTGTATCCATCGAAGTCAAAAGGAGCAAGGTTTGGAGAATTCGACAGGTGCGGCATTTGAACGTTTCTATCAATTGTTTGGGGACTTTTGCAACGTGAGGCCGTGCGTTGTCATGCAAATCATGTATGTCTTTATATTCCGGCCGTTTTTTCATAATAAACGGTTCAAACGAAGTAATTGCTGTTCTAATCACCGAATTTTAGCAGCTCATAGTATCCAATGCGCCTTAATTCCACCAAGAGTTCAAATTTGCATTATAAATACTAAAAGAACGTAATTGTACTAACAAAGAAAAAATATTCCCGACTTGAATGAAATTTGGAAACAGTTATAAAACCAAAAAAATCCATCAAAAAACCCAATAAAACCCGGTGGGTTGGTTTTTTTAACTCGGGTTTTGGACAATTTTGGACCAATGTTAGGATGGCTATAGACAAATATCATGATATTTCCGTTTGTTGTTGTTGTAACAGCTCCGCTGCATTCAAGTATTCTTTTCTAAGGAGAAAATTTTCTCAATTTGAAAAATCGGTTGCTTAGCTGAAAATCTTTAGTTGACTGGTAGTCGAGTCTAATTCTGATTTCTCTGCAGCCTTTTCTACAGCGATGACCTGTCCTTGAAAAACGCTGGCATAATCTATAAGTTTTAACGCCTCTGCAATGTTCAGTCTTTTAAAGCCATCTGCGTAAAAGCAGATTCTATTACAACCGATACCCAATGGAATAAAATATTTATTGAAAGCAAACTATCGGGTGTTTTTTAGAGGTTCATAACTTTGAGTTGGCAACACTACTTTATTTGACAACCGATTTGTTGTTTGGTTTAACATTTCATTATAAATAGACTTACACCAGAGAAACGTTTGAAAATTGTTGAAATTTGTTATCAAAATAATAGTTCTGTTCGTGAAATATTTTGTTCTCCAGTGAAGCCAATTTTTGGTTGAATGGGTACGTAAGTAAACAGAATTGTCGCATTTAGAGCGAGGATAACTCACAAGCTTTTGACGAAACATCATTCCATCAATAGAAAATTACTGTTCAGTGTGATTTATGGGTTGGCGTAGTCATTGGTCCACATGTATTCAAAAACGATGACGGTCAGATTAGAAACTTTTTCATACCTCAATTAGCTGGCATTAATCTTGCTGATGTGTGGTTCCAACAGCACAGAGCTATGTAAGCTGCAGCCGTGCAGCTACAGGCCGAAATCATATTTAAACATTAATGCCGTAAAATTTTCTATCCAACAAAGCCCGTTTCATTGATATTAAAAATACATTTCTTTGCTTCATTATGATTTAACCCTAGGATGTCCAATAAAAACTTCACTGCTGAGTGCACCATTGTGGTCTGGTCAAATTATTTTATATCACAGTCGTTGCAAACATACGTTTTGGTCTCTTTGCAATATTGTAAGCACAAGAGTTTGGTTCACTTACCGCAGCAAAATCGAGTTTTCCGTTTCATTTTACTTGTAAGTTTACACTTGACATACAACAGTCGGTGATTTGATAACAATGAGGGCAAATCTACTGCTTCCATATTAGTTTCTGATTGTTCAGGCTGAGGGTTAGGTGTTGGACTATGACAAAGATATGATTGAAAAATGTGGATAACGCAATATTTAAGCGTTAGATCAGCATTAGGAAAACTAATATTAATGCATTTGACAATTGTGAGTAATTTGAAAGTCTCTCACTCAGGCCACTTTGCATTGTATTTTTCCACTTGTTTTCTCTTTACGTTTTCTTTGTATACGTGTGAAAATCAAAGAGAAGAGCAGCGCTTTGCCTAAATCTGCATTGCACGAAATTCCATACGTGGTCGTACCAACTGATTTGATAATTCAATAAGGAAGCGGCGGCGGCGGTCAGTTTGCTTTGTTCTTACCATCTCATCATAAATAATAAATGCAGCCAATCCTGAGATGTCCAACACATTGAAAAACATAGCTAAAGACCAATGGTTTGTTCCACACTTACAGCTATAGTACGATACCATCTGATTCATTGTATCTACGCCTGCTTTATTTCGGTTGTAGTCGATGATATGGTTATGCTTTTTTGCAGTATTTGGTTTTGTTGCTCTACCCGGGTCATCTTCTGCAGTTATATTTGGGTGTTATTGTATTTGTGTAATGTTCTGTTGATAAGAGTATTTTTCCTCATAATACCCAAAGAATGTTTCGTAAATAATATAATGAAGAAGAGAATCCCCATTAAATATATTTATGAAAACGAACTTAAACAAACACAAATAAAAATAGTAATTTGTGGTGCAGCCAGACAACATAGGTGAATTTAGCGTACTGTTTCTAAATAATGTGACCCGATCTACTCCAAATCAATTTTTACGATTCAAAATATTCCAATTGTAGAATTCATGGTCTTCGTTTTTTTCTACTTTAGAAAGAAAGATATTGAGCATTAAAGTCAAAAATGGTCTAGCCAGACCAAGTTGAATATCCCGGTAAAAGACAATTTGAACCAACTAAATTCACTATAGTGATTGAGTTTGAAACATAAATTATTGCTGCTAACTGTTATGTTAACGAATGACAAGCGCATTGCGATCTGGGGAAAGTTTTGTGCATCTCCTTATGTTCACCACTCACTTGAATACGTGCTCAGATGTCTCAACATACAACGAGCAGAATCTGCACCAATCATTCTTAATATTTCCTAAAATATGTTGATAAGACCACAATGCCCGGTAAATAGAACCAAGAGTACACTAAGTTCGTTCATGCTGACAAAAAACAGTCTTCTATTGGGACAAAGGCAAATACACTTCCTCGCCTGCCTCAGACTGAGGGCCGGGGAAATTCTCTTTTAACGCAGGAGCCAATTCTTTCCTTTGAGTCTCCTACAGTGACACCAAAAAAAAAAACCTATCGACTTCCTCTGTCCTTAAGCCCTCAAGGCCACTTGACTATCTGACTCTTACCAATTTAGGATTTTAACGACTTAAATAGTTAGCCAAAGTTGGGACTATCTAGAAATTTTTTTTTTTTTTTCAGTTGCAGTAGCCAAACAGTGAGAAAATATATTCTCATGATGAAGACCATACCCACTACGACCCAAATTATCTTGGTTATAATATCTTCTGCAGAAGTTATTCTTAAGCTAACCTCACCTATTGGCATATGTTTTTATCATATACCTTTAAGAGGCCCGAGTTTTATATCATGAACTTTAAGCCTAAGCTTGTCGCTTTGAATTTGTAGCATCAGACTTTCATTGTAGGCGTTTGATAAGACACTAATAAAAAAATTGGAAAGGAACTAACTCCTCAATAATTTTTCTTTTCTATCTTTATGTATCGAAAGGTAGAATGGACTCCTAGTAAAACGGCTATTAAGTTTTAACTTTAAAACAAAAAGTTCTTAAAAAAATATTTAAAAAAATATAAGTTTTCTGAACTGAAATCAAAGGTGATAAGACGCAATAAACAGCAAAAGATTTTAAGACAATTTCGCACTGTGTACTGTACTTCTAAATTATATTCTGCTGTTAACTCGTATCCAACACCTTCTTAAGAATTTATGAGAAAATAAGACTTCTTTTTCCTCGTGGAACACTATAAATTTTTTTAATCCTTGACATTACGTCGTTGACATTAATTTATTCTACTCTTACCATATTGTGAAGTTTACTTTCTTTATATATTTAATTTAAAAATTTTAATGTTTAATACGACAGAGTACGAATAATAACGTTTATTAAAAGCAATATTTTCTTTATTTTTGACATTTCTAATACCAGACTAAATAAACAAAAATTACTCTTTGGCTCGTAAATAATGTATTTTATTATATAAAGACACAAATACCCAAGGAATACTGGGCCATAGAAGAGAGAAGAGAACTAAACTTCGTACATATCATATTCATCGTATGTTTGCATAAATGGTGCGAAGTGCATGAACAAAGTGAATGAAAATAATTTACACAAATAATTTTAAAAAATTTTAGAAGAAAGTTTTTGAAAAGTAGGGACACATTATTATTATTGTCATTCGGACAGGGCACACTTGCAGGGCACTGCGACCCATGGAATGTACTTTTCAGTCTACATTTCGTTTAGCATATCTGTTGATTACCTTATAAGTCCCAGCAGATTTAAAACCCTAGTGGTGGCTCTCAATCATTGAAATCCTGTATCTTCCTATACATCTCCATTTAAACCTCCACATTCACATAATACAACGCACTTGTATTCAATTCTGCCTAAAAAACGGATTTAATGGTGCGCGAATGTTGGAAATGTTCTCCAAAGAAAACGGTCGCTTAGCAGTGGCACGAGCTGTTTAAAAGTGGTCGTGAGTCAATCGAAGATGATGAACGCAGTGGCAGACAATCGACATAAAAATCCGACGAACACATTGATAAAGTAAAAAAAATGTGGGCCAATAATCGCAAATTATCCATCAGAAAGATAGTGCAGGACTTGGTCATTGCCTATGGATTCGCCCAAGACATTTTGGTTAATGATTTGGATTTATGTCGTGTAGCAGCAAAGTTGGTGCCAACAGACTTCACATCCCACATTTGATTCCACATTCATCGAAAAGATCATTACTGGAGAGTACGACACGTAATCCAGACATCAGGCAAGTGAATGGCGTTCACCAAATGAGCCGAAACCAAAAAAACCACGTCGTTTCCAGTAAAAAAAGAAAGCAATGTTCATGGTTTTCATGGATGACAACGGTGTAGAGCATGATGAATTTTTGCCAGAAGAACAGTAAACAAAGAGTATTATTTTGGGCGTTATGAGACGTTTGCGTGAAGAAACTCGACGAAGAGACCAGAATTGTGAGCAGAAAACTCGCAGATGATCACACCGTCGCACAGTGCCATCATTATTCAAAATTTTTAGACGAAAAATGCAAGAAATACCATCCAACAGCCATCGAATTCACTTAATTTGGCTGCCTGTGACTTTTTTCTGTTCAAATGAGTAAAAGAACCATTACGAGGAACACGTTTAAGCAGCCGAGAGGAAATAATGGAAAATCTCAGGAACCACTGATACCGAAAACCGAATATAAAAAATGCTTCGAGGATTGAATCAAGCGCTGGCATAAATGTGTTGCAGTCGATGGGGATTACTTTGAACGGCACAATATAGATTTTGATGAACAAACTTGTATTTTTATATTCTGAATAAATTCTGGGAACTTTTTGATCACGGTGTACTTGCGGTCCTACCTATAAACGTAGTCTATAAACATCTATATGCGTGATCGCCATCCTCTTTGGATGCACTTTCAGTCCACAAAGACCCTTAAGAAAATTCGTCAGGTGTTTTACGTCCGTCATGCTATACTTAAGAACTTTAGAGTTGCGGCCCGCCTTAGCGCATCTGAGTCCCCTTTGAGCGTTCGATTGGTATAAACATCTGCCAATTTCCCAATCCTTGATTAGATTGATAATAGTAGTAAGCGGTGCTGCACAGTAGGACTCTGGGCCAATATCGGATATCACGGATCCTTTCCTAGCCAATGCATCCGCAGATTCGTTGCCTCTTATCCCATAGTACCTAGTTACTCAACCTTTTAACATATCGTAGCAACATTTGACCAATTAAAATGTCATACAATGAAAGCCAAGTACCCTTAAGACAGCCCACCCTTAAGTCCAAGTTAAGATAGGATGGAGTGGTAGCTTTCTTAAATCAAAGTCCACTAGTATCGATGTCATGGAACGAACACTACGTCAGACTATCGAGAGAGGTTGAGCAAACGAAATAAGTCTACGTTGAGCTAGATACGGACATTGGCATTTTAAGTGGGACACATTGTCTTCTTCCTCGATTGATCTACAACGTCGACAGAGGTAAAGTCTCTAGGTAAGCGTGAACTTTTCATCATTACGTAATAAGAATAAACAGAGCAGTTGACTGATAGGCTTACTATCCAATTAAGGCTCATAACAGAATCTGTCAGTGCCTAATAGATATATTTACCTAATAGCCAGTTTAGCGGAGGTAAGAGCAGTATCCTATCCATAAATGGGTTGACAACAGAAGTAAATGTGCCCGCTTCAGCGAGCCCATCGGTCACATAATTTTCTTGGGTGTCCATGTAGCCACGAACTCATATGATGCGTATACAAAATCATCGAGGAATTAAATTTAGGGAATCGCGACTGTCTCTAACTAGTTTCGAAATAACATTCAGATTCAAATGGGTTCTGAGCACCGCTTGGCTGTCAGAGAGTATAGATAAGTAATCTAGATGGACGACAGTTAAGCATCAAAAAGAGGGCTTTCGTAGGAGTAGTACGCACCTGTAATCTTCTGTGCTGTCTAGGTTGATCTCACTATATATGGTAATCAAGGCCACGAAAAACACAAATCAAAATGAAATGCGATAACTTTTATCAAATTCATAGCTACAATTGATTGCCAAGTTTATATCCCAGCTGGAATTTTTAACTTTTTGCATTTCCAAAAATATCAATGCCTACAAAACTAATCGATGAAAGTTCATGAAAGTAAACCTTCCCATACGAACTAATGCCATCTTTCGAATGTTCAGAAAGAAACATATTATTTTTCAGTATGAAACACCTTCTGTTACCCTGTACATACGACAAACAATATTTTAAATCAAAGAACAGTCTGCTTTTATTTAGATAAGCTTTAGCCGACAAAGTGCAAATAAACAAATAAAAAATGGCAATAAATATTATGATGACTTCCAAAGATGAGCACAAAAGCAAACTGATCAAATATAGACGAAAAAAACTGCTTTTGAAAATATGGCAAAAGAGGGTTGTACCAAATGCAAGTACAGAAAATTACGACGACCGGCAGCAGTTTAAGGTTTATTTAGGAGCTTAAATTGTAAATAAATGACGACGTTACAAGACCACGAAACAGTAAAAAAATATATATTTATCAGCAAGAATTGTTAAATGTAATCAACAACTACAACTACAAAAAAAACCGACCCCTTTCAACAACTCTGATTACAATGGATTTCAAACAAACAATCTTCCACTTCATTTCCCCATGTAACTAACAATCCTGAAATGGGATAAATATATGCGAACAAGGAATTGCTTCGAATAGGATATAGTATCGTAAGTGTAATGCTACGGGATGATATCGAATATGTTGTTTTTCGAAAATAAAAAACTTTACAACAAAAATCAACAAACAAAAGCAATCAAAGTTTAGAGTTCTTTTATTTTTCACTGGGTTCATAACAGAAGGGGGAGGAAGCTATCGAAATGAAATCAACTTCGTTTAAACAAGTACAGCAAAATAAAACGCTACAATGACTTTAATAAGATTTCATCTGGTTGGTATTACCAACCAAATTATATTGTGTTAACTGACTGCCATTTGCCTGGTCACAAACATATTTTTTTGCCTCTCAAAATGTCAGTTAGTCAACCAGCGTTGGCATAACAATCATCCCATTCGATTTTTTACAAACGAGCGTTCAGCTCAGCCTCAGTTATCTTTTTATTCCCTTGGGCATAAACACAGTGTTGAATGTTGTCCGTTGAATAAGGGTCGTTTTAGAGATGGTTGCTGCATACATGTACACACGCTCACTGATTTCCTTAATATGTAGACGTAACAGAGTTGTCAGAGCTTTAAGAGAATTATGGCAAATATATATTTAGCCATTATGCACGCTTGTATGATGTTAAGATATCGGGGATCTGTGTAAAGGATCTGAATTTTATCTGATAGTCAGTCTGCTATCAGGGCCCTGATATCGCCTAGTTGCAACTCGGCTTTAGTTCTCCAATGTAAAGAGTAGATGAAGCTTCTTGGTGGTACTTGTACCATTACCTTGACTTGGGTTCCTGTTCACAGGGACTTGTAGCTTATAAAAAGGCTGATGAACTAGCTAGAAGGGCCACGGTGGATGTGGAATCTATCACCTTTTACTCTGACATCTGCTGTCCTATGACTGCAGTCAAAGAGAAAATCTATAATTACTTTCGTGAGAGGGCACAGAATAGGTGGAGTTCCCTCTCCTCTTGTGCTATCTTCGAAGACCCTGATGCCTCAGTATGACAGTAGAAGGACACTGAAACTACTGAAAACTGACCGCCGCACTATTTCCAAACTTATTGATCGTTTACTGAGAACGCACATGGAAAAAATGGGTTTGCACTTCAATCTCCACCGCAGAAACTGCATAAGCACCTCTGAGAGGGAGACAATCGTTCACTTTCTATGTGAATGTCTGGGGCTGGCGAGCAGACGACTGCAGTATTTTGGCGTACCTTACATCAATGGTTTGGCGCAGTGCGCGAATCTCGATCTTCTTGATGTTCTCCACTTCATTACCAGCTTAAGGTGGCTACAATCCCCTTTCATTATCTATTTAAGTGGTGCTTTACCTGTGGTCTTGGCTTTGTTTCAAAATGGTACTTTGTTGTTAGTTGTAGTTGATTTCGTTTTGGTTAACTACCTAACTTATCTACCTCATCTTATCTATTATATGCTTAGCCTCTAAACACAGAAAAAGAAGGGATGGGGTCAAGTTATACATTTAATGTCAATCCGAGTCAGTAGACTTTTCCATGCTCATAAAAACTTAGCCTTTCGCACAGTACAATTTGGGTGACCTTAGGTCGTGACTTAAACCTGCGCACGTACAAAATTTAACTGACCAAGGGGCTGAAGTTAAACGACCGTAGCAACGTGGTATATGCAATGGACCAAGGAGCAGTTGGATTAGTTGACCTCAATTTTCTTTAAAAAATAAGCTTCAACGATGAAGTCCATTTCTAGACCCAAAACCATTTCCATGGTTAAGTCGATAAATAAAATTGTCGAAGTTGGGATAATACCAATGCACATAACATCCAAGATTGCCAAATACTTCCCAAAAAAAATCACTGTTTAATGTGAATCTTCTCGATCTATGTTTCGTTATGGACAATGTTAGTCAGGCCATCACTCTTGAAGGCGAGCGCCATAATCCGATGACTTCCAACTTTTTTGGTCTAATGGGATAATATGGAAGCCAATGGTTTCAACAGGGCGCTACGTGTCACATTGGACATTCAAGGGGAGTGGTAACATCTCACAATGTTAATAACCCACCGAGACCGTGTAATTTGAAGAGGATAAGACAGGAAGAATGGTAGTTTTATTAAGCCAGAGCTAAATTGTGCGCAGATTATCGTCTCAGAAAGCCCGGATTTACCGGTCAAAACAATTAGTCAGAGTCCTCGCCTAAAAGCACAAGCCCCTTAAATTATCCTAAAAACCACCCCGAAAGCATAATGAATCTGACAATAGTCCCGATTTAATAGAACAATACCTCCGTAAAACGATAGAAGGTGGTGAAGCAAATGCAGGAACGAAAGTCTACGATGATTCCGAAACGGACATTGTACGATTTGACTAAGTCGGAGGTCTATGCGAGCAAACCACAAACCATAGCGTCCCTTAAAGCCATAACCCATGCCTCCATCGGATAAATTCAACCTGATTTTACGCCTGAGTCATTGAATTTTTGACTCCGAATGTGCTCCACCCACTCACGATGGACAAGCATTGTTTAATTTAAAGATATGAAAGGTTTATTGAAAGATCCGTTAGTACTTTTTTTATGGTATTTTTTGCAACAACAACCAACCGTCAAACTACTTAAAGTAGGTTTAAAGTAAAATGTTGCTAACTTAGGAGCTAGTAGAAAGGAGAGTGGACCCTACTATACACAGATGGGTGGTAGAGTCCTTCGTACTAGATTTGCGTAAACTAGTGTAGGAAACATCAATATAAGTGTCAGCACTAGTAGAGGTTGCCCACAAAGAAAGGTTCTATCGTCCTTAATGTGGAGTCCAGTTGTTGATGAACTTTTAGTAACACTATCTGTGGCAGGTATTGACTACCAGGGATATGCAGACGACACTGTTCTGATAACAAAGGGTAAATTCGAGAATACCTTGTATGAAATCATACTAAGGGGTATAAGAACAGCAAATCGATAGTGTGGCACGACGAGGTTAAATATTAACCCGTACAAACTATAAAATTACCATTCACTAGGAAAAGGAAACTTCCTAAGGGGAGGAATATTCAAATCCTGGGTGAAGAAATACCACCAAAGAAGAAGATTGAGCTGACGTGGAACGCTCAAGTGGAGTCTGTCTCAAGAAAAGCCACACCAGCGCTAATAGTGAGGAGATATATGGGCTGTAACCCAAGAATATTATATTGGATGTCTACCATGATGGCCAGACCGATTGTGACATATGTAGCTGTTGCATGGCCGGTGAAAACTAGTTTGGGAGCAACACACTGGGGAAATGAGAACTACACTCAGAACCCGGGGAAGGAAAAGGCCAAAGAACTGGTCAGAAAGGGAGCTTTCACATACTCAACAAAAATGAGGATAATGAGCGGCGGGAACTATTGTTTGGCCGTACGTGTCTGAGACAATCTAAACTTTTTTGGGTAACTATAACAGGAGGATATTTGAATCCTGCATAGTCCAGAGAAGACCTGAGGATACTGACCTGACTTTTGACCAGATATTGCAGATAAAATGGGCATCTGAGCCCGATGTGCAGATTCTGTGATGAGTAAATCAAATCGCCAAAGCACATACTGTGCACATGTGAGGCATTGGTATACTCTAGGAGGAAGTATCAGATACTAGGTAGGGAGTTATCGCGGTTGGTACTAACAGACATCTTAAAATTCGTCAGATCTACTAGGTTGGGGAGATAGTATAGGAAAACCATATATAGCTGGAGGCCTCTACAATAGATCGAGAGGTCGCAGTACTTTTATACCTCAGTGATAATAATATTAAAAATAAATTTAATAAATATATATAATAAATTTAATAAATATAAATAAATAAATTTAATTTTAATAATAATATTAAAAATAAATTTAATATTATTACGAAAATAAAACTGTCTAAAAAGAAAATACAACACATCCGTACCTTTGCGACTGTACTGTGGGATTTTGATCTTTTGGTTTGTGTCAAGGTTGTTAATGTGTTACCCTGGTAATGTTTATTCGACCATCTTTGGGTAACACAACCGTACATGTTTAAAATTAACAAACATAAAATAGAGGATTTGTTAACGTTTGAGACATTTCCGTAACTTTCCAATCTGTAAATATCGTTTTGCAGTCATAAAGTAGAGTCGTGTTTAGGCGTAAATAAGTGTTGAATAACTTTCGTATAAGCGAATATTAAGTGCAAGATAAATAAATTTCTGTATTAATATAAAGTAAAAGTGAGGAAATAAAAACTGTAAAACAACAACATAATGGTATTTATTATTATTATTATTATTATTTTTTTTTTTTTTGACACAACTAAAAAGAACTCAAACGTTTTAAAAAGGTTAAAACGTAACAGTAATTTGCGTTGAGGGAGAGATACGAAATGGACAAAGGTCATAAGAAAGCCTTCATTTTAACTTAGTTGTCAGTTGAAAAGGCGACGTATTAAGTACGACAGATGCTATGTGCCTCGGTATATAATCTGTCAATTGTAAGCAGGTAATTGGAAAATATAATTTAATTCTTTTAAAAACTGCTAAAATAATGCGTTAATTTTTCTTTTATCAAGTTTTTAATGTAGAACAAAATAAAAAAATAATAAAAATAATGAAACCAAAGGAAACTTTTCAAGGAAATTTCACTTTTTATTATTTTTTTGCAAACGAAATCAAACAAACAATAAATAAGAAGGAAACGAGCGAGCGGGGTTTACAAATAAAACGTATCCGAAGAAAATCAAACAGAAAATTAGATTAAACGGAAGTGTTTTTTAGGTTGCAAAATATTTACAAAAAAAAGACATGAAATAAAAATAAAAACGACAATGTTTTTGGTAACTTTCTAAAATGTAACATATGCTGATTGGTTCGTTGGTTACATTTTTACCCACCTTATCGCTACACCAAACTACATCTGGCTTCAGTTTTTTATTTTATTTTTTGTATACATGTTACCATTTGGATGCTTGTGGTATGGCATACAACTCTTAACTGTAAAGACCATGTTACAGTTTTGGCTTCTAAAAACAATAATAATAAACAAAAAAAAGTAAAAAAAATTAAATTTAAAAAATATTAAAAAAAATTATTTTAAATAATAAAAAAAAATTGAAAGGAAATTTGAGTAGTTTTTAGACCGTAGGCTAAGACTTTAGAATATGGCAATACTTATTCTTTAATATAAATCTACAAAAACAAAAGTTAATTTAAAAGCATACACATGTTACGAAGAAAAATAACCCCTAATCATTATAATTCTGTACGTTCTATTTTTGCCTGTGGAATAAAGGGTTTATATTTCATTGATATAAAGTAAACGTTAATAAAGCGATAGCGACGACTTAAAAGAACCGAGTTGATCGGATTTGAAAAAAATAACTTAAAGAAGCCATTTGAAAAATTTTTTCTTATCATATTTGTGATATTAAAGCCTTTTCTAACACTTTTATGAAGCTGGTATATAATTTATAAGTTTCATCTAGTCAGTAACTACTTAACAGATTACAGCTAAAAACTACGGATTTAATAAAAAAAAAAACGCAATGATATACGCTTCAGTAATACATTAAAATTATTAAAATTCCCTACAAACTTCGTAAAAATTTCGCAATTACAGTCCGTGAAATTAAATCATTTATAGGTGGACGAAAAGCACCTTTTCGGTCAGCAATTGTGAAACTGGAGAACAAATTTGAGCTATTGGCACAAGTTTGTAATTCGGCATTCCACAAACGACACTACACCCTACTTTGCATAAGGAATTAGGTCTCAAGCTTTTTGAAATTCAAGAAAAATATAAAGGGTCCGCCAAATAAATTTTTGAAAATGCTATAAAAAAACCCTTGAATATTTTCTCAAACTTCTTTTTTTATTTGAAAGTAAAATCCGGTTAATAATGGAAAATAATTTCATTCAAATGGCTCGGCTGGCCATGCAGCAGCCTACATGATCGGTCCAATTTTTAAGCACATTATCGATTGTGTGCAGCTGTATTTCAACAATGGCTTCACGAATATTGTACTTTAAAGCGTCAATTGTCTCTTACTTGTTGGCGTAACACTTACCTTTGACGGCACCTCACAAATAATAGTCCAACGGTGTCAAATCGCGGCTCCGAGGTGGCCAAACGACATCAGCTCTGCGACTGATAATGCGATCTTCAAAAACAGGGCACAAAACATCAAGTGTAATTTCGGCTGTGTGGCACGTAGCGCCGTCCTGTTGCTAATATCCTCCTCTTCAATTTTTGTGAACAAAAATTCGTTCAACGTGGCCCGATAACGATCGCCATTGACTGTAACGGCCACTCCTTGCTCATTTTCGAAGATAAATGGCTCAATTATGCCTCTGGACCAAAATCCGCACCAAACAGTGACTTGTCTTGGCTGTATCGGCTTTTCAATGTATGCGTGCGGGTTTTCGGTGCACCAAATGCGACAATTTTGCTTGTTTACATACCCGCCAAGATCAAAATGAGCTTCATCTGAAAAGATAACTTTTTTTGGCAAAATCGTCATCTTCTGTTAGTCGCAGGCCCAGATTACCAGCGTTGTTCAAGCGGATACACAACCATATTCGTTCAGCGGAAGGATACAGCTAATTATCTGTCAAATCAGACATGAGCTAAGTGTTACCATTCGCGAAATAAGCATTAGTTGAAAAAAAAAACGTTAGATAGCGGACCCTTTACAAGAACTCTTGCCTACCGACTATCAACAACCCGTGTCTTTGCTGATTGAGCCCTTGAAATCCATCAAACAAATTTCATTCAAAAATCATCTTGTGTGTTCAAACCCATTTTCGCCTGGAAAGCTACGTCGCATTTTTGGCTTGAAAAACCCAAAAATTGTTGGAAAGCCTTACCATCCTGACGTGTGACAATGGTTTAGTGGGCTTAATGGACCTGACTTTTTTGAAAGTTTGGTTGCAGAAACTGTTTATCAAACAATGATTAATTTAATTAATTTTTATGTCACCACGTGATACTTTCATTGATTTGTGTAAAACTTTTCTTGAGCGTGTGATTTCTAGAAGAAGCGATCATAATTAGCTACCAAGTTCTCGTGCTTAACCGTCTTAAGACTCTTCGCCCACCTCCCACCTCCAAACCGATTTTTTCAAATGAAATTTTTCTTATTCAATCGGTGGATATTTGTTGACTAAATTCGAAGAATAGACTCTCACCCTTCATTTGGTATCAATAGGCAGACGGAGGTAGCCGGAGCTAACATCCTTTTATTTCGATGGAAAACTGCAAACGCTTAATTTTGTAAAGCCATTTTAAATCGCTTATTTAATTAATTACATATGCAATCTCAATCATTTTTGTTTAATTTATAGTAAGAAATAAATGATAACAATATCTTACACGCATTTACTATTGCGTTGCATGAAAGTTTTCGTCAGTTTTAGTTTAACAATATTTACGTGACTTCAATAGATTTTTTTCTAAGACTAAATATTATTTTTTGTTAAAAAAATTATGGATTTTTTTTTAGTCAAAAACTTCTATACAGAACAGCATCATTAGATTTTTAAAAAGTACACCCAGTGAAATAAATATAGCGTAGAACAATTATTATGTTTTTTTTTTTTTAATTAAATGGTTTTATTTCTGAAACTTTTTTAACATATCAAAACCTCTTTAGATATAAAATTTGTAGTTATAAAACTAATGTATTGAATAACTTTATCGTATTGTAATTAAAGCCGTGTGTCCACTAGAAAGTTTTCTTGAAAACGTTGCTTCCAGAAGTTTTGTCGTGTAAACATTTGTTAGACATCGACTTCCAGAAGTCTCCGGCATACAGAAGTTACTAACAGCAATGCAGCAGTGTATGTGAAAACTCTTGTTAATTAAAAATTGAATAGTTTATTTTGAAGTTAAATATCGAATGAAAAATTTAATACACAATTTTATATAATTTGAAAACATAATCAAATGAATATTTGATTCAATACTATTTCAATTTACAAAGTGCTTTTAAACAAAGTACATTTTGATTTCCAACAAAAATACGTGTTTTTTGCTTACTGGAAGTAACTTGAAAGAATTGCAAGTGTTTTGAAGACTTGCAGATGTCGAGTATATATTATTTAAGATTTTTGAATTTTAAATACATATATATTAGTATTTAAAATGAATTTAAAATATTGTTACGACAATAAACAATACCTATAGAGAGATACACAAATATACTACAGTGGTAGTCTTTGCTATAAAATCTATTGCCTACTAAACAAAAAAAATCACCAAATCACATAGGGAGAGATGTACTCTTGGCTACGTAGCTTTTACAAATGTCAAGCTATGACACAAAAATTTAGCGGAAATATCAACAACAGATGTACCAATTTAACGTTCTTAGATCGTTCTGTCGACTCAGATATAGTTTTCATACATTTCTCTAAACTTTATGTATTTTTTTAAAACTCAAATCCGAAATCATTCGATATAACCGTTATAATTTTTATTTCATTATATATTCGATATTCACTTGTACATACTTATTATATATTTATATATATATATATATATATATATATATATATATATATATATATATGCCTATATTACATGGTTGGCGAAAACCAGGATTTTTTAAAAACCCAACCCACTTGGTTTTATTTTTGTTTTTTTTTTTTTTTGTTTTATTTGGTTTTATAACAGCTTCCAAGTTTTATTATTTCGACAATATTTTTTTATTTTTTTTTTCGTACAATTACGTTGTTTTATAATTTATAATGCAAATTTGCACTCTTAGTAGAATCAAGGTACTATTAGCTGCTAAAACTCGGTGATCGGAGCAGACTACAATTATTTCTTTTTAACAGTACATTATGAGTAAAACGGCTGGAATATAAAAACAGACAAATCAAGTTTTCCTTTTGCATGACAACGCTCAATCTCACGTCGCAAAAGTTTCAAAACAATTATTAAAAACAATCAAATGTTGCTTCGGCCTTATTCTCCGAACGTTGCTCCGTCATACAATAAACTCATATCTCCTTATATGGTCTTTCTTTATACGGCGTTTCGCTATAACAGCCTGTTTGAATTATTGAACAAATTTGCTTTATGCTGAAAATTACGTCGATCTATGGCTAAAAAACGTATTCACCACACATATTCATCATTTACGGCATTTCGATTTACGGTTTACATTTTCAGAACCTATCTAGGCCGTATAAACAGGTATAAGTTTATCTGCAACCATGTCATCAATCCACGTCCTTTGAAGAAATATAAAATCGGCTTCAAAGTTGTAGCGCCTTAAAAGACGAGCAGCTTTTCTCAGACGGAATATGGAAGATGGATCAGGGGAGGGGAGAAGCTGAAAGCAGTGATTTGATAAATTATTAATTTGACAAATTTGCTAATTTATTATCTTTTTTGAACTAAAAAAATGGATCGAATTAATTTGTAGTCCTCATACGTAAATTACACCTATTTTTGTTGTAAATAAACTACGAAAATCTTTGAATATAATACCCATTACATTTCATCATTGGGTTACACAGTGAGTTGCCAACCCTGTTTAAAATACATATCGACTCATAACCACCATAAGGACGTAAACGCCATGATTATCGATTTTCGTTTTTTGATAAAATCGATAGTAATTTATCATTCGCACTATCACACAAAATTGTATCGCTGTAAAATGTACCTTTATGATTTTATATTAAAAACAATAAAGGCTTATTTATTCACATACACTAGAACAAAAATATATTAAAAAACCTTCTCCTATATAATTTGTTTTTTGTCGCTTACGTCTTTTTAGCAATTATTATATATTATTATTTTTTTCTTATTATTTTTTGCCAATTTCTGTTCACTTATAGACTATTTTGCACTTTAAAATGTTATTAATAAGTTAAATTAACATAGAGTACAGAAAAAATTACATCAGATATTTCTCATCCATGTATCTCTTTTACTCCTTGCTATTATTAGTTTAAATTTGCAAAACTAATAACTACAAATTTATGTATTAATTTTGAAATTTTTTTGAAATGCTAAAAGAGTATCTTGCAAATTTTTAATTCCTAAAAATCGTCAAAACTAGAACACAAATCGTCAAATCTGGCAGTACTGCGCTTAACGTTTGCCGCCTCTATTATATTCTGAACGTAGTTAAAATACTTATTCGTAGTTACTCATAATTTCGTGTTGATTTATGACATAATTAAAGTCGGGCACACAAATTTCGAAAACTTTAATAAAGTGCAACAGATGCGTTGACAAGTTTCGAAAAAAACGTGATTAAATATATACATGAAAAAAAATAATACAAAATATTTATGCTTAAAACGGAAGTTTCTCATTATGCTTGTGGTTGTCGGTGTTGCAGTCAATAATAAAAAGTTGTTCTTGTTTTTAAATCATAAAAACTGGAGTAAATACACAAGTATGTACATATTTTTTCAGGTTTTAGAGTATGGTATGTATTTTTTAAGCTGACAGTTGACACTTACGTGTAAGGGAACATTTTGTGCAAAACACATTTGTACACAGTCAACGTATTTATATATACGGCACACAGAGGATGATATTACATATTTATTTAGTTTTAATTTTAAAAGAAAAAAAAAGAAAAATGATATCAGTTATAAATTTCATGAAAAAAATAAATAAATAATGTTCCTAGTGTGCATGTATCATATGTATACGATTATATGAATATAATCGCACAGACGTGTTAAATTCATTTACAATTTTACAGATAAATTCCGAATTTTTGTATTTCTGTTTATTCCTCTTTTGTTTATTGCTGTTTTATTACAATTCAAATATTTAATATCCTTTGCCATTTTGTTTTTTGTTTGAAGCAATATTGTCATGTGTAAATAACGTGCATTATCAACATCTGTTAAATTAAACAAGCCCTTCTTTTTGTTTTTTCACCTCCACCCACCACTTTCTCTTTCACTTTCACCCCTCCATACTTAGTTATTGCAATCACTTCCAAAAAACGTTAGTCAATTGATGACGATAATACGAGCAGTTATATTTGAATGCCTGCAAATGTTATACGATATACGCGATTGTATCAAAATTTTCCAATCGCACTTAAGCAATTTGTAATGCACGCCTTGCAAAAGGATCCATCGATAGAAAATACTTTTTCTTGGAATTCTTTTCTCTTTGTGGCAGAAAATCATTAGGTCAGAATAACATGAGACATTGTGGTGTCAAAACATTTGCTTGAGGGTAAGTTACAAAAAGTCAAAGGGATAATACTTCAATTCCATAGAGTGATCAGTTAGGAATGATGATTTGGTTTGGTTTGAGGACGAGCATCCACTGATCTAAAACCAGTGAACGCAAAACACTCGGAGACCAAATGGTCTATTGTGATCGTCCTAAGCAAAGAAAGCAGGGAAAAGAAAAAGAAAAGACTAAAAGAAATAAATTACGAATGAAGGAAGAATAAATCAGTTGGAAGGTCCTACTCCCTGAAATCCTAATGATCCCGTTGCCCTTCGCGAACTAAAGAATTGCAGTAGGGTCCATGCCTGACAGGGAGGTTGGAGTTTGAATCATAAATTCACCGAATATGCGATGTCTCCTGCCCGAGACTCTGGGACAGCGACACTGAAGGTGCTCAATCGTCGCTAACTCCTTCTCTTCTTCGCATAACCTACAATAATCCATGCCCATTACGAGTCATCGCCCGGACAAAACAGTTGCCCGTGATAATGCCCGTAGTTAGTCTCAGCTCCGCTCTACTCATAGAGCGAAGAGCGATCTAGAGATCCTACAACCTGAATTGTCATATCAGATTTTTCCAGACTTCCCTACGCAGAAATCCTCGAGTAAGCTCAGCGGCGGCATAATGTCCTCAGTCCGAAGAAACTTCCGCTTGGAATACACTGCACTCGCCGCTCAACTTATAAGAGTAACCAAGGTTACGCCGTTCGCAGTAGACGCCAGCCCTGGTGCCTTCCTCCGTCTTGGATTCATCCGTGAAAACGGCCAATCCACCAAGAGGAGGGTCGCACCCCCGCCAAACATCCCTACTAGGTATCACTACCTCAGCAGTCTCGAAGCACATGGTCGACGCGAGATAGTCAATCACTTGTTTTGTTTACAGTGAGTTAGGAATATTTGGCAAAAAAAATTGAAATTAAAAGAGGAGGTTTTCGTTGGGTTATTTTTCACAACTTTCGTCGTGGATTATCTCAACAAGAATCTATCGATGAACTCAGTTTTTTGTATGGCGATAAAGCACCACCAAAAACCACAGTATATTGCTGGTATAGTGAATTCAATCGTGGTCGCCGACGAATTCCATGAAAGTCGTCTAAAATCGGTTGTTGTACCACAAAACATCGATGCAGTGCGTAAACTGTTAATGCAAGATAGTCATGTGACATATTGTGGGATAGAGGCATCCTTGCACATTAGTTCCATTTTACTGTATACGATTTTGCATGAACACTTAGTTGTAAAACAATTTGTTCTCGTTGGATAGCCCATAATTTATTAATCGCTCAAAAAAAGGCTCGCGTCCTTTGGTGTAAGAGAATGATTAAAAAGTTCGACCGTGGTACTTCAAAAAACGTGTATAAAATCGTGACAGGTGACGAATCATGGATATATGCGTATGAGCCGGAAACAAAAGTACAATCGACTACCCACACGATTCCAAGACGAGCTAAATCCAACAAAAGTTGTTTGTGGAAAAAGCACAGCGAAGTAAATAGTCAACGTAGGACGGTCAATCCGGTCAAAGAGGTACAGAATTATTTTTTTGCCGTAAGTGTTCGGAGATATTCGTAAAACCAATCGCCGCACATGAATCATTCTGCGTCTTAACAATGCGAGCTCTCACACATCTAGTCAGACAGGTGAATTTTTGAGCAATCAAAACATCGGATTGATGTTTCATCCTCCAATTAAGTCAAATAATATATGTACGAAATGTACATTTACACCATTAAGAGGGTTCTGCAAAGATCGAAGCAAACGATAATCTGAAGGTGTAAGATGCGGGCTATATGGTGGAACCACCAAAAATTCCCAGCTAAGCTCTCTCATTTTTTACCGAGTCGTCACATATGTTTGTGGTCTGACGTTGTCATGATGGAACACAACACCTTTACTGTTGATAAATTGTGGCCGTTTTAGTTGAAGTGCTCGTTTTAATCTCTTTTATTGCTGACAGTAAAGATCAGACTAAAACGTTTGACCGGGTTGTAAAGGCTTATAATGAATTGCAATTCTACAAAGTATACAGCATTAGCTTTCTTCTTGTCAATTTTGGCTTTGCCACCGTCTACGAAGCTTCACCTTGCTTCGTTTATGATATTTTTCGCACATTACATACGACGGACGTAATCCACTTTTCATCGCCAGTAATCATTTGCTTCAGAAACGGTTTGAAATCGTAACATTTTAGCAGTGAATCACAAGTTGAGATTCGGTCCATCAAATTTTTCATTGTTAATTCATGTGACACTTACAACACAGATCTTGTTTGTATCGAGCTTTCGTCAAATGATTAATAACTGTATGATAATGAATGCCTAGTCTCTCTCAACGTCTATGCTGCTTATGTGCCAGTCTCTCTCAATTTTTTCCATGATTTCATCAACTTTTTTTGATTGGTCGACCAGAGCGAGCTGTATCTTTAACGTTAAAATTATAAGATCGAAAACAAGCAAGAATTTCGCTGCTGTTTTTCTAGTTATAGCATCGTCTCAGTAACTTCATAAATTTATTCAGCAGCGTACGAAGCTTTCTTACCTTTTCTATAATATAAAGCAAAATATGATTGTAATGTTCCGAATTTTCACTTATTTTGAAACGTAGAATAATGCGATTTTTTTGTCAATTTATTTGCTTCAAAAATTATAACAAAATTAATTGATATATTATTCAAAGCACTGTTCATCGTTAGCCACTACTTTTTCCCATCTTTCTGGTAGCATACGGATTCCGCGCCATAAGAACTGTTTCGGTTATAAAGAATGAATCAAACCAATTTCTGTCACCCTGTTCTGACGTGAAGCGTTTTGCATCGATCGAAACAAACGGTAGTCAGACGGGGAAGGGTCTGGGCTATAAGGCGGGTGAGACAAAACTTTCCATCCACTGTTTACCAAATAGTTTTTGACCGGTCTTGCAACATGTGGCCGAGCGAATATTCGAATATTCTGGTTGTTTTTCATTGATTGCTTCTTCAAACGAATCAATTGTGTTCGGTACAGGTCCCCTGTGATCATCTGACCCAATTTTAACAGCACATTATACAAAACACCCTTCTGATCTCACCAAATATAGAGCATTAACTTGGCGTCATGGATATTCGGCTTCGGTGTTGATTTGGCTGGTTGGCCGGGCTTTATACATGACCTTTTGCGATTGGGGTTATAGTAATGTATCAATTTTTCATCACCAGTAACAATACGATGCAAAAATGATTTCTTTTAGTAACTTTCAAGCATCATTTCCGACATGTAAAATCGCCCTTCATCATCTCTCGGCTTCAATTCATGTGGGTCCCAACGTTCTTGCCATTGAATGAATACCAATGCTTTTAAACGTAGGGAAATGGATTATTGTGTGACTCCCAATGATAATGCAAATTGTTGTTGCGCTTGACAAGAATCTTCGTCGAGTAATGCTTCCAATTCCTCATCTTAAAACTTTTTCGGCTGACCAGGCCTTTCCTTGTCTTCTGTGTCAAGATCACCACTTTTGAATAGCGAAAGACATCGTTCACAAGTTTTTCCATTTGGTGCATGTGCCGCTGTGGTATGGTAGGTAACCAACCGCCTAAGCCGCCTACCAACCAAAAGGTCGTCGGTTCAATACCAGGCCAGACCATCTTAAAAAACAGAAAAGATGTTTTTCGGCAGCAGTATCACCTCATAACAATAGCTAGTAACTGGCTATGAGTGTTACTACTATTGAAAACTTCTGTAGGTCCCTTTCAATGAGTCTAAAAATAGAATCGGATGCAGCTCAGTGATTTCGAAAACACCCTCTTGTGACTAGTATGAAAAAAATATAGTTAAACCTGCATATGTCTATTAGAAAATCCCGCAGCTCCTGCTGGCAACACCCTGTATTTTATAAGATATTTACACTAAAAATGTAATTTATTTTAAGTATTCTATTGATATAGTGAATTGTTAAAATGGAATATTTGATATGGTCACGCTATTATTGTGAGTAAAATAGGCACGAATGGGTGTGAGGCGCAATGCCGATAAAGGGATGGTAAAATTGCATTTATTTGAGGGTTTCAATTTAACTTAATAGTCGTTCATTCATTTATTTATGTTGTCTATACAAAATAATTTTATTTTAAGATTTTTTTAAATTGATAATCGTTTTCATTATTTATGTAATTCGCAAATATTGTAATACACAGAGAATAGTGAATTTCAAAACATTATTTAAGATTTGGAATGATAACGATGACTTTTTTTGCTTCAATGGAAATGTTTTATGAAATAAGCGAAGAAATCTTTTATTACTTTTATTTACAATTTATTATTTACTCTAACCCCCATATTCATAAAAATTAAATTTTCAATTTATAAACGTTCAGTTATAAACATAATTTGTACGAAAATTTGTTTTATAAGCCCTTTATAAGTCGAAAATATATGTATGAACATGGGGGTTTGATGCAATATTGAGTTTTTTTATGTGAAAAGTTATGCAGGAAAGACCTCAACAAATATAATTTTAGAAAATTGTGGGCAAAGTGGAACCCCATGGATGAGAAATACCTTGTAGGGTTTCGTATAATCAGGCAATGCCGGCTATAGCTTTCTAACTAACTTTCTATTGGAATTCTGTTTCAGTTCTTTTGTTCTATTTTCATCTTTTTTTATCTATGAATAGAAAATAAATTGTATTTTCTCTTTCATTATTTATTTAATAAATTGTAGTTTTTGTTAAAGTTTGCATGCCTGTCTCCCGCTATTGTTTGTATAAATTTATAAATGTATGTACATACTACGTTCAAATGAATTAACCTTTATAAGGTCTTCGGGTCAATTTCGAACAGGGTTGGAAAAAGCCAGGTTTTCTAGGTTTTTTGATGGTTTTTTTTTTTTTGGGTTTTATAAATGCTTCCTATTTTCGTTCAATTAGACAATATTTTTTTATTTGTTAGTTATATTATGTTGTTTTAGTATATATAATGCAATTTTGCACACTTGATTTCATTAAGGTGGCGCAAAGTGCGTCGATCCCATAGAGCGGATGGACAAAAATAGAAGGAGTCGTCGTAGATAAACGAAATTTCGTGCTAGTGTTGCCGTTGAAAATTTCGAAAAAGAGTCATAAAAAGGGTATTTGAGAAAAAGAAGGTCAAAAGAGGGTATTTCAAAGTAAAATAGGGTCAAGTTTTTTATAAAAAAAAATAAAATTTATTTCAAATAAAAAAAATAATACAAAAACAAATACATTAAAATATTAGTCATATTATCAAAAAGAAAGAAGTTACTTTTACAAAAACTCTTGATAATGTTTATCAGTTTTTAGAAATACTTTTTCTATATTTTGTAATTAATTCTTTACTTGGAGTCCATCTTTCCAGCCCCGATTCGCGTAAATTGAGAGAGGAAAGCATGGATTCACAAGTTTATATTTTAAGTTTGTTTGTAAGTTTATTTTTAATCAGTGATAGCTTTGAAAAATTCTTTTAGCGGAAGCACTACTAAGATTCAAAGTAAATATATATGTATGTAACGAATTCATATAAATTTCAATATACAGTCGCACAGGAAGCTTAAAGAAAAATAATAAAATCAATATTCTGCACATAGCAAAACTATACATGCTCTGCAGTATTATCCCCAAAAAAAAATTTAAAAATTGTTTTATTGTTAATTTATATTTTCTAGGGCCATATTTAATCATTAAATTTAAATACAAATTTTTTATCGTATTTTCACTTGAATTATTTTGATACCCTTTAGGATGAGCAGTCTTACAGCCTTGTTTGTTTTTAATTGCACTTTTTTTTGTACAAGGTTATCCAATTTTTCAAATAAATTGTCTGTGGGACTTATTATGTCAGGTGACTAATAAGTAGATTGAAGCCGTCAAGTCAAGTTTTGATGTCGGCACTTCTAGTTTTTTAACTTTTTGTTTTCGTCACACTTAAATATAATACTCATACATTCATCGCTCAAAGCAACTTTACTCTAAGATTCTTCAACATAAAATTTTAATACTCGCGATTAGATATGCAGTTTTCTTATGGTTATCCATATTGCTTAACGAAGACTGCTGCTCAACTCTTCTTTTTGATTTAACTACAAACAAACAAATATATTGTTACGTTTTTACCTTTTTTAAAACGTGTATTTATGAGTTCGTAGATTGTAGTTAAAATAAAATAAATCTTTGATTTAGTTTTTAATTAAAATCCTTTATTCAATACAATTTTGTGCACCACTGCTTGTAACGTTTTTACAAGCAATAATAATTTTCTATTCGTAATTACTCCGTCTGTTTACAATTTTGTAAACAGCAGCAATTACTCGACAGATCTTTCTACTTAAAGATCTTCCAACCCGATCGTAGTTACAACTTAGGTTCGATCACAACCTCTTCAACCAGAGTTTAACCACACTCAAACCAATAACACACACGTTCGCTGAGTTTACACCAAATAAACTGAGTGTTGTTCGCATCGATGTGCTTTTTATATGGTTGAGTAAACAATACATCGAAAGCTCTCGAACCTCTCGATATTTCAGGTAGATTCCATTTCTTTGTTTTAATTTTTTTTTAGTTCTTTTTTGTAAACATCTACCTCTTTCAGGTCTTAGTATTTGTTGTTGCTTGTTTATTGTCTGTTACTTGTTTTCTTGGCTGCTTAATTATTGTTGTTGCCGTGTTATTTTTGTTTACTTTACCGCTGTTAATGTTTGTTGTTGTAGATTTGGTTATTTGTAAACAGCACGTATATTTATTCTTATTTTAGCGAAGTTTTTGTTTATTTTAGCGAAGTAATAAACGCAGAGGTTCCCAATCTTATTTTCGTAACAATATTTTTATACACACATAAGTTAATATAATCAGATATTTGGGAATGTAATACTTACTTGTCCATTCGCATTTATTTTGTTGAAAAATGAACACATGTGTGTATATGGATGGCACGCGAAACTACAAAATTAAATGGAAATCTACTAAAAAATTAATGAAAGCTTCTCGCTGTCAAAATTTAAGCCGAAACACATACATAAATCAGGGCATAATCGCAGTTGATGATCAGTTCATTTTACACAATTGTCAAATTTTATATGAAAAAATTAGGTATGCATAGAATATGACAGTTTCATAAAAGTCAGATGTAATAATAATAAAAGTCAGTTGTAATAATAATATCGAGTGCAATTTTTATATATATGTTCACAAAACTCATGCATGTTATGTATATACATATATATATGCATATACAGTATACATACATAAAAGCTAAGTGTAATGAGAATTTTCGTGAGAAATTTTGGACCTTTACCCATTTTCAAAAAGGGATGCATTAAAAGAAGGGTCATAACAAGTGTCATTGGCATGAAAAATTGATATTTTAGTGTCACAATGGCAACGCTGGTTCGTACATACATTTATTGGGGCTAAATATAGATATAGGCGAAATTTTGACACCATCGGACAACGGACACGCTCACCGCCTACATATACTTAAAACCGAAAAAACCTATCTTAAGGTGTTTTTTACATAAATTGTTTAATAATAAGAGATTTTATATAACACAGAGTTTTGCTAATTACGGATATATATAAAAAGATTCAAAATTAAGAGCAAGTTTTTAACGCAATTTTGTGGATTTAAAAAAATTAAAACTGTATTGCAATCTGGCGAAAATTCGATATTGTACAGCAAATGCTGTATTTGAATAATAATTTTAATTATTTCACGATTAATATGTTATAAAGTGATAATTTTAAATTTTTTATTTTAATTTTTACTATTTAAAATTGGTAAAATTTATGAAAAATTTGCTAAATTACCCATTTTTAAAATTTCAAAATGTTTTAAGTTGTAAGACAAAGTTGGTTCTAATTTTTTCATTTGATAACTTATATTATATCGTTTCAAAAAAACTGGAATAGAAAGATATATATTTGTGTTTAATAATCCTTTAAAGTTTGATAAATTTAATTTTTTTGTTGAAAAAAGTGTGCTTTTCAACACAGTAAAAAATTAAAACCACGAACAAAATTTAAAACATATTTTATCTATTTTGTTTATAAGATTGTAAAGCAAATAAAAAACCAAACTTCTAAAAAAAAAATTCTAACACTATATAGTTTTTACAGATATTTTTCTGAAGCATCTAAAATAAATTTGTTTAGGTAGTATTATTTGTTGTTATAAATTAGTTGAGTTTCTCTTCCTCTTGCGATAATATAGAAAAATAGCTGGAACAAAATGTTCAGTACTTTATTCAGCGGATTATTAACTTTCAAAAAATATGAATTTCATCAAATTCCGTAATAAGTGATTCTTTGATTATTGTCTATGAGACAAAGCACTGTGTGGCTTTGTGTACTATGGGCTGCTAAAATAGACTGTAATTACTTCGTTCGGATTGTGCATTATAAGGAAAATGAAATATAAAGACATGATGATTAAGTTATTCTGTTGCATGGCAATGCTCTGCCACATGTCGCAAAAGCTGCCAAACGATTGCCAGAAACGATCAAATGCCGCACCAGCTGTATTCTCCGAACATTGATCCCCCTAAGTATTGGCTGTTGCGACGTATACAATATCTTTTGGCATGTCACCGGATCACTTCTTTTTAATAAATATAAAATCGGTTTAAAGTTGTACCACCTCAAAAAACTAAAAGTTTTTCTGAAGCAAGATTCGGAAATTGGCTCAGAGGTAGGGAAGAGATATAAGCAGTGATTACATACATTTTTATTTATAAATAAATTAAATATAAATTTGTTAATTCATTATCTTTTTTTGAGCTAAAAAAGAGAGCCGAATTAATTGTATAATTAATTAATTGTATACACACTACTTTTGCTGATATAGCCAACTTAGGCCTATTACTATTTTATTAGGCTACAAAATTTAAAATAATTTTTAAATTTATAAAATTAAAATAATCAGATTGTATATTTGTTCTTTCGTAATATAAATCTTATAGATATATAAAAATGAATATGTATACATATGTATGTGTTTCGTTGTTTGTGCGTTATAGGCGGCTAAGCGGCTGAACCGATTTTCTTAAAATTTTAACAGTATCTCTCTGTATGTCTGGAATGAACTTTAGACTATATCAAAAATCAAATGGTACCACGCTCATACAAAATTGATATTTATTTCTCTATATCTTCAGAGTCTCTAAATTTGGGCCAAATAGTCAATACAAATCATCAATCAAAAACTGGAAGGTATTGGACAAGAGAGCATAGTATCTCCCATACAAACTAACTATTGGTTTGCTTATATTGTTACGAAAATAAACAAAACCTTAAAAAAAGAAGAGATACACCACATCAGTACCTTTAAAACTGTATTGTTGAATTTTGGTCTATTGGGTTGTGTCAAGGTTGGTAATGTATCACCCTAGCAATGCCGTACTTATTTGTGTACTTGGCAGCATTGCCAATTCGACCGTCTTTGTGTGTTACATTTGAAATGAACGAAAATAATAAGAAGAAGAACATTGTATATAAAAGTCGGCGCCTTATGCAGTTAGTTACTTCAGTCACCGTAGTTCAGTCATAAAGTAAATTCATGTTTAGGCGCAAAGAAAAGTGTTGTATAAACGAATATTAAGTGCAAGATAAATAAGTTGGAGACTTATGGAGAAAAAAAACTGTAAAACAACAACAACGTGGTATTTATTTTATTTTGACGCAATTAAAAATAACTCAAACTTTTTAAAAAGGTTAAAAAGTAATAGTATCTTGAGAATGGTTAAAGCTAAAGTTTCAGTATTTTGTCTGAATGATTTCAAAGTCAATAAAAATTACCATCGAAAAAGGCGCAATTGGACAAGTGGGAGTGGTGCCTGCCATACAGTAAATATTCATTTTTGTGAACGTGAAAGTTTCTAAATTAAGTTTAAACAACATCGTCAACAATACATGTCATCAGTCAGTAAGTGGGGGAGATTGGATAAGAGAGCGTGGCACCTTCCATTCAAGCTATATAGTGAATTTTGTATATGTGGAGAACGACAACTATTTAAGTTTCGATATTTATGCACTTTGGATAATGTGCATCTGATAAGCATCTTATATATAAAATTTAATGTGTGTTAGTTTGAAGATTGAAAAAGCAGAACCAATTTTTACAGTGCACGCCGGGTTTAAAAAATAAAGAAAGAAATACGAATTGAAAGAAGTTATCGCAATTGTAATATTAAATTTTATTTATCAAAACGTTTTTTTTTTTTTTTTTTTTTTTTTTTTTTTTTTTTTTTTTGATCAGCCGCATATTATGTTGTCGTTTCCAATATAATTAAGCAGCTGACTACATGGCTACGAATGCTGCTGACGGCAATTGTAGTCGTGTAGTCGCGTAGCCTGCCGTTGCCTGAGTGTTTATAACATAAATATTACAAAAAATACAACTTATATTTACTTATTTATGGGCAACAAATAATAAGCTGTATTATACTTAAGTAAAGTTTATTTTCGTTTAAGTTATAAAATTTTCTATTTGGCTCAAATCTGACCCGAAGACGGTTAACGCCAATAGATTTGAAAGCCTTATGAAGGTTAATAAATGTAATGTATTGAAGTTATTGTACTTTTATTTTTGATTCTCTATAATCTAAGATCTTCAAATAGAAAAAATAAATTCCATTGAAAACTTTAGTAGACAATGAATGAGTGTGTGTAACGCAGTATGCGTGTGTCTACATGAGTGAATTTTGTAGTGAATGTGTCATCGAACGTAGAATTTCCGCTTTGCTCTATTGTTTTAATTGTGCGGCTAAATTTGTGTAGAATCAATTGAAAATTTATTTTATAATGATAAAGACGACGACTACAGCAAAAACGATTTCTATTTATTTTCTATTTTTAATTTTCTACTATTTTTCTTTCTCAATAAATATATAAGTGAAAACTAAATAAACAATAGAGCAAATGAACGTTTAAGAAACGTGTAGAATTTCTTTTTAATTGAAAAGTAGAGCAATGGAAAAAACTTGTGATGGTAAAAAGAAAGAAAAGTTTATAAAAAAAAGGTTTTAAATTATTGATTAAAAAGAAAAAAAATTTTGAATCTCGAATTCAACTGCATATGACTTTAAAATCCACCAAAAGTGTAAATTTACCCGGTTATCCAGCCAAGAGCATTCTGACTTTAGTAGTTGTTAAGCATTGTCATAATGAAAGTCAACACCTTTTCATCAATCAATCCCGATAGCTCTTCCTCGATAGATTTGATCCAACAAACGAGTTGTGAGCAGTAACGATCTGAATTGATAGCTTTGCCAGGTTGTAGCAGGCCCTAATGGATAATTCCGCTCTGATTACAACGAACGTCAATTAAGATTTTTAAATCGTTTATTGGTGAACGGCTAACCATTCCTTTTTTGTTTAATATTCTCGTGTTTAACGTTTTTTCATTGTCCCTAATTATCGGCTACAAACGTGGTTTTGCCACCTTGATCAAAAGTTCCCAGAATAACCCCCGTGTGGCGGTCGCATCGTTCCAATTAGAGTTTTTTTTCCTGCTAAATCGCGCCATAGCTTGACATTTGTTGGCCATTTTTTACAATTTTGACCATGTTGAGGACGCAAGACATGATTTGCAAGGCTGGATCCGATCCCACATTCATCAAAAGAATCACTATTAGAGATGAGACGTGGGTTTATGAGTACGACACGCAATCCAGATATCAGGCAAGTGAATGGCATTAACCAAATATGCCAAGACCAAAAAAATCACTTCGTTTTCAGTCAAAAAAGAAGGAAATGCTTGCGGTTTTCATAGATTACAATGGAGTTTTGCATCATGAATTTTTGCCAGAAGGCCAGACAGTAAACAAAGAGTATTACTCGGGCGTTATGAGACGTTTTCGTAAAGCAATTCACCGAAAGAGACCAGATTTGTGGGCAGAAAACTCGTAGACTTTGCACCATGATAACGCACCGTCGCACAGTGCCATCATTATTCGGAATTTTTTGATGAAAAATGCAAAAAAAATTCCATCCGACAGAAATCGAATTCACCTGATTTGGCTACCGGTGACTTATTTCTGTTCAATCGAGTTAAAAACCAGTACGGGGAACGACTTTCAGCAGCCGAGAGGAAATAATGGAAAAATCGCAGGAAGCAGTAATGGACATACAGAATATCGAATATAAAAATCGGGAATCGAATCAAGCACTGGTATAAGTGTGTTACAGTCGATGGGGATTACTTTAAAGGGGACAATATACTTAGATTTAGATGAATAAACTTGTATTTTTAATGCCTGAATAAATTCCGAGAATTTTTTGATCATTTGATTTTTTGATATTTCGTAACTTCAATGATGGTAATATGGTCAACCAATGATTTTTTTGCGTTTACTTACATTTCACCCAAACATTGAACTTCTTTGAGAATAAATAAAGTTTATTCAGAATTCGAATGGGAGAATTATGCGGAAGTTTTAAAATTATGCAGGCATTTAAAATGCTGAGGGATCGGTGTCTATGGGTAGGATAAGGATTTTCTTTGAAAAGCAACTCGAATTTAGTTCTCCGGTGAAAGGAGGTAGATAAGACATGTACCATTTCCTTTCATATGGTTCCTGTACACTGGCACTTAGCGTTGGGACTGAAAAGGCTAATGAACTTTCTAGGAGGGCTTCGTTGGATATGGAATCTATCATCTAATACAGTAAAACCGTGATAATCCGAACCTAGTTACACAGGATTTTTCAGTAATCCGGATATCATTTTTCATTCTAATTTGTACTCTATAATCCATATTAATTGCAACTTTATAATCCGGATTACTTTTAATCTGTTATGTAATGTTAACCTCTATCAGTTGCTATTTCAAAAACATAGCTTTTCTTGTTTTTTTTTTCTTTTGCTTAAAAAACAAACTACTTTTTTGATAACTTTAAGAGTTTTATTGTTATTTTCATGACTTGTTATAATGAAACATGTTATTATTTGTTTATAAAATGTACATAAGTTTTTGTTATTTTATACTTCTTAAATGTATTTATTTATTTAAATAAATAATAAATATAATATACAGTATGTGGAAAAAATAAGTTTCCAAGCCAAACTAACAAATTGAAACGTCAACAGCTTTTTTTCACATTAATATTTTAGAAAAATGTTTATGGCAGTTAAAAGAGAATATTTTTATTAGTAATCAAATATATAAAAATTATTAAAAAAAAATTATTTCATTATTGCAAGATAAATAAAACTCAAGAGACTTCAAAGAAAATGGTTGGATATTGAGGTGGCCACTTCAAAAGGGTAACTTTTTTTTTTAGGTGGTCTAAAACTTTTTAGCAGTATAAATAGGCGCATTGTCCTGTTGAAATATGAAACCTTCATCTATCAAGCGATTCAACACAATTATTTTACCATACCATGTGAGTACTTCAGTCGAATCATTGATTTGTCGGTCCATAACATTTTGTACCAAAATTCTCGTGGCTTTAAAACATGTTCTTCATAAAACTTCATTCTTTTCGTCATATTAACTTTACTAGCTTAAGAAATTTTGCGAACTACGCGTCCATGTTTGCCATGGCTCTAAGACTGTTACGTATTGTGTATATGGATGGTGCACTTCTTAGAGCTGCAAAACAATCGATACTACTATCGATAGCATCGATAGTTTTGTTTTTGGCTGACCAACAATAGTTTTTTTTTAATTATCGATACTGTCATAAAATTCTAAGAGTAAATACGGAGTCACAATTGCAAAAATTCGTTCGACGCAGGTTGTTAACCGTCTGTAAACTTTTATAGTTACATAGGGACACAGTTTAATAGTTTTTTAAATTTTTATTTATTAAATTAAAATAAAGTATGAATTGTAACTAAAATATGTTCGCACACACGATTTTGCATTTGACCAAAACAAATTAATACCATAATCAAAAAGTTCTATCAAAAAAGTCCAATACATAAAACTTTATGACATACTGGAAAAAAATAAAGTGTCCCTATTTTGTGTTTCAACACTGTATATTTCTTATTATTCTCTCCCTTTCATTTAAATTCTAATATTGTTGGCACTAGCAGCACTTAAAAGAATCCGATAGTATCGATAGTTTGCAAAAAAACTATCGATAGTTTTGCAGCTCTAGCACTTCGCTTTCGTTAAGCAGTTGAGAACGTATCTTTAGGTTCGCCTCCGATATTTCAATAATTCTTCTTCTATCTTCTGCAGTATTTTTTATCGGCCTGGTCTCTTTTGAGCACAAACAAGATTTTCATTCTTACACACTGTAGTATGCGATCTTCCAATTATTTGGCCAATATATCGTAAATTACGACCATCTTTATGATGAGTAATAATCACTTTGCGTTCCTCAGTTGTCAGTTGTTTAAATTTACCCATTGTTATCAAAAAAATTTAGGTCCCTTTGCAAAATTTCGTAAAATTATAAATACTTTGAAATTCCGAAAAAAGTTAAAATTGTAGAGATATTTTGGAAAATTGGACCTTTCACTAATTTCCTTGTAAGCAATAGGAAATATATTATTCACAAAGATTTTGGAAACTCTTGTTAATATGTAACTAATCATCATGTGCTTTTGTCATTTTAATTGTTTTTGTCAAATATGAATTACCGTTATTTCTAAAGAAGAGTAAAACATTCCAAAATTCTTACATGTGTTCTTTAACATGGTTACTTTTCAAGATAATAATCATATGTTATCATTTCTTATTTTTGGGATGTTCACAGTTTATAAAATTATAAACATGGCTTTGGAAACTTATTTTTTCCACATACTGTATAATTCGATATGTTTTAAGAGCATTTGTGATACAAGAACAATATTCTAAGCTTTATGTCTGTAATCCGGATAATTTAATAATCTGGATCAGGGTCAACAGTCAATTATACGGATTATCAAGGTTTTACTGTACTTTAAAATCTGCTGTCCAATGACTGTCGTCAAGGGAGATATCTGCGCTTCTTCCTTGGGAAGGTACAGAATAGGCGGTGTTCCATCTCCTCTTGTTGAGAACACTATGGCCTCGGTGTGACAGTGGAAGGACACTAAAATTTCTGAGAATTCCCCGCCACTCTATTTCTAAACTTATAGCGCCATTCTATTCTTAACTTTTTTTCTAACTTTTTTGTTTAAACCAGAGATCCGAGTTCGAAGCTTCAATGATCTGTAAAATTTATAATTGAAATTATTTAAAGTTTTGCTTTGAGATCATAACTAAATTTATCTCTAAATGAACAGAAAATAGTTTTGTTTTAATTAGTATACAAGAGAATTGATAACTGTAAATATAACAGGTCATTTAATAAGAAAAAAAACAAAATTTTGACAATACTTTATTTTATTATTCAACATAATTGCCTCAGAGGGCGATACAACGATATCGATTTTCCAACTTTTCGATTTCACTTTTATCCCACGATTTCTCATTCTCGTCATTGGTTTTTAATTTCTTTCCAGAAAGCCTTGAGGTCTGAAAACAGGAAAAAGAAGATGGGGGCCAAATCTGGCGAGTACGGTGGATGTGAGAGCAAAGTAAAATTCAATTCATGTAATTTTGCCATTGTTAAAAGTGAGCAAACTCGACACCCACTTTATACAGAGCTCTTGCATAACCCAATGCTTGTGTAAAATGGTAAAAACTTTACCATCTGATATCTTTGCAATTGTTTATAACCAATTTGAGGATTTTTTTATGTTTTCTGGAATAACAACTTCATTCGGGCGTCCACTGCGCTCTGCATCTTTTGTGCTGGTACGATCACGTTTAAATTCAGCAAACCACTTTTCTACCATTTGTCTTGATGGAGCAGAGTTCGGATATTGTTTATCGAGCCATTGTTTGGTTTCCACTGTTTTTTTTTTCATCAAAAAGCAATGCTTTATCAAAACTCAAAATTCACTTTTTTCCATTTATTTATTTTTTTATAACGAAAGTTGCTTCACACAAAACGCTATAACTCACGAATCAATAGTCAGATTGCTGTCAAATTTATACACGTATCGTTTGAAGGTTAGTACTAAATAAAAATCATATGGACAAAATTCTAGTAAAGTCATCTATGTGTCATCCCACGGACTTATTGAATGACCTGGTATATGTTGTTATACTTATCAGACGATGTATGATGATAAAAAGAGAGTGACATTAAAAGAACGTGATGACAGAACTTCGACTAACTTATTGGCTTAATAGAAATTTATAATTTCAATATGCAATTTCTTGAAAAAATTAGTTAAATAGTTGATGTTCCAAGAAACGAGTATGCACAGCACAATGCTGGTGTCGAAAACACGTGTGTCGTTGCATATTCCTTCACGGTTGTCAGTTCTCTTGTATAAATCATTGGAAAAAAACAATTTTCTATTCACTTAGAGGAAAATTTAGTTATGATCTGAAAGCAAAAATTTTAATAATTTCAATTCTTTATTTCTAACTTTGGGGTGGCGTCGCGTAGTAGTTAGAGCGCACAAGCAACCCAGATTCGAGCCCCAGCAGAGGACATGACGAAGCAAAAATTTAATTGTGGTTTCGAATGCTTAATAATAAAAAAAGGCTTCAAGTTCTTCCCTCCAGACAACTCCATCCAAAAAAAAAAAAAAATAAAGAAAAAAAGCCCCCCTGACACTTCTCGCATACCTTTAGTGATGATGACAAACATCAGACGAATGATCAGAAAAAACACGCCACCTACTGGGAAAAAATTACAATACTAAAGTAAAGATCACCACCAATTAGCAAGGATATTCACCACTACACAAAAAAAATTATATGGAGAAAGCTACAGCGGATTAATCATCAACTTAGCTTGAAAAATCAAATTGCTTAAAGAAACTGAAACGAAGCAATGGATGCTTCGTCGAAAGCCAATATGCTCCCTAAAGGAGTGACGGAAAAAAATCTAACTTCACTGCATAATCTTTTACACTACTAAGAGGGAGACAATCTTTAACTTTTTCTGAAAATGTCCAGGTCTGTTTGGCAGGCGATTGAGGTACTTCGGTTTCAATAGCTTGGCGTAGTGCATAGTCCTGGATCACCTCGATCTTCTGTTTATAAAAGTTCAGGGTGGCTATAATTCCTCTTTTTTTTTCTTTGAATGGTTCATTACCTGTGCTCTTGATTAAGTTTCAAAAAGACACTTTGCTGCTAATTGTAGTTGATCACATTATCGGTTCACTAACCAACTATACTACTAACTACTTATGGGAGCATTATTAATCGATATTAAATAATTGATTTGACTTAACTTGACTGCTTACTAAAGCATATAAGATTGTATGCTGATTTATTGTTAAAATTTCTTTTTGCAGAAGCAGTCAGTTGTGCACCGACAACGAACAAATTTATCTTCATGATAATAGATTATAAAAAATGTTATTTCCATTAATATTGTCATCAATATGCAACTAGCCAGACTATCTACATATTAGGGAGATCTATTATTCGACTTTTTTCAAAAACCGGTTATCGAATAATTCGAAAAATTGCAATTTAAAAAAAAAACGGTTTTCGGTCATAAATTTAACAAATAACCGGTTAACCGATTCTGTTATTAAAATAAAAATCTTTTCAATTATAGTTGCATTAGCAAATAAAATTGATAAATTTTTCTCCCATGTTGTAGTTTTTAGCAAGTAAGAATGCTAGAACAACGTTTGGCTTTTTTAGAGCCTTAACGGACATTTCTTTCTCGACAGCGCAATGTCCTCCTATTTCATTCAGTGATTCATTTTTTATAGCGTATTTTGTAAGAGTTCTAATTGCCAGCGCCTAGCGATTGCTTGAAATTGAATCAGGTTTTCCTTGCTGCACAATAACGTCAATCTCATAAACATATTTAAGGTGGTTAATAATTCCTTGTGTCAAAGAGCTTTTTCAGCTTAGTATCTGAGAACACCCAATATATCTAGACTTATCCTTTAAATTAATTTCCAAATATTTTCACACTTCAAAGGACATGTGTAGAAACATAAATGCATGCAACACGTATTTGATAGTGCGCTCCAATGTGGTATGTTAGATAAGACACCCGCCTTTTAACATGGAAGTTCTTAGTTCAATCACAGGCCCAATCATCCGACAATTTTCAACAGCGTAACCTCACAACTTTGTTAGTGGCTGTTATTAGTATTTACGCTTAAAAACGTTTACTTACTTTAACATCTGCCGTTCCGAGCCAACGTTTGTAGGTGTCTTTCATAAGTCTAGTTAATCATCACTCTCCATATATAATTAATAGCTATTTACAGAAAATGAGAAAAAGTTATTGTTGCTCAAGTGTGCATATTTTTTTGATCTACCATGGTTTCCACTTTATATATGTGACGTTCGAGGTTGTCATATACAGTATAAAAATAAGAAGTTATATATTAAATTTAAAAAAATACTTAAAATATAAAAATATTTGAAAATTATACATATTTAAATTAACCGGTTATTCGTGTTAAAATAACCGGTTTATTCGGTATTCGAAAAATTGACATAGAAAAAAACCGTTTTCGGCAAAATAAAAAAACCGGTTAAAACCGGTCGAATAATTACCGTTCGATCTCCCTACTACATATCTACAAATTCATTGACAATTTTCGGCTTAAAACTAAAAACAATAGCTTTTTGAAGAAGTTATTCTTTGAGTATTCAAATTACAATATAAATCTGAGGATTAGAATTCAGTAAACCACTTCTGTGTTAAGCGTTCACTAAGAATTTTCGTAACTTCATCAAGGGTTACGAATATATTCCAAAAAAATCTGTACAGTCGTTATGAATTTTAGAGACTTAAAAAAATTTTTTTTTAAGATTTGTGTATTATCATTTTTTATTTTTAAACGCTTCAACTTATTTAATGTGGAAATAAATAATAGTCTCCTAAACCTAAATTTAATACTTTTAAGATCATAAAACAGTTTTTCTTTCTCTTTAACATTTAAAATGTTTGTAGCTGTTATATAAACCCAACAAATGCAATTGAAGTACTCATATCGTATCATTTCGTACTGGTTCTAAATACTTTCTAAGTTTTTTGCTATCAAATGACAGATTGACACGCACTAAAACATCATTTTGTGGTTTAATGATTATTATTATTTTTTTGTCTAAGTTTATGTTTTTTTCTTATAATTTTATGATGATACAAACAAAACCAAGTAAGGAATGAAATAATTTAAGAGTTATAACAAATTAGTAACTTTTCTGTAGTTTATACTATGAACTAGAAGTATAAAATACACTGTTGGCTATAAAAGTAAAAGCATTTGTAAGTTAATGTTATATGGTGGCAAAACAATAAAATTTCAAATTCTTTTTATATCTCATACCATATATAGGGTCCGCCTTATAATTTTTTTTTTAAATGCTATAAAAAAAAAACACTACTGAATATTTTCTCAAATTTCTTTTTTTATTTGAAAGTACAATCCTTCCGGTTAATAATGGAATATAATTTCATTCAAATGGCTGCCTCGGCTGGCCATGAAGTAGCCTACATGATCAGTCCAATTTTTAAGTACATTATCGATTGTGTGCAGCTGTATTTCACCAATCGCTTCACGAATATTGTCCTTTAAAGCGTCAATTGTCTCTGGCTTGTTGGCGTAACACTTATCTCTGACGGCATCCCACAAATAGTAGTCCAACGGTGTCAAATCGCAGCTCCGAGGTGTCCAAACGACATCAGCTCTGAGGCTGATATGCGTGCGGACTTTCTGTGTCCCAAATGCGACAATTTTGCTTGTTTACATAGCCGCCAAGATCAAAATGAGCTTCATCTAAAAAGATCATTTTTGTATTTTTTTCATTCTGCAGCATTACTACGATTTTCAAAGTAATGTCGCAATATTTCACAGCGTTGTTCAAGCGTATACACAACCATACTCGTTCAGCGGAAGGATAAAACTAATTCTCTGTCAAATCAGACATGAGGTAAGGGTAAGTTGAAAAAAAAACGTTATATGGCGGACCCCTTACAATCAGCAAAAAAAACAACTAGTTTACAAATTCAGATATCCCTGTAACCGTTCAAGATATTGAGCTAAGACCAAATGCAATTTAAAGGTAAATTAATCAACTTTCTATACAATTTTTTTTAAATTTAATTTAACAGATTAATTTTAATATCAAAAAGAAGCCTAACTCAAAATGACTCTAGTTTTCTTACTGTACAACTTACTTTTTCGCTGACTGTATGCATGTGTTATTGTATAATACACTAGCTAAGACCCTACCTTAAGTATAATTATTTACTCTTTTCCTACATTTTGTCTTCTTTCGGTTTCAGTCTTTTAGCTATATATAGACTTCAGAAAAAAATATATATACACATACATTCAAAAACAGATTCACCCTACAGACCTTTTCAGAAGCAAAATGTAAATGAATTGTAGAAAAAGAGATTTCCTACAACTTTTTGTAAGCATACTTATTATAAACTTATATAAGTACAAAAAGTGAACAGTTTTCAAGTACTGTTTTAAAAATGCTTTACATGACAACACCTTTTAAAATAAAACTAGCTATACATTTAGTTTAGATAACAATTTAACAAATACGATTGCATATGGCTTATTCTCGCTATAGTTATGTAAGTGATCTTAAAAAAATATATATTTTTTTGGCAATGTTCACAAAATATATTTATTACATAATTGTTTTGTTTTTAATTTGGTTCCATTCATTTTTTATTTGTTCCCGTACTTCCAATATATTTCCCAAAGAGTAATGACAGATTTTTGCTATTGCCAAAAAGTTCTCTATTGAAACAGGATTAGGACTTTATGCTGCCCAAAATTTGTTGTTGCGACAGACATTCTTTACATACATACATATATTTAAATATATTATTATTAATAATTTAAGCTTATTATTACATGATTATGAACCTACTTTTTTTTGTAAGTTTATTCTACAATTAGACTTCTAAGCTTTCTGTATATTATATACAAGCAATATTATCACAAGGTTCAGTTTTCATTATTAAACAATTATTAATAAGCCTTTTAGACTAGTATTTACAACACTTTTAGTAAGCTTGTTACAAGTTGTTTCAAAATCGTTTTGGTTTGTTGAGCATTTTTACATATTATAGACAACTTTTACCCAGTGTGCTGCGCTATTCTTTTATATATATGAACACTTCCCACTTATCAAATCTGTTCCACATTTTGGCTGATGCGGGTAGATAATGAAGCTTGAACTGTTACCGTTCTCTTCACATGCAAAATTACATACACATAGCCCATAAAGTCTGCGTTCGCCTTAAATTTTTTTTAGAAACTATGTAAATACACTTCATAAGTGTTGAGTTTTAATAAAAACTCTTTAATATATGTTTTATTAAAAATATGTACTTAAAATAGCTAAAAAAAAAATAGCAAAAATGTTTCTCCATTTTTACGACACGTAAATTTAACCAAAATGTCTGCGTTCAACTTAAAATAAATTTTAAAAGTTTTAAGTCCATTTGGCAATGAATTTACTAGCTTCGCTGTATCATCTGCAGTTATCTTCTCCCATTCTTCCAGCATAACACCTCTCAAAATCTCTTTGCTGATAATTACACGCTGGCGAATTCTTCTCTATAATAGATGCCAAAGATGTTCAATGGAAATAAGGTCAGGCGATTAGGGGGTGTTTTAAACTGTTTTGTTACATTATATAAAAGCCAAAGTCTGACAATCTCCGCTGTATGCTTTGGATCGTTATCTTGCTGGAACCAAAACGACGTAGACAAATTAAGTTTTGCTACACTTTGTTTCAAATTTCTCTTTAAAGTATGCAGGTTCCCAACACATCAATTATGGATTCAATAAATTCTAGCTGACCCATCCCGGATATATGGCCATATGGCCCATACCATGCTTTACTCTACCAACAAAATTTTGTTTCTCAAGCGCAGTTCCTATTTTTTGTCAAACACTTTGACGATCTTTTATACCAAATAAGCAGATCTTACTCTCGTCTGAAAATAAAACTTGTTTCCAAAATTCAGCGCGCTTATTCATATAATTATGAGCAAATACAATGCGCTTTTGTCTGTTCACAGCAGATACGAAGTGTTTGCGTTGCGCTAGTCTGCCATGATATTCAACTTTACGCACAATTATTCTGGCGGTTTGAGGTTTGTGTCAACGCGTTATCGTTGAACAGACGAATACGTTATGTGCTATGTCAGTTTTTCTGGATGTAACGGTGTTTCCACATACACTTGAGGATTACCTTCAATTCAAACGCGGCAGTTTTGTTTGTTGACGTAGCCATTCAACCAGAAGTGCGCTTCATCGCTAAACAAAATTCGCTTATGAAAATTGAAAAAATTTAAAATTGAAAAAAATTCACTTATGAAAAATGAAAATTGCACTATTTGCAAGCGTTGTTCAGGCATGAGTATATTCATGATAAATTGCCAAACCAAATTGAGGATAAATCATTTGACAGCTGTTAAATCGTTCGCCATCTTGAAAAGTAATGCCAACTTAAAGTTCTATATCACTATAAAAAACACGCTATAGAAGCGAGAAACTCCAAATTTGTGCTTACATTGAAAGTCGGGCAGACTCTTATATCTAATAGCGTAGCATAATATCTAGTATATCCTTTTTGATTTTCCATAGCCTACAGGTCCGTGGGACGGATTAAGCTAGTTTTTGCACACATTCCAGAAATGCGACTTTTAGTTTTTCCTTAGTGGTACACAAACGATTTTGCATGCGTCGTCCAACCTCATCCCACATCTACTCAAAAATATTTAAATCGGGACTTTGGGGAGGTATTGAAAATAGTTATTTTTTTGCTATTAGTGATGTATGCTTTGGTTCATTGGCCTAATAAAATATAAAATTATCAACAATACCCAATCTGTTTCCACTAAATTTTTCTTAAAAATGTCAAGATAAATGGCTTTATTTATTGTACCTTCTACAAAATGGAGATTTCCACACCTTAAGCTACCATATAAGCCCATTTCATCACTGGATAAGTCTCCATGCTTTTCAGTTTCTATAGTGTTTTAGGACAAAATTGTTGTTAATATTTTTATGTTTTTCAATGATTTGTTACTTGTTTGCGTTTCTAATTTCTACTACTAACGTTATTGCATTAAAATAATTGCTTTAAAAATGTTTGAATTTTTTTTTTAAATAACCTTCACTTAAATATTAACTTAAAGATCTAGGTTACCTTTAAATTAACTTTATTGAGTGTATTTATGCTTTACGTATACGCAAGAACTAAGTTAGTTCAATGGCCTAAAATTAATTGTTTATTTTTTTTAAATTAAATAAAAAAATACTACAAATACGTTTCACATAAACAAAAAGATAGTGAATGACTTGTAAATTGTATGTTATTGTTATGTATGTACTTATGTATATTATTATACGGAATATAGTTATTCACTTACGTACATACATAGTAAGGCTTAAATAAGTTTTATTATATGCGTAAACACACGGTTCTTTTATATGATTTTTTGTAATTTTTTTAAGAATTTCAAAATAATTCAACCATTAATGCTGTTGACATTTGAGTTGACGAAAGAAAAAAAAAACATATTCAGAAAATGCGCAACGCTTCATCATATAAAAGGAACACGTACTTTGTTAGAAGTGTTAATTTTGGAAAAGATTTTTTTTGTTTTTTTGGATTACATGTAAACAATTAAGATATACGAAAGTTAAAATACATTTTTTGAAAAACTTTTTTTTTTCGTCGTATTAGCCATAAGGGCTTAATCGTTTACACACTATCGTAAGAATATAATTAAACTGATAGCCTTCAAACTTCCATATTAAAAAAAATAAAAATATGTGGAAAAACTGCGATCTGTACTTAGAAGATTTACATTCGTGTATAAAAGTTATTTTTGTTCGATCGGTATATTAAGGGTAAGTCTATGATGCTTTACTTTAAGTCTGCGGCAGAAATTGGGTCCATAGAATATAAAAATAGAGCATGAAACTATAACAAGAATAAGGTCTGCGTTTGAAAAAATCGTTCATCACATTATTTTAACAATCTGCTGAGCCAGGCGTTGAATTTTAATAATAAAAGTCTTACTATAACCGTGTTTTTTAAGATTTTTATGAAACTTATTACAAATTTTTTTAATTTTCCTGATACCTCTTTCATTAACGTTTATATGGTACTATTATATAACTTTTGAGCTGCCAAATACCACTTTCCTCGGAAATCCTTTGCGACTTTTTTGTTGCCTTAATTTCTTTTTTGACAGAAATTCAGTAGCTAATTTATCTATTTGTACTAGTTTTTAATGGGTGTCCAAAATTGAGGTATCATTTTCATTTTACTGTCATTTCTTTTTTACTTGTAACTTTTATTCTAAATTTTTATTTTCAGATTCTAACCCAAATGTGGGTTAAGTGCCAACGATAAGAGGTGGGGCCTTCTCCCGATTATGGTAGAGTGGATCTATGACTCCCGTCCTCACCTATGGCTGTATCGTACGGTGGAGAGCTTTGGAAAATGACAAACGGAGAAGGCTTCTGAATAAAGTACTCTGGTGTGTTGCTAAGGGCATATCTGGTGCCTTTAGAAGTACTCCTCAAGCAGCGCTGAATATTATTCTGGACTTGACCTCCCTTGAGGTTTCAGTGAAGAGAAGGGCTGCTGGGAGCTTCTTGAGAATTTTTGACGGAGGCCTGGCCAAGGCTCTGGGTTATGGACACTCTGGCGTTTTAGAGGGACTTGACTGGGGTGTGCGATTCGGTGACCTGTGCTGGTTCTACGAACTGTAGGGTCAGTGAATGCGACTTTAGCATGTGCCCTGTGGCAGTTTTTCCGGATAGAGAGTTTTGGCAGCATGTTGATAGTCTTTTGAATGGCCACGCCATTTTTACGGAAGAATCTAAGACCGAGGAGGGCACTGGTGCGGGGGTCTACTTTGCGGACAGCGACATTAAACTGTTTTTTAGACTCCCGGATGAGTGCAGCGTTTTTCAGGCCGATATCTTCGCCATCCTCAGAGCAGCTGAGCATTTTCGCGACCTAGCTGCAGAGAGGAATGGTGTGGTCTTTTACATGGACAGTCAGGCGGCTATTAGGGCGCTAATTGGTCACCATGTCAGCTCATGGCTAGTTGCAGTGTGTAGGAGTACCCTCACGTCGCTCCTGGATGTGTGCAGTGTGAAACTGTGCCGGGTTCAGCGGCACACTAACGTGAGGGCAAATAAGATTGCAGATGAACTGGCAGGAGTGGGCACGGCTATGGGCATAGAACAGGCGGATGCGTCTGTGAAACCGCCGCATGGTTTCTTTGAAGGTTTCATTGATAGCTGGGCACGTCGTAGAGTGGAGGAGTCATGAAGGCGCAGAGGAGACTGTAGGGTTTCCAGGCCGCTTTGGCCGCGACTCGACCGCTCTAGGATGGAATGGGTCCAAATTTGTGGCGATACAGGGGAGCCAGAGACTGTGGCGGATATCCTCTGTCACTGGCCGACTCTTTATGGGCGCAGGCTTAGGTTGCTGGGCTGCAGCTCTTTCGATGGCCTGGGTGATATTGCGTCGGCTAGGATATGCGAAATGAAAGGCTTTTTATCAGGTCTTAGCTGGCTTTCTCGGTGATGCCTGGTTCCTTTTGTGCTTCCGTGTTCTTTCTCTACACTCTTTCTGACACTTTTTCTTTTCCTATTTCTTTTTCCTTTCTCTGTCCTCTCTCTTTTCCTTCCACTCTTTTTCTTTATTTCTTTTTAGGGAAATGTCTTTCTACAGTGGGCCACTGTGGTCTCTGTTTTTATTATTAAAACATTTTTTGGAAATGGCAAAAGTTTTCAAGATCTAATTAGGAAATTTAGAACAAAATTCGGTAGAAAAAATGCTTCAACAAATCGTGCCATCCAAGCTGATGATTGAGAACTTTGAAGAAACTGAATCTATTCATTATTTCAGAAACAGAATTTATCAACGTAGTGGTCGTTCAATCGAGAATATAGCAGCTGTGAGCAGAAGTGTTGAAGAACACCCAAAATCATCCATCATCGTCATCGTTCGCATTAAACATTAAACGATCCACATTATTCAGCGTTTTGCATCAAGATCTCCATTTAAAAGCTTATAAGATTCAGCTAACCCAAGAATTAAGACCATCTGACCACGCATTACATCGGCAATTCGTTTCTTGGGCCATCGACAAACAAGAAGAAAATGAGAATTTTTTTAACAAAACAATCTTCACCGACGTGGCCCATTTCAAGGACAATTGCTACGTCAACAAGTAGAATTACCGCATTTGAGGTGAAGAGAATCCAATAGTTATCTAAGAGCAGCCGTTACATCCACAAAAAGTTACGGTTTGATGTGGTTTCTGGTCCGGAGGAATTATCGGCGACAACGATCAATGGAAATTGCTACATGCAGATGATGCGAAGGATGATGCCACTTGTCACATAGTAAGAGGAACAATGGACCCTTTGAAAGAAAAGTTCGAAAATCGCATTATTTCTCGTAGAGGAGGAGTAAATCGGTCACCAAGATCGTGTGATTTGACACCTTTCGATTTTTCTGTGGGGTTTTTTTCAAATCGAAAATGTATAGCAATAATCTCACAATAGTTCAAGAGCTTTAAACAAATATTAGCGAGCAGATGGCAACCATTGACAACATTTTATTAAATAATGTGATTGATAATTTTGGTAAAAGATTGGGAGCCTGCCGCGCCAGTAGAAGGGGTCACTTAACCGACATAATTTTTCAGTTTTAACCGGAACCTATTTGTAATAAAATGAAATAAAAATATTTTTAAATATTGCCATAAAAAAGAACTGCTGAATATTTTCTCAAATTTCTCTTTTTATTTGAGAGTACGATCCTTCCGGTTAATAATGAAAAATAATTTCATCCAAATAGCTGCCTCGGCAGGCCATGCAGTAGAAGGTCCAATTTTTAAGCACATTATCGATTGTATGCAGCTGTATTTCACCAATGGCTTCACGAATATTGTCCTTTAAAGCGTCAATTGTCTCTGGCTTGTTGGCGTAACACTTATCTTTGACGACACCCCATAGTCCAACGGTGTCAAATCGCAGCTCGGAGGTGGCCAAACGACATCAGCTCTGCGGCTGATAATTCGATCTTCAAAAACAGGGCGCAAAACATCGAGTGTAGCTTCGGCTGTGTGGCACGTAGCGCCGTCCTGTTGAAGCCAAATGTTGCTAGTATCCTCCTCTCCAATTTTTGTGAACAACGATAACGATCGCCATTGACTGTAACGGACACTCCTTGCTCATTTTCGAAGAAAAATGGCCCAATTATGCCTCTGGACCAAAATCCGCGCCAAACAGTGACTCGTCTTGGGTGTATCGGCTTATAAATGTATGCCTGCGAGTTTTCTGTGCCCCAAATGCGACAATTTTGCTTGTTTACGTACCTGCCAAGAAAAGATGATTTTTGATTCTGCAACATTACCATGATTTTCAAAGTAATGTCGCAATATTTCCCAGCATTGTTCAAGCGTATACACAACCATATTCTTTTAGCGGAAGGATAAAACTAATTATCTGTAAAATCAGACATGAGCTAAGTGTTACCATTCACGAAATAAGCACTAGTTGAAAAAAAACGATAGATGGCGGACCCTTTATTTTGAGACATTTGACAGTATGCATAAAAACCAATATTTTTGTGAACTCTAGCAAAATAAAAATAAAAATATAATCGAAATAAAAATATTGTATGTATTATGTAAAAAAACTGATAAAGGTTGGATGAAATTGAAGCATATGTATGTATCCAGAACTTTTAATATTGCTTTTAATATACACATGTAAATAATAATAAATATTTTTACCAGGTCGTGCCAAAACTAGAAATCATAACTCAATAGATATTCTTGATAAAATACAAAATAGCCATCAGTCTATCAGTTGATGACTGGCGAGATACAGGACAAACATCGTGACGAAGTCGCATGCATGCTGCAATTTATGACAATTGCGGATGGAAAGTAAAAGGTAGAATCGCCAGATTTTGCTCAGGTAATGGTAACAAATACAAATTAATACTTTATTATTTTAATATTTATCCTTCTTTACAGACAACATTGGAGTAATGTTTGCAGACAACCTGCTTAGAAGTACTATTGGGAAAGGAGGTGGAAAAAGCATGCACTAGGCAAGCTCATGTCGTTTAACAAGAATAAGAAGTATTCATATATGTGCATCTATAAATGATGAAATAATTAGTAATTACATACCTGCGCATATAATTATTATTATTAATACATCTTTTCTACAAGTTTCAGATTTTTTTAAACTGTATAGACCCAGTTTAGTTCAAAACAAGAGTAAGAGAGGCGGAAGAACCATTTACTGAGTGAAATAAAAAAATAATTAATTGAATCATGTGCATTGTATTATTAATGAATCATAAAATATATTTTTAATTTACTAAATTATGTTTTATTACAAAAAGCGTGCACCGATCAGCTTTGACTGGCTTATACATCAAATATGATAAGTCAACTTTGACTAACCTTTACATCATCTTTGATAAGTAAACAGCAGCAGAGTGAGAAGCTCAGATATAAGTTTTATAGTCGACAGAATTCATAAGTTAAAGACGAATGGAAAATCACATGTAGACAAATGATTCGGTCATTTTTTTCATTTTACCTTTAAAAACTTGATAGAAAGAAATGATAGATATTTCAGTCACAGTGTCAGTCAATTCACCGGTCAAATGACTGTCACTGTTCTTGTAGGTTTATGAATTGCAGCAGCTGAATAGAAAGTAGAGCAGGCATTGGTTGAAAACAAATGTCATTGCTAAGGAACATTAGAAACTGGATTGGCCTTAGAATTATCGGTGAAGTAGTTCATACTGCTAGGACTGGGGTTACATTTATTAAGTGCATATTTTTAAGTTACAGTCGCTCACATAGTTAAAATAAAGTTCAAGTTGTTTGGCGTAACTGTAATTGACAAAATTTTTCCTAAAAGCACTAAACAAACGGTTGAGCATGGAGGATTATCCCGTGACGTTTTCCGCTGAAATTAAGTGCAATTTGTTTGTCGTAACTGTAATTGACAATTTTTTCCTAAAAACTAAACAAATGGTTAAGCATGGAGACTTATCACGTGACGGAATGGAATATATGGCCACTGTAGGAGTTGGAAATCTTCATTTTATAGAAGATACAATGGATACAGCTGTTTATCTTCAAATTTTGAATAATAATGTAAAGGAAAGTTGACGCATATTGGGTATTAATAATTTCATATTTTATTTGAAGCAAAGCGTATCCCAAAGGTCTTTAAAAGGCTTCGCCAAAGTCCCGAACTAAATATTATTTAGTATTTGTAGGATAAGCTTGGACGTCGAATATAAAATCGTTCGTGTACCAATTAAGAACAACTAAGTCACATTTGAGGAAAAATTGAGTCAGATAAGTCCTAATATGTGAAGAAATTTAGCTGAATCCGTCCCAAGGCAACTGCAGGCTTTAAAAATCAAAAAGGATATGCAAGAAAATACTAATTTGTATTTTATAAGTAGAGTTATAAGAGTCTACCCGACTTTCAATGTGTGCTCAAATTTGAAATTTCTCATTTTGGTTTTTTTATAAAATTTTATGTTACAGTTAGAAATTTATTTTTTGTTTGTTTTTATTGCTTAATTAGTGCTTTATTAAATGTAATTAAAAACAAAATTCGAAAAAGTTTACTTTTATTCCTTTAATGTCCATCTAAAATTTTTGTAATGAGTTGCCCGACTTTCAGTGTGATCGACCGTATGTTAAATTATTTAGTTTTAAGGAATGACTTGCATGTATTCGCTTATATTCAAAACTGGATATGCAATAAAAGAAGAAGTCAGCAAGAATAATTGAATTAAAAAACACTGAAAACAAAAACTAATTTTATAATTCTTACAATATTATTCATTATTTTAAAATTTTACACAATTTAAATTAAGAAAACATAGTGGAAGAACATCTTAAATTTTAGGTCTCTATGATTTGAAAATATTATAATGAATTATTTTTAAAAACAATGAGTTAAGGTGAAAGATTCTCTATATATATATTTTCTACATGAAACTCTAATGTTACACTAATACTTTAATTATAAACCTCTTATATTATGAAATTTAAATTAATCAAGACAGACACAAACACAATATAACAATTGTTACACACCATCCATTAGAAACATAAAAAAGAACTCAAAATAAATGGTTCGAAAAACCTTTTCTTAATTGAAACAAATTTGTTGATGACACATTCAACACATCATCCATTGACTTCATACAGAATTATTATAACCCTTATACATATGTACACTCTTCAAACTCTTTTTTAATGTTAAAATCTAACGTTTTTGTTAAACATGACCTCAATTACCAGCATTTTTTAAAAAACATTAAAGAGGCAAATAATCATACATAATCCATTAAACCATTAGACACAAAAACAAAATTCAAAAGCTGGATTTGTTATGATGTGAAGAAATTAGTTGCATAATGGGTTGATATAAGAGGGTTTCTTTCCATCTATAGTTTATGATAAATAATAAATTCCGATAACAAAAGATTAAATTTAACTTTTAAAGTTATTCATACTTTGAAATAGAAGATTGTGAAAAATCCTCCATAATCCTCTCATCATGATTTAATTAACCTTTTCGTGATACATTAACAATTTTTCATAGTCTGTTCATTGGGGTCAATTTGACTCCACATATATTTTTTTCACAATCTGTTTATATCCTGCTATTTTTAAGAAAAATTATCTAGGATGGGCCATTTAAAAGTTTAAATTTAAAATGCATTAAAACAAAAACGGTTTGAAATTTAGCCAAATTTATTTTTTATTTTTTGTTGTGAAGTACAATTGTTCCGGTTAGAAATGAAATATTATTTTATTCATATGGACCAATTTTCGACGGGTAAAGACAGTGGATATATTTTACAGTTTCTGGCTCCCCCTCATTGTCACATACCCGTCAAAAATCAGTAGTGCCTGCATCCCATAGCCTAATCCTTGTCAAAAATTGTCAGAATTCTAAAATTCTAACCTTGCAGTGCATAGTGCTGATACTAGGAAAACAGGTTATGGGCAGGAGAATAGAGGGAGTAGTGTTTATGAGCGTTTATCCATATCGTAAGTGACAGCAGACTTTCGCGGGTAGATCGTTGCACAAACGAACGGTGCCGCTAAAGAATGAGTTCTCTCTATAATGCGTTGTGCTATTCATTGGACAGTCAACCACAAAGAGAAGTGCTATACGGGAAAAACGAGTACTGCGTTAAAATATATGATTACGAGGAATCAATTCCTTTATTTCTTTAGAAAACATTCCGTTATAGTACCGATAGAACAATGAAACACACGCCACCTTGCGACGATGCTCCAACGAATCGAGAGAGTTGGCTACCCTACCGTTGTTAATAAGCACCTGCCTCCTCTCCTGTACGCGTTCGAGAAGCTCCAAATAGACTTTGAAGTACCATACATGAAAGTTGTATTCCAATTTGGGTCGAATAGGTCTTTTAAATATTAAGGAGATCAGACAGAGTGAATTATTTCTTGCACCCTTTTAAAAAACCGAGGCACATTAAATTCTTTCGACAGTCGGAAAATGTGATCACAACAACGGACATCATAATTAAACCTCATGCCCAGAAGGTCAAGAGCAGACGACTCCACACAACCACATCTGTGTGTCAGAAAAAACATTGGATTTTAATGCGCGCAAGCATTAAAATCCACCCGATTGGCACGACCCCAGTCGGAGATATTCGTCAAATCATTTGTTTGTGTGTCATTCATCTTCCATCTTTTCGCCTCAATTTCAAAAAGGCTCGGCCTATGATCGAAAGAATAGGAATGATAAATGTTGCTGTCGTCTGCGAAAGAGTAGATAGAATTAGAAGTGAGAAGAACAAATTCATTAAGAAATATTAAGAACAGAGATGGAAAAAGAACAGAGCCGGTAGCGGTACTCATGTATTTATCTTGACCTTACCGGATGAGAACCCATCTATAACCACTATTATAGAGCGATCTCAGGGAAAGCTCCATATAAATAGGGAGAAATGACTCAATACAGAAGGCAGTAAGTTACGATACAAGATACTCATGCCAGACTCTTTCAAACGTCTTAGAAATATCCAGAGTCACAACTTTGCTCTCACTAAAACTAGGAATGGATTTGTTCTATCTCTCGGAGAGTACCACCAGCAGGTCGTAGAACGGCCTGCTACAAATAGATTCAGAATCCATTCCGTCCACGAGCGGTCGAGCTTAGGCCAAAGCATTCTGGATATCCTATACTGTCTTCCACTGTCCCTTCATGAGTCTAACACTCTGCGACGGGCCCATTTGGCCACTAAGCCAACGAAGAACTCCAGCGGGGAAAAACAAATATATCCACAAGTTTAATACACTTAGCTGCGTTCCCTAAAAGGCCGGGTACTAAGTACAGCTTATAGTAACGATAACGTAAGAATTTTAAAATGGACCACTTGCAAAAAAAAAAAACAATGCCTGTAGACAATAATAATCATTATCCGATGTACCGGTATGAAATGAGCGTGTTTTTTTTTACTAATTTTTGGGAAAGTAAAAAAACATTTTACTAAAGGTACATATTGGCCATTGCTGGCTACACATTTTCCCATCTTTCAGGCAATTTGTGGAATCCACGCCAATAAATTGTTCGTCTTGTGAAGCAAGCCAATTAGTCACACAATTTTTGTCTTCTTCGTAGGAAACGAAGTGTAGCCAATGTGTATTCCACCGATGAAAATAAATAGTAGTCGGAAGGAGCAAAGTCTGGTGAATACGTGGGTGATGTAGCAGCTTCCAGTCTAATGCTTTGATTGTATTCTGATGTGCGCAGGTGCATTGTCATGTTGCAAAATTTTCTTGCCGTGTCTTGTGGCCCATTCGGGTCATTTTTCGATCAATGCATGGTTCAAATTGATAATTTGTTGTCGGTACAAACCTATATTAAGGGTTTAATTAGATTTTGGGACCTATCTGGTCTCACCGGACACACACAACATTGTCTTTCTGTCGAATCGATCTAATTTTGCAGCCGAAATTGATGGTTGTCCCAGATTAACCCATGACTTTTTCCTTCTAGAGCATGATCACCATATGCCTCGACAATCATTCGATGCGACTCACAGCACTTTTCTTCAAATGAAAACAAAAAAATTTTGCTTTCATCATTTTGCTAATCATCATTTTCTGGTACAAAATTCGCCATCTTTTACACGCTGAATAAATACGATGTTGTTTGTTCACTGATTTGATGTATGTATACTGAACATGTTTGACAGATGTCATCGCCAACACAAAAAAAATTAAGTATCGTTCACAATAATTGTTTCCTATGGAGACACTTGTATCTTGACGCTCACTTTATACCGGTACACCTGATAAATTTTTTTTATACCAAAAGCAAAAATCCTAATTCTTGCGAATTTTATGATTAACAAAAATAATTCTAAATAAAAAATTGTTAATAGAAGTGAACACAGAAAACATTTTGTTAGAATTGGGGACGACTTTTTAATTAAATTATTAAAACGAGAATGAATAATAAAATTTGAGGCATTTAATAGAAATTCCAAATAAAAATATTTTAATTGAATTGAATTACAGCACTTGTGGAAAAATCAAAGCAACAAAAATAAAAACAGATTTGAAGTGATTTTTTTCTCTTTTAATTTCTAAAGAACCCGCATAAAAACAAATTCATTTAAGTGGAGAAAAATCTTTTCTTTACAAACGCATTGACAGCACAACAGAAACTAAGTCGGAAAGAAGCTGAAAAAACAAACTAAATAAAATATGAATAAATTTAAGGAAAAAAAATAACTTAATGAAGTAGTTAAAGTATGTTTGTTTGTAGGAAATAGTTGTTCGTAGTTTGTAATGGGAAGTCGGGTAGTGGTGTGGCATTTTAACAACTTTGCTTTGCCTTCAATGTGAAAAACAAGGCGTCATTGTGGTTTAAAAGTTGCTACTGTTTAATGTACCATAAACTGAGTGATCATGCATATGTATGTTATGTAGATCCCATAGAAAAAAATTATTGAACTTTCTCCCCTAGTCACTGCAAACTTTAAGTTTGTTTTTTTTATTATTATTTTGCCCCAAACATAAGATCACAAATAATCATAATTTTTTTCTTTTTTTTTTTTTTGGTTCTTAAGGAGAGACTTCTAAAACTTTAAAATGTTTTGTTAAAATCAAATACATAAAAATTGAAATTTGGTATAGGGTTGCCAAAGGCTTAAAAATAGAATAAATGGTAACAAAACAGTAGATACATTGGCAAGGAAAGTTTCCGTGATATGCTATATTTGTCCGGAACCTTACTGTGCTGCACTACTTACCATGATCCTCAATCTATTCAAGGATTGGGAAATTGCCAAATGCTTCGAACACTGAAATGCTCAAAGGAATCTAAGCAACTCTAGGGCGGCGATCAGTCCGTAATTTCGGCGTCACTCTGAGGTTTTCCAGTATGGCAGTCCGGACTTGAAACTCCTGCCGGATTTTCTTACGGGCCATTGTGGACTGAGAGCACTTTTGAAAAAGACGGAGACGGCGGAACACATAATATGTGAATGTGGAGTTCTTGACAAGTATAGATAGAAATGTTTGGAGAAACATAGGGTCTCATTGGCTGACATATTCACCATTGGAAGGCACAAGATCTTCTAAACAAACTATAGACCGGAAGGCGCGCAATAGATCCTAATGGTCGCAGTGTTTGCAAGAGTGCCTGCCAAGAATTAGAATGATAATGATTCCAAAGGCTTTCAAAATAAAGATGCAGATTTCCTTTGTTAATAAAACGGTTGAAATTTTAAAATCTTATATACCATACAGTGGGGATCAAAACCAAGGGCAGTTCTTTAAAAAAAAAAAAAAAAAATGTTAACAAAAAATATTAAATTTAAACACTGGTTTGAGAGAAAGCCAATCATAAAAAAGAGTCCGCATACACTTAGTTTCGTTCTTTTCGCTTAAATAGAGAGCAACTTCTATTTTTAACCCACTTCTTCCAGATCCTTATTTTTTGTGGCGTTTTTAAAGAATTTGGTCATACTCTCTGGTTACCATAGCTCCAATATATTCCTCGAGCCCAATTATATCTTTCCAAATTTTTTTTTATTATTACCCAAAAATTCTACGTTGGATTGGCCAACAATTTGCTAAAAATTTGTGTTGCAATAGTCGTTCTTTGCCAATTTTAATGGTCTGCCTTTGATCACATTTTACTGAAGCGCGTCTTTTTCTTTTGGGTAAAGACTCGTGTTTAAAAATTCTGGCACATTGGCTTATAAAATATTTAAATAGTCTACTTTCTTTATAAAAGCGTTAATTTCAAAAAAGTGTGTGCCATATGTCATCATGTAAAGCATTCCCACATTATCAAACTAACTTGTTTGTATTTAACTGTTGGCCTTACGTGAAGCTTTTCCATACTACCAAAAACTTATTTTGTTCAACTGAAAACAACTAATTTTTATTCCTCGGACCAAATCACTAGTTTCCAGCCTACACGGCACTAGTATTTTTATTTTTTCGGAAATATTGGGCATAACTTGATATTTGTTAACGATGAGACAAACAAAGAAGTCGTCTTTCAGTGGAATAGTGAACCAAGCCAGACTGCCCAAATTGTCAAAGAATGGCTGTTGCAACAAAAATTTTAGGTAAATTAGTGGCTACCAGAAAGCCCTAATTCCATGCCAATGGAGAATTTTCAGACAATAATAAAAAAACGCCTGGAAAATGTAATTGGGTTTCGAGGAATATATTGGAGCTATAACAACAAATATAACATTAATGGAACCAGATTTCTGTTGCGTTTTTGAGTGATATTGTATAGAAGTACATCTAAATTCTTTTAAAGCAGCACCTCAAAAAAATAAGGACCTCTAAGAAGAGTGTCAAAAATATAAGTTCCTCTCTATTTAAGCAAAAAGTACAAAACTAAGTGAATGCGGATTATTGGCTTTCTCTTATTCCAGTATTTGAATATCATACTTTTTTTTTTTTAAAGGACTAGACAATGATTAAATGAAATGTGAAATTTTGTTTTACTTGATTAAGTATTTAAATTTTTATAGAAACTTTACAGTTCAACTCTATAACATGCACTTTCTTTTGTACCCCACTGTATAAAAGAATAATATGTGTTTGTATGTATTGTATGTACGTATTTTTGAACTTTATAGACAGCTAAATGGCTAAACTTATTTTCATGAAATTTCTGCAGTATCTCCCAGTATATCTGGAAGGACTCTGGCATATAAATATTTAAAAAATTCCAACTGGGCGGTGCCGCGCCCATACAAAGTAAACATTTATTTGTTTATATCTTAAAAGTGGTATACGCCTGTAAATTGATCAAAATAGCTACATTGTTAATACAAATCATCAGTCAAAAATTGTGCGGAATAGGATAAGTGGGCATGGCACCTCCCACACAAAGTAAATATTGATTTTTGTAAATCTTGAGAACGGTTAAAGCTAAAGCTTCCGAATTTAGTCTGAACGACTTTGTAGTTAATACAAATCATCAGCTAAAAAGTGTGTGGGCAAGTGGTCATGGTACCTCCCATACAAACTAAATACTGATTTTTGTGTATTTAAAGAAATGTTAAAAATAAAGTTCCTGTATTGGGTCTAAATGGCTTCATAGTCAATACAAATCGTCAGTCAAAAAGTAGGCGGACACCTGGGCATGGTACCTCCCATACAAACTATATATATTGATTTTTGTATATCTTGCGAACGGTTAAAGTATAAGCTTCTGATTTTGGTCTAAATGGTCGCAATTTGATAAGTAAACATTAATTTGCCTATAACTTGAGAACGGTAATAGTAGAAGTTTCTAAATTTGGTTTAGCACCGTTGTGGACAATACACATCATCAGTCAACAACTTGGTGAGATTAGATAAGTGGGCGGATGAAATTTGTTATATGTGAAGAACAACAATTGAAGCTTCGTTATCTATTTACTTCAGATAAAAAGCGGGTATTGCACAAAGTACACTGGATAAGAGCCATCATAATGTGTGTTTATTTGAAGACAGTACACCGCTATGTAGCATATTCTACACTGTCTTCCTGGGAGGAACTATAGGTTATCTTAAATACTTAGGATTGAACTGAAAGGAAATAAAATGGAAAGAAGAGTAAAAATAATAACTAAGATAATAGTTAAATTAATAATTAAGATAGAGTAGCGAAGCTATCCGGGTTTTGACTAGTATTTAACCCTAAAATAACTGAATTTAAAATACGTATTAACCCTTTATTGCCCGACGGTACTTACAAGTATCATTTCTTATTTTTGTGTTGTACTTAATATAGAGGTATATTTTTGCGATGTTTAGTCATCAGACCGCTAAAATACCGTATTTTCTTCTAATAACAATTATATAATTATTAGTTATCCTTCAACAGTTCTAGTGTTTAGAGGTGATTTTGAATTTCGAGTTTTAAAATTTAAATATTGACTAAAAATGAAAAAGTGTGAACTTTAATTTTTCAATTTAATTTTATACTATCGCATGTTTTTTATAGAGGTATAGAACTTTAAGTTGGTATTACTTTTCAAGATGGCGACCGATTTAACAGCTGTCAAGTGATTTATTCTCAGTTTGGTTTGGCAATTTATCATGAATAGACTCACGCCTGATCAACGCTTGCAAATAGTGCAATTTTAATTTCGATTTGTTCCCGATTTTCATAAGCGAATTTTGTTCAGTGATAAAGCGCACTTCTGGAGAATGGTTACGTCAACAAACAAAACTGCCGCATTTGGATTGAAGGTAATACTCAAGTGGAAACACCGTTACATCCAGAAAAACTGAGTATTTGGTGCGCTTTATGAGCTGGTGGAATCATTAGTCCGTATTATTTCAAAAACGATGGTGGCCAGAAGGTTACAGTCAATGGTGATCGGTATACAGCCATGATTACTAACTTTTTCATTCCTGAATTGAATAACCATGATGTCCAGGAGATGTGGTTTCAACAAGACGGCACAACATGTCACACAACTCGTGCCACAATAGATTTATTAAAAGACACGTTTGGTGACTGGTGGAATCATTGGTCCGTACTATTTCAAAAAGGATGGTGGCCAGAAGGTTACAGTCAATGGTGATCGGTCTACAGCCATGATTACTAACTTTTTCATTCCTGAATTGAATAACCATGATGTCCAAGAGATGTGGTTTCAACAAGACGGCACAATATGTCACACAACTCGTGCCACAATAGATTTATTGAAAGACACGTTTGGTGACCGCCTAATTTCACGATTTGGACCTGTGAATTGGCCTCAAAGATCTTGTGATTTAACACCGCTAGACTACTTTCTGTAGTGCTATGTAAAGTCATTGGTCTATGCGGTAAAGCCAAAAACGCTTGACAATTTGGAAGACAACAATCGCCGTGTTATTGCCGATATACGGCCGCGCCAGCCGTGGCGGTCATATGCCAGAAATCATATTTAAAATGTAATGCCACAAGATTATCTTTCGGATAAATAAAATTCATGGCAATCGGATAATCCATCGTTGTTTTATTGCAACTTAAAGCTCTACACCTCTATAAAAAACACCCCTTACTTTGTTTGTTTATAATTTTTGACTGTATCAAATATAATGGATCTTATATTGATAAATGTTTTATTTAATGTCGGCAATTATGTATGGAATACAATATCATTTAAATGCCCGCCTCTGTTAGCCGCACAAATGCGAGCCCTTTTGAGCACATTTTTCGTTACATTCTCACACACTTCACGCCGTATTTCATTAATTTCATCACGAATATTTTGTTTTAGTTGCTCCAGCGTATCTGGTTTGTTTGCGCAGGCCTTGCTTTTCAGATATCCCCACAAAAAGAAGTCCAGAGCAGTCAAATCAGGCGACCGTGGAGACCAATCAACATCACCATTCCTTGAAATAATTTGTTGTGGAGAGAGGTCTCGCAGTAATATCATTGTAATCCTGGCGTTAAAAAGTTTTCAATCATATCATGATATCGCTCCCCATTGACAGTTACCGTTACACCGTTTTCAGTGTCAAAGAAGTAAGGTCCAATGATTCTTCCTGACCAAACTGCACACGAGACTGTCACTTTTAATGGATGCAAAGGTGACTGATGAATAATTTGAGGGTTTTCCATTGCCTAGAACCGACTATTCTGTTTATTCACATAACCATTCAAATGAAAATGTGCCTCATTACTCATTATGATTTTTTCATGAAAATCGATAATTGATTTTGATAAAATGTTTTAACGATTAAAACACGTTGGTTTACTGAATATTTTTCCATAATAAATTCGCCACGTCTCTACTTCACAACTGCCAAATTTGAACTGTCAAGACTAATGTTTACCAAAATGGCGGCAAACCAAAGTAGTATATCTTCCCGGCGGACACTCTGTACAAACGCTACATAAAAAAATTAAATAAAATCAAAAAAATTAAATAAAATCAAGATCTATAGGCTCTCGATAATTCCGAGTACCAGGACTATTTATATGAAATTTTTTTTACCTTAAATTATGTCAAAAACATAATAGTTTTCCCATGATAAAGGGGCTTGGATTATAAAGGATTAAATTGTGGCTACAGCACAAAAAACGGTTGACGGTGTTCACCAAAATGTCACTGAAACCAAACTTTTGCTTGATTTACCTTTATATCTACATACTATGAAAGTAAATATTTCTTATCAGAACAATTCCGGATTTAATTGAATGATATGCACGTATTATTTTTCTAATTTTAATTTTTACTCAATTTTTACAAGCAATTTTTCTCTCTTTTCGCATAAAAGTTCTGAAAAAAATAATAATTTCTCCATTGCATTTTAGTTTGTATCGTTACTATATTTTGAGACTTTTGTACTCTTTTTTAACTATTAAGCTTTCCAAAGAGTAAAGTTTACTGTTTTTATATAAGCTTGTTTATTCCGATGACCGTGTGTAGACGGTCTTAGGTATTTGAGGGTTAAGTAACACCACAACAGGGAATTTTTAACATCAATATTATTAATCTTAATAAAACACAAAAGCAAATGGCAACTCTCTCTCTCTCTTTACACATCAATTTACATTGACTTCTCAAGTCAAGATCATTAAAATCAATAGAAATAAATTATAATGAATCATTTAATGTTTGAGATTTTAGAAATAAAACTTCTCCAGCAGACAGTAACAATAAGGAAAAATCATTCAAAAAGCAAAAGCATTATTTCAATTGTCGCTTTTTATTTCCAGCACGAAAAAACAAGAAGAAAAAAATATTAATGATCCTCAAGAGTATATTTTCATCAGTCAGTAGGCATCATTTACAACAGATATTAAGTTAAAAAATATATATATTTTTTATTCATTCATTTTTATAATTTTCTACTCGTAATATGATAACATAATAGAAAATATATTCTTTTTTTAAGATATTCCTCTTTTAACAGTCACATAGGAAATTATGTGAATACGATTAAAATGATTTTTATTTAGATAAACAAATACTCTTTTACGAGTATTTTCTTTTTACATACAAAGAAAATCAATAATAAAGTAAAAAGTTATGTTTTTTTTTAATATTTTTTTAATTTGAATACCATTAAAAAGCCGTTAAAATCGCGATCAACGCAGTGGCAAGGGAAGTTAAACAAAAAATCAAATAAAAATTTCTGATTATAAAACATGTCTGGAATTTATAGTTAATAATTCTTTAGACATTTTTATCGATAATTAAAATGAAAATTATTATTTTAATTTAAAGCTTATAAATATGGAAGCGCAAAAAGATTTTGAATTAAAATAAAAGTTTTTTTAGGTAACAATTTTATTTTTTGGATTGCCACTACCACAGGCTACTTCAAGTTAAATAAACCGAAATGTGACACAGAGAATATTGGGAATTAATTCAAAATATGGCAATAACCATTTATGGTACCGCTCAATTGATGTTTAATTTATTTATTCAATTAATAAGATATTAAAATAAAACAACAATGTGAGATATCATGTTAACTCTGACATAATTTAAAACCATTATTGCCCGGTGCCCGAAAACGTTAACCAAAATTAAAGAAACTTTGTACGTAGTGGTTTTTAAGTCTAACTAAGATACAGTTTGTAAAAAAAAGTCTTTTCAAAGCAGAAAAAAAGTTAAAATCTTATTTTCATTTGAGAACAAACCTGCAACGAGTGTCTCTATATTTATATGAAAACATTTAGGGAACACGCGCCTCAAAAGATTGGGGTATTTCGATTGTTTTAAAGTCAAACCAGCTAGAAAACTTCCTAATTTGTTTTCAGGATCATATCTTGCGCTGGAAAAGTATGAAGAATCCAGTTAATAAAGCATAAATAAGATTTTTGCTTGAATTCATTATTATGGAAATATTTGTATTTAGACTTGTTCGTATTTTCAGGGCCAATAAAACCAGCTTTTTGAAAGCTAGCGATCAAATTATTTCTTGAAATATTGAGATACACTTCTTTGGGAACTATTTCAGCCAAAGTCCTTTTTCGCCAACTCCCTTGTTAGATATACAACCCTTTACCATAACTTACTATAAGAATTATATTTTTATTTTTTAGTGCTGTCGGAGGTTTTCACTTAACTTCTTGGGAGTCCATCATTGTAGTAGCGCATCATTTTAGTCCAACCAGAAACATTATGTCAACCTATTAATCTAGGAAAAGTGAAATATGTTCTGTTGCAAATCTGAATCTTCTTTTAATATTTTGCACCAACGAGCGAAATTTATTTCCCAGCCACTGGAGAGAACTATTTACTCTTATGTTTTTGTATCAGATTTCGGATGGTTTCATGTGATACGCTTCATAACAATCAATTTCCACTCGACCGACTAAATCTCTTGTGCTGGATTGCGGCTCATAGTACGTTGTTGGTATTTTGCTTAAAATTCTTATCGTCAAATATTTTTTTTGTCTGTCTGGTGGCTTTATAATTCGATTCTTCATACTTTTTAGCGCAGGATATGATCTTGTACACGACCCTGAAAACAAATCAGGATATTTTCTAGCTGGTTTAACTTTTAAGCAATGGCTATACCCCAATCTTTTGAGGCGCGTGTTCTCTGAATGTTTTTATATAAATATAATCACTTGTTGCACGTATGTCCATTTTTTTATTACTAAACACTATGTGACGTCTTATACATACGATAACATTCGTAAAAAGCCTAAACTTTTTTCATAAAAAACCCAAATTCCAAGAAATTCTAATAAATTCTTATTTTTGAAAACACTTTTTTTACAGTAAAGAAATCAGGTAAAGATCTTTTTTTGTTATTAGCGTTGTAATGTGTGGATCCATTTTCAAAATTATGATGTCTTGAAGCCCTTAAGAGGTACAGTAACGGGATGTGTACAAAAAAAAAAAATAAACATCTTAAGAATTTGGTGTTGGAATTCTCAAATAAAAATAAGAGTTTAACTTTTCTTCTACTTTGAAAAGATTTTTTTTACAAACTGTATGTTTTAAATTTGAAGAAAATGGAACAATTGGTTGTTGAGATCTGAGATGGTTAGTTTTCTTATCAGTGGGCAGATATTTTAAGTGTTTTCGGAATAAAATTAATATTTTTTTAAAAGATATTTATTGAAGAGTAAAAAATTGGTAAAAATTAGTTTTAAAGAAACCTCATTCACCGTAAAAATGGAAATTGTATGCTTTTTTGTATATTTTTTATGAGAACGCACACTGCATACTAGCCATTCACATAGTGTATTGGTATGACATATCACACAGCGGGTGGGCTCCCAGAATGTTTCGAAATAAATAAATAAATTGTTTTGTTAAGGATTGAAAATTCCGACAAAAGGCCTGATAAAGATGAAAGTTATTCATGCCCGGGCGGTCTTGACAGCCCAGCAGATTATTTGCAACAGCTGTACGACCATTATATTCCAAAACAAATTTATAAACAATGTCCACCACCACCTCTTGAATCATACAGCAATTATAAAGATTTCTAACACATTGTCGTGTAACTAAGTCCACTTCACCCACATGCTTATTGGTATGATGCGAAAAAGTGCCAAAATACAGAGTATGACTCGATGGCGATTATGCAACTTTCAACAAACGGAGAACAGTATCAGCTCTTAATCCGCTAGATTTTCCACAGATGAAGTCAGACACTATACCAAAACGAATGGGTTTTCCTTTAATAAACATTTTACAAGAGTGCCTACCGAAATATGGAAACATTTCCCCATTAATAGATAAATTGTGAGCAAATTCTCCCAACTGTATGAAACGTTTGTTGCATAAGTCTAGTAATAGTATTACGTTAACGTATTTACCTGTTGGACCAAGGTTGTTATTGTTAGATAAATAATGGTATCGCTTTAGCATTTCGGCACGATTCTTTAATTTCTTTGAAGTTTGAAGTAAAGCAAATATGGGCCCTTTGACCAGTATAGCTTTCATTCTTGTAAAATGTGGTAACCAGTAAATAAAAATCGAACAAAGCGTTTTACATCATGCACTAAACGTTATGCACTAAGAGACAAATAAATATACTAGTTTGGCCACCAATAATCACCCATATTCTACGCTTCGATTACATCTCCCCATTCAGTTACGTTTCGATCAAAATTGGTATTCAAAAAAAAAAAAACTGAATCGAAAGATACAAAAGACAATAATGCTCTCAAAAGCATAGGAACTTATGAAATAGAAACAGAGAAATAAGAAAAATTGTAATAAAAACACAAAATGCAGTACATACTCAAAAAATATTCAATAAGAAAACATTCACTCACGTTTTGTGTCATGCAAATGCACAAGCATAAATTATATTTTCAGTTTTGTTGTATCTATTGGTAACATACGAGTACTATCTAGTGATCGGCAAACTTGTGCGGGTCTTCCGCAAGGTATTATCTCCAACTCTACTCATAGGCATAAAAAATCTTTATAACTCCATCAATTCCAATGGATTTCTAAAGCCGAAGACTCAGTTTATTTATAACTAAACATATACTCAAGTGCAATATTATAACCACACTAGCTTATTCAGCAATTTTTTGGTTATAGTGGTGAACTTAAAATATCTAATGATGATAAATTTAAGGCACTATTAAAACAATACAAAATTGGTAGGTTTCACAAAAATCTCAATCTCAAGTTATCAAAAAAGTTCAATTTTTGCTAGGTGCAAAATTATGGCTTCACTTTCACAAAAGGGCTCGAAAAAAATTAGATAAATTATTTTATGATTAATTTTTTTGCTGTCATTATGAGTTGATCCTCCATTCTTAAAAATAAGACACAGAAAAATAAGAGAAAATTCGTTGTGGCATAAGGTGTACAAGATTTAAGCAATTACCGCAGCTTTTGGCTCAGTTATGGTGCCGCATCGCTTGTTACCACCAAAGTGTTGCCGGAACATGGCAGATCTTTAGATTTTAATCGGGTAAAGAGAAGCTTCCCTTTGGATTTGGGTTATATTTTGTGAGTCCAACAACATGCGCTATAACTACGAGTATTGTGCGGAAAAATCATATTTTTTGCCAACTTATTTCAAAAAATGTTTTTAGGGTAGTTTGGACAGGTGTGTGCACACTGTCGAATTCATGCTCGGAGAAGCCACCTCTAACATGTCCTGGTCAGAGAATGCATCTAAATCATCAAAGATTTTCTACCAAAATTTTGTGTGGAATCACTTTATTTTCTGGGTATTCCTTCTTTTTTATCTCACAGTGTAATTTATGAACGCACAAAATTTTTCAAAATACAATAATCTGCGCCGATATTGTACCGATTACTTACAATTAAACTCAACTCTTATGAGACGATAATATAAACACTCATTAGCACAATACTGAACAATAAAATTATATAATTTGCGATAAAAAATGTCAAGCAGCGCCGATAAATGTGACATTTAATAAATGAAAAATAGTACACAATAAATGAAGGTAAGTATATATATATCATCGTAAGTACATATATGTATATGTATGCATATATAAGTATATAAGTACTGTACCTTTGGGTAACTGCCTTTAAGTACTGTAAAGATTGCATCCCAAGCTTCTGGAATAAACATTGATATTGTGTTTGGAGCAATGCAGACAATAACTGACAGGCTTTTGTAGCTGTAATCACTAACTAAATAGCGAAGGGTATAAGCCAAACGCTGATATCTTGGAATAGCTTCTCGAAAAGTGGTGTCATACTTTACGATGTGTGATGTGATTGGTTCAACCAATTCAGAGAAATGTAATTCTTAAGCTGGGATCATACGGTTGACGCAATGCCTCAAGTATTGGTACGACAATTGTGACGGTGACGGCTCGATAGGTAATCATGCCACAACAAGGATATAAAAAATAAATCAATATTTATTGTGTTCTTGAGCAACATCAAAGTTGGCAATCGCCAAATGTTTTCCTTGAAATATTTTCTCCGAAAATATGGAAGATAGAAAAAGTAATATAAACGGGTTAGTTCGGGTTTACAATAAGTAAATCTTTATTAAATTGGTTTGTTTCTTTTCTTAAAACAAACCGTACCGTACGCCTGGGGATTTACAGAGTAAGTGTTAACAAAAAGAAGCAAAAGAACATTAAAGCGCGTGATACAAAAACTTAACGAAACACATCCTCTCAACAATAACAAGAGAATCTTAGCTTAAAAAAAAAAAACAGAATATGCTTAAACAAGCTCCAGCGATTCAATATAAAAATCCTTAAAAAAATACGAATACTTCGTGTTTTAAAAAGATTCAAAGAAAAAAAAAACAATATAATTTTACTTGGTTTTTCTTCGAAAGAGATTCATTGTTTGCTTGGAAAAGTTTCTAATGCAGCTTTAATCCACAAATATTTCAAGATCATTTATTTCACTTGAAAGCGGTACTCGAGGAGTAGACATACATTTTTTAATTATTTTTTATGTTTCGCTAACCACTTAGTTAAATATCCATTTATACATGTACATATATACTTACTTAAAACAACAGCTACTGTAAAGTAGCACATGGTTGTAGAGTCTTATAAGAGGCATGATACTTGTAAGATGCAACAACAGCAAAGAAAAGCCACAAGTAACGATATTAAAGTCAATCAAGACCGATTTTTTGTTAGCCTATAATGTAATAAAAAAGTAACATAGCTAACCCAAAACCCAAAACCTTAGTAATCATAATCCTATATAGTATAGTATAACGGGTCTAATATGAATGATGGCGCTGCCACCTATCGCTGCCTAAAAGCATAAGGAATAATCTGAAGGAGATCTAAGCTTCTTTAATTGCTCAAAATTCAAAACTATGATGAACAAAATTTTCATTGTCATCACCTTTATTTGAACCTTGACTGCTACAGATTTGTATAGCATTTAACCACTACACCACGCTACACAATGCGTCTTTCTTATAGGGCGAATGGGCAAAAATAAAGGGTGGTCCAACCAAAACGCGCGGTGTTAATTGTAAATAAACCAAAAAGTTTTTAGAGAATTATCTTAATATTTTTTATTCTAGTAGAAGGATCTATGACAATGATGTATGAAACAAAATATCAGTCAAATACTTGCCACGGCTTCTGTGGCATAGCTCTATCCGTCGGCCCTTATTTTCAATGAATCTGAGACATAATTGAGGTTCAATGTCGTTAATGTGCCGAATTATCTCATCCTTTAGAATGTGCCGAATTATCTTATCCTTTAGAAGTCCAACGGTGTCAAATTACATGATCGTGGCGGCCAATTAACATCGCTACGACATGAAATAACACGACCAATAAATTTCTCGCTCAAAAGAGCCATTGTTTCGTTGGAATTGTGGCAAAAGACACCATTCTCTTGGAACCCAGATCAATATACTAAATTTCTGGCCACAAGAAGTCCATTATTATCTCGCAATAGCGAACACCTTTCACGGTAACTGTTTGGCCGATCTTATTTTCTAAGAAGTTCGGCCCGATTACGAACGGCTAGACCAGAACGAACTTCGCGAGCAAAGACAGGTGTTTCTACGTTTCCTAGAGGCCCGGTTTGCTGAAATTTGCGAATAAATTTCACGATTGTGGACACATTTGGTCGATTATGCTGACCAAAAAAATAATGAAATGTACGAAATGCATTTTTATTTGAACCCCCATTTTCGTAAAAGGCATCAACATTCTTGTGTACCTATCCATAATTGAATTTATTAAACACTGAAACAAAGAAATCACAAATTGAGTTGGGCAAAAAACTTAGTGTTAAAGTGTCACTCAAAATTAACATCGTGCATTATGGTTAGACCAGCCTATAGAATAAGTCATCATAAATAAATGAAATTTCGTGCTGACATTAATTAGGGCTAAATATAGACACATGCGAAAAAATCCATCTTAAGATAATTTTTTTACTCCTACTATTTTTTAATTCTACTTCATTATGCTGGTACCAGAATATAGGTTATTTGGAGAAGGATAGAGGAGGTAGTATATATTAACGTTAAATTTTAATTTATTTCTGTCATAAGTGGCAGGGTAAACTGTCGAGGAAAGATCGTTCCACAGACGAATTAATATTTTCTATAATGCATTGTGCGATTCATTGGACAATCGAATACAAAGGGATACGCTCTACGTGAAAATATGTGATTTTTAGGAATTCATTCCCTTATTTCGTTGGAGTTATAGTACCGATAGAACAATGAGACACACACATTGCGACGTTGCTCTAATGAATCGATGGGACGGATATAGGTCTTATAAATATTTAGGATGTCAGATACAGTGAAGAATTTCTTGCACTGTCTTAATGCTTGAATGCTTCTTTCGATACGTGAGATATGTGATCGTTCTAATGAACATCACAGTGAATTCTCATGCCCAGAACATCAAGAGAATCTGTTTTCCCGATATCTACATTATCCATAGACACAGATGATAACACACCACAACGTCTGAGTATTAAAAAGCAATATTAAGTCTTGGTTGCATTAAAATCAAGACTGTTCGCACGACCCCAGATTGTAGATTTTCGGCAGATCGTTTCTGAGTGTGTCGTTCACTACGATCAAAAGAATATGAAGGACAAATGTTGTTGTCATCTGTGACAGAGTAAATAGGATTGAGTGTAAGAATAAGAAGTCGTTAAGAAATATTAGAAATAGCATAGGAGAAAGAACAGAGCCTTGCGGTGTGATAAAATTGCATCAAAAAGTTTTTCTGATCTTTTCTTCGTCTTGGATAACTACATTAAATCGTCTATTATACTTATACTTTTTTTCGATTTCTTAAAATTTGCAATACTTTGTATTGTTTTATTGAGCTCGTTTTGGTCAGATTCAAGATTAAACAAACGATTATTTTGATTTTTGAGAACCTTGCGGAATTGAGATTGATTTTAAAAACTTTAACTAAAACGTCAAACAAACAAACTGTTACTGTTTTACTGATCTGAAAGCAAGCAAAATTATGTTTGAAAAATGTGTAATGAAATCAAAAAGAAGTGATATTTATACATGTCTCATTTTTTAACTTTAACGCAACTTTCACGAATAATATAAGAGTAAAACTAAATTATCAGAAACATTTTCCATTTTACACCCCAAATTTTATATACAAAAGTTGCTTGATTAATTGACAGACATTGATCGAGTTATTTGTAAGTCGAAATTGGCTATTTTCATTATTCGATAAAACAATAACCAAAAAGTGGATACTCCATGATATACATATAGCGATAATACAAATTAGCAAATAATACAAATTAATTTTAATTTGCCTCAAGCTAATTAAAATTAGTAAAATTTATGGAAAATTTTCTAAATTTACCATTTTCAAAATTTCAAAATTTTTCATGTTGTAGGACAAAGTTGGATTCAATTCTTTTATTATTTGATAGTTCATGTTATGTAATTTCAAAAATAGCAATAAAAAAGTATCTATTTATATATACTTATTTTCTAATACCCTATCAAAGTTTGATAAATTTAAACCTTTTATTGGGAAAAGATGAAAACAACAAAATTTAAAACTTTTGTTCTATTTTGTTTATAATATTGTAAAGTAATTAAAAAAGCCAAACTTCTAAAAATTTCTTAAGCAAATAGAGTTTTTACAGCTATTTTTCTGAAGCACCTAAAATCTATTTGTTAGACAGTATTTTTTGTTGTAAGTTAGTTGAGTTTAGCGCCATCTTGTGACAAAAGTAGCCGCAAAATATTACTCAGTATTATAATCAGCGGATAATTACCTTTCAGAAAATATATCTGTATTTTACTGAAATCCACGATGAGTGGAAACAAAAAGATCATATTTTTGCCTATAAGCTCGAAAGAAGTAATATTAAACTTTCCAAAACTCCTAGAATCGATGGATAAAGCATATTGTCTTACTTGTGGAGAGCAAAACCACGTACATGTTTTGAAATTGAACTGAAAAGTTTCTAGAAAAATTAAAATACACAATCAAATAAAACACACCTTTATTCATTAATATAATCAGGCTTCAAGGAACAAGTTAAATATATGACAAGGAATATAATACGAATAGAACCAGATTTCTCTTATGTTTTTGGTAATATTATAGAGGTATGTCTAAATTCTTTAATAATACCACAAAAAATTAAGAGGTTTAAGAAGAGTGTTAAAAACACATATTTTTTTGAAAAGACCTAACAATGAATAAATGTGTATTTTATTTGATTGCGTATGTAAATTTTTATATAAACTTTTCAGTTCATCTTCAAAGCATGCACTTAGTTTTGTATCCCACTGTACTTCCACTTACCATCAGATTAAAAGTTGAGTAGTATGGGAGCTGGACTTAATCAAATTTGTAAACAAATCGTAATAATTCTTACTCACCGCAGGTATAAAAGAATAAATTTTACTATTTTTCAATGTCTTTTGTGGGAACTTTTATTTCAAAATAATATACAATAAAGCCCTCTTAGGATAAGATCAAATACAATAAACCAATCTCTTAGAACCTTTTGTGTTAAAATCGAGGGCGTTTTTAGCACAAAACGATCATTTTTGAGTTCATTTGTAGGAAAAAGATTTAACACTACGAAATGAAATGTTGCCGTCATAAAGTGTAAAACATAGCATATTTATCTTTCAAAAAAATAAACGAAAATTATTTTTTTTAATAGATGCCGACACAACTATTCGGAATCATCTACATCATATTAATTTTGGTCATAAAAAAATAGCAACCTTTTAATAGGCAGATACCAACACTTTTAAATTGTTATCTTTTTAAAAGGCTACATCTTTTTCAGAAAAGAAAATGCCATAAGTCACATCGCAACAAATCCCATACAGCACATGTTTAATGCCACCAAGAAGTGGATCAAACCAAATCCGGTACGATCGACTGTAAAATTTATGGATTTATTTGTGCTGAATTTTAGTCGAATTGGGATTTTTTTTTAAATAAGTTATGTGGATGCTTGATCTTATTGTGGTTTTTGCAGTAAAATCACCCGAGATAGTAGACCACTTTCAACCAGAATTAGGAAACTTTTTTATCGGCTTATTATGTATAATCAGAAAGTCGAAAGTATGCTATATAGGATTTCAAAAGTAATATTTTTAATTTTTATTTATTCATTTTTCTTGAGTTACAAACATCAGCAGAAATTAAATATACCACCGCGTCTTCTCACAATAATAGTATAGAGTACAAAAAATACAAATGCTGCTTAATAAGATGAGAGCAAATGAACGAGGCATAAAAATTACATTTTTGCCATGTCATATATAAAGGGGACAGATAAACTGACTCCATTCATATACACGTAGACACAAATCCAATAAAAAATCTATTAAGCAACCATTAACAAATATTTTACATATTTTTACAGGCAATTTGAACAAATTGTAATTGTAAAACTGGTTGGTTGACTGCCTAACTGGCGGATGCATGAATGGCATAAAGAAAATCACACCGATCACAAGGTGTTCTCATTCTTAGTTTCTTAGGATACGACTACTAATTTGTTGCAATAACTGTGGCATGACAAACCCAAGATACAAACAGTGACATACAGACATGTAATGTTAGTTGTAATACAATAATAACACAACGCAACAAACAAAAATACCTTTGATATTCAATATATTTTTTTAACGCACTATGGACGCCTAATTTTAAAAATCAGCATGTTTTTATTTAGAGAATCTTTTTTCTAAAATGTGAGATATTTTATAATAATTTTGAAAGAACTAATTCGATTTCCTTACGCCATATGTTAAAAAAATTCCAAATTATAAAGGGTCCGCCAAATAACTTTTTTTTTTTAAATGCTATAAAAAAACTACTGAATATTTTCTCAAATTTCTTTTTTATTTGAAAGTACAATCCTTCTGTTTAATAATGGAAAATGACTTCATTCAAATGGCTGCCTCGGCTGGCCATGCAGTAGCCTACACGATCGGTCCAATTTTTAAGCACATTATCGATTGTGTACAGCTGTATTTCACCAATGGCTTCACGAATATTGTCCTTTAAAGCGTCAATTGTCTCTGGCTTGTTGGCGTAACACTTATCTTTGACGGCACCCCACAAATAATAGTCCAACGGTGTCAAATCGCAGCTCCTAGGTGGCCAAACGACATCAGCTCTGCGGCTGATAATGCGATCTTCAAAAACAGGCGCAAAACATCGAGTGTAGCATCGGCTGTGTGGCACGTAGCGCCGTCCTGTTGTAACCAAATGTTGCTAATATCCTCCTCTTCAATTTTTTTGAAAAAAAATTCGTTCAACATGGCCCGAAAACGATCGCCATTGACTGTAACGGCCACTCTTTGCTCATTTTCGAAGAAAAATGGCCCAATTATGCCTCTGGACCAAAATCCGCACCAAACAGTGACTCGTCTTGGGTGTATCGGCTTTTCAATGTATGCGTGCGTGTTTTCTGTGCACCAAATGCGACAATTTTGCCTGTTTACATACCCGCCAAGATCAAAATGAGCTTCATCTGAAAAGATTAATTTTTTTTGGCAAAATCGGCATCTTCTGTAAGTCGATTGCAGGCCCACTTAGCGAAACGAAAACGTATTGGACACAACCATATTCGTTCAGCTGAAGGATAAAACTAATTATCTGTCAAATCAGAGATGAGCTAAGTGTTACCATTCACGAAATAAGCACCAGTTGAAACAAAAACGTTAAATGGCGGACCCTTTACAAGCTTTAAGTTATTCTAATATAATTTTTAATATATTATATTTTTGGAGATATTGATTAACAAATTATAAAAAAAATTTGTTTTTTTTAATTATGCAATTTTTGATTTCTAAAAATTCACTAAAAATAGAAGGCAATAAATATTTACCAGTTTCACGATTTATTTATAAAGCTGCATATAATAGAAATAAAATAAACCATAAGTCATAAAAATCGATGGGTAAATACTTGTTTTATTCCCAATAAAATGAAAGTACCTAGTTTAACAAAAAAAAAAAAACTTTTTTCCGGTAATTGCTGAAAATTCCACCTACGGTTTATCTGAGTAGTATGCAATAGATATCTTTTAAAAAATGAAATTAACAAATTTATTTGGTATAAATTTGGTTAACAAAGTATGATTTGAAAATGATTTCGACTTCTGTTTTGTTTTATATGAACCAAATAAAATCTCCCTTCATATTTTCATTCCATACTCCCTGATAACGATGATCTTATATCTTAAGTTGTTGATAAAATCGTTCCTCATGCTCGTCGCTTACGGAACCCAGATTTCCCGGTAAGAAGTCCAAATGCGAATGTAAGATATGTATTTTTAACGAGATTTTTACACCTAAAATAAGCATTGAGTAAAAATTTTGTTTATTATATTTCATTAATATTTACCTATTTTTGAAAAGTTTTCAAGCAAATCACTAATGATTTCTTTATAATTTAAACTTCTGTAGTTTCCTAGAAGAATAGAAACAACTTGTCGAAATGATTTCCAGGCAGCTGTCTCATCTGTTGATAATAACTTTTCAAATGTGGGGCTTAGGAGTAGTTTTCAGATTTGAGGACCATCAAAAACGTCTTCAGAAATTTTTGCAGTTGAATGATTTAAAAATATTGTTTTTAAATAAGCAAAGGCTCTACTACCTTGTCTAGTGCCTTAATAAAATTTTTAACTAAGCCCAGCTATATATGTAGCGGTGGTAGGATTACATTATCCTTCTTTATCAGGTCGGGATAATTTACATTATGTAAGCCTAGTGTGCTTTCAAGTCTTGCTGGCCGATTTTTCGATCTTGGGCCCTGAGGCAGAGAAAACGGCAATATTTTGTATAGCCACTTTGGAGTCCTGTTAAAATAGCAACAACTTTTAAATCGCAACACAATTTCTTACCGTGCTTATCATAATTGACATTTTTCAATAAACTAGCCATAGCTTCATATGCTTCTCTCATTTTCACGGTATGTGCAATAGGTATAGATGGCTTCTTCTTGCCGATATGAAGTAAAACGGGCTTCAAGCTTGCTATACTACTATCAACGAATAGTCGCCACTCACTTGCGACATATTTTTCGACGAGCTCCTCAAAAAGACCACTTATGTCGTAACAAAAGCACATATTGTCTTTCGTTGTATAAAAATTGGCGTATGGCTTATGTCGATTCCCATACTCTGTTGTCTTAATACCATTTTCTAAGAAATTTCGGTCCTTTTGTTAGTTCGAGGTCTCTGATAAGATCATTTAGCTCTGAATAATTGTAAAGATTCGGTTTTAGAACACCTTATATACTACAGACGAACCATTGTTCGGTAATTACAGCAAAAAAAATGTTTTTTTTTTTTTGTTAAACTAGGTACTTTCACTTTATTGGGAATAAAACAAGTATTTACCCATCGATTTTTACGAATCATGATCTATTTTATTTCTATTATATGCAGCTGTATGAATAAATAGTGAAACTGGTAAAAATTTGCTGCTTTCTATTTTTGTGAATTTTTAGAAATCAAAAATTTCATAATTAAAAAAAAAAAATTATTTTGTTTCTCAAAATATATTGGTTATATTAAAAAATGGTATTAGAATGACCTAAAGAAGGTATAATCTGGAATTTTTTAACATATGGCGTAACGAAATCGAATAAGAAATTTCAAAATTGACATAAAATGTATGAAGCAGCCTCTTCAAAAATCTCACATTTTAGAAAAAAAATATAAAAAAAATTATGCATAGAATCTGAAATGCTGATGATTTTTAAAGTTGGGCGATTGCAGAGCATCAAAAAAAATATATATATAGTGGTTATCCAAGGTCAGAAAATGTTTTTCGATTTGTTGCAGAGTGTAATTAATAGGTAAAATTATCCAGCGATGCCACAAGAATGTAAGTTAATGATAAAAGAATAACAGAATAATTATAAAAATAATTAAAAAAAAAATTACTCTTTAAAATGATACAAATTATTAAGTGTGTGTGTATGTGTATTTGGGCATTTATTTTTTAAAATAAAACAAAAAATATATAAAGGGTCCGCCATCTAACGTTTTTTTTTCAACTAATGCATATTTCGTGAATGGTAACACTTAGCTCATGTCTGATTTGACAGATAATTAGTTTTATCCTTCAGCTGAACGAATATGGTTTTGCGCCCTATTTTTGAAGATCGCATTATCAGCCTCAGAGCTGATGTCACTTGATGTGGGGTGCCGTCAAAGATAAGTGTTACGCCAACAAGCCAGAGACAATTAACGCTTTAAAGGACAATATTCGTGAAGCCATTGGTGAAATACAGCTGTACACAATCGATAATGTGCTTAAAAATTGGACCGATCGTGTAGGCTACTGCATGGCCAGCCGAGGCAGCCATTTGAATTAAATTATTTTCCATTATTAACCGGAAGGATTGTACTTTCAAATAAAAAAAGAAATTTTATAAAATATTCAGTCGTTTTTTTTTTATAGCAATTTCAAAAAAAAATTATTTGGCGGACCCTTTATATATATTTTTAAATATCGTGTCTTTTTTGTTAATTTTGTAAAAAACTGTAAAAAATTTGAATTTGTAACGCATGTCTCTCGTGTCAAATGAAATCATCAAAAGCTCATCATATCAACGCCTTTAGAAATATACAAAAGAACCAAAGACTTTTAAATGTCAATATTGTAGCGAGTAAATAGCGAGAAGCAACATAACAAAAGTTGCATTAAAATGTTGAATTTATTTTCAAACAGCTGTGACCTCCAGCCATTAGAAAATTTCCATGAGCTACTTATCGCATTACTCCAGAATCATTAGAAATGGTCCTAAATAGCTATTACTCCCAATACGTGGTTATAATTCTGAGGGATTATTTAAATTATTTTTTTTTATAACAAATAAAGTCACGCGTATTACTAAAAGTATTATAATAGGGGGAGATCAAAAGAAAAATGTTTTAAAATTAAAAAAAAAAATGAATAAAATTAAAATAAATTTTATTAAATTATATTATTTTCAATACGACTGAAACGAAATGTTTTTATTCTGAAAACAGTATATTAAATCATATCTACAAATTATACTATAATTTTTTGTTGCATACACGGTTTGGTAATATATTTGAAATTTATGAAAATTTGTTAATTACGAATGAAAGTTGGTTGGTTAGCTAAACACAGAGCCAAATTAAAAATTTGTATACTTAGACAATCAATTTTGTGAAATTTATTGAACATTAGCTTTACCCATTCGAAATTGTCCGGAAATCTATAACGGATCACTCAATATGTCCGTAGGATAAGTAAGAAAAAAACAAAATTTTTACAAAACTCGATTTTATTATTCAACATAGTTGCCTGCCTTTGAGGACGGTACAATGAGTATAGCGATTTTCCAGCTTTTCGATATCACTTTTATAGTACGATTTCTCTTTCTCGTCAAAATAGGCCTAAATTTCACCGATTTCTTCGATGGGAGTTAAATCTGGAGAAATGAAATAGATTAGCAATTCGAAGCCAAATTCATTCCATTTTGCCATCGTTTCCTTTGATTTGTGGCACGATTTATGAGCTCACGCGGCAAACACTTTGAACAGAGCTTTCGCATACGCAAATTTCGTATAAAATGGTGAAAACACTACCATCTGATATGTTTACAATGTCAGCTAGCTCGTGCACTTTCAATTTGTGATCGTTCATAATCAATTTATAGATTTTTGTTGATGTTTTCTGGAATAACAGCCTCTATGGGAGTCCACTGCGCTTTGCAACATTTGGGCTGGTGCGACCACGTTAAAAATCAGCAAACCATTGTCTCGATGGAGCAGAATACGGATAATGTTTATCAAGCCATGGTTTGGTTTCCACAGTATTTTTTTTTTTTTTTTTTTTTTTCATCAAAAAGCAATGCTTTATCAAAATTCGTAATTCACTTTTTTAATTTTTTCTCTTCTTTTTTTTCAATAACACAAGTTGCTCCACACGAAATGCTATAACTCACGAATCTATAGTCGGATTGCTGTCAAATTTATACACGTATCGTTTGAAGGTTAGTACTAATTAGTCTAGTAACGCCATTTATGTGTCACCCTTCGGATTTATTGAGTAACCTGATATATGTATGTATATGAGTAATATAAATGGGAGATAAATTACCTCTTTTTCCGATTCTATCTGCTTTTTGCCACCTCTATGTATTCATAACTGGGACTTTTACTGATAATAGCATTTGTGCTACGAAGTTGACCGGAGCCTTAATTCTGGTACAACGGGAGTCAGGAGCCCCGGTGACATAGGTCCCTGTCCAATTATGGCGAGGCCCCTTTGTGTTGGCTGTGTTTTATACCCAAATCGTGTGAAAAGCGTTAGTTCGGAGTAGTGTTATATTCTTAACCGGGATGGCGTGACGCATAGTTTGGTAAGAGTTTAGATAGTCTCCGACATTTTACCAAGGTGGATGTCATGTCCAAATATCATGCCTTTAAATTTGGTACTTACATGTGGTGTATATCTTGCATGGGGAGGCGTTGGAAGACGCATTGTATTCACTCGTGCTTTGAGCACTGTGGGTTATGCCAGCGTGGCGATACTCACTTTAAGCTTGTGACTTAATTGTCTACATTCATAAATAAAATTCTAAGACAACTTTTGACGTCTCTTGCTGATATATTTATTTTACGTTTACGTTATTATTTTTTATGGTAGGGTTTACGATCACTCTTCCTCTGAAGTTAATTTTTGATCTTAATGTGCAACTTGTAATAGAATATCATGTGGAAAGTTTGAGGGCTCTATCTTTTATAGTTCCCAGGATATACTGAAATAACCATGTGTTTCCTAGGAATGGGCTGTGGGCTCTTCTCTTACCCCCTATTAGCCCAGCAAAGTGCAACTTTTGAAAATGTACTTTTGTGCAACACATGAATGTTAGCGTTCACATGTCAGCGTGTCATTTCAGAAGAAAAGTTTTGAATTTTGACCCTTTTTCCCTGAGATATAGTTTTGAAAAAAAGCACTCTATTGCGCTTTTGTTAGCTGAATCTATATATCTATGCTCGTTTACGCATAATTGACTCATAATTAAACTGAATAAACAAATTATCATATGATTTAATTTAGCCCGTTTTTAACCTCTCTTTCAGAAGAGGAGCTGGTGGAAAAATTTAAGCCGTTGGGACAAGAAATTAATGTAAAAAAAACCGAACTCGTGCACGTCGTCCAAAAACACCTGAGAATATTGCTGTTGAAGGCCGCAATGTTGAGGAAAACCCAGGTTTGTCTACAATTATACCGTATTTAAATAAAAACTTATGTAGATCTTAAGGCTTTTAAAGTTCAGTTAACATAGGAACTTACACCTACCGACTATCAATAACGTCGTGTCCTTGCTGATTGGGTCCTTGAAATGCATTAAGCTGATCTGAAATTTTATAGAAAAATCATCTTTTTCCCTCGGAGACTAGTTAATAGCCTTTACATCCTCAACATGCGACTTTTTGTTTAGCAGAGGTTTTGGTCACTGAACCTTACTTTATCGTAAATAAAGCTAGAGTGGACTATGATTTACGCTATCGAACGATGATTAATGATTTTGGCCTGAATTTAACCATATTTTTAACAAGTCACCGCTACGTGTCACACAAGTAACGACACAATCATTCTTTTGCGTTAACGACGATCACAATTGGCCACTGCAATCTTGTGTCTTAATATCTCTAGACTTTTTTCTTTGGGGCAAAGTGAAAGATAAGGTTTATGACAATGGCACACATTCGATTCAAGATCACAAAGTTAGATTTCGTGAAGTTACAGCCTTAAATATGCGAATTGAAAACTTCAATGAAAATAATATGATTCAAGAAGCGAGGCCGTGGCGGTCATATGACTGCTACTACTTTCGGTTAAATTCGGTTTACATTTGGAAAAAGCCCAAGCAAATGCATTATAAAAAAAATCGAAAAAATTACACCATGACGCTACAGGTAAAAAAATTTAGCATAAATCGAACTAAATTTGTTTAATACGTTTTTGGATATAACACTTTGATCAAAAAGTTCCCGAATATTTTTCAGAAAATTCAAAATACAGGTTTATTCAAAGTAATCCTCATCGACTGCAACGCACTTATGCCAGCGCTTGATCTAATCCTCAAAGCACTTTTTATATTCGGTTTTCTGTATGTCTATCAGTGCGTCCTGCGATTTTTCCATTATTTCCTTTTGGCTGCTGAAACGCACTTCTCGTAATGGAAGTCACAGAGAGCCAAATCAGGTAAATTCGGTGGTCACCGTGTCAGGTGACCTCGACACGGTCTCTTTTTGGATGAAATTAAGATCTTCTGACACCAACTGCTGCTACATGACGCAAACCCAAATCATTAACCAAAATGTCTTAGACGGATCCATAGGCAATGTTCAAGTCCTCTGCTATCTCTCTGATGGTTAATTTACTGTTATAGACCAACATTTCTTTTACTTTATCAATGTTTTCGTCGGTTTTCGATGACGATGGTCTGCCACTGCGTTCATCATCTTCGATTAAGTTACGACCACTTTTAAACCGCTCATGCCACTGATAAACGATAGTTTCCTTTAATACAAATTCGTTGTTGCAAATTTAAATCCCTTTTTAAAATTGTAAAAAATCGCCAAAACAAAGAGATAGATGTACTCTTGGCTACGTAGCTCTTGCAAATGTCAAGCTATCCGCTAAGATTTAGCGAAAATATCAACAACAGATGTACCAACTTACCAAAAAAAAAACTCCAATCGGAACGATGGGACCGCCATACGGGAGTTATTCTGGGAACTTTTTGTTCATACTTTTTGTATGTACATACATACATACATATGTAGTTTAAAAAAATGTAGTCAAAGTTATACCTTAACACTACAGGTAAGCCTTTCCAACGGAAAATAGTTTAAACACATTTCAGTTTCTATTTTCTTACATATCTTCAAAGCAATAAACTTTTCAAACGCGTTAGAATCAAATGGAAAATTTCGATAATAAATAATAACAAAGAAGGTGAGAGCATTGAGCATTGATTCATAATATGGTATTCAAATAACAATTTGATTATGATCAAAAACAAAAATTGATTATGATGAATGCTTTTGCCTTTATACATCATGCCACACTGCATTTGCAACAAGTTCAAAACAGGGCAAATAAAACGAGAAAAGATTTCAAATAAATAGATACAAACGAATATGAAAAGATGAAAGATTAAAAAAGAAAACATGAATCAGAGAAAGAGTGTGAGAGACAGTAAAATGGAATGTTTTGCATATTTTTTCATAAGATGCAATCAAATGATACACAACACAACGTCTTATTCGATAATGACGATATTGAAAATAGGGGTCATTATACAACAACGAGAGAGATTCATATGTTTATTGTTTTTGTAGTTAGTTTGTATACGTTTTCTTCTTTTTTATCTTTTTCTTTTTATCATTCATTTATCAAGATTCCCTTTTTGCTGATTTTGTTTACAGTAAATATTTGTCACTGCCATTGTTATTATTGGTGTATTTTTATATTTTGATGTCGTCCTCTCATGCGATTGCATTTTAATTATTCCCTACGGTTAAATAAATATTTCGTATATTTTAACCCATTGAGAAATGAATTTAAATAAACGGTAACCGGATGGGTTAGGTTAAGTCGCGAAGATGATGCAACACACCACTACCCAGAGTCAAAAGAGATACATTGTGGATACCATCAGAAAAACAAGAGAATGAAAAGAAACGGGACCAACAATCATGAAAAGAAGAAAGAGTATAGGAAAAATAAGAGAACGAAGATAGGAGAACAGAAGTATAGTATGAAGTCCTTTAGGTCCTTGAAATCAAATTCACCGGTCAGATGCACTTTACCCACAGCACCACATCACAATGTCCATTCAGGTGGATAACCATAAGGTTGTGATAGTTATTCCAATTGATATACATACAGTGAGAGTCAAAAAAGTAAACACCCTCATACTATAGAACTTGGTTTATATTTCAGACTTTTAAAATGCGATAAACTTAAACGTTTTATAGCTTCTTAAGACTGTATTTATGGCTTTACAAAATCCAAAAAAACATCAACAAAATTCTTACTTATACAACAAAATGAAAAAGCTAATTTTTTATGCGTCAAAAATAAGTATACAAGACAAAAACTTATGTGATAAGAAAGAAAAAAGTGAAAATATCTGGGAAGTTATATCATTTCTCTGATAGGTTATATCGAGTACAACAAAAATCTGATTTTAAAATTTTCACACCACCTCCAAAATCCTTAGTTACAGATAAAAAAAACCGGTATTTCGTACCTTCATGCACTTATAAGTTAATAACTTAGCTAAATATTAACCGATTTTACGGATTTAGAGAGGAACAGAGCTATTAAATGGTGTATAATTATTATTAAGTATACTTAAGCAATCTGTGTTTATTTCTTAAGCAATCACATTTTTATTTAATAAATTACAAAAGGTGCTTTAACTCAGTCAATTTATAATTAAACGTACTACTTTAATAGATCCAAAAATAGTACTAGACCTATATAAAATAGCGTGTACAGGGTGTTTACTTTTAGTAACACTCATTATAGATACATAAGTATAAGCACCTTCACAAATAATGCCGACAGATTTAGTGGGACTTACCGCTTCATCAAGCATTGTTTTTGCGGATTTCGGCACAGTTGTAGGTAAACCATGAGCAGGGCTAAAAAAAATTATGTTATATCTGTGATGTAGGTAGAGCAATGCTTGAAGTTATAAGAAAACATTTGGCGTTTCGATGATGTCACGTCGCCTTGTATCAGGCTACCTAAGAACAACTAGAGAATAGTAACTGGCCTAGACCGCACATTGTAAACTGAATGAACATTTGAATATATTGAGATTACTTTCAAACACAATGTGCAAATTCTGAAGCATCGAAGCACATAATTAGTGATTACGTGTCACTAATGCATTTTAGAAAGTGGTGCCTAGGCATCTATCAAGTAAGGACTAGAGAGCTACCACTACTGGCACCTAACGAAATCCTCAAGTTCATCAGGACAACGGAGTTGTGAGGGTTATTATAGAGAAACCCTATAATGGTTAAGCGCTGTAACATAGGCCAAATGGTCGCAATACTATAGAACCTTCTAACATCAATAATAACAATAATAATATCTCACAATAAGTCTTCGGCGATTAACTGCAAAGTTCATTCGATACTTGACACTTTGCAATTATTTCGTCTAAATGTACATCAGGTCCTTACTCGACACAAGAATTATATTTAAATTGAACGAGCTTAAATAACCCATCACATAAGGAACCAATTCTAAAACTGTTAGCTAGTTTTGGGCTAGAATATTTTGAATATGATTCTGCGGCACTTGTTGATGAATACGTGAAACTTTTTTCGATGATGTTATTTGATATAAGCCAGGTTTCACTATCGTACTACAGAATTGATTTAACACATGAGTAGAATATCCCGAGCTTAGTTCGTTTGAGTACATGTAAGCTTCATTTTGTCCATTATGTTGCCTTGTTTCATTTTCATTAATCAGTTGATTTTTAGCTAGTAGTTGATTAGTGTACTGTAGCTCATCCGTCGCCTAGAAACACCGCCTCTGTGTGATTATGTAATGGTAAAGATCCTTGCTATTAAATGGTGGTGATTCTTGCTTATTATTGCATTTTTTTCCAGTTGAGGGCATTTTGCCAAATCGGAGCTGAGCTGAAATACCAGAAGGTTTCTTTTGGGATTGAATTGTATGTAAGTAGGTGGACGTCTCTTAATTAAAAACTTGAGAAACACAATTAAATATCTTTCGTCATGACCTCTGTATGTGATTCGAACCCGTGCTGTTTGTGTTTTATGCAGGCACAATAACCACTACACCACGCCACCTGTTTACGAACATCAAATGCATTTCCTTTCCGAAACAGTAAATATGGCTTATCGTCAGAGAACTTACAGTGAATGAACCTGCTCACATATCGTGTGTAGATGGCCACCAGAATAACATTCTCAATCTTTTTCTTACTACACACTCTGGAACGTACGTAGTTGAAGCCCTTGCACCTCTCGGAAATTCAAATCAATTTCATTCCCATTCTCCACTTTTCATAACGCTTCATATACAGCTACGAAGCGCTTGGTTTTCACTTACTGGAAAGGTCGTTGCGCTGAGCTTAATGATTTCTACGGACATTTCAATTGTAAACTTTGTTTCCTTGATTCTAAAGTTAAAACCATGGCCAAAATGTTTGTCAATATAATAAAGCTAGGGATGGATAATTTCATCTCATTCAGAAAGCTTGCGATTAAATCAAGAAATAAATCTTGGTTTAATCAGACGAGGAAGCATTCAGAAATTATATAATAACAAATGCGATCATATTGATTCGCAAACAAGCGAGATCTTGATGACATCGACAAGACTCTATACGAGAAGCGCCTACGTGCTAATGTTCTTAATTTCCCGCGGCGAAGTAAGAACTTTTGGTCATTCATTAAAAGGCTCAGGAACAGCGCTAGTTCGGTTCCAGTCCTTATAAAGAATGGTCATATATTCAATAATCTCCTTCTGCAGGAGGGAGTTGAACGCGCGAATTTGAAAGAGTATCAATGACTATTCTTTCGAGCCAGTGCAATTAAAAGGGTTCTTGCAAATCTCGACGTTAATTAGTCTTCTGGGCTGGATAACATTCCAGCGCTGTTTCTGAAGTAGTGCTCTTCGACGCTTGCGCGTCCATTGGGCAATCTTTTCAGTGCGTCTTATCGTGCGGGAGTTTTTTCTTCTAGCTGTACGGTTGCCAATGTAACGCCAAGCCCTAAAAAAAGTGAGGCTAGTAACCCCGATAACTGCCGCCCAATAGCTATTTGCTCAGCGCTTTCCAAAGTTATAGAGAGTATGATTAAACACCACCTTCTGAAATCTTTAGAGTCCAACAATTTGCTGAGCGATCGCCAATATATTTTCCCTAAAAATCGCTCTACTGGTGATCCGCTAGCGTTAGTCTCTGAAAGGTGGAATAGGTTCATTCATGGATTTGGTAAGAGTAAGGTTGTGGCCCTGGATATTTCCTAGGCGTTTGACAGACTCTGGCACGAGGCTCTCATATCCAAACTTATTGCTTTAGGTGCCGGTAATCACTTCTTTCGATTCATATCGAGCTTTCTCAGGAATTGAACTATGAGTGGTTATAGATGGGATCTCAGAGGTACCGCAAGGCTCTGTTTTTTCTTTAACTCTATTTCTAATGCTTCTTAATGACCTTCTTTTTCTCATTTCCATTCCCATCTATTCTTTCGCAGACAGCATTTGCCATTCACATTCTTTTGATCGTAGGCCAAGCCTTTTGGAGATTGGGGTGAAAAGGCGAAATATAAATGACACGCTTACAAGCGACCTGGCGAAAATCTCGACTTTAAGGCGCGCAAGGCCCAATGTTGTTTCCTGACACACAGACGTGATGGTGTATTGTCATCTGTATCTGTGGGTAATTAATATATTGAGGAATCAGATGCTCTTGATGTTCTGGGCATGAGAATTCACTGTGACGTTCTTTGGAATGATCACATATTTCGAGTGTCGAAGGAAGCATTCAAGTGCCTCAGTGTGGTGGTCCCATCATTCAGATTTGAGTTTTTCTTTTTGTTAAAGTGGTACATCTGTTGATGATATTCCCGCTAACATCATAGCTTGACATTTGCAAAAGCTACATATCCAATACTACATCTATCTTTATGTGTGTTGGCCATTTTTACAATTTTCACCGTGTTGAGTCCCAAAAAACAATGCTCACGATTTTCATGGATTACAGCGGTATAGTGCATCATTAATTTTTGCCAGAGACCAGACAGTAAACAAAGAGAATTATTTGAGACGTTTGCGTGAAGCAATTCGCCTAAAGAAGAAAACTCGTGGATTTTGCACCATTATAACGTACTTTCGCACAGTGCCACCATCATTATTCAAAATTTTTTGACGAAAAATACAACAAATACCATCCAATAGCCACCGAATTCACCTGTTTTGGCTCCCTGTGGCTTCTTTCTGTTCAATCGAGTTAAAAACTATTACGGGAAACGCGTTTCAGCAGCCGAGAGGAAACAATGGAAAAATTGCAGGAAGCACTGATGGATACACCGAAAACCGAATATAAAAAATGCAAATGTCAAGCTATGACGCTAAGATTTAACGGAAATATCAACAACAGATGTATCAACTTAACAAAAAGAAAAACTCAAATCAGAAAGATGAGACCACCATACGGTGGCTATTCCGGAAACTTTTTGATCAAGGTAGTATATCCAACGTAAATTGAAATACAACTCTCATGTATGGGTCGGTGCTTCAAAGTCTATTTTGGAGTTTCTCGATCCCGAATCTAATTCATTAAATCATCGTCGCAATGTGGCATGTGTTTCATTGTTCTATCGGTACTACAATGGAATGTGTTCTGACGAAATTGAGGAACTAATTCTTAGTAATCATATATTCTTACGCAAGACTAGTATTTCGCATAGAGTGCATCCCTTTTTTGTTGATCGTCCAGTAAATCGCACAATTAATTATAGGGGGAATTCGTTCTTTGGTCGCAGTGTTTGTTTGTGGAACAATTTCTATCCTCCTTCCAACAACCTATTTTCCTAGTACCAGAACAATGCACTGCATGAGTAGGGGTTATCCCCTGATTACTGAACTGAAGAAAAAAAACGGCACTCTCAATGCTATCTAAATGATTCTTTTAATTACCGCTGCACCATTGGTCGTTACCCAAAACCAAAGAAATTATCTTTCTATTTGTGCATCAGACCACCGCAGAAGGTAGGTAACCCATATATGTACTGGTCTAACCAAGCAACAGTTTGTCACTTGCCAAATACATACTGGATATACTCGGGGAGTTCCATTAATCCCTTTGTATCTTGTATAATAAAATTTGCTCCTTTATATTGACCACATAAACATACTACATAGCCGCGTATGGCTAACAAAATCATATTTATCTAAACCAAATAATAAAATAATAAATAATTCTAAGTATTTAGCTATTAATGGGTTAATGTAAAACAAAGAAAATTATAATCGCACAAGTATTGCTGCTTAAGTTATTCATGACTGTGGCAATATTTACTCGCACATACATACAAGTCAACATATTTTTTTAATCTTAAATTTTTTTATTCATGTAATCGTATACTACATGTTAATTTTAATTTTTTTTTTTCTTAAACCTCATAACAGATGCAACCGAGAGGCACGATCATCATGACAACAACAACAACAATGATGATGATGGTGACGATGACGATGACTAAGTTGATGGTGGTGGCGGTGAAGATGGTGGTGAAGATCATGTCTTAAAATAAAAATTAAATGTATTGGTGTTAATTCTATGCCCTGTATGTATCGATGTACAACAAAATTTTAAATACAATTCATGCATCCAATTTATTGTATATTGCATTGTCTCTTATGTGAGAGTGTGTGCAACATCTAGCTGCTTTATACATCATTCAACCATCTATGCAATGGCATTATAATACTTTTGGCGTATGCACGTACTACGTACTACGAGAAGTACATGCAACACTGAATTGTGCTACAAAATGTCATCTTGTCTTGTCTTCTTATTCGCTTGTAGGTTTTGTGGCGTTTAACTAACATTCGTTTCGTTTCATTTCTCAACACGATTTCATCTTTTTTTTTTTTAATCTCGCAATGTAAGTGAATGAATTGAGTGATTAATTGACAGTACTTGGTGTCAACTAAGTAGATTGAAAAAGTACAACAACAAATTTAAACACAAATTAAAGTTAAATATAATCGGGAGGATCATACTTTTAAGTACCCTACGAGCTTTATACGAATTGGATACACAATCATATTAGAAAATAGAGAAAAAAATCTATTTTAATTTTTTAAATAAAAAATTTCGATTTTAAACGAAAGGCTCAATTGTATACTGAACAAATTTGCCTTTGTGGAAGTCGGACTCAAATGTTCTTAAACATTTTTTTAATTACTTTCAAAACTATGTCACTTAGAAGTACGGACATTAGGCTTTCTTATGGCACTCGGTTTACTTATAAAGAAACAGTAATATGAAGTTAAATTTCAATCTTATTTTTTTAAGAAAGCCAGTTCTGAAAGATATGCTTAATCTAGAGTGGCTAAGAAGACTTAAAAATAATTAGAACATTGTGTGTAGATAACAGCCTCCGCCAAAAATTGTAAAAATAAATTATTTAAAAGCATGCTTGATAAAGTTTCGTACCAAGCGCAGAAATTGTTTCATCATGTCAAATCTACTGGAACGATAACGGTGAGATTGTACCTCTCACGCATTATTCGCATAACAGAGCGTTAAATGAAAAACGAGTCCATAATTTTTGATCATGAAAGTGCTAAGCAGTTTAGTTTGGAGCTGGATAGATATCTGATAGAGGTGTTCGTTAGGATCCCAATAGGGTCTTACTTTAGGGCATTTAGCGAATTGACCTTGGGAAGGGCCAATCATGTGTGAAAGAACAGATTGGACTGCGGGGGTATCTTGGACTTTGTGGCCTAGCCTGAAACTGGCAGATTCAAAAGTTATGGGTATGAGTCAAGTTTGGCAACTCGCTGGATAACATAATTAAGCCCACCCGGGTTTTACTGGGTATTATATTTAAAAAACCCGGGTGGGTTTTTTATTTCAAGTAGTTCGTAGTTTATTTACAATAAAAAATAAATATAATTTACGTATTGGGAGTACAAATTAATTTGGTCTTTCTTTTAGCTCAATAAAGATAATGAATTAACAAATTTCTCGAAATAAAATTTTTCCCACTTCTGAGTCTATTCCAAATTCTGTTTCAGAAAAACTTATCGTTTTTCGAGGCGATCTAACTTATTTATAATTCTTGAAAAGAAGTGATTCGGTGACATGATAAAGGAGGTTTTTATGTATGTATATGCGATTTTTGTAGGTCCATTGGTTCGCGTGTTATTGATGTTAGAGTGAACCCCTTTGTATTGCATAGGTTTTTATTAAAAACGACATTTGTTACGGCTTTACATTGTGTGAGTTAATGTACACATATATAAAAATGAATGTGTGTTTGTATGTATATGTGTTTGTTGGTGTGTTTATGCCTTATAAACGGCTAAGCTGCTGACCCGATTTTTTTGAAATTTTTGCAGTATCGCTCTGTACGCCTGGAAGGACTAAGAAGTGTATATTTATTTATCTATATTTTCAAAATGGTAACAGAAAGATTCTCTAAATTTAGCCAAAAAAGATTCATAGTCAAGCCAAATCATCAGACAAAAAATGGGTGGAATTAAACAAGTGGCCGCAGTACCTCCCTTACAAAGTAAATATTAATTTTGGAATATCTAGAGAACGGTTAAAGCTAAAGTTTCAGAATTTGGTCTGATTGACTTCATAGTCAATACAAAACATCAATAAAAAAGCAAGAGGAATTGTACAAATGAGCGTGGTAACTCCCACACAAACTAAATATCTAAACAATGTCGTGAGCAATATACATCATCAATCAATAACTGGGCTAGATTGGATAAAAGTGGACATGACACCTTCCATTCATACTGAATATTGGATTTTGTAAGTGTGGAAAGCGGCAATTATTAAAGTTTCTTTATCTATCCACATCAGTCAAAATGCAGGAAATACAGAAATCAAACTGGATAAAAGCTATCTATGAACATATAGTGTCTTTCTGGAAAATAAAAATTATTGGATTTTGATTGGTAGGGGGCAAAATGGGGAAAAAGAGTAAATAAAAAATACTAAAAATAATTAAGAGAATGGTAGCGAAGCACACCGGGTTTTAGCTAGTTGCATTAAAAATACAAATAAAATATAATTAAACCCAAAAACACCCATCAAAAAACCCAATAAAACCCAGTGGGTTGGATTTTTGTCAACCCTGGTATAAGTCGCGTAAGTCTAAGAATCATTGTGGGCATAATTACCGGTCACTCCTTTATAAGTGGGGATATGAGTAGATAGCACACATGGCACGGGGGTATCCAGGTTGTGCGAGAATGTAGAGGAGATAGTTACTGTGGAGTACTTACTATGTGACAGTCCAAGGCTTCAGCGCACTAGGCGAATTTGATGAGCTTGTAATGCATATTTATAGACGTAAGAGCAATCACTTATGATTGCAGTCTTGCACTGATTCGTATTTATTTTTTACTTTTCTTTATATCTTTTACTTATCTAACTCTTTTTCTTCTGAAGGAACTCACAATGTATAGTTCGGTCTACGGGTGGAGATGCGATTTGTTGCGCCATACTTCGCAACCTAACCTAACTTAGTTTTGAAAAACCGGTTTAGTAGAAGGTACACCCTAGCTGCCATAGAGCTAAGGTACTTTTTTACTTTTTTCCCAAAAACTATCGACCGAATTTAATCAAAAACAAAATGGATACAGTTTAAGGCAATATATTAAGCAGAAGGATAGATATCCTGATATATAAAAGCCCGTATCGATTAATACTGTAAAATCAAATATTAAGTGTTTTTATACAAAACTACGCTGGTGATAAATATCTTTTTACTCATTGACACTTAAGCATGCAACAGAAACTTAATCAAGCCCAAGAGTACGACAAAATAGCTGGTCTTGCAATCAATAGCTCCAAAACTTAACCATTTTCAGAGTTGATTGAATTAAATTATCTCTCTCATATTAGCTTTAATCTTTGACTCCGAAATATATATAATAACCGATTGAAAAAAGTTAGACAATAAAAGTGTTAGAATGAGAAGCAAGACATGTATTTGAATGAAACATTGACAAAATGCATGCATTCGTGGAAAAAGACTTGGGAGAATCTTTAACCAACATTTTTACAAAAGATGCAATCATATGCCAAATTAAAAGTGGAAAGTGACGGCGGTTAAGTTATGCTTTGAAACAATCTCAAAGATATACACATTGCTAAAGAATTCCTTAAATGGAACTTGCAGAACAGCCAACGCACAGGCCGATGGAATCAAATATGAACACAATAATTTCAAAACGGACTAAGAAAAGTAAATGTAACGAAATAAGATAATTACTGTTTGGTGCGATTTATGGGCTGATGGAGTCATTGATCCATATGTCCTTAAAAACGATTATGGTCAGAATGTTACTGTCAATGGTGAACGGTATAGGGACATGATTAGAATTTTATTCGTACCTCAATTAGCCGACATTAATCTTGCTGGCATGTGGTTTCAACAGGATGGAGCCACATGCCACACAGCGCGCGTTACAATTGATTTACTCACAGAAACTTTTGATGAAAGATTAATTTACGTAATGGTCTAATTAATTTGTCACCAAGATCATGTGGTTTAGCACCATTGAATAATTTTCTTTGGAGTTTTGTAAAGTCACTAGTCCAAGTCGACAAACCAGAGACAATTGAACACCTGGATATCTAAATTCGAAGAGTTATCGTCGAAATACAGATGCATATACTGCGAATAGTTTGTAAAAATCGGTGTTTCAGATTGCGCCTTGTACGCGCCAGCAGAAGCAGTGACATAGCCGTAATTACACGATATATGAAATAAAATTGTTGACATTAAGAAGAAGTGATTGGAAAACTTTGATTTGTTGACCTATATTTCACCTAAAATAAGACCTTATCGTTTTTAAATAAAAAATTTCATTGATACTTTTGCACTGAATGCTGAAGAGAAAATTCACCACATCAGGGACCTATTGTGAGATTTTAGCTGTGTATAAACCTTACTGGTTTGCGTTAAGGCTTTATAATTGCCATAATAAGCTGTAGTAATTAAGAGTGCTACCATCTGCATATTTAACGGTGTTGCCAGTTCGAGTCTTTTTGGTGTTTTATGGTTTTACACCATTTGAATTTAACGTCGAAACTAAAAGATGTCGCATTGCATTTGGTGCGAGTAGTTATCGCTGGCTGTCATAAAGTAAAGTCTGATTTATTTATTATATTCATTCCCATAGCATTCCATGAAGGAACATGGACTGCACCCGATTCTATTTTTAAGCTCATTGAAAGGGACCTACAGTTTAACGGCGGCTCTGAACGGCAAATGCATTTAGAGAAGTTTTTCAATAGTATTTATACTCATAACCAGTAACTAACCAATGTTATGAGGTGATATGGCTGTCGAAAAACGTTTTTCTTTTTTAAGATGATCTGGCCTGGTATTGAACCGACGACCTTCTGGTTGGTAGGCGGGTGTCTTACCTATCATACCACAGCGGCACACAAAGTCTGTTTAGACGTGAATAAAAAGTGTTGCATAAACATATCTTAATATGCTGTATTAAGACAAACTGTACAAAACTGTATTATAGTTCAGTATATATTTGATTTGAACGCACTTAAAAAAAACTTAAACGTTTTAAAAAGGTTAAAACGTAACATTATGAACAACTTGACTCGCAAAATAATAATCCACTGTGCATAGGGTACGCAATATATACTCGTACAGCCAATTAAAAGGATTATAATGTCAGCAACAGCGGCGCACATATGCTTAAGCCTCTTTTACTCTTTATGCTACAACATACTCATACAACCGTTTCCATAAATAGTACCGCCAGCCTTTCGTTGTTTTATGATTGAATTTTTTAAGAAGATTAATTATTTTGAGGCGTTAGTTTTCAAAGCATTAAATAAAAATTATTTATTCTGCAGTTTCTTATTTCGTCATTTTTTTTTTAGAAGGAGAAGAGCAAAAAGGGTTTTGCGGCTATGAAACTGGTTTGACTGACTTAAAGACTTTTTTATATTATAAATTGCCAAAGGGATAAAATCCATATAATGAAGCACTTGAACTCGAATATTTTTCTTTGAGGCTTTAATTTCATTTCATTTTCCTGTATTGTTTGTCATTTTTTTCTTTTTTTTTCATGTACAATTTTGATTTTAGTTTTTTTTTATTTTTTATTTCATAAGTGATTATTTATGCCCTTGTTATGTTTAAAAGACGGCATTTTTTTACTCTTTTGCTAAGTTCACTTTCCATTTTAATTAAAAATGGCTTGAGAAAGAAAATAAATGGTTTTCATTGTTTATGATTTTTGAACCGCAATTAAAAAGTGCCTCTTGAAATTTTATTTAACTCGTACACATTAAAGCAGTTAGACAATTGTTTTTTTTTTAATTTTTCTTTTCAAAAAATAAAAAGTCAAAATATTTATGTACTTGACTACGGTTTTTATTAAATTACATCATAAAACACAATTGAAATAATTAACTCATTTTTCCCCCCTTTGGCGGCTATTAAACTTTATTTTTTAAATATAAACAAAGTCACGTCAATAGGAAAGGATTATAATATAATAAACGGAGCAAATAATCTAAATTTAAATGTCGGATGTACACTTGTTGACAAACAATTAAGTTAATAATAAAATATTTTTTTTTTTGAAAGTAAAAATAACGGTTCGCTTTTTTTGATAATTTGCAATTTTTGGAATTTATAGATATCTAAACTATAAAAAAATCAGTGTGAAACTTTTTTAATAATCTGTCATTTGTTCTTGCACATCGAAAAGTAAGTGGACAAATAATTAAGTTATTTAAATGAAAATCGTTAAATATTTAAATAAAATTCCAAAAAGGTTTTAATTTTTATAAAAAAAACACAATGTTCAAATAGCAGTCCACATCGTAAGAAGGCATCTGACAGAAACTAATGTTCATGGTCATATTGCTAGAAAAATGTCAGACGTTTCGAAGAAAAATATTCAGCAACGCTTATAGTTTGGAGCGATGAGTCAAAGTTTAATGCCTTCGGAAACGACGGCAGATCCTATGTACCGTTAAGCACTTTATTGACTTAATTGCTTATGCACAACTGTAAATAAAGATGGGCTGTGCTATGAGTCTTTATTGACTTAATTGCTTGTCCACAACTCTAAATAGAGATGGGCTGTGCTATGAGTCTATTAAAAATTTATAATTTCACCATAAACCTTTTCTGTAGACTATTAAACTTATTATAGATATAAAACTATCGGGTGTTTTTTTACAGTCACACAAGTAATGGCAGATCCTATGTACCGTTAAGCACTTTATTGACTTAATTGCTTGTGCACAACTGTAAATAAAGATGGGCTGTGCTATGAGTCTTTATTGACTTAATTGCTTGTCCACAACTCTAAATAGAGATGGGCTGTGCTATGAGTCTATTAAAAATTTATAATTTCACCATAAACCTTTTCTGTAGACTATTAAACTTATTATAGATATAAAACTATCGGGTGTTTTTTTACAGTTACACAAGTAATGGCATGCTTTCCCTGATGCAATCTGCCAACAATTTTCCTCAGTGTATTTTTTTCCTACAGAGGACATTTCTAGACGGAGTTACGACCCATACTTTAAAAAAATAATTTGCCTATACATATAAGGGGCAGCAAATGAAAGTAAACACCTCAACTGAAACACATGGTTATTATATATTTAGGCAAAATTAGTTATATTGGGTATACAAGTTAATAGTGTCGATGTTTTTTGCTTGAAAAGTGTATTTATTATAATAACAAAATGAATTGATACATTATTCAAAGTATTGTCCATCGTTTGCCACTACTTTTTCCCATATTTCTGGTAGCATATGGATTCCGCGCCAAAAAAACTGCTCCGGTTTAGGTAAATGAATCAAGCAATTTTTGATAGCCTGTTCTGAAGTGAAGCGTATTCCAGTAAGGGCGTTCTGCATCGTTCAAAACAAATGGTAGTCAGAAGGGGCAAGGTCTGGGCTATAAGGCGGGAGAGCCAAAAATTCCCATTCAGTTTTCCAAATACTTTTTGACCAATCTTGCAACATTTGACCGAGGGTTGTCATGACGGAAGATTATGGCCTCGATTTTGGTCGAATATTCTGGTCGTTTTTCGTTGACTACACACCTCAAACGAATCAATTGTGTTCGGTACAGATCTCATGTGATCGTCTGATCCGAATTCAAAGGCTCATAATACAAAACACCCTTCTGATTTCACCAAATACTGAGCATTACCTTGGCGTCATGGATATTCGGCTTCGACATTCATTTGGCTGCTTGGCCGGGCTCTACATATGATTATTTGCGCATTGGGTTATCGTAATGTATCCATTTTTCATCACCAGTAACAATACGATAGAAAAACTGACTTCTTTTCGTAGTGTTCAAGCATTATTTCCGACATGCAAAATCCCCTTTCAACGTCTCTTGGCTTCGATTCATATGGGACCCAATTTCCTTGCCATTGAATGAATACCAATGCTTTTAAACGTAGGGAAATGGCTTGTTGTGTGACTCCTAATGATAATGCAAGTTCTTCTTGCTTTTGACAACAATCTTCGTCGACTACTGCTTCCATTTCCTCATCTTCAAACTTTTTCGGCTGACCAGGCCTCTCCTTGTCTTCTCTGTCGAAATCATCGTTCACAAGTTTTTTGAATTGGTGCATGACCGTAAACTTCTACCAACAATTGATAGCTTTCAGCAGAAGTTTTCTTCAAATGAAAGGTTATCAGACTTCCCCGCAGAACATCTTTTTTAAGCACAAAATTCGACATTATTATAGCGATTGAAAAAATGTGCGTTTAGACTTTGGCGTCTATCGAATACTGAATTATAGTGACAGATGTTTACCCTCAAAAACACAATATTTGTTATTATTGACACAAACTATATGTGACAGTTATGCCATATATTGTCCGAAACGACTTTATTAACCCAATATTAAAAACTAGGAACTGAAATGTAGACACCTAAAAAATAAAATTCGAGATTTTTTTTTTTTTTATTGGACTCAAAAGTTTGTATTTAATATTTTGTGTGCCGTCGTTTTGACTTTAACACGGCTTCTAATCTCCTATGCAACGAAGTTTTTTGATAAATTCTGAAAAAATTTTATTCCACTCATCCTATAGTACTAGCTTTACACCATCTTTACAATGAATTTTGCTTTCTCTATTTTCTTACCGTGATATTTCCACAAGTGCTTAATTTGGTTCAGGTTAGAGGACTGTGACGTTTAGTCAAGTGTTTTTGGGGTACGGCAAAGTAACCACTCCTTAACAATTTTGGAGGTATTCTTGTGATTATTGTCCTGTTGAAATACCCAGTCATGTGATAATCCCAATTTTTCTACACTAAAGTAGTGTTCTTTTCTCATCGTTGACTCAATGAACACAAGATTGTCAACTCCAGATGATGCCATGCGTCCCCTGACCATCAATCAGCCTACACCATGCTTTACAGTTTTGATGGCGCATTTATAACTAAATTCTTTGTTCTTAATTAGCCATATTTTTTGCGATTTTTCGGCACCAAATACCTGGTATCTGCTTTCATCCGTATAGAGGATAAAGGGTTGGCAAATTTGAGGTTAGAAAGTAAATTGGCTGTCAAATGATAAAATGTCACGAAATGAGCTGTTAACCTATGACACTTATTCAGTAAAAAATTAGGAAATTTTAACTATGAAACGCTACACTCTTTAGCAAAGAATTTTAATTGTGAAAATTTACTATCAAAATGGTAAAAAATGTTACTGTATCACTTCGTAAAATTCGAGTAGCTTTTCCTCGTAATCAGGCTCCTTCTGAGACCGCTGCGCGTAATTTAATCGTTAAATTCGAGGCTCACGTTACTGTTACTGACAATAGATCAAAACAATACGCTTTTAGTAGCCGTAGTGATGCAACATAATCGCTATACAGTGTTGAGAATGAGCCTCGAACATCAACTCGTCGACGTTGGAAACAATTGAGCATCACCAGGGGAACTTTGCGCAACATTTTGCATAAAGATCATCATCTTCACGCTTATAAAGTTCAACTCGCTCAAGAATTAAAGCCAACCGACCAATGTTTGCGTCGAAAGTTTGTGAATTGACTGTTTGAAAAACTGAACGAAAACAAGGCATTTTTCAACAAATTCATCTTTAGTGATGAGGCCCATTTTCAATTAGGCGGTTATGTACACAAGCAAAACTGTCGCATATGCATATTTTTTCGAAATTGAGCTAAGAAACGCCGTCACTGTGAATTCGCCTATTTGAAATCGCCCATTGGAAAAATATGAAAATTCTTCCTCATATTTTTCAAAAAGACGATTTTTTAAAATTCCATTTTCTCAAATCCAGTGATTTTTCCATATATCCCACTATATGGACAATGTTGTAGACCCTTTAGGCAACCATATTTATATAATGGTGTATGGGAGTATCTTCATATTTTCCCGAAATATTTACTTATTCTCTGACGATATTTTATATTTTGTATGTAATCACTGTTAATCTCTTAACACAAAATTTGAGCATGTCAAAAAAGTATGGTTTGTGTCTTGGCTTATCAAATTCGAATTTATTTTCACAAACATTCCACATCATCAGACAAAATATGTGCGAAATTTAATAAGTGGGTGTGGCACTTCAAATATAAAGCAAATATTTTTTTGTATATCTAGAGAACGGTAATAGTGAAAGTTTCTAAATTTGGTCCAAACAACTTGGTGGTCAATATAAATCATCACTCAAAGAGTGAACGGAATTGGATATATGGGAGTGACGCCTCCCATATAAAGTAAGCATTGATTTTTGTATATCTTTGGAACGGTAATAGTGGAAGGTTCAGAATTTGGTCTAAGCAACTTTGTAGTCAATATACATCATTAGTCGATAAATAGGCGTAATTGAATAAGCAATACAAAGTAAATACTAATTTTTGTATAGGTATCTGGAGAACGGTTAGATTGGCAGTTTCTGAACTTGGTCTATATGACTTGACAAATAATTAATTTAAATGTAATCCTTTAGATTTTAAATAGTTATATTGGGTATACAAGTTAATAATGTATATTTGGACAACATATGGCATAACTATCACATATGGTTTGTGTCAATAACAACAAATATGATATTTTGGAGGCCAAACAGCTGTCATTATAATTCAGTATATGATAGACTTCAACGTCTAAACACACAATTTTTCAATCGCTATAATAATATCGAATTTTCTGTTTTGCAGCGGAGTCTGATAACCTTCTTCTTAGAAGCTTACGGTCAACATGCAGCAACGCAAAAAACTTGTAAACGATGGTTTACGCGACTCAATAGTGGTGATTTCGACACAGAAGACAAGGAGAGGCCTAGTCAGCCGAAAAAGATTGAAGATGAGGAATTGGAAGCATTACTCGACGAAGATTATTGTCAAACGCATGAAGAACTTGCATTATTATTAGGAAACACACAACAAGCCATTTACCTAAGCATTGGGATTCATGCAAAAGCAAGGATATGGGGTCCGAGAGACGTCGAAAGGTGATTTTGCATGTCGGAAATGATGCTTGAACGCTACAAAAAAAAGTTATTTTTGCATCGCATTGTTACTGGTGATGAAAAATTGATACATTACGATAACCCCAAGCGCAAAAAGTCATATGTAAAGACCGGTCAACCAGCCAAATCAACGCCAAAGCCTAATATTTATGACGTCAAGGTAATGCTCTGTATTTGGTGAGATCAGAAGGGTGTTTTGTATTATGAGCTGTTGAAATCGGGTCAAACGATCACATGAGACCTGTACCGAAAACAGTTGATTCGTTTGAAGAGAGTAATCAATAGGGAGATCGAACGGTTATTATTCTTCCGGTTTTAACCAGTTTTTTGGCTTTGTCGAATACGTTTTTTTTTAAATGTTCATTTTTCGAATACCGACTAAACCGGTTATTTTAAAAGGAATAACCGGAAAATTTAAACATGTAGAGTTTTTATACCTTTTTATTGCAAACATGCTCATTAGAATGGTTCGAAAAAAAAATTATGCCAGTCAGCCTTTAGGATTAAAGATAATGTAAAAACAATTCCAAAAATAATTTCTTTATTTTTTTCCACGCCTAAAAATACCGCCCTTTTTTTCGCCCATTTTTAGTCCGATCATAACATTTTATATACAGATATGTATGGCTCTGCAAGGGCTACATTTCTGTTTTTAATACCACGTCTTACTCATGACTTTTAAAATCTTCTTCTTACCTATCATAATGCAAAATATTAGGACGTTACGTTGTCGATGAAAAAAGGCCCTAAAAAAGCTAAACGTTGTTCTAGCATACTAACTTGCTAGAAACTACAACATTGGACAAAAATATATCAATTTAGTTTGCTAATGAAACCAGAATTGAGAAAAATTTTATTTTAATAAAAGAACCGGTTAACCGGTTACTTGATTAATTTTTAATTGAAAACCAGTTATTTAAAAGTTTAAATTGTTCGAATTATTCGAAAACTGGTTTTGGAAAAAAATCGAATAATCGATGACCCTAGTAATCAACGAGAAACGACAAGAATATTCGACTAGACACGAGGCCATAATCTTCCAACATGGCAGCGCTCGGCTACATATTGCAATACCGGTCAAAACTATTTGGAAAACAGTGAATGACAAGCTTTGGCTCACCCGCCTTATAGCCCAGACCTTGCCCCTTCTGACTACCATTTGTTTCGTTCGATGCAGATCGCCATTACTGGAAAACGCTTCACATCAGAACACAGTGTCAGAAATTGGCTTGATTCATTGTTTACCTCAAAACCGGAGAAGCTCTATTTTCGCGGAATCTATATGCTACCAGAAAGATGGAAAAACGTAGTGGCCAACGATGGATAATACTTTGAATAATGTATCAATTCATTTTGTTATACATACAACACAAAGGCTCCTAGCAACGAGGGTATGCTTACTCCAGTACTATATAAAAAATGTGTGTTTGTTTCAAGGCTGTATACAGTTAAAAAGCATAACCTACCGTATCTTTCTGGATAGAGCAAATGATTGGATTTTGACCAGAATGGGAAAAAAGGAGAAAACGAGTAAAATATGTAACTAAGATAGTAGTTAAGATGGGTGTAGCGAAGCACACCGGGTTTTAGCTAGTATTCAGAAATATTTTAAGTACAATTTCCAATAAATGCATACTGTATGATGTGCCAATCAATTTTTATTTTTTTTTCTGTTTAAAGTTAGATTATTACATTGATGTAATCAAATATGTACTTAAATTTTATGTAAGTAAGTTAATACCCTGCACCCAGTTTTTTTTTTTATTATTAATTGATTGATTATAAATCACTTTCTGTTATTTAAGATGGCATTGATGATGTCATTTTATGTTGCTACCAACTTAAAACCTTAAGATTGTCATTGTTTTTTAACATTTCTTGTCATTTATCGCTGAGTAAAATCAAATAAAAGCATAAAAAAGTAACTTAACATATATACGAACGGAGTATGTATTAGTTTTAAAGTAATTTTTTATCTTTGTTTTTTTCCAAACAAATCTTGTGTGAGTATATGAGTTGCAAATATCAGAAAAATTAAAAAAAAACTTTGAGTACAACAGCAACAACAACAAAATTAACATAAGTCAGCAGCTGTTACCTCAAGTATAAAAACTGTTTTCAATAAGCTTTTAAGATTAAATTGCAATTTCATATTTTTTGTTCGTTGGTATAAAACGACTATCAGAGATACTTTCAATTGACTATTTTATATTAAGACTCTTGGCCTATACTTACTCGTATTTGTTAAAATGTTACTGCTACTTATACAGGAATATGTGGCAGTGCGAAACGTAAAAAAAAGCTTACAGACCAGTCTGCAATAAATGACGCAGTATTACTATACTTTCTGCTGTCTTTATGGTATTTGTAGAAATAATTTGAAATTGGTTAATGACATATGGAACCAGCTGACTTCATACTCTCGAAATCATCCATTGATCAGATTAATTTTTTTTTTCTTTATTTAAGATTTAATTAAATAGACTAACTTAAAATTAAATGTTCATTCTGAACAGAGACCGTCAACGAATTCTCTTCACTTAACTCGTTCATTTAACTTAGTTCCATGTCATCTTCAGAGATGAGCATTTATTTTTAAACATCCGCATCCATGTATTACGAGGCCTGCCAGAATTTCTAAGCCACTGCGGATTTCAGGCGTGCGCAATCCTCGTCCAGATTTCATATTCAATTGACCTACGGTTAGCCAACGACAGTAATTGGTCATTTACCAGCCAACTCACCCGAAAAATGCGAAGAATTTACTACAAACATTTATTGTGAAGCGCTCGCAGTCTTTTTCGAGTATTTAAGGTTACAACCATACATATGTAAGTATTGATTTAAGGCTGCCATCAAAGATATTCAGTTTTGTATCAGTCGAAAAATAGATTAAAACTGCTACGTTTTAACCTTGTTAAGACGTTTGAGTTCTTTTTAATTGCGTCAGAATAAAATAAATACCACATTGTTGTTGTTTTACAGTTTTTATTTCCTCACTTTTACTTTATACACTTTATCTTAATACAGCAACTTATTTATCTTTCACTTAATATTCGCTTATACAACACTTTTATTTACGACTAAACACGACTTGACTTTATGACTGCAAAACGATAACTATATCGATGTAGGCAAAGCAGTCTCCTTATATATCTAACTGCATACAGTTTGGGAAGTTCCGAAAATGTCTCAAATGCTCTCAAACCATCTATTTTATGTCCATTGATTTTAAACATGTAAGATTGTGTTACCCACAGATAGTGGAATTAGCAATGCCGTCAAATAGACAAATCAGTACGGCAATGCCGTCAAATACACAAATCAGTACGACATTATCAGGCTAACACATTCACAACCTTGATACAAACCAATAGGCACTGATTTGTATTTTCTTTTTAGGCATTTTTATTTTCGTAACAATACATTGACAATAATCATTAAGCAAGCCAATGAATTTCACTTACCACTGTACATGCTGTTCATAGACTTTGAAAATTCATTTGATTCTATAGATCTGTATCTGATCTGAAATAGGAAACATTGGAATCCCACAATAGATAATCTCTATTATCAGTAAGAGCTACAATGCCTTCGAATTCTCGGTATAGCATGATGGTGTCGCCTTTTAAGACTTTTTCAGGAGTACGTCAATGCTGTCTTTTATTACCCCTGATCTTTTTAATAGTGATAGCATGTCGTGGAACAACTTCAGAGGAATAGTATGGGACACGCCAAACCCAACAATGCGCCATAAATCACTAGATTATACTTACTATAGCATAAACTCTTCGTTATGCAGGCTAGCACAGATAGCTTCGTGCAAGAAGCAAAAAAAGTTGGATTACTTGTCAACATAAATAAAAACAAAGAAGTAAGAATAAATATCGAAACTGAATGGATATAAGAGAATTCAAACAACTCGCCAGTAGACATTTCGAAAGGAAGCAGTTTACTGATTGCCTATGCCCACTGTGAGGTATCTCATGACATTCCCCGTTGTTATTTTTATTATTGGCCATCATTAACTATAAATTTTTACAACTTTCTGGACACTTATGGGTTTCCGCTACGTTTGGCAACTGTTCATATTTTGCGATCAAGAAATAATAGGCCAACTTAGGAGCGTATTCCAGTGAGAGCGTTATGCATCGATTAAAGTAAATGGTAGTCAGACGGAGCAAGGACTATATCGCGGGTGGGGCAAAGCTTCCCTACCACTAAATGTAAGGATGTTCAAAATTTATGTATCATTTTAATTTTATTAAAAAAAGACATTTTTCAGATATCAAAAATATTTTTATTTCAGTATATTACAAATAGGTTCCGGTTAGAAATTAAAATTATCGACCAAGTGACCTCCTACTGACTCGGCAGTTTCCCCATTTGTTACCAAAATTATCAATCACGTTTTTTAATAAACTGTTGTCAAGAGTTGATATCTGCTCGATAATATTGCTTTTAAGCTCTTAAACTGTTAAGCGATTTTTGCTGTACACTTTCGATATCAAAAACCCCAAAAAAAAAAAAACCTAAAGGTGTCAAATCGTACGATTTTGGAAGCCAATAATGGGATTTTCGAACTTTTCTTTCAAAAGATCCATTGATTCTCTTGCTGTGTGACAAGTGACACTATCCTGTTGAAACCACATATTTTCTACGTCTAAATCATCAACTTTTCGCCACAAAAAGCTTCGGATCATCTCCCTGTAGCGATTTCTATTGACCGTAATCACATTTCCATTTACGTTTTCAAAAAAAATATGCTGTAATGATTTCTCCGGATCAGAAATCACACCAAACCGTAACTTTTTGTGCGTGTAATGGTTGCTCTAAGATAACTCTTGGATTCTCTTCACCACAAATGGGTCAATTCTGCTTGTTGACATAGCTATTGAGTGGAAAATGGGCTTCGTAGGTGAAGATTATGTTGTTAAAAAAAATTCTCATTTTCTTCTTGCTTTTCGATGGCCCTAGAAACGAATTGCCGACGCTCAGCTGGTCAGCTGGTTTTAATTCCTGGAAAACTTTTGATATTTCCAAAAATTGTTTTAATAATAAAAACACATTCTTCCTTCGTGTAACGGTCAATATTAACTAGCCGCAATGTATTTAAAATCAGAAAAAATTTAGAATAAATATTACAAGCCGAAAAAAAAGCGCAGCAAAATTAAAATGATACCTTAACTTTGGACACCATTTATTTTAACTAGTTTTGCAATATGTGGCAGAGAGTTTCCATGACAGAATATAATGGCTTCTTGTCTGGTCGTATATTCTGAACGTTTTTCGGCCAATGTTCGTTTCAAATGAATCAATTGTATTCGGTATAGATATCCTATAATTATATGCCTCGATTTCTAGTTAAATTAAGTTATAAGTCCAAAAATAATACTTTATGTCATATGCCTAAAGTAGTTTACAAATAAGATAGAAGATCTACGAAATAAGTGATCATAAGCAACAAACTAGAGGCACAATTTTTTGCGATGTACTCGTACACATACGAGTATGTACTCGTATGTTGTTGTTATTGTTTTAGTGGGTTATTATTAAAGATCAAGGTGAGTAGAGCATGAAAAACATATTGAGTTTGGAATGCAATAACAATAACAATAATATTGTACAAAAATAAAATTATTAATCCGTAGACAGCAAAGTCAAGTATAATTTGGAATCCAGCTGTGGTGCTTAAGATGACTACAATGATCATAAACACGTCCGTTCATCTATTCATACGTACATATGTACATACATAAGTACGTACACTACTCGTACGTATCAAGAAAGTCCAATGAATAAAAAAACAAAAAATGTTTAAATGAAAATAAAATAAATTTATTACCATTCACTGGAAATTATTCTCATTTTTCTCTTTTTTTATGTACATATGTATGTACTGGTATTTACTGCCACAACTTCCGAAAATTATCGTTTTTAAGGTGAGATTTCTTTCTTTTGGGAATTATAAATTCACAAATAAAACATAAAAAATAAAAATTTCACTTTAATGTGAATATGGTAATGAGTTTTAAAAATGAAATTTAAATTAAAGATCACACTTAAGAATATTTAAATTTAATTTCCGGTTAAATGTTAGTTTTTTTAATAAGTGCTAGTGTTGCCAGAACCAAAACACAATTTACACAAACATTTGCCAAAATTTCATAAATTACAGAAGATAATCAAAAAGGTCATCGTGAAATCCGACTTTAACATAGTTTGAAAAGTTTAATTTTGATCGAAGAAATTGTATGGATGAGAACTTTCTGAAAAAGCTTCTAATTCAAGTAATAAAAATTCCTTACAATTCTGACCACTATGCAATGATTTCTAAGCACATCCATAAGTTCAACATGTAGATGAACTTTTACCAAAACCTCTACGATAACAGATAAAACATACAGTGGTGGACTTAGCACATTATCTATGTGTACTTTTTGGAATCAAAATATTTTTACATGTTTATTATAAAAAAAAACTATTTTCAGCAAGAAAAAAAACAAAACGACTTATTTATTTTATTTAAAACTAAGTACTGGGGTGGGATAACCCTTTTTCTTAATATAGGGTCCGCCAAATAATTTTTTTTTTTTTTGAAATCAGGGCGCAAAACATCGAGTGTAGCTTCGGCTGTGTGACACGTAGCGCCGTCTTGTTGATACCAAATGTTGCTAATATCCTCCTCTTCAATTTTTGTAAACAGAAATACGTTCAACATGGCACGATAACGATCGCCATTGACTGTAACGGCCACTCTTTGCTCATTTTCGATTTATGCCTCTGGCCCAAAATCCGCACCAAACAGTGACTCGTCTTGGTTGTATCGGATTTTCAATGTATGCGTGCGGGTTTTCTATGCCCCAAATGCGACAATTTTGCTTGTTTACACACCCGCCAAGATCAAAATGAACTTCATCTGAAAAGACGATTTTTTGGCAAAATCGGCATCTTCTGTAAGTTGATTGCAGGCCCACTTTGCGAAGCGAAAAAAGCGTATACACAACCATATTCGCTCAGCGGAAGGATAATATCTAATCTGTCAAATCAGACATGAGCTAAGTGTTACCATTCACGAAATAAGCACTAGTTGAAAAAACGTTAGATGGCCGACCCGTTAGCATTTTCACATCTACTCGGCATGGTGTCTATAAGTCCCACACAACGTTCCTTTGGTATCGCTTACCATTTCTTTCAGATTTTCGTCCATAAGTCACTAACAATTTTAGGTTTAACAACAATAATGTATTGCTCTACATCAGTCTATGGGTTTACTAAAGGGATGAGATCTGGTGATTGAGCTGGCCAATTAAAAATGTCGTTTCTATTTTGCTCTAATCAACACCTCACTATACATGAAATGTGTTTTGTCTAAAGTGGCATGTTTTCTCTGCAAATAAATTCATTGTGCTCCAAAGTATTTCTTGAGTATTTCAAACCATTATTCATAGCCACATTCTTAACTTCACTCCAGCTTTTCCTCATCTTCGCAACCCCTATTTCGACCTGTCTGATCTAGGTATGGCATTCGCCAGCTACCTTGTGGATTCCAATTTATTGCATCTTAGGCTAAGTCGTTACGGTATTTCCCTAGCGTATGACCAATCCAGTTCTATTTGCGTCTTCTTATTTCCGTCTCGATAAGTATCTGACTGGTTTGGGCCATAACGCACTATTTGGTATCGTGTTGGGCCAAAAATTTCTCATGATACAAGCATCTGTTAATGAATACCTGTATAACCTTGATAGCGCGGAGTGCGGCGTTTCAGGTCTCGCAGACGTACAAATGTATTGACTTGACGTTTGAGTTGAATACTACCTTAATCAAAAAGTTTCCGGAATAAACGCCATGTGGCGGTCCCATCGTTTCGATTTGAGTTTTTTTTGTTGTTGTTGTTAAGTTGGTACATCTGTTGTTGATATTCTCGCTAAGGCTTAGCGTCATAGCTTGACATTTGCAAAAGCTACGTAGCCAAGAGTATATCCATCTCTATGTATGCTAGCGATTTTTTACAATTTTGACCGTGTTGAGGTCGCAAAACACATGATTAGCGAGAATCATTACTGGAGACGAGACGTGGGTTTATAAGCACGCCACGCAATTCACACATCAAGCAAGTGAATAGCGTTCACCAAATGAGTCGAGACCATTTTCAATCAAAAAAGAAGACAATGCTCACGGTTTTCATGGATTACAACAGTGTAGTGCATCATTAATTTTTGACAGAAGGCCAGAGAGTAAACAAAGAGTATTATTTGGGCGTTATGAGAGGTTTGCGTGAAGCAATTCGCCGAAAGAAACCAGAATTGTGGTCAGAAATCTCGTGGATTTTGCACCATGATAACGCACCGTCGCACAGTACCATCATTACTCGAAATTTTTTGACGCAAAATGCAACAAATGCCATCCAACAGCCACCGAATTCACCTGATTTGGCTCCCCGTGACTTCTTTCTGTACAATCGAGTTAAAAAACCATTACGGGGAACGCGTTTCACCAGCCGAGAGGGAATAATGGAAAAATTTAATGTCAAGCTATGACGCTAAGATTTAGCGGCAATATCAACAACAGACGTACCAACTTAACAAAAAAAAACTCAAATCGGAACGATGGGACCGCCACACCGTGGTTATTCCGGAAACTTTTTGATCAAGATAGGATTCTAATTTTAACTTTCAACGAGAATGACTATTTTGACTATAGAACCAACATCACGCCCAGAAAGTGCCACCAATTCATCACATTTTCGACATCAAGCTCTACTGTCATCGGTGTGTACGGTGTGTATGCTTGAAGGACGCCATACATAACATTTTTTATCAGATCCAAATCGAGAAAATTAGGATTCGTCACTACAGAGGTCATTTTTCCAAAAGGTCGTTTGCTTTACTATATGCCTAAGTAAAATAAAGTTCCGGATTTTAAGTTCTTTTTTGATGCGCGTGCCTTATATTCTACAATGCATCCAAGGAATATTTATTGAATTTTTTTTTTTTTTTCTAATGGTTTATGAGTTAAAGTTAAGTTAAGAATTTAAAGGGGCCTGCAACTGAGGCTCCATAAATAAAGTAGTCGTTCTTACGAGTTGTATTTCTAGGTCTGGCGTACTGTGTAATAAATTTGTATGTCCCATTTTTGTAGCAATTATATAGGGAAGGAATGCCACAAACGATAATTTCTCTCGAGATAGATAATAATTTCACGCTACGCCTTTGAGCGCAATTTACCTCGATCCATTTGAATTTATGAGTTTTATTAAAATCTTTGAAATTAAACATTCATAAAATTAACCAATTTTAGATTTTAAACAAAACGTTAGTGAAGAATACCATAATTTGTAAAATGTGCTAAGTTGCTACCCAGTGCAGATTACATATTTTTCCAAATATTCAACATAAAAATAAAGCCCGCAAAATAAGATAAAAAGAAGTTACAGTACATACTGAACTCACCATAGACAACACATGTAGGTAAATACTTTACTCAATTTTGATGCCTAGAGAAAACTATACGTTTTTAATGCAGCATATATGAAATGTACTAACCCAATGTCCACCATTGTATATAGCATTCATTCCTATAATTTTCACTCACTTGTCGTTGAATGTTAAAATGTTTGAAGATTATGAATTGAAGGCATTACTCCATGAAGATTGTTGTCAAACTCAAGAACAATTTGCGAATCCATTGGAAGCCACTCAAGCACCAATTTCAAACCACGTGCCAGCAGTAGAACTTATACAAAAGCAAGAAAATTAAATACAGCACAAGTTGAAGTCGAGAAGCGCTAGAAGACGATTTTGCATGTCCGAAATGCTGCTGAAAAGCCATACAAAAACGGCATCAATACAACAACCCGGAGCACAAGAAATCGTATGTAAAGCATGCGTTGGGCACGAAATATCCGGAATAAGTGACAAGGCTTGAAGAAGTAATATTTCATCATAACAACGTTCGAATACGTTTCAAAACCAGTTCAATTCGTTCAGAAAATGTTTGGAAGTTTTGGTTCCAGCCTTATAGTCCAAACTATGACCCGTTCGATTATCATTTATTTCGATTGAAATACACTTCACTTCAGAATTGAATATGCAAAATTGGTTTGATTTCGTTATTGGCGTTAAAAAATTAATCGTCTTTTGGATCCAAATCTATATAAAAATGTGGCTACAGTTAGCATTCAAAAAAGAACCTGAGTCATAAACATTAAGAACCTTTTTTGTTTTTTACTTCGCGAAATAAGTAACCAAAATGTAAAAATTACAAAAACGAAAAAGTACTCATCTTCACATAGAAGAAGAAACAAATAAGCAGAAAATTTTGGTTAAAAATAACCACAACGGCAACACTGAAAGTAACCAACTATATTTAAAAATAACCAATAACGGCAAAACTTCGTTTCTACGACTATTAACATTTTGCCAATTTGTCTGCGGTGGTCGGCCTGCCTGTATGGTAAGAAGAGGGATTTTCAGTGAATATCTTGCAGTAAGACAATTCTTGCATGAATGTGATGCATAGCATTTTCAAATATGGTGCTTGAGCGCATCACTTTTGCTAATAATGCGAATCATTTTTAAAAGAGATGCGCACCATTTTTAAATGAGTATATCACTGTGTGTTTGAAAGTAAATTCACGTTATTAATTTAAAGCAATCTGCTGTCTGTAATCCGCAGCGGAATGTGATATTCATTTGATTTGGACCTTAAGTTAATAGACTATGGAATATTAGGACAATCGATAGTGACGTATGCACACTACTCTGCTAAATATTCGTCTAATTTGGGTCGTAGTGCTATGTGCAATATCAGGGATCGGGGAGTGAGATTCTTTGGGGTCATGTACGAAGACACCACATTACGGGTTCGGTATAAAGGTATGACCGTTTGTCACGTTTGTTTTGTTGGGGTTATGGTCAATTTATGCAGGGGCAGAAGCGGCACCGTTTGGAATCTCCAGACATTTGATGTCGATAGCTAGAGGTCTGAGGTCGGCTTTTTGAGAGCTGACCGAAACGTAGCGATCACCCTAAATACCGAAGAACACTAGTATGCGTATCTTCGATGCTTGTGTGCAGTATTCGTTAGGGCGGGAAGTGACTTATGACGAACACTATGGCGAGATGATCACCAGTATTTATGGACAAGTCTATGAATGATATTTCACATCTTTTCGCCAAATCTACCCAACAATATAGAACGGAGAACCAATAATTCAACGAATGGCAAGACAAAGGTAGAGAAAGGTAGGTCACAAGCTGGGAGACCTAATTGACACTGGAAAAGAACCCCCAAGGCGCCATATACATAGGTCGCTTAGAGAACAGCTGGGGCGCGACAGAGTTGCAGATCAGGACGCAGAATGGATCGTTTGGTAGAATTAGAATTTTATGTGAAGTTGAGATGGGTTGGAGTTCTCTTGCAAAAGACCTAAGTGGAATGAATAAAGAAGAATAAAGTTTTTCAGCGGATTTGAAAAAAATGATTTTTAAAAACCTATTTATTTTCTTTAGGTGACCGATTTGACAGTTTTTTTTTCGTTACTTAATCTCTGAGTACATTTTCTTAAAAGAAAACCTTACAGAATTTATATAATTTTTAATCCTTTTCAATCAATTACAAATAATATCTAATAAAACAAAGAAATATATTTTTTAAATCAATGAAACGGGCTTTGTTGGATAGAAAATTGTATTAAAAAAATTGTATTGTAATTAGTGTTTAAATATGATTTCGGCCGTATGGGCGCCATGACTGGCACGTTCAAAGCGTAATCAAGAACACACATTTTCCACAAACTTTCCGTAGTATATGCGGCCATATTTCACTAATAACTCTTCGAATGTTAATTTCTATGTGGTCTCTGGTTTATCGACGAAGACAAGTAACTGAATAACCCCAAAGAAAATAATTTAATGGGCTTAAATCACACGATCTTGGTATCGAATTAATTGGATCATTACGTAATATTATTTTCTCATCAAAAGTTTCTTTGAGTAACAGAATTATAGCACGCGCTGTGTGGCATGTGGCGTCGTCCTGCTGAAACCACATGTCAACAAGATTAATGCCGGCTAATTGAGGTACGAAAAATTTCTAATCAAGTCTCTATACCGTTCAACATTGACAGTAACGTTCTGACCATCATCGTTTTTGAAGACATATGGGCCAACGACTCCGCCAGCCCATAAAACGCACCAAACACTAATTTTCTGTGGATGTAAGGGTATTTCGCCAAAAGCTTGTGAATTATGCGACAATTCTGCTTATTAACCAAAAAATGGGCTTCATTGGAGAAAAAAATTTTGAATGGAAATTCATTGTCAATATTAATTTGTGCTTCAGCTCATTCACCGAATCGGCGGCGGTGTGAGCCTATCCATAATGAAATGTCAAACCAAATTCAACAAAAAGCAACTATTAGCTGTTAAATCGGAACAAAAAACATACGAAAGAAGACCTGATATTTCGTGAATCTATGATTATCTTCTTTTTTCTTTTGCAACATCCGAAAATTTATGTAATTGTTTTCAGATTTTCAATTGTTATATTTTTCCAAAAAATACAAAAAAACAACATCATTATGATTCAAGTTGCATAAACAAAAATAATCATTTTACAGTAAAAGTATATTATATATGGTTACATCAGCAGATTTTTGTCGCCTTAAAAAGCCAAATAAGAAAAAAAGAACCGTTTCGAATGACAAAGTGAAACTGAAAAATACCACAAACTTTTTCCAAAGTCAACAAAAATTTGAAAAACACAAATATAAACCGAATTCGAGCAACAACAACAAATTGAACCACTAAAAACTACTGACAAAACAAACTTTTTCCTCGAAACAAAAGAATCACTTTCCAAAAAAAACCCAAAAACTCTTGTGCAAAATAAAAGCCAACAAGCATAAGAGAAGAAAAAAAACAACAAGCAAAACAACAATTTAAATTTCAAGACCCAGAGTAACTCAACGCAATCTACGTGTATGACTAAAAGCTGACTAAAAGCTGACTGAAAGGTAACAGAAAGTCCACTTTTAAACCGGAGCCTTAAAATGCAAAGCAAATGGAAAAATATATAAATTGTGTCAGTTTTTCTCATTTTTGAGAATTAAAATTTGAAGTGGAAACAAAGTAATTGAGAGTTTTTCTGTTCAGAAAGTAATTAGGAAATTCCGGACAAGAGAAACTTAAGAAAAGTCATAATGCTTTTTACACCACAAGCATGGGATACACACTCGTTCTAATGCATAAACTCTAGGGTGCGCCTTATTCTTAAAAATGTGAAATTGCGCTGTAACTCCCACTGGATATGTTCTGCGTAGCTAAAAAATGCGGTGTGAAAGGTTTAAGGCAAATTGAATCAGGAGAAGGTTTGCCACCCCCGCCCACAAGCCTCTTAGCATTTCCACTTGTTTCATATGAGTTTTACATACTTTGACAGCTTGTGGGCGGATGCGGACTCTTTTCCCTGATGCAATCCGCCTAAAATTTTTCGCAATGTGTTTTTTGGCTACAGAGAACAATTCTAGGGGAAGTTACGACCTAAACTTACAAAAAATGGTCCATACAATAAGGAAACACCCTAATAAATACAGATAATTTCGGGAACTAAAAAAAATGGCCCATACAATAAGGAAACACCCTAATAAATACAGATAATTTCGCGAACTAAAGTAGACTATTCTAATAAGAGATATTTTAACGAAATCATTGGATGTTTAATTAATTGTAAAGAGGGGGTATAGCATTAATAATGGAAAACCATGTTAGCCACGGCTAAGCTTTTAAGAGCATATTCTTTCCATGAAATTTTTCATCATCATAACTTTACGAGTTTCATCTTTGAGGTCTTGAATCGGTACTGACGTAGACCTTATCTTTCACGAAATGCAAAAAATTAGAGACGTTAAATCACAAGATCTTTATGTCCACTTGTGGTCGCCTCTTCGATAAATCACATGGCCAGGAAACTTTATAGGCAAAGGAGCGATGGTATCGTTACTTGTGCGGTACGTAACTTTGTTTTGTTAAAAATTAATGTGGTCCACATCAATTTCTTACAATTCCGGCTATACAAAATCATTAACCTTCTTTCGATAGCGTAACGTATTTACCATAACAGTTTCCCCAGTCTCATCTTCGAAAAACTAAGGTCTAATGAGCCTGCAGACCAAAAAGCACACCAATATTTCGACATTTTTTTAGTGAATTTTACTATTTTCAATACGTTGCTCATTGCATATTTATTAATGGCATTATTTTTACTAGTCAAGTCTTAAATAGGTGACTTATGACAACAAATAGCTTTCTATTAAAAATGAAAGGTTTTATTGTATTACTGGTGCTTGATTGCGGCAAGAAGTTTGTCAAGTCAGAGTTACACTCCTATAGAGTTTTTATTTTGGAGGCTAGAACTTTTCGAATCATTCAAAACTAGACTTGGTGTAAGTCAGGGTGACAGTGTATCGCGTGATCTTTTGAACATTTTATTAGAAAAGATCTTAGACGATACAGCAGTTAATACAACCGGCACGATTTACACCACTCGCACATGCTGATGATAATGAGCTGTATGAGCTTTACGCCGACATTGATGTAACAACATTGCAACACTGCAGTGGCTTGACCACGTCGTGCGTATGTGTGAGAGTGTTCCGGAGAAAAGAAGTTTATAGTATGTATCTCAGGGGCGTCGCAGAAGAGGAAGACCATAACTTCGATAGAAGGATTAGATTGAAGCTGATCTTTTAAAACTTATTGTGAGAAATTGGAAAAACAATGCACAAAATCAAAGAGCGAATTCTTATTTAGACTAAAGACCGCAGGTTTGTAATATAGTCATCTAAGTAAGGCTACGATAATAAACCGACATCTAAACAACATCGATAGTAAAGCGCCACTATTGATACGAAGCGGGCTTTGACTTCAATTAAAATCTGTAAGATTACTGTAAAGATTGAGACGAGTACCGACGATATGTAAGTATTAGTTTGCTATTACGTACGTTTTATGTAACTTTAATGAAACTCTCAGACTTACAATAATCCTCAGAAGTCTTAGTCAAATTTGACGTTAAGACATGATTCATCTGAATATAGATCATCATCTGTTCAAGGCTTCAAGGAACTTTGTAATATGTGTTAGATATCGCTTACAAGCTGCACTGTGTTCTAATTTGAATCACACAGATTTTCATTTATTTAAAGATTCCATAGAATTTGTGTTGCAACTTGTGACAACTGTTAGTAAACTTACACATCTCAAATCTGGTGAATGAAGGTAAAAAGAAGTACAATGTTAGCTAGTGAGGAATAGTACGGCATAAGAGTTAACATTTTACAAAGATTCGATTTAAATACAAATCTCATACCATATGATCTAATATTTATTTTTTTTAATCCAAGCAGTGTCTGATTGTACTAGATTCTGGTCTTCTAAAATATGCAAGGCAATGGAGTTACATTTGAGGTGAAACTTAGTAAAGGCTTTTAAAAAATGGTAAGTCTTTTTATACAAAATATGGTCAGAAATTACTGAATCATTTATTTATTTACTAAAATTTTTAATTGTTGCAATCTTGTTTGCTCTAAGATTTGCAATAAACGATTGTTTCCTATTAGCGAAGAATTTTCAAAAAAAAAAAAAAAAAAAATATTGAGTTAACAATCGCAATTTAAAAAAAAAAAAAACTAACGTTCGCTGCGAAGCAGTTATAGAAGAAGTCTCGAACTGATTTTCAGGTGAAGTTACATAGCACGTGTTGGACGTTTAGCGCGTTTGGTATTTTATGACTTTCAACGCTTTAGAGACGGCACTTTAATCAGCTAATTGCTTAATTTTCTTTTGTTTGCATTACTTTATATGTAAAAATTGAAAGTGAAATATATTAAAATCAAATTTTTTTAATTCAGGGATTAATTTCGTTTTTTAAAACAATTGAACACATCACAAAAACCGCAAGTCAACTGTTCAACAGTCAACCCCTTAAAAGTTAAAAAGTTTACCTACTTTTTCGCGTTAGAGGCGGTGCACACTTTGCATGTAACTTTCTTTATGGAAATACACTATTGCAAATTTTTTTGACTGAAAATAATGCACAACGTTTATAACGCGAGTTATGTACTTCCACCTTTTTGATGGACCAATAAAAAAATGTTCTTCGCTAACCTCTCGCCAAATATTTTGCAAATATTAAACTCTTGTTTTCGTCGAACAAAAATGCTTAACAGAGCATAGAAAAAAACATGTAGAGGCAAAAAAATGCTAAAAACAGAAGAGAGCAAAGGCTTTGTTCTCGATCTATTGTCAATCTATTATTATTATATAAAAATTAAATAATTAAAAATATTATTAGCGAATATTTAGTGATGTCGTCAAATATTTAGTAAAATATCTCCATAGATATTGCCAAAGTTCGAGATCGAAAGATTTGTTGTCACAGAGTTTTTCGTTTCGCTTGCAACAGCCATTTTCAAACGTTCGAAGGTGATGTTATTATCGAATGTCGTGGTCAAGCGGGATATCGCTAACAATATTTGTGGCAAGATATGAAAAGAGAAAGTTTTAACAATTGGATTTTTTTATTGATCTTTAAGAATGCTTGGTTCATTACACAGGACTACAGATTCATCGAATTAAATATAAACGATTAAGAATCATTATTAAATCCCACATGAGAAAACGGTGGCCAAACGACAGAGAAGAAGTGTGAGGAGAAAATTTTGTTCTTATTTGAGGAAATCAAATTGCTCAATAGGGTTTTGAGTAAAAGCGTTGTGCATGAAACATATAGAGCCTTTAAAAGGAGTTCTGCATGAAAACAGAAATTAAAAGTAAGCGAATTTAGAGAACTTCAATTTTATCTCATTTAAAAGTGTATAATCAAAAACTTGAAATTTTCACATGGCATACCTTTGTAGCAGCCGTTATAAGGCTCCTAGATGTAATTGTAATACTTTTATTAAGAAAATTTATCTACCGCTATAATTTGTTGTTCTTGTCTTTTCTGTGCATGCAGACAGAAGACTATAATTTAAAGTTTTTTGGCCCAGTTGTAGTGTAGTGGTGGTCATTTCAACTGTGAAGACAATCAGTTTTGAAGGTATTACAATATTTTTTATTTTTATTTGTTAACTTGGTTCTCTGTTAACGCTGTCGCCGTTTAACACTTTTTTGTGGTGGTTTAAACCGTGTTGTAGTTAAATTCATATTTGACTTGAAATTCTTTTGTGTGTCGCTTTTAATGACTCATTCTTAATGGAATGCCGGTTACAACAGAAATGATTAATGCCCAGAAAATTGTATAAGAGATAAAAATTCAAGAAAACTATAAAAAAAGAGACAAATGATAAAAAATAACATAAAAGAAACATAAGATATGTTAAAATTAAATTGATAACTATAATCGATTGTTATAATGTAGTTTTCTATAAAGCGATAAAATTTTGAAATTTTAAGTTAATTGATTTCACTTTTCGCCTTAATTTTTATTTTATATTTCAGAAAAATTTCTTTTAAGTGTAGCTCATTGCCACACTTAGGTTCGTATAACAGGGACAACTAGGCGTACTCCGGTCCTGAATGCGACACTTAATATCGTTCATTTTGATTTGGAATTTCACTTTCAGGCGGCAAGGAGTGCCCTTAGACTTAGAGAACTAGCTCTATTACGTTCTAGTGATTATAACTTGTTAACTATGAATTTTAAGATCACTGAGGTGTATTGATGTCTAGCAGGAATGACTGGAAACGGGGCAATCTATCCTTTGCAGTCTGGCCTTTTACACAGAAGGTTTTAAGATGGGGAGGTACTGGGGCTGTCGTCTGCTGCGAACAATCCGACCTAAGGTGCTTACATAATTTGAATGAAAAATACAGTTTTTTCCAGGCTGAAGTATTTGCAATTAAGAAGGCAGTAGAATTAATCAAAAGTATGTTAGGGAGTGTTCGACGACTAGTGACTATTTTTGTTAATAGCTAGGCGGCCCTCAAGGTGCCCAAATTATGCTCGATTGATTTTAGAGTCGTCTTAGGCGGGAAGATGGCCTTGGGGAGAATGCATGAAGCTATACAACTTTACAGGGTACCATTTCACTTCGATACTAATTGCTGGGAACCGAGAACTTCGTGTTGCCTCCGTTATACCACTACATTGGCGAACTCGAACTATTCTAAGCGAGAAAAATTTAACACTCTTGGCACAATGAGCCAAAATAGGATTTAAAGATCTATCTGGCCGGTTATCTCTGATCGAAGAACCTTTTAGCTACTTTCCATAAGAAAGACAGAGCTAAGGCTGGCTACGGCCATCACTACGGTCCACTATAGCATTGACTCAATGCTTTGTAAATGAGAGAACAGCAATACCAGTTTTTGTAGATTTTGTGAGGTTAATGAGGCAACAAAAACGATGGAACATGTAATATGTAACTGCCCTATGCTTTTTAGTAGACGGCGTCGGATCTTGCTGAACTGCCTACATTTCGGATCAATAAAGGTACCCCATAATTTTCTCGAGGATTGACTTTGAGATCCAAATTTGAGACTTCTGGTCTAACGGAACAGGGATTTTTAGCAATGCCCTGGAGATGCACACAGAGGGCTTCAAATGCTGGACGGAGTAGGATGTGGAGGGTTCGAACATTAGACTTTCTTAAACGTTGCCTGTAGCATGGTAGGTAAGACATCCGCCTACCAACTATGAGGTTCTCGGCCAGACCATCTCAGAAAAGAAAACAAATTTTCTACAGCGGTATCACCTCATAACATTGCTAGCAACTGGCTATGATTAATACTACTATAGAAAACTTCACAAATGCATTTGCCGTTCGGAGCCGGTGTTAAACTGTAGGTCCCTTTCAATGATTCTTAAAGTAGAATCGGCTGCAGCTCATTGACTGAAAGAAGTCCCATGTTCCCTCATTAAATTTTAAAGGAGTTAAAATTATACGTTGCCTGACCACTGCAGTGCGTTTCAGGCGGAGATCATGCCTATACCGAAGACAGTTTGCTTGTTAAATGGCAGGAGATTCCTTTTCTTTTGATATATATCTTTTGGTAGCCGGAGGTTTCTCATGGATATTTCGGATCATTCGAGGGTAACTTTTATGTGGGTTTCATGACATAGGGGTAACGTTGGAATTTGCGTTACTGACAAACTGGATAGAAACTGAACTGGAACCGGACATAGGTGTTCTCATTGCCTCGGTTAGGCTGGATATCTTCCGGTCAATGTATAAAGAAGCTCAATTTCGTTGGCAACATGATGGCATGTGTGGTGTCACTGGATAAGAAGATACTTTTCTTAAGGCTCATGGCCATCCATCGCTCTATTGCAGTTCTCACGGCCTATATTGCCTTATTGGAAGGCATGTCGATATCCCTTACTATGAAACGACGGGGGTTCCTGCCCTCTCATTTCTTGACATCTCTGACTGACAAATCTCAGCCGCAATTGTGAGATCGATTTTAGAGTCAAAATGGTTTCCCATGGAGACTGTTTGAGACCCAGATTAGCTTTTACGCTTGTGGTATCACAATGGGCCCAACTGCCTAAGTGGAACCTTATACTTTAAGGTCCACCACCTAACTCAACCTAACCTTGTTTATTATTTAAATATTAAATAAACTTGTATATAAATATCTTTTAAAAGAAATTAATTTTATTATTCTAATCCAAAAAACTTTAAAGGGCGCTCTCTCTTAAGTTAGTTTAAAAAAAAGCCAAAGTTTCACTCTTTTAATAGATATTATAATTCTGAATTTAGTAAAAACTATACTCAAATATTTAGCAATAAAGTTAAGAAACCTTTTCAAAGATTTCCTTATAAAAAGAATCGACAGCAAATATTTCTGTTGTTTCTACACAGGAAATGCCATTGAACTACGACATTTATATGTTGAAATGTTTGCAAAAAACAAGATGAGTAAGTTTGCAAAATTACAGCAACAACAACGAAAAGAAGAAAAACTTTAATATATATTTTTTATTTGAATTTTATTTCAGCTTTTTGATTATGGCACACAAGACGAAAAAAAGGAAAAGGTTATAAACACTACAAAACCACAGCTGCCGTCTTGGCTATTGCTTATTTGTTATTGTGGTAATAATGACTTCTTCCCAAAGCACAAAACATATTGCTAAGAAACGAAGGAATCAACAGCTGAGAAATTTAACATAAAAAGAAATACAGTATTAAGTTTTTTTCTTACTTTTTTTCTCATCAAAAACCTTTGTTAGCTTCTACTTTAGATTATCTGCGTATAAGAATTTATACAGCTCATAAACATACTTTTTTTGCAATCTCAAAGATGCTTAATTAAAGATAATTTGTAATAAAGATATAGGTTTGCTAACTACACTGCAACTACTTAGAAAATAAGCAAAACATTTACCTTAAAATACTCGTATATTTGTATTCTTGAAGAGGGGCTATAACTCAAGATACTTGCTAATCTTGATTTGTTTTCTGCAAATCATTTCTATTTTCTTTTGTAATATATTTCTTGTTGCAATGAGAATTTTTCTTTAAATATTCAAAAGTTTACTATGCAATTTAGCACACTTCTAAAGTTCGATTCAAAGTTGAAAAAAAAATGTTTTATTAAGTTTTACACGTTTAAACGTAAATATTTTGTTTTAGTTTTATTTTAACTTCGCTTAAGATTTTGTTCTTTGGATATGTTTTTTTACCATTGCGTTACCATTTCTTATATAAAAATCTCACAAAATTTTTAATGAATTTTAGTTTCTTGGCTGTTTTATGAATTGATCAAGTTTAATTTGTTTTTCTTTCTTTTATAAATTTCACAATTTTGACTAATAACTATAACACAAAACTATATGTTTGATTTTAAGCCTCGCCAGTTGTCCAATTTCTAGGACGTTCAGCCATTAAAGTGTAATCATGGTCTTTAGCACCCCTATAGCCATGATAATTGACGTCGGGAAAGAATTTCCAACCCTCTATGCGGGAAGTCTTCTTAATAACACCAGCAATACCTTAAAATTTAAAATTAATTAGTAAGTTTGAAAAACAATCTTTGTTTTAAATGAAAAATGCATGACTTACCAAATGCCAAACCCATAACAAGACCAGCTACATGGTTACGTCTCCAGGCACCATAGACACCACCAGCAGCCATACCACCAATAAAGTAATTAAGTCTTAAAAATAAAAAAATAATTGTTAAAAATTAAAATTTCATGTGGTTTAAATTCATATTTTTATAACGATTTTTTTTCAGAGCAAATATATGGAAATTAGGGAAGAAGATAGATTGCGAATAGTTTTTTCAATAGATGTGTATTCAGTCAGATTTCTTTTCTAGATTGTCTCTTAATGTGATATACAGGGTGAATTCCAAAACAAACAACAAAATACATTGTATCGATATAAAGCAAACAACACTATATTTTGCTTTGTAAAATAAAATAAGCTACTGATTATTATAACATTACTTCATATTTCTGCGGCTATCATCCAATATTTTTAATTTGCACTTTATTTTGTCCAACCGTAAGCAAGTAGCATTTTAATTTGTGTTGTTCTGCTAAAAAAAAGCTTAATTAAAGTAAGTTTTTATGTTTTAAAATTGTAGTGTAAACGAAATTAATAAATTCAATCAATTTTTAACAACTAATGGACGTAGCAGCTGACACAATCAGCCGCATTATAGCATCTAATATATATTTTTTGTGTATAAAATTTAAAATTAATTTTAAATGCATTTCATTTCACATTTTTCAGATAAGCCAAGAAATATTAAACAATTTAATTTAAAAATCTAAAAAAATTTTTAAATATGGCAAATAAAAAAATATTCATACACACATGCATATTTTCTTTTGCTTTTTATGTGCAGCTACACAACCAAAATGTTTTTTCTTTCTGTGATAGTAAGAATTTTATAGTCGTTTTACTCGTAAAGTACAGGACCGCTTTAAAGAAAATTGATATCGTGCACATCTGCACAAAACGTTTTAAGCCCATACATATCTTTTCAAAACCATTGCAGTAGAACGGGTATAAAAGGGATAAAAAGAAATGTGTTAGCCTATTAATTATATACATAGATAATACCAATAATGGTATTGAGTTTGACCCTTTTTATAAAAAAGGTGATTTGCACTTTTCTTTGTTCAAGAGTGTACATTTCTGTGGTCATATGGAAGAGTGGCTTAAGTGGCCTTAAGCTGTATTTCCACACAAACACAAAAGTGTTTAATCAAAGTTTGTCAACATCACATTTTAGGAGTAACTTTCATTGAACAATAGCTTTCTATTTATCAGTTTATTTGTTTTTTCTTCGAAAAGATAATTTTCGGGTCAATCTCAGAATAGAACTACAGTATCAGACCGGATTACTGCATTGATTTATTGTACAACAATAGAATTGTATTAATAGAATAATAAACAAACATTTCTATATTTTAATTATTCAATATTGCTTACCTGTCATCTTTGCCTCTGATGTTTGTGGCCAAATAGGTAGTTATGGTAAAAGCGGATGCCATGCCCATCATAGGGCCAATATTATATGCATAACGTGCTATTGTGGGTACGTAACCCTTAGTGCGAGCCAACATCAGTACATCGATGGTACCCCAGGCCAGACCGGCAGCAGCAGCATAGGAATTGGTGGCCACCATTTTGCCCCAACAATCTTGCCCTTCGGGTTTATCATAATAGCCGGCCTTTACTAAAGACATGGTGACTAAAATATATGAGAATTATATGAGAAGTTACAATTTAAAGGAAAACCAATAAATTTATAACAAATTTCCCGATTCCAACAAGCCAATTTTCAGCAAGACAAACATTTTGACAAGCGTTTTATCGATTCTCTCTTTAAAAATTTTCTTTTATACCTAAGCCTTTTAAAGGCGGCTCATTAAAATGTTCAATTTCATAACTAATTGCACTCCAGTTTTTAAGGCATTTCTCTTTCGGTTTATTAGAAAAATTCACAAAATAATCACTAACCTGTGTTTAATTTTACGTAATTTATAACAAAACAACGAAAGCTCAACCAATTTATTGTCAAATTTGACAATCACGAACAGCTGTTGCCAACAATTCTTGTACAGGGTAGTTCATAAAATATTTTTAGCTATTTCTTAGGATAGGCTACTTGCGAGCGTATTTAAAGCAGCAGCGTATAACAGTTTTAAATAGAGTGTTGGTAAACAAATAAATTTCTGTTTGTTGTGTTTTTAAAACGTTATGTTTAAATTATAATACATGCAACAGCCTTTTATACAGGTTTGACCATTTTAAATTAAAAAAATATTCACGGTAAGAATTCCTTCTAGATCGAAATGAATGCGAGGTGACTTTCAAGACGGTTTCGACATCAGGATTTATACCAATGAATTCAAGATAAGAGGTTGTGTTTGCTCTGGTATTTTCTCTGTCGAACTTTATGTGAATCACTACTACAATCCCCACCCCCAGCTTTAGCGTTTTTCTGGCGAAAACCTATGCTATTCCAAGGGCACCTCTGAATTTTCATGAACAGCCAGGCGGTCCACTTTGCCTTAAGTATTAAAATACTATTTCACGATTGGTTAGTATATGCAAGAGTTTATTGAACGCCCTCAACTTGGAGTCTATGACAACCCTTATTTGAATTACGGGTCATCGGGACTTTGATGAAAATGAAGGGGCGGACGGAATGTTTCGTGAGGGATCTGTTTTGAATAGACCTTGTCCTTTCTTGGAAACGAACCCGCAAACGCAAGCTCCAGGTGGAGAGAGTGCAAACGATTTTTGTAAAATATCAAGGCAGAAGTGACACAAATATAATATCAGGCGCACTACATAGCTCATAGGCCACAGTAGGAAGAACGTATCCAGATTGGTGGCTGTACTAACCGAGAAATATCCAATTGCCAAACATGCCTGACGGATGGCAATCCAACATAACGATCACTGTCGAAGCTGTGAACTAGTTACCCAGCCCTGGTTTATGCAGAATACAGCAAAGATTGTATGAATCGATCCGAATAATTTGCTCAGGCACCCTAATCTAACGAACTTTATATGAGGGACGCACAATGACACATAATTACAAGTGATGTGGTATTTCCCAAAAAAAATAGTGTCTCAGGACGCTACATGACGCTCTTTTTGGGCGGATACGTAAGCCAACCTTATATTTTTTATGAGAATTTAATGATCTCCATCTTATTCCATTTTTCTGTGGCAAGAAACAAAGACAAAAATTTTTAGTGGCATTTTAAATTAAACGGAAAAGAATTGCTGTCAAATATGATCGGTTTTCACATTAAATTATTTGATCCTTGAACTACATTTGTGGACGCTAAAACAGCATGTTTGTTAAGCTATGGTCACATTTGTCAAACATTTTATTTGTAAGAACATTTTATGGAAACATTTTTTTGTCAGCGTTTCTTAAAAAATTATTTAAAAACATATAATTGTACTAAACAATATTTAGACTTACAAAGTACCCAATTAAAAAATAATAACAATAATAATAAAAGTACAAATATCTCTATAAAATATTGGTCACATTTTTTTCATCAAATATTTGACAAATGTGGCCGTAGCTTTTTTTACAATTCTTGTAGGACCTAATTTTCTCACTTCGAATCAGTTATATCATCAACTTTTTTGATTGTCACAAGCATATCTGAGTTTTGAAGCAATGCTTTTATTTTTTCCATTTTCTTTAGCTGTCTGAGACTATCTTTATCTAAAACATTTTGTTTTCACTAAGCAATAGGAAATATTAAAATAAGCATAATTTCAAAAATATTTTCTTTTCAATTAAAGGCATATTTTAAATTACTTTCTTATAATAAGTACATACATTTTTTGAAACATGATTTTTAATTTTGTTTTTTTTTTTTTTTTTGTTTTATTAATTTTATTAAAATCTATAAATATTCTTGCTACACACAAGTTACATTTACGTTTTTTATTTTATTTTTTTAATGTTTTTCAAAAATTGTCAATTTTTTACTTTTTTTAATAAAAAATTGTTACAACACCATTTATAAGAGTCATAAATTACAATACATTGTTTTTAAAACTATTCTTGTATATAATATTTTAAAATATAAAAATATATTTTTATTAATTGTTTTTTATATTTTAAAATATATATTTATATATTTTAAAATATATATTTATATATTTTAAAATATATAAAAATATATTTTAATTTTGAAAAATAAAAATATATTTTAATTTTAAAAAATAAAAATATATTTTATAACAATTAAATATTTTTTCGGGACATTAAGGACTAGAATAATTTTTAAAATAATTTTAAAATGATTTTGTTTTTTGATAAGCATTTTTTGAGCATTATTAAAATATACAGAAATAAATAATATAAAAAAATAAAAAAAATACTCCTACTACAGCTCTACAGAAAAAATGAAAACAAATGCTACAGAATTGTTTTATTGTATAACATAACAAAAATTACAAATAATTAATAAAAATGTAAAATAAAAGTATTTTGGCAACGGCTTTGGAGGAAGAAAAACAACAAATGTTTTCTTAAACAGAATTTAAATTTTTTGTTCCTTATAACGGAAGTACTGGATATACTCTGGTTCTACTCGACGACAGCACGATCAGCAACGTTCAATACAAATTGAATACAACGAAAAATCTTTTAAATCAGTCATTATTTTTTTAACTTGTTTTTTTATATATATATATATATTTTTTTTTTGTAACTTATAAATTTTTATATTGTTTTATAATTTTTTATTTCAGTAGTGTTTTTGGTTGTTTTTTTTTTTCGAATAGCAGTGTTGTTTTGTATTATCCTCACTAACATATCTATTGTTCATCATGACCTATAATTTCAATATCATCCGCTAAAGGACTTTCAATTTCGGCTGGTTTTGAATTCTTATCCATTATATTATCCAAATTTATAAGCGACAGGGTCATTTTACTACTTAATACAACCTAGAAAATAAAGCAGAATGAATGTTTGTAATAAAAAAAGAATTGAAAATTTTAAACAAAACTAACAGCTGGTTCTTCAGGAGATCCATTGAGTTCAGCATCATAGACGTTTTCTTGTTTAGTTTCCGATTCGGCTACTAAAATTTGTGAGTCATGAGCTAAGGAACCTTCCAAATAGATTTCTTTTGGTTCTGGCATTATATTGTCTTCATCGTATTTGGACTGTGAAATAATTTCTCAAAATTATTATTAATCAAATAATAATAATATTAATAAAAATTTAAAAATGTCGGGTTTTTGAACTAGCTTTTAATTAAAATAGAATATCTAAATGTAACAAAATGACATAATTTATTTTATTTGTTTATCGGAAGCTACAACCTTCTAAACCAATTTTTATCTTTTGAGACCAAAAACAGATCAGATACATATTTGATACTTTTTTCTGAAGGTGAGAGTATTTAAGTTAAATCATTGTAAATCAAACAAATATAAAGAGGGCAGTGGACTGCTTGATATACTACGGGGTATATGACAGTGATATCCGAATCTGTACAGACAGTCAGGCTGCGATCAGGGTGGTCTCCGGTGTCTACTCGACATCGCGACTGGTGTGTGAATGCCAAGCATCTCTGAACGAGATGGCGAGACATTCAGATTGACCAGTCAATTGGGATGCCACTCTCCTCTTGCAGACTTATGGTCCTGCTATACATGTTGGGCAGGGCACAGCTACGGTGGGATGAAGAACCTATGTGCTCTGTATCGAGGTAAATCTAGCCCCTATATGAAGGGCTCGCTCGGAATCTATTATAGGAATGCCGCGACTTAGACTGCGAACTCTTGTGGCTGTGATCTCCTGGTGCGCACGCTAGGAGATTGGGTCTGCCATTCAATAAATAATACTCAGGATGAGGAAGAGGAGGAGACTGTCGAGCACTTCCTGTGCCAGTGCCCGAGTCTTTCGGACTTTAGTCCGTTTCTGAATGCCTTATCGGATCTGGCTGATGTGAATATCGGCAGGATCTCTTCTTTTGTGTGGGCGTCTGGTAGGTTCGGACCGGACCGGGATGCGGACATGTAGGTTGTTCATTTTCTGGATTACTGAAGGGTATCACAGTTGGAATCAATATTGGACCCAGGTGAGCTGCACGTTGTCTTGCCGCCCGTCGTAACTAACTAACTAACTAGCTATCTGAGACACTCTTTATCTAAAATATTCGCATCTATGGTAAGGCCCCCTTGTCGGAGTAACGTGGTGGCTGTGGTTTATACCCAAATTTTGAGGAGAGTGTTAGCTCGGTGTGGTGTTATATTCTTACTCATACATCGGTAGAAGTTTACATAGGCTCCGACACTTTACCAAGGTGGAAGTCATGTCCAAATAACATGCATTCGAATTTGGAATTCACTTGTGGTGGATATCATGTGTGGGGGCGTTGGTGGACGCATTGTATTCACTTGTCTTTTGAGCACCGTGGGTTATGCCAGCATGGCTTAAGCTTGTGACTTATTTGTCTGTGCTTAGAAAGATAATGCGAAGATGATTTTTAACCTCTCACGCTGATATATTTATTGAGATGTACGTTAATAATTACATATGTACATATTATTTTTATGGGATGTGCCACACCAATTCTTCGTTTGTATTTTATGTGCAACTTGATAATAAAATAGAATATGGATAGTTAGAAGATTCCATCCTTTATAATTCGCAAGATATACCGAAACAACCATGTGTTCCGCAGGAATAGACTATGAACCAAAAACTGTTACCTTTTTTTAGTCCCCCGAAATCAAATTTTTGAAAACGTACTTTTTACAACACATTTTAGTAGATGATTAATGTCATTTGAGAAGAAAAGTAATTAATTTTGATCATTATATTTATATTGTTCAAAATTTCAACAAAATCGGTTTAGTCGTTTACGCGTGATTTTTTTTTTTTTTTCGTTTAAGACCAGCACTCAGAGTTAACCCCTACTCATTCAGTGCATTGTGCTGGTACTAGGAAAATAGGTTGTGGGAAGGAGGATAGAGTGAGTAATGTTAATGGATGTTCGATTTAAATTTGCTCATGTCGTAAGTGGCAGGGAAGACATTCGCAGGAAGATGCGAACAGTGCGACCAAAGAACGAATTCTCCCTATAATACGTTGTGCGATTCACTGGATAATCAACTGCAAAAGGATGCGCTCTACGAGAAATACGAGTACTACGTAAGAATGTATGATTACTAGGAATTAGTTCCCTAATTTCGTCAGAACACATTCCGTTATAGTACTGATAGAACAATGAAACACACGTCACATTGCGACCCTGTTTGCGCGACCCCACCCAGAGATTTTCGCCAGGTCGCTTGTAAGTGTGTCGTTCATATTCTGCCTTTTCGCCCCAATCTCCAAAAGGCTCGGCCTACGGTCAAACGAATATGAATGACAAATGTTGCTGTCATCTGCAAAAGAGCAGATAGGATTAGAAGTGAGAAAAAGAAAGTCGTTAAGAAATATTAGAAAAAGAGTTGGAGAAAGAACAGAGCCTTGCGGTACCCCTGAGCTTATCCTGAACTCGTCGGATGAGATCCCATCTATAACCACTCTTATAGAGCGATCTCTGAAAAAACTCGATATAAATCGAGAGATGTGACTACCGACACCAAAAGCAATAAATTTGGATATGAGAGCCTCGTGCCAGACTCTGTCTAACGCCTTGGAAATATCCAGTACCACAACTTTACTTTCACCAAATCCATGAATGGACCTATTCCACCTTTCAGAGAGTAGCGCAGGGAGATCACCAGTAGAGCGACCCTTACGGAAACCGTATTGACGATCGCTCAGCAAATTGTTGGACTCTAAATACTTCACAAGGTGATGATTAATCATGCTCTCCATAACTTTGGAAAGTGCCGAACAAACTGCTATTGGGCGGTAGTTTTCAGGATTACAAAATTGCCTCGAATGACAAACAAACAAATAAATTTACCAGAAAATTTATAACATAAATATGAATTCTTTTAAAAACAATGGCCCATATTCACAGTCCCACACTAAAGTCGTCTCTTGCTAGAGTAAATCTTTAACTTAAAACCTTTTACTATCTTTTTCATATTCATAATTGAAAATAAAGTATACTTTATGTTGAACTGGTTTTAAATGTGTGTCAACTTTTGCTTCATGTTTATATAGAATTTTTTATAAATTATTTAAAAGTGGAATCTCTGAACAGGTGGTTTTTATTTTTTAAACCTACAATGACGAGTAGGGTCTTTTGGGCTATTTGTACTGCTCATATTTTTTTGATCAATGATATTCTTGAATTGGTTATTGATGGTTTTTATTAAAATTGCATGAAATTATATTTAAAAACATAACTATTTCCTCAAAGTGTTTCAAACGCAAATAATATAAGAACTGCCTAAAAATGGATAAGGCAATTTATCTAACACCAGTTACTTTTCTGGATTTTTTTTTTCGTGACCAATATTGTCAAATTTATATTTGGCAGCCGCGTTTATAAACGTGTGTATAATATATCTTATAAATAGTTTAGATATTTGAGCAAAATATCCTTGGCGTTGGCATTGCGTTATATTATATCTATTATTGTTATGTTGCAGAACTTACATCCATGCAAGAGGGCTGATTTTACATATCAGTTAAATATGTTTATCTTAGTCCATTCAAGATAGCAGCCAGTCCACACAGGTCATAAAATACAGAGAGATTAACTGGCTTTGGACATTCAAAACATTATATCGTCGCTACAGCTACCAATTCTTGCTAGTATGCTGCCAAGGTAGAAGAAACAACTAAACCTTTCTAACTTGATATTACGTATCTTGAATTTGAGTATTATATAAGGGTATTGCAGCGAATTATCTCGCATATTTTTTAATTGTGAGCCTTAGTCCCGTCTGTGCAACTGCATTCTTCATAGATTAAGGTTTAACAAACATGTAATGACGATTGAGTGCTAAGAGGCAAATATCATTGCCAAATTCCACAGTCGCAAGTGTTGGTTATGTTCCCATCTTATGCCTTTGCTAATGGTTGTATCATTGCAAACGATAACATCAAAATTTATATATTTTTATAATTTATATGCATCCTTTTTGATGTGTGGCGAGCAGACCTAATGATATTTCTCTAATGGAAAAGAAAAAAAATCGTGGAAAACAATACGTGAAGCTATATGTTAGGTTTGAATATAAAAAAAAATCATCATCATTTAAGACAAAAAGTTTAAACTCTTCTTTTATCTATTTTGGGCTTCCTACCATCGGAATCCTGATCTGTTCTAATCAAAAAATTTTTCACAAATTTTTCATTTCAACTTTATTTCTTAAATTATTTAAAAACAGGTTCAGCTGGTTTTATATTTAGGGTCGACTCTAAAGGCAAAAGTATCATTTAAGTTGTCTATGAATAAGTCAGAGTCGTCCTTTTCTAAAAGTCTACTCTTTTCTCTTGTTCACTTAAAATATACCTTATTTATGAATATGAGCCAATTTATTTAAATTTTTGAATACATACTTCTATTAAAAATTGTAATGATCTTTACGTGTGTTAAAAAAATATTGAAAACAAACTTACATGTTCATGGTGTGATAATAACACTGGAGTTGGAGGACGGCCCGGCCATTTTTGACCACCCTCACAACTGGCTGCTATTTCCATTCCAAGAACCTTTAAGTGAAAAATTAAAAAAGAAAATGATTTTGAAATAAAATAAAAAATATATTGGAATTTTGAAACAAAGGTTTTTAAAGCAATTATTATAGTAATTCGTAATTAATTCTCTCATTCTTAATTTAACCCCTAATTACTAGACTAATTACATAATTCCCCATACAAAATTTTGAAAGCGAATTCCAAAAATTGTGTACCATTTAAAAGAGTTATATTTGAATAAATTAGTGATTTTTTAATGAAAAGTTTTTTGTATAATAGCTGAAAATAGGTAATAATTTATTAACACTAAATAAAGGGAATTCTGACTGGATAACCTCCTCTGCTAGAGAGTATATATCAACGAATCCGGCCGATGTACGGGAGTACTGGCAATCGAATCAGTTTTGTGATGAACTGAAAATTACGGGATCATAAATATTGCGAAAAACGGTCTTAGGGATGTCTTGAATACTGCTTATCAACATTATCAATAAAGTCATAGCTCAAATTTATATAATATGCTCAGTATGTACTAGTTTTTTTTGGTTTTGTCGAATACGGTTTTTTCAATATCTTCATTTTTCGAATACCGAATAAGCCGGTTGATTTAACACGAATAACCGGTTACTTTAAATAAGTATAATTTTTATACGTTTGTATATTTTTTATTGGAAACGACATTTTAAGTTGGACAGCTCAATCATCAAATCTCAGTCCCTGCCTGTAGTGAACCCATGGTATAATGTAAACCAACACATTGTTGTTAAGTCTTAAAATGTTAGTAATATATGGACAAAAATCTTAAAGTAATGGGAAGCAATACCAAAGGAACTTTGCGTGGGACTTATAAACAGTATGCCAAGGAGATATGAAAATGTTATTAATAAAAAGTTTTAAATTAAAACGAAGTAAATACTTTTGTTTTTTTCTTGTTGAAAATAATTTTTTTTTTAATTTGTGCTAAATTACTGTCCAGTAATTTCTTAGTTTGGCCCTATTTTAACAAAAAATAAACGAATTTAAGCGAACAAAACTAAAGTAAACTACTGCTACGTATTCCTGGGGTCACGAGTGATTCTTTAGGATATAAAAATTATTTAATATAACAAACACGTAAAAAAATTGATTCCAAAAATTACACATCGTTACCCAATGTCTATCACTGTATGTATATAAAAATTGAAGTTATTCTTGGTTTACGCACATATGATGCCGCATCAGGCACAAATCCGTCGACCGATTTCAACCAAACTTATACATAAGGTAGACTTTATGGCCTACATATATGGTTTATGTCTGGTTGAAAACAGAAATCGCATGCACGAGGTAATGAAGCCCGAAATCGCCTTATTTTTTATATATGTATACATACATAGGTAAGTTGTCTTATGTTATTTAAGAACTCGAGAGCCACTCAATCCAGAATCTCTAAATGCGGTCTAAATAGGTTCGTAGTCAACACCAATTATCAGTTAAAAAAGGCCGGATTGGAAAAGTGGGCATGGTACCTTCCATACAAAGTAAATATTGATTTTTGTATATCATGAGAATTTATATATCATGAGATTAGCCTCGTTGAATTACACAGTCGAGACATACAGAGTAGGTTCGCAAATAAACATTACAAAAACAAAAATTATGTGAATCAACACTAGTACCAAAGCAAGCCTTCAAATTAACAAATTTTCATCGATCCTACAAGGAACATAGCGACTCAGTAAATTTCCTGAACAACTCTCTATTCTGTGCTAACGTCTTCGTTTCACTCCAACTCTTTCCGTCGATGTTTACTTCATCTATCTTCTCCATGTCTGATCAGAACGGCACTTTCTTCTGTTCCTTTGCGGGTTCCAGACTATGGCAATTTTGGTGATATCGTTCATTTATGCTCTCTTATTTTTATTTATCTTACGAAGACGACGGTTCACGAATACTTCCATCTTTTCCATATCTCGTGTCGCAGCATTCCAAGTTTCGCAACCATATAGAAGGGTGGATTTAATATTTGCATTAAGGAATGCAGCAGTTAAGAATTTCAATTCCATTTAGACAATTATCAAACGATGTCTAAAAATAATCTGATCAGATATAATATTCAGCCTTTTCTCATTGCGAAGATCATACCAAGTTCAAATAGTAAAGTAAATTATGCGAATTGTGTGCTCGGCTCAATCCTACGCCAGACCATCTGACAATTTTCAACAGTGGAATCGCCTCATAACATTGCTAGCGACTGGCCATATAAAAAACTGCTATAACTAATGCATCTACCGTTCGTAGCCGGCGTTAAACACTAGGTCCCTTTCAATGAGCCCTAAAATAGATCTGGTGCAGCTCATTGATTGAGAGAAGTACTCCTTGTGAAAGATAAGTCCATACTTGGGGAAAATAAGTAGTGAAAGAAGCTGCTATCCATAGAACTACTTAGAGCCAGATAAAGACCTTAACTTTAGAAAGGCACAGCTGTAGGGAATTTGTTGTGGCCCTACGATCCCCTGTGAGAAATTTTGTTTCTTTTCATGTTAAAAAACTCTCTAAGTGTTGTTACGAGCTTTTTGAATATTAGCTGGCAATGAGGGTAAGAAATTGTTTGACTTTATAAGGCATTATTACTTACCGCTACTGTACGATCTGTGCTGCCTTCTCTCTTTTTCCGTTGCTTATCATCCGTTGCCTTCAAATCATCTATTCTAGCGTTATTGTCATCAGTTAGTGTCTCATTAATGTCTGCATGCCCATTGGAAATGTTGCCTTGCTGGTTCGTAGAGGTCGAATTTTCGTTGGATTTTTTCTAATTAAAGACATTAGTTAAGTATAAATTTGAAAAGAAAAAAAAAGTTTTTTTATAATAATTTTTTTAAAGTTAAAGAACGAAAGCTAACAAAAAAACAAATGTAGTTAAAAATTAATAAATTTTCTAAAAGAGCAATAAAAATATAACAAAGACGATCACAAAACTTATAAAAAAGTATTAAAACAAATTGTTAAAATATTTTTAAAATATTTCTATACAATTTCAGTATTTTGAAAAGAAATTCAATAAAATAACCAGCCGTTAGTAAAAGTAGTATTGAAAACAATAAAATTTGATTTATTTTTTTAATATTAAACTTGAAAATGGATAAAGTAGAGAAGTTAGGCTAAAACGTGTTTGTTGATGGGATCTAAAGTTCTAACCTTTGTTGAATCGGTTGTCGAATTCTCTCGTAATTTTAATTCTTCATCAGCAGCATCAATTAAACCTTGTATTGCTGTTACAACTACGATTATTTATTTATTTTTTTTTTACATAAAAATTTATAACAGAAACACAAGAAAAAAATTTATTATAAAAAATTTTTAAGAAAAAAAAATTTTAAAAAATCTAATTAAAATAAAAATGTATAAAAGAAAAAATAATTATTCTAAAACAAAAACTTATAGATGAAACGTTTTGAAAAAAAGTTTATGATTTGTTTTGATGATTAAAATGAAAGAATTACACAGAATTTAAAACAAAAATTAAATTAAAAAAAAAAATCATTTTTAAAATTATGTCCCCTTTAACTTTTCTTAGCTACACAAAAAAAAACTTACAACAAAAAATTTAAAAAAAAATGCTGCTGTTAGTCTTACACAAAAAAAGAGGAGAGAAATAGAAGAAACTACGATACGAGTACGAGTATCATCATCATTATCATTCTTAAGACAATCAAATTTATAAATTTCTTTTATTTTTCGCCACATGCCACATTACAACGTTCAAAAAATGTATTACGAGAGATTTTTTTTTTTTGATTTCTGTTAAAAAATTTATTAGCTTGAAAAAATTATTTATAAACAAAAAAAATATATTTTCATCTTCATGCCATTATTCAGGTATGGGATTTATACATTCCTTATTAAATTTATTAGAAAAGAATTATTTATTTAAAAAAATAAACGGAATTAAAAAAATATATGTGTTTACTATACTTATGGTTGTATTATGATTCTTATATTTGAATTATAATTTAAATTAAAATTTAGATGACTGATTTTATATTTCTTTCAAGTTAACTTTAATTTAAGGATGTAATTGTTGACGTTTTAAAAAATTAATTGCGACCATCTTTAAAATTAAAAAAAAAGAAAATAAAAATAAAAAATTTATTATTACATAATAATTAATAAAAAAAATGATCTTAAAGAGTAAATTAGGAGTGAAATAACACATATTGTATTCTGAAGGGACTAGAGTTGGGTTGTTAATGAACGAACTACATAGTTCAAATGAATTTAGTGAGCAGTTCAATACCATGAGCTCTTTTTACTCTGTAGTTCCTACTTTCTTTTTAGCTCATTTTTTTAAGTCCATGTTTCTTTTTAGTTCTAGTTTCTTGTTCCTTTTTAAAGAGTGATTTTTTTTATTTGGTTTTTCAGTGTAAAATCATTGAATTTTATTATTAAAATTCATGCTGTGTGAGAAATTTGTTGTGTGTAAAATTATCTTCAGCGATACATCTCATTATTGCCTCAATTGTTACGTCAGCAAACATAATTGGCGAATTTGGTGTGAAAAGCAGCCAGAAGCGGTTCACGAGCTGTCAATGCATCTTTCAAGGTGCAGTTTGCAACATCATTGGACCGTACTGCTATAACAGCGATGAAAACCGCAACATTATAGTCAATAAACCAGATTACTGAGCGATGATTACCGATTAATTTTTCCATAATATAAGAATTAGACTTGGTTGACAGGTGGTTTCAACAAGACGGTGCCACATTCTTACACGGCATGTGATAACATAAACCCATAAACCCATTCAGAGAAGAGTTTAGTGAGCAATTAATCTCACCTTTTGCCGGCACGAACATGCGTCTTAACCCCACCAGACTATATTTTGTGGCAATACGTCAAGTCTCTTGCCACAATTCCAGCACTGGAAGACAACATGATAGCTGCCAAAGGTGAACACAGGCCGAAAAACACAAGCTGGAAAAAGTATACCAAAATTGGAGTCTACAGATGGACCATCTACGGCGTAGCCGCGGGCAACATTTATATGAAATAATTTTTAAAAAGTAAATGACACGCATACTTTTACAGTCCCAAAGTAAATACTTTGTTCACTTTTACGAAATATCTGTGTTTTTTGTTTAATTTTTTTTCAAAAATCACTCGTTACAAAGAATTTATACACAAAAAACATATCTTAGAAAAGTAATAAACTAATTACTTCTTTTTTAAATAGCGAATAATGTGTGTGAAATTTCAGAATAGTTTAGAAAAGAATATCGAAATTTATTTATATTACAAATAGTGTATTTACATAACGCAAAATTGCAGCGCAACGGAGCAACCTTATAGGCAACACTGCGTTCGATTAGTGGTGACATACAATAACGCCATAATTGATTAATTGATTTTTTTGTTTCAACTATGGTTGGCTTTATGTTGAGTCACGTCTAGTTAAAATGTTAAAAACTAGTTTCGAATTAATTTTATGAAAATTAGTCTAAGCGGGCAGCATAGTTGGATAGATTCTCCTCAATCCAATCTTATTTATCAAATTGAATGTGTGTTTGTATGTATATATGTTTGCTAAACGGCTGAACCAATTTTCTTGAAATTTTTCCAGTATCTCTGTGTACGTGTAAAGTAACTATAACTGTAAATATTTATCTACATTTTCAACAAGGAAACCGTGATAATCTCCATTTACATCAGCCAAAAAGTGTGCACAAAGCACAACGGGGTAAAACTCTTTAAACAACATTATTGAATATGTGGAAAAAAGGCAGGAAAGTCGTGTAAAGCGCTTGCTGGAATAATGCCAAACACTAGAGCACCAAAATTTCTAAAACATAAAATGCTGGCAGCAGTAGTCGGGTATTGTATACTGCACTCATTTGGGACGATGGTTTAAGATACAAGCCTTATCGCGATAGGCTAGGGTCAGTGTATAGACTTACTGCCTTAAGGCAGTAATCTCGACCATGATTCCTGTTGACATATTGGCTGGAGAGTCTATAATAATTTATAATAAGAAATGTGCACCGTTTGAAGCAAGAGATAGAAGTGAGAAGATGGTCAGGCACAATAAAGGGTAGATGGTCTCCTTCAATTTGAAGGAATGGCTTCAAGTCAGCCATGGAAATGTTAATTTTTATCTATCTTAGCTGTTTACTATTTACATCGTTTTGCACCCAATTTACACGATGATTTTCCATGCATGCACTTATTACATGCATTCTTTGTTTGTAGGCAAGAGGAGTAGAGAAGAAAGAGGGGTATCAAAAACAGCACAATTTATGTTTTCCGTGCAAGTTTTTGCATTCTTCTTTATGTTTATATTCGTTTTTGCCATTGTGCTTTGTTCTTGAATGTAAACTAAAACAATTATAGTTAAAAAATCAACCCTACAAGAAAAAAAGGCAGCCTGACAAATTATGGTGTAAATACAGTTGATTTTTAGAAGCATATTTAAAAGAGAATTTAAAAAAAAGCATGCCCTTGAAATCATCGTGTAAATTGGGTGTTAGTCTCTATAATTCAACGTTCTGCCCGTATTATGATGGCGAAATACCATGTGTTTTTTTGAGAATAAAGAACGCTTATGAGTATTCTTTAAATGGAGATTGGTTAAGTAGTTAGAGTAGGGAGATTAGTGATAATGATAATGATAACTGTGCTTTCAGGTAATGTGGGATAAGATAGCAATGTATTTGAAATTCGTTCTTCAGAGGAGTATTCTTTAAAGGAAGGTTGGTTAGGCAGTGAGAGTAGGGAGTATAGTGAGTCTGATGACAACCTCAGAGGCAATGTGGAATAAGTTTGCAATGGATTTGAAATTCGTTCTTCGGGCACTTTGTAGGGTTACCCAAACTGTAGTATAGGTTCATTTATTGTAATATGCTCTATGCGACGATGAAATGCCTGCACGGTGGTACCATTGGACTGAGTGGGTGTGTTGAGGTGTTTTAACGGTTTAATGTTCCGTACTTAATCTTTTGATGATTTCAGCTCGTAAAACAAGCCGGGGTAAAACTTTCCATATATGTATGTGTGTATATAAATAAAAATCATTGTGTGTTTGTTTCAAGACTGTATATAGTACATACAGCTAAAAAAACGGAACCATTTATCGAAATTGTTACAGCGCACCGGACCGGAATGGAGAAAAAGGGTAAAAAGCGACAACTAAAATTGTAATGAAGATACAGGTTTTAGTTAGTAATGAATAAAAATAATGTGCGACAGAAAGACCTTTATAGCTTTTACTGATTTTAAACTGAGATTTTTTTTATTACAGAACAGAATTTTAATATACTACCGTACCTCTTAGGCAGCAATAGAGCTCAAGTTTTGTACACCTCTCAATAACGATCTGAGACTTTATTTTCATAAATCGAGTGTAGTCAGAATCACTTCTAAACTTGAATAAATGGAATCGATATTTTGTAAAATATCGATATTATTTAATAGTCGACGATAGCAGTTTATTTATATTGTAACCCGACTTTTTTTTGAAAATTCTCACATGTGTGTATGTGTGCCAAATTTACAGCGGTTGCAAGTTGAAAGGACGTAAGATTTTAAAGATTTTTTTCTTTCAATGTGAGCATGCGTTGGATGAGGAACTGGGTAATGTAAGTGTATGTCGTATAAACAAAATAATAATAAAAATCATTATAAAAACAAAGTAATAATTATATACAAATAAGGAGAACTCAAAAATGGTTAAATTTATTAAGTGGAACCTTTTGCCAAAATCTCTAACCTTCGCTTCATATTGATCTGAATTCATTTCAGCAATTAATTTAGCCATGGCCTTTTCTGTATCTTCCAGCTTTTTGCGTAATTTTTCTATTTCCATCAATTGATCATTTTCCTTATTTAAAAGTTTTGTGGGCAATTGTTGCTGTAGCTGATGTTGTTTCAAAGACGAGGACAAATGCGTTGCTGCTGTTTGAGCCGATAGACTTGCATTATATAAATCACTGCCACGGGCCAGTTGCTGATGTGCTTGTGGTATAATATCTGCAGTGGGTTTTTGTTGATTAGTTCCTAGAATTTGGTTTATTAAGTTGGTAGGTTGATTTTGATTTTATGTGATTAAATAAGGGAATTTATTTTTTGTTTCATGTTTATAATACAACATTAATAAGACGTATTATATGAATGGTAATAAAAAAGTTAAAAAAAATAAAAAAAATTAAAATAATGGGTTACTAATGAATAAAATAAATTTGATAAATTAATAAAATTAATGAAAAACAACATCTAAAATGCATATTTATATACAATCCATATAGAGTTTATTTATAAATTTAACTGGAAAAATAAATAAAACATTTAAAGCAGCTTAAATTTGTCTAATTTACTTTAATTTACTTTTTTTTCTAATATTATTCGTATTCAGAGGACATAGTTTTTAAAAATGATTGACTAACCGCAATAATTTTAAAAATTAAAAACCAAAATCGTATTGAAATCAAAATATTAATTATAAACTGAAAATATTCATATTTATCTATGGACAAGGAAAATAAAACTTTTATAATTTTTCAAATGTAAAAGTTAAGAGAAAGGCTTCATCTTACTTGTTTGATGTTCCCGCCAGCCTGTTTGTTTTATTGTTATCAATTTTTTTTTTTTCAGAGTAATTTACAATTTGATAGCGGATAATAACAATATGTATATATAAAGGGATTTTTTAAATAAATAATTTTGTTTTTTAACTACTGGTAAAAACTTAACTACGTGAATGTAAATTGTTTGACAAAATTAACACAATAGTAACAAAAATAAACTTACCCAATTTAGAGCCATTTAGTTCCTCTAAATGTCTACCATTTTCTTGGCCGAATACTTCTTTACGGAAGTTGGGATCACCTGGTGCAGGTCCATATGGTGCGTTTGGTATTTGCTTCTTGAATACTATCTAAACTCAAAAAAATTCCAGAAAAAATATTCAAATGTTTGCTTATAGAAAGGAAATAAATTAAAATTCTTTTAGATTCAATCGTAATACACAATCTTGTACATACGAACTTACTTGGATAAATAACAGAGCTATAGTTCTAAGTTTTTGAATTACTTTTCTGTATCGAATTTCATCATAAATAGATTAAATTCGTCTATTACTTTATCTTCCTATTTAATAAACAACTGACTTTTTCCCAATTTATTATGGTAATATGACTTAACGTTCAATTCAACGTTCAATAACCATAACCATATAAAGCATTAAACACATTCAGTACAGCAAACTACCGACGAAATATAAGTTTTGATTCTAGAACCATACGGCCGTATTCATAATGAAAATTTATCCAGTGTCTAGCATAAGTATGCTTTTTAATACACTGGCAGCTATGTTTCCTATGCTCAGACCAACAAACTTTCAAGTACTGTCATAAATTTGACACAAATCAACTTAGTCAGTGTTTAAAGTTTGTTGAGCTGAGCTAAGAAAACATAGCCACAAGTGTATTGAAAACCATACTTATGCTATACACTGGCAAAATTTTCATTATGAATACCAGGGATAGTTTCTTAGGAATATTTTCTTAGAATTTTCCATAATTATGTTGTTACTATACATCTGTTGACCAAAAAAATTGGTGCACCCTAATTTATACATAGTCATAAACTTATTTACTTATTTACTAAATATATATATAATTAAACAAAAACCTACCTTCATGATAGTATAACCGAAGAATACAACAATACCAATAGTATATAATGGCATTATAATACCCATACTATTTTGACCCTTTCCCTGTGGTTGATGCAATGCTCCAGCACCCATTGGTGGGCGCATACCGGGTATAGGGCCAGGCTAAAAAAAATAGTAAGTTAGAAATGGTTAATATATGCACATATGTATTAATGAAATAAAAACAAATCTTTTTAATTTATTTTTCAATTAAATTATCAAATAAAAATGATTCACATCCAATTATTATTTTATGAATACATATATACATATGTATATACATACAGTAACACAGATAATTATATAGCAGCTTTTGTATAATGTTTTCTTTTATTATAAAGAAAATAAACTCAATCTTCATCACATACTCTGCATTATTTGGTAACTAATTTTCTCAAAAAAAAAAAAAAAAAAATTAATAAATTATTATCCATTGTTAATTTATATCTATATTAGAGAATGTGTTAATTTTTGTAGTTTCCCTAGAATTATTTTGTTAACAAAAGCATTCTTTAAGCCTTGTTTGTTTCAATTGCACTTTTTGCTCTCGACGGACTAATGTATCAATTAAATTCTGTATTTGGTATTTTAATTCTGAAATTGTATATCGAAATTTTTCAGTTTTAATTGCCAGTCCACAGATTCATTATGTAATGTAACGGATTAATATCAGTGAAGGGATAATTGATATTATAGTACTTTTTTTGATAATATAGGGTGGGCAATTTAAAAGTTTAAATTTGAACCAGCGGTTATTTCGAATCTGGCAATACTTATGTCATTCTATTCTGTCAGTATATTATCTCCACTGAACGAAATGAACCGATTTACACTTGAGCAACGTTGGGATTTATTGGAAATTTATTATCACTTAATATCATTTTTCCAAATGAAGCTTATTTTCATCTTGTGTGGCAAAATTGCCCTATTTGGGGCTCAGAAAACACAAACGTTTGTTGGCCGTTTAATTAACCGAAATGGTGATGTCAGTTGGCCGCTAAGAAGTTGCGATTTGACACCATTGGACTATTATCTGCGGGTCGCCGTTAAAGACTAGTATTATGCCGACAAACCAGGGACAATTGAGCATTTGAGGGCCAACATTCGTTATGACATTGCCGAGATACGACACCATACACGTGAAAAGGTTCTCAAAAATTGATACGATTGAATGGGGTACTGTATAAGGCCAGCCGCAGCTGCCATATGAATGAAATAATATTTCATTTCTAACCGGAACAATTGTATATCACAACAAAACAATAAATTTGGCAAAATTTCAAACCGTTTTAGTTTCATTGCATTTTTTAAATTTAAACTTTTAAATTACACACCCTATATTAACCATAACTACAAAAAATACCATATTACTTCCCAACAGATTTTATACTTTCATAACTATTTCCCCATTTCAACAATTTTTACATCCCTTTATTTCAGCATTTCCGACAGCATATATTTATTATTAGAATCAATGGCAACTCGATTACATTATGGGAGAAAAATGAATGAAGTTGAAATACGTGGAAAGTGGTACTAGCCTCTGGTTTTAAATATTTAAAACATCTCAAAATTATGAGTTATGGGTAAAAATCCGGTTTTTCTGGCCTTCATTTACTTACAAGTAGCGCTTTTCATAATCGCGATTACGATTGAAAAAAGTCCGTTAGTGGCGATTATCGATTAATCGCAGTTTGTTTAAAACAAAACTAAAATGTATAATTCTTAATTTACAAAACAGAACAAATGTACAATAATAATACACTCCGTTTCAATAGGATAGAACCACCTAAGTTTTTTAAGTACCATAAATCGCGAATACGGAAATAATAAGTGAACCAAGCTCATTGTATTGGTACTTTTTTCATCTTTCTAGTCAAGCAACAAATTTTTAGCTAATTTTTTGGATATAACTACTTTCAGTATTCATTAAGATCGGTAGTCCGTCGCGATCAACTTTTATAAAAACTGAAAATAATTAGAGCTAAAATAACTGACTACAGTTTACTGAATTAATACGTTTCCGAATGCTTCTCGGAAATGCTAAAAATTGATGAATACCACTTTGAAGGATATTTTCACGTAAAATCGCTATAGAGCCATATTGTCGTAATGCATTATTTAAATAATCATGAAACCGATAAAAAAAATAATCCAAAAGAAGTATCTACAAAGCTTTAGCGATACAGGACAAATAAAAAATTAAGTAAACTGCTTCAAATTCAACTCACTTGATCGCTAAAATGTAGCATTTTGCTGGAGTAAGATCATATGAATACCAAACTCAGTTGAGTGATAAAGAAGGCATTGTTCTTAGCGAACTGTATTCAATTGTGGCTTTTTTCTTAGTTTTCGTAATTGTAGATACCCGCTGATAAAGATAACATGTCGGAAAGCTGATTTACTTGCATCTACTCCAACTAAATATATTATTTTAGCGATGAAGTGAGTTGAATAACATGTCGGAAAATGTTCATGAATCCAGGGTGTCTGGATTCAACGGCCACCGTTACCTGAGTTCAAGAACATGAGGACATGGTGGATGTACTTGAGCAGACAGATACCATTTTGGATCCGAACGGGTCGATTTGGAATATCGGAGTTTCTCTTAGGCATAATAAACGGCTGGTGTTAACCAATTTTCGCCAATTGGCGATGCCAATATGGGGAAATGAGCCTACCTGCTATGATACCAAAAGAATCTTGCCAATGTTCCAATGATAAAGAAGAGGATGAGTCTACCGAACACCTTCATTGTCACTGCCCAGAACTCGACGATTTCAGGCTTTCAGTGATTGTTTGGAGGGTAGTCGACGATAAAAACTAGTCTCAGCGTAGGATATGGACAAAAACCTTGTCTTTATTAGAGCGCTTCATGAAAAAATCTTTTTGTTTAACAAAATTTGTTACTCTCGTGAAAAAAGTACTCTCCAATATTTTTCTTTTTTTTTTGTAACCAAACGAAAATCCCATTTCCCATCATTGGGAATTTTTTTATAAAAAAAAACATGAAATTATAATTAGTCTTCTCAGAATAGTACGATTTTGAATTATGTGCTTATTTATATTACATTCTATAATGTAATGAGAAAACCTAAAAATACGTATGTATGTATGTACATATCGCTCATTTACTAATGTAGTATCATAACTCAAACTACAAAATTTTTTAGGAGAGCTGTTTTAATTTTCAATTTCCTATTATTTAGCATTGATATAGAAATGAACACTTTGTTCTTGAGATCATAATTTTGTACGAATCACGAAAAATCATCCACACAATATAGAACACAATGTTCCCTATATATAATTAAATACTTAAATAAAAAATTACTTTTTTTGAATTATGAATTGAATCATCCAATATATGTTATGCTCTACAGCAAGCATTATAAATATAAGTATGGTCATACCTTTAACAAATAACCATTAAAAATACGTATAAACAGAATACAAACTAACTTCTTTCAGATTTCTCTGATATTATTTAAAAAAAAAAAAACTGGGAAAATAGATCAAAAATTTCACTTTCTGAAAAAGTATTTTTAAAAATTAAAATTTCTATATTTTTACTCCTAATCCACACATATTACACTTATCACATAGAGTATAATTTATTTCTTTAAATGTCTGAATACCTATTTCACATACTGTTAATGACATTCACCAAAACTAATTATTAATTTTTGTTTTTTTATACATGCATACATATATACATACACACATGCATATAAACATTTTGAATTTTAATTTTATTTATTTTATTTTTTGATCATGAAAATTGTTTTTGTCATAATGATTTTATTTTATTCAAATTTTCTTTCAAAAATTTTCTTTACTTTTCTCTTCTTATTTTTATTATATTTGTATGTGTGATCCGTACAAAAATATTTTTCGAGCAATTTTTGACCAGCGAAAAGCAAAAATTGTAGGCGAGCAAAGATTAGATAAATTAAACATTTTTTGGTTTTACATGTTTGCATATATATATATATATATATATACATCAATGGTGACCAAGAAGAGAAGTTAGTGGTGTAGTAGTGTTAGTGAATTTTTGATGTGTGCGTTGAAGAGAAAACCCAACATTTTATTTCACAAGCAAAATATAAATGAATTGTAGAATAAGCTTATCATAAGAGATTTTCTACAACTTTTTATAAGCATACTTATGATAAGCTTATTTAAATACAAAAAGTGAACAGTTTTAAAATACAGTTTTAAAAATGCTTCATCTAACAATGCCTTTTACAATAATACTTGCTATGCACTTAGCTTACATAACAATTTAACAAATATGATTCTATATAACTTATTTTTGCTATAGTTTTGTAAATGTTTTGAGAAAGAAGAAATTTTTTTTTTTTTGATAATGTTTAAAAAAATTGTTTTTCAATTGAATGTATTTTTTTAAAGAAATTTGATTTAACTCGTATTATATTTGTTCCAATAGTTGCAACATGTTCCGCGAAACCCACTAACTATTTTCCTGGCATTTTTTTCCCATGGTCCAAAAATTCTTAATCGGACGGGGATTAGGGCTTTATGCTGGCCAATCAATCATTTATGAATGTAAGCTTATTATAAGTTTATTCTATAATTAGACTTCTAAGCTTATTGTATACTATAGATAGGCAATATTATAGCGAGGGTTCAGTTTTCATTACTAAATAATTTTTAATAAGCCTTTTACAATAATGTTTACAATATTTTCCCTAACTTAAGACTTACATTAGTGAGCTTGTTACAAACTGTTTCTAAATCGTTTAGGTTGATTGGGAAACGAAAAAGGTAAACACCAAAACAAGCAAACAATATTTAAAAGCAAAGCAGCATACATCTGCTCACGTTGCCATCTATTCCACAACTAAATAATATTTGTTGCTTTATTTATTATCTTCTCATTATCTGCTCATTTTCGTTCGGTTATATACATATACGCTAACTCATAATGAAAAATTATTTTCCAATCCCACCAGACACACACCATTAACTTTCTTGGTGTCAATCCTGGCTTTGACACCGTCTGCGAAGCTTCACCTTGCTTCGTACAAAAAAAAATTTTTGACATTATTGCCGTACGTGATCCGCTTTTAATCGACTGTAATCATTCGCTTCAGAAATGGTCGATTTCGCTTAGTTTTAGCAGTATAGCAAATGGAAATTTGGTACATTAAATTTTTTCACTGTAAACTCATGTGGCAGCCAAACTTCGAGCTTTTTTGTATATGCAGTTTTCCTCAAATGGTTGATAACTGTTTGATGATGTAAGCCTAGTTCTCTAGCAAAGTCCACGCTACTTATGTGTCGGTCTTTCTTAAATTTTTCCATGATTTTATTGAGTTTTTTAGCGACCGGCCGACCAGAGCTAGGTGCATTTTTAACATCAAAATTATAGTTACCCAGCTATTTCGCTCCTGTTTTTCTAGTTACAAAATCGTCTCCGTAAACTGCAGAAATTTTTCAGCAGCCTGCAATGCATTCTTACCTTTTCTACAATATATTGGAAAAGCAAAATTCGACGGTAATGTTCCAAATTTTCAATCATTTTTAAACATCGATAACTTTTCACAGAATAATGTGGTTTTAATAGAGGTATAGTGTTGCCTGATGCAATTAATAATACTAGAGATATTACATTTTGGAGCCATCTACCAATAATTTGTTACCGAACTTTTTCTAACACCAAATATTTAGGCAAAAAATTTATAAATCCAAGGTTTCAAATGAGAAACGATTTCCGAAGCATCCGAATACTACATGATTTAATTATAGATCTGGTAGATGAAATATTTTTGAGGTGTAACAAAGGGCATGTTTGTTAATGCATCACAGCATTTCATCACGACATTTAGTGCTTTAAAACAACCTAAATTCGCTATTTTACTCTAAAATTTGTTTGCGCAAATAAGAGGTAGTGCTGCCGCAAATTTTTGTGCATTAATAGTGCATCATTTTATTTCCTGTGATAAAGGTTTGCCGCCGTGATGCAACGCAATGATGCATTTACGAACAGGCCCAAATTTTAGTTTAAACCTAATATAATGATGTAACATAGGGTATAAAAATAAATTTAAACTACATATGTATGTATTTATTTATAAATGAGATCAGATAATTTTACTGGAGGAAAAAAATTGTCGTAATACTTACTCTTCCTTCTACTATACGTGGTGGTGGATTACTGTGCGATGATTTGCGCTCAACAATTGGTATCGTTGGTGTGGCTGGTATGGCACGTCCACGCTCTCTCATTGCTTGATATACAGAGTCCGGATGCAGGTGAGATGGTCGCTCCTGACGTATACCTGTACAAAAATTTTATTATTAAATATTTTAAAATAAATAAAAAAAATTGGTGTAATAAATTAATTTGTATAAACATTAGCAAACGGCAGCAATAATTGCTATTGAATATATTATTTGCAATTAATTAAAGCATTAATGAGAAAAAAAATTTTTCTTATTTCAGCGAAAATAAAACGAAATTAAAATTTGAAAAAAGAAAGGAATTAAAAGTGAAATTAAAACAGAAGAAAAAAAAAGAAAAATTTAATACAAAATAAGAAAAATAAACAACATTTTTAAAACATTAATAAAATTTTGTTAATGACGTACAAAAGATAGCAATTAAAACAATAACAACAATTTGTTGGCAAACATAAAATAGCATTGGAAATCTTTATCTTTACACAGCCTTTAAAAATCACAACCGTAACGAACGAATACTTCGTCTTCTCTCCCCCTTGAAAATTCAATTTGAAGTTGAAAGCACTTTTTAAATTGTGATTTAAACAAGAAAAAGTTATGTTAGTTAGTTGTTTATTGTAAATATAATTTAAAAGATAAAAATCTTTAAATTATGCATACATACATATTGTGAAATAATAGATTTTATTAAATATGTAGTTTTTTATCGAAAATTTAGAAAAGAATATTATTATATTTAACACGTTGGCGGACGTTTTATAAGTTTTATTCCCATACATTATTTTCATTTGGTACTTTCAGACAACAACTAGATTTAAAAAATTGTCTGTCCATTTTAGCAGCTTAATTTACGAAGGGGTACGAAAAGATAGTCCGGTAAAAATCTAATGCCAAAAGACGATAATTACGGTAAATTCTCTGGCTATGATGTTGAAATACAAGTTCAAAAGTAAAAGAACAGAATCGACAAGGCGATAAATAAAAGAAAAACCCAAAACTGCTCTCTTTCCTTTCCGTGTAGGAAGTTTAATGAGACCCAACGTGGACAAATGTATAGTGAGATCGATATCAGTATTCCATCCCAAGCCACGCAAACAAAACAGCAAAAATTGTCTATATTGACTCAATTGAGTCATTATGACTCTGATATCAAGTAACAGATGTCTAGGAATAAAAGGATGAGTAAATTTCCTGGACTATCTCTTCACAAAACCATGATCAGATGGAGCCTTACTAGTACTTTAATAAATCCAAAAACAGGACAGTTCCTATATAAAATAGCGTGTAAAAAAGTTTCTGCACTTGGGAAATTTGGAATGAATTGGACAAGAATATGTGTTGGATTGAGAAATATACACCAATGCTGTGCAAAATTAAACATATATTTGTTTTGGTGAGAAAATAAGAAATGCGCTGTAAGGAATTTTTAACGGATTAAAAGTAGTATTAAGTTCTCTAAGAATTTATTTCGAATTCAAAATATAAAAATGTAAATATTTTGTGTATAATTTAAAATGCAATGGGGATTACCAAATGCAATAATAATCACAAAGTATTCGTTGCACATTGTTAATAATTTAAATCATTAAATCCACATGTTAATACGTCGCTGTTTCAATGACGACTAAAAGCAAATTTCTTCCAGTGCTTTTGAAGAGGGGACTAAAACCAAGAGCGTATATATACGTGTGAGTTGAGCGTAAACAATTGCTCTATGAATTGAACACCATTGATATACATAGATTCTCTAAGCTAACTTAAGTAAAATATACACGATTTTAAAAATCCACGAATTTTATTCGATTTTATTGGTGGATTTTTAAAATCGATTAACTCTTAGTTAAGTTATAAGTGCAAGAATGTACGAAAAACCGGTTTTAACCCATAATTACGGACCTTGAAGCTGTTGTGAAAATTACAAAAATCAGATTCTTGTTGCTCTCGATAGAACCTATCACAAAATGGCATCACTTCTAGACCATTCTTTCTGTGGCATAGTTTTTTCTTGTATACTTTATTTCGACGCGTAAAAAACAGAATACCTTTCATTTTGTTGTATAACAGTAGCTGTAAAAAATTGTGCTGTTATTTTCTATTTATTTTGTAAAGCCTTTACTGCAGTCTGTAAAATACCATATATAATATGTTTAAATTCATCGTATTTTAAAAGATTTAAATAAAAACTAAATCCTAGAGAATAAGATTGTACACTTTATTTTGACGCTCAATGTATATATGTACATAAGAATATCACAATCAGAAATTATATCGGGTAGGTCATTAAGAAATAACAAAAACAGAGAAGAACCAAATGACTACGCTGTGGAGCACCAGAAAAAGCATAAACAGTTTTAGACGATACATTCTGAAACAGAACTCTCTGAGTCCTGAAGGAGAGATAAGAATCACAATCCAGCGATGTAGTCTATGGCGAATACTAATTGGCTTAAGTTTATAAAGGAAAAGCCTATGATCGACTCGATCAAATGCCTTACTGAAATCAGTATTAATGACATCCGTTTGAGCTCCAGCACCAAAGTGCATACAAACTTGCGTGATTTATTCAGAACATAATATACAAAATTGGCTTGATTCGTTCTTGACATTGAAAAATGGTTGGTCTTTTGGAGCCAAATCTATATGTTACCAGAAAAATGGAAAAGCTCCTAGTTAGCGATTGCCAATACTACATCCAAAAAATCACCTGAATAATGAACATTGATAGGAACTTTTTTTGTGTTTTACTTCGAAAAAAAGTAACTAAATGAAAAAAAAAGTACAGGTCTTCACATAGAAGAAAAAATAATAAATTTTGTCTAAAAAAAGCCAAAATGGCAACACTGAAAGTAATCAATTTTGATTATAAATAACCAAAAACGGCAATAATTTTCTACAATTATAGTTATGGCGTTACGTTAAGTTATATCTATCATAACTATTTCATTGGTATAAAAAGCGGTCAGTTGACTGGTATTTTGCCAGACTATCTGTGGCGGTCGGTCTGCCTGTATGGTAAGAAAAGAAATTTTTATTGAAATTCTTGAAGTAAGACAATTCTTGCATGTATGTGATGAGCAGCATTTCAAAAATGGTGATGATGCGTCGATGCGCAACATTTCGAAATTGATGCACATCGCTTTCAAAAGTGTCTATAAGTATTGAATTTGATATTTTGTTCTTATTTCATCATTCTTACTGAGTGCGCCTTGTTATGCTGATTATAATAGACTGAGTCATTGTTGCTATATGAGTTACTTGGAGAGGATCAAATTGGCTTTGAGGTCCTTTTATTTCATTGTGATATCTCATCTTCTTATTATCTTGACATTCCGAAAATGTTTGCTAACTTTTTCAGGTCCACATTTAGGCAATCCAACTCCGTTTTGGGTTCAGTTGGTAATGTTCATATCTCTATTTAGTGAATTTCTGATAAACATAAGTTCAGCATTGATTATATTTGAGGTTTATCTAGATCAGATTTCGGCAAAGAGCTGCTCTTCTTTTCTGTTTTGACACGTGAAATGTATACATGTGAGATGTATACAAAATGGTTTTTTAAAGAGTAGATCGACTGTCACCAACCTTCTTGAATTTAGTATATATATATACATATGTTGATATTTATATCAAATTGACTACGCAAGTTTTTTTAGGCTTTGTTACTGACTGCAGTAAGGCCTTTGATTGAATCTCTCATCGTTTTTTGCTTAATAAATTTGAGTTTACCGGTAGACTACATCGATGGATTGATTTCTACCTCTCCCACAGAACTGCAAGCTACTCCTCAGGATAGAGTTATCTCACCCCTTCTCTGGCTTCTTGTTATTTACTCAATCCTGAAGGAATTCGAGGAAACAGGAACTGAGGCGATGGCTTACGCCGAAGATGACCATATGTGTTGAGTGAGGTGATGAACAGCACTCTTGGTAGGACAAAACCAAACTGGTGCAGCTCACTAAAAGGAAAATGATTCCAACATTCAGGCTCCAAAGAATATGTGGATAAGAATTGCATATCTAGCTAGGTATTTGAGCGTGATTCTGATATCGGATTCAAAAAGCCATGTTGACTTACTATATTTGTCGCAAAATGTTCGGTTGCTGCTGGGATCTGAGACCTAAGGTTGCGCTCTGGATGTACAGATCAATAATTAGACCTATACTTATGTATGACTCTGTGGTATGGTGGCCTGCGACGGGGATATCAACGGCCGTCAGGGGTCTCGGAAACGTAAAGATTTCGGCCTGTGTTGGTGCCAATTAGGCGACGCGTACCTGCCATTTTGCGGCTCTTGACGTGTTGTTGCATCTTCTGCCGATTGGTTTCTATATTCGGGCTGTGGCCGCCTGTAGCGCGATGAGATTATCGTCCTTTGAAATGTGAAAAACTGGGCCATACTGTCATGCCAGGATTCTGAATGAACTCTCGGACGGACTACATTCTACTTCCGAATACTGCAATCTGGAACTCAATAACTTCGTCAGGAGATCCGGGGTGAGATTCCCTACCCGTTTTCAATGAAATCGGGACAATCCACTAAATGGTTACGATTCTCCAGAGTTTTCTCTGTGGAGGTTAACCTGAATCACCACTACAGTCTTCCTGAAGGATCAGACTGTTTTTAAGCGGAAACATCAGGAAAGCATGCTTACCACTTACCACAGGACAACGTGACTTCTCTGGGGGGGCCGCTGAAGAGGGCTATTTTTGACTTCTACTTGGAACGAGCGAACTGCATGTGAAAGGCTGAGAGATCCTGATCGAGAGAATCTAATCGCTCATGGGTCATGGTAGGAGGAATGAGTCCAGACTGGTGGCTGTGCTTACCTGGCCGATTGAATATTTTTTGTTTTCTAACAATTTTTTAAATGTAATATTAAAAAGGTTGGAGGGGGAGGTGACTTGGTGTAGTGGTTAGAGCGCAAGCATAACAGCACAAACGACCCAGTTTCGAGTCCCAGCAGAGGACATGACGAAGAAAAAATTTAATTGTGGTTTCGAATGTTTAATAACAAAAAGGCTTCAACTTCTCTCCAGACAACTCCATCTAAAAAATAAAGAATAAACCTCCTGGCCTTCCCACATACCACTGGCGATGATTACAAACTTCAGACGAATGATCAGGAAAACACGCCACCTACTGGGAAAAAATTACAATGCCAAAGTAAAGATCACCACCAATTAGCAAAGATCTTCACCACTACGCAAAAAATTATATAGAAATATCAAATTGATTAAAGAAATTGAAACAAAGCAATAGATGCTTTGTGGAAAGCCAATATGCTCCCTGGAACAGTGACGGAGAAAAAAATTATATAAAAAGGAATGTAGAATCCCTTTTCAAAATTAAATTAATACCTTCAGTTTTTGTTTTAAATTTTATATATAAACCTATTATTATTAAGTTGACTGTGTTTTTGTGAAGTTCAATTTCTTTAAGTTAAAAAAAGAACTATTAGTACAAACAGATTGTTAGAAGAAACATTTTTGTTTTCACATGCATTTTTTTATGGAACGTAAAAAATTTCCCGTTTTATTGCTTTTGAAAAACGTACTTATTTCACCAGTATAAATATTTAAACTTTTGCGATATAATTGTGGCCCATAAGGTTCTATGTGAGGTTCCGACGGTTTAGTTCTTTTTGCAGCAGTAGCGTTAAAAAATTCCTCCCGATTAAGCACCACATCACAACAACCTAAATAATTTTGATTTGTTTTTTTTAATATTAATATAAAAATTACAACAAATTCACAATATTTAAACTTAAATTATAATTTCATTAAAATTGTAAAAAAAAAATGCTAAAAAACAAACAGAAATTCATACTTACCACCAGGTCCGGGATGACCTTGTTTAACATTTGATTTTCCTGTTGTGGTTGAAGGTGCTGTAGCAAACATAATGGGATAAAAGACTTTTGGCCACAAAATGGCTATGCAGCCAACCACTGTAACAATTATTAAAGCGGTCTTTTTGGGACTTAAGCCTTCGTTAATATAAATCGGAAGAGAAGGTTGTTGTCGTCTATTTGTGGACTGAGTTTGAGCTTGTGTAGGCATTTTTGCTTAACAATTGATTTTAAAAACAGTTGCTTAAATCTCTAATCGTTTCAATTTTTTTTTTTTGTGTTTTTATTAAATTATTTTGTTGTATTTCATTGATATTATTCACTATAATTATTGGTTTATTATTTATTATCACTTGTAATGTTGTATTATTATATTTTTATAATTTTTTGGTTATTTTAGAGGGTTAATTGTTATCTGCAAGAAATCAAATCAATATTAAATTCAATTAATCAAATTGTATTGTGTATTCATTAATCCTTTAAAAATAATTTTGAAAAAATATAAAGTTTAAAATTATTTGATTGCTAATAAGTTTTTGTAAATTTTATTGTAGGCTTGACACTACTTGTAAGGAGTAAATTAATTAAGCTCACTAATCATTAAAAATATTGAGTATTAAAGTGGGGCCAAACCAATGAAAAATATATATATATATAATATATATATATATATATATATATATATATATATATATTATATATATTTTATATATGTATATATATATATACATATATATATATATATATATATATATATATATATATACATATATATTTTATATATATATATATGTATATATATATATATATATATACACATATATATATATATTTTATATATATATATATACATATATATATATACATATATATACATATATATACATATATATATATATATATATTTTATATATATATATATATATATATATATATTATATATATATATATATATATATATATATATATATATATATACATGTACATATGTATGCATATCATATGGAAGAATTCTAGAAGTCAATTCTACAAACTCTTCAATAATAATACATTCGCAAAAAAACGGTAGATAAACCAAGAGCATCGGCACATATCAAAAGTGTGCAGAATTCTTTAACTTTCTAGTAGTAACATATTAACCCCTTGACGCGTATGGGACACAGAAGGTGTGAGTCTGAGGAGTATTTTATTCTATTAACACGTTCGCGGACGTGAATGCTATAGCACTTAAAAAATTAAGAATTATTATTTTGAATTTAATTTTATAATTAAAAAATTTATATAATTTGGTAATTATAATACTTGTTAAAGTGTGAACTAAGCGATTCCTAAGGTTTTTTCGTATTATCTTATCTTACAAAATACTTTTAATCTAATTTCGGAAAAACATCCAATTTCAAAATGAAATGAGTGTCATGCTATGCACCTTTTTGAAATTTTTAGTGTCCACGAATGTGAAAAGACCTCTTCAATGTCTAATCACGGACTTCTAATTCTGTTTTCAAACGCACCCTGAGCCCTAGGTTTTTATTTTGCTCTCCAGTAATTACATTGCATTGCATCTGAAGCTGCCGATTGTGCAGAGGAAGTTTAAATTGTTTTCGAGTATTAGCAGATGGTTTTCGGCCAAATAGGTCCAGTATTGATCAAATCAACACACCTCTTTTTATGGTCTTTATTGATTATAACACTGCTTTCGATAGCGTGGTACGCGAGTGTATCTCGAAGACCTCGACTATGCCGACGATATCTGTTTGATATAATTTTGTTATACTAATATGCAGAGCAAAATAGATAACATGAATCGTGCTTCTAATGAAACGGATCTAACAAGGTTAAATAACTAATTCTGTATCGAGAATGAAAGCATAGAACGCTCGAAAAGTTCGGTTTTTACGTTTATTTTCAGTAAGTTTAGGCATGTAACCATTAATAACATTACCTTCAAGGAACGCTTCAAGCTGTAAAAATTTATTTTAATTACTGTTCTGTTCGACGAACATATACTCAGATCAAAATCTTGTTTAGTGATGAGGCGCACTCTTGGCTAACTATATACGTTATCAAGCAAAATTGCCGAATGTGCAAGACACCATAAATAAGGTTAGGTTGTGTGGGTCGTGCGAGTTTGCAAGTTCACTGGAAAGCCATATGGTCCATTGTGATACCCTTAAAAGTACAGACCCGTGAAAGAGGCGGAAAGGCCCGACATGGGAGAGTCCAAAGATGACACCTAGAAACCCGAGATTCCTGTTAACTCACGTATCCAGTAAGTAAGAATAGCTTAAGAATAGCTTAAGTTGACTTAAGCTACTCTTCCATATTGACACAGATATTATAAACTTCCTTGTAAATTTATTGTTTATTTGGTTGTTTGTTTGTCATTCAATCACGCGAAAACGACTGAACCGATCTTGATGAAATTTGAAACACAGATATATGTATCTAGCTAACGAAAGCTTTTTTCAAAATGGTCTGGGAGAGGATAAAACGATTAAAAAATGGGGTATTGGGTAGTTTAGCATACTTTTTAGCTTCTAATGACAATGTTTTTAACCTTGCCAATTTTGTTGAAACGTGAAACGCATGTGGATCTAGCTAGTGTTATAATCAGGGAAACCAGAAATATGCAATTGCATGTTTTTTCTCTTGTCAATCAAGTCGGATGTAGATATTTACGCGTTTCATGATTTCTTAGTGCGTATTTTGCTCATAACAGCATTTTTGCATATTTCGATTTTTAGAGCATATTTTCGACATTTTTTCGATGGCGCTCTACATTGTGGCAAAGAATCTTCAGGCCAAAAAATTCTTTATTAACACATTGTTTCGGACAAAAACAAACGCTTCACAATTGCAAAACTTTTTGTCAATTCGTATATACTCGTACATATGCTCCTTATATGAAACATTTCAGAATATGAGGAAAACAAAAAATTTTAATACAAAGCTTAATATTAAAAGTAAGCTAAAACAGATTATATCAAAAAACGAAGGACTTGATTTAGTAAAATTTATGTCAATATCTAACAAATGATCTTAGCGCATCTTCTTCAATTCAAGATTTAAAATATGATCTTACATCAGTAGACATTGGCATTTTGAATGTATAAAAGTTTGCACAGATATAATAGACAACGCTTTAAATCAATAAAATAAAATCAATACCAATAAAAGAATGATGTTATATGTTCAGATTTCCTTAGAAATTGAAGTATAATTTTTTGTTTTTTTTATTTTGTTCATTTTTTATATCTTACTTAAATATGTACAGTGGTGGTCACAACATTTGCAACCGGTCTTCGAACACAAAGTCTTCCTTTTGATCCTCGAAGACTCGTCAGACCACGATATTATTTTCCATTGTTGTGGAGTCCAATTCGCATGTGCTCGTACAAAATTGAGACAAATTTCTTTATTATTTTCGGATAAAATGGGATTTTTTGCATCCTTTAAATTTCTGAAACCATATTATCTGGCTCTTCTATTAATGGTTGAAATACCAACAATAATGGAAGTATCAGTTTTCGCTTCTCCAAGTTTTGACTTTATATTATATTTCAGAAAAAGTTTTTGATTTTGCTGTCTTAGTGTACTATTGTTACGAGGTCTTACTCCCTTATGCACCGTATGGATATTGCCATTATTGACTTTAAGTCAAATTATTGATTTTGGAATAGAATTCTTTAGCGAAATTTCTTTGTGTGAAATTCCGCTTCGAAAATCATGCAAATTCTGATTTTTAATTCAAAATTGTATTTGCTGCCTGTCATTTTTCGAAAAATTCTATGCACAAGTATCAATTTAAGTAAAAATGTTATTTCTTGAAAAGCTGAATGACTAATGGGGAATTTAGTAATAAATTACAAATGCCAAAATCTCACATTATGAAAATGAAATGTAATTAAAGTCATTCCTTAAGGTTAAGGTTTGTAAGTAAAAATTTGTTCATATAGAGTAAGAGAGGTGAAGGTTGCAAATGTTTTGAACAGCAATAGGTAGACTCTCTCGCTCAAAAATTACTTTTTGTTGTTGTTGTCTTTAATCAGAAGATAGTTTCTTCCCGCTATTATAAAAAAGTAATCAAATAAATAAATCGGAAGCAATGGTTAATTAAAAAACAAAAATACAGCCTTAGTTGCAAATGTTTTGACCACCACTGTATATGTTGAATAACCCTTTTTTTCTATTAATAAAGAAGATTTTTGTTTTTTAGAGCACATTATATATAAAGCACATTATATTACATTATTAGATCATATTTTCAAATTTTTACTGCATATTTTATGCGTATAAGACACTTTTTAAGAGCATATTTTTGATTTGCCTGATTGTAATAACTTTCTTTCAAACAGAATGTGAATTTTATATAGTTATCTTATAAAAAGATTCTTTTTTATATCAAATATTTAAAAAAAATACATATATTATTTTATTTGTAATAAATAATTTGTTTATTTAATTCGTTATATTACAGTTGATCTTTTTTATTTACGGAAAATCTCACTTTTTTTAAATATGCTTTTTTATTTATATAGTATTTTTATTTTATAATATTGTTGCTTTAAGATTTTGAAATTTCAACTATCTAAATCTCTATAAGGACTTTTGAAACACTTTTTTAAATTCGATGCATAAAAATTCCTTTTTGTGTTGAGGTCCTTAAGAATTAATTGGAGTTGCTTGGAGCATCCCTGTACTTGCTTTTTCACTGATGTGGATAGACAACAAAGTTATAACTGTTATCGTTCTCCACACATCCAAACTTCCATATTTCTTAAAGCAGATGATTTGAATTGACCGCCAAGTTATTTAGAAACTTCAACTCTAAACATTCACAAGATATACAGAAATCAATATCACCAAATGTCATTGTACACATAAGACATTACAATACATGGTTTGGTAACTTTTCAAGTGACAATAAAATATCATAATATGGAGAATGGAGAGCATTTTATTGATATTTGTATGGAAATATATAGGAAAATCTAAATCTCCGGAATCACTGGGCCGATTTCGTGCAAACTTTACATAAACCATCTACAGGCCATCCCCACGTACCCTGAAATTGGTTGACCCGTTTCCGCAGTGAGTGGTTACATCAAAGTGTATACTTCTTTATATATATATACACAGAATTTATATTTTTTCCGATATTTGACCAACTCTGTATATAGTAATTCTCTGAAGATGATCAACAAATTGAATTGAAATTTTTAAAAAAGATATTTTAGTGACTTCTTAAACCTCTACACAAAATACAATATTACTCGTATGCCGCCATTGCTATGATTGTTAGTAAATGACACACTTTTTTCTTTATTTTTCTTTTTTTTTGATAATTTTGAACAAATGTTTTATTATTATTTTGATAGTCTTATTTTAATATTTGCCGGGATATTTTTTTTTGTTTTTTTTTAAGCAATAACTTACTAATAGCAAATGAAGGAAACACACACAATTACATAAAAAAAGTACTCAGACATAATTTTTTTTAATCAAATATTGGACATAATTATTTGCACAAAATTACAACAAAAATATTCTAATTATAAATTAAATTTTACAAGACATCTAAATGTCTGTCCATTTGCCGTTCAAAATTTTATTTTGAACGTTTTATTTAATTAATAATAAACATTTTTTTTAATTTTTAAATTTTTATACATTTTTTTTTCTTTTGTCGACATTCACTTGATTTGTTTAAAAATATTCGCCCGACAAAAAACTAAAACAATTTTTGAAAACGCACATCGTCGAAATGAATGAAAAAAAAATCTCAAATTATTAAGAACAAATTTACGAAGCGAAAAAAAACAATTTCTAGGAGAAGAAAAACCGAAAAAAAAGAAAAATTATTACATAAAAATAGATGTCCCCCTGTATGGATTTATTTTTAGCACTTGATTTTGAATTAAAATTTTTTTTTCAGTATTTGCAAATTTAAAATAATACTGAGGTTTTTGTTTTTTTCTGTTTCTCTTTTAATAATTCCATGTAAATTTTTTATATCATTTATATTAATTTTTCATTAAAAATTCACTTGTTTTTTTCTTCTTTCTTCTTTTTTTAATTTAGTGTAAAATTCAAATTTTAATTTTTTTAAATATTTTTTAAGAAAAATCTCTTACGCAAACATTTTTGCATTCGAAAAACTTTAACGGAATTTTATATTATGACTACATAAAAGTAAAATCAAGAAAAAAAAAACAACCGTCGAAATGACCAAGGCAAGCGAATTTTAGCAACTACAATCATCGTATCTCTTCTCTTTTTTACCACACATTGTTAAAAATTTTGCGTCTATACGTCTGTCGGTCCATTCAATCCATTAACATCATCAAATAATTTTGGCGGCGTTAAGGTAATTTGGAGAGCCCACAATACCATGAAATATTGGATTGGGGAATAAGCTTATAGCGTTTTTTCTTCTTAATTTAAACAAACGCAAACAAAAATCAATAGGTATAATAAAAATAATCAATTACGTATTCGCCGCCGTGTGCTGCTGTGGGTAAGACACCCGCCTGCCAATCAAGAGATCCTGGGTTCAACCCCAGGCTAGGCCATCTAACAATTTTCAACAGCAGCGTTAACTCATAACATTAGCTAGCGACTTTTTATAAGTATTTACGCTATGGAAAACTTCTCTAACTAATGCATCTGCGGTTAGGAGCCTGCGTTAAACTGTAGATTTCTTTAAATGAGTTTGAAAAAAGAATCGTGTGCAGCTCATTGCTTTAAAAGAAATCCTTCTTATTCAATTTGGAAAGTTGCGGTAATTACGTGTGTGTGTATTCGCCGTTGCTGTTTAGGACCTCTCCCCATCTCTCGAGCAATTTATCTGTGCTGTTCCACCAAAACTCGACCAGTCAGGTATCGAAAAAGTTGTTGAGCCAGCTTTTAAGGTCCACTTTGTTGTCGAATATTAAAGAACCTCCCATTCGAACTCTTTTTTTGTAACGTATGACCAGCACTCAGGAGATGACACCTACTCATGCAGTGCAATGTGCTGCTATTTGGAAAATAGATTGTGCGAAGGAGAATAGAGGGAGTAGTGTTTGTGGACGTTTTATTTTAACATATCCACATCGTTAGTGATAGTAAAAACTTCCACTAAATATCAAATTCTCTCTATTATGCCTTCTGTAATTCATTGGACAATCAACTACAAAGGGATGCGCTCTACTAGAAAAACGAGTATTGCGTGTAAATATGCATTTATTATGAATCATTTCATTTATTACGTCTTAGTACTTAGCTCACGCCGCATTGCTGTGATGCTTTGAAGATTCGGAAGACCTAGATACGCTACCGTCATTAATGAGCACCTTCACCTTTTGAAAAGCTACCCATACATAAGAGTCGTATTCCAACCTAAATCGGATATAGGTATTACAAATATTAAGAAGGCTAGATGGAGTAAAATATTCCATACACCAGTTCAAATAATCTGGAAACTTGAATGCTTCTTTCGACACTAGAAAAATCTAATCGTTCTACTGAACGTCACATTGAGTGCTCATGCCCTGATCATCAAGAGCAACCAGGGTTGGCAACTCCCTGGGTAACCCAATTAAACCCACCCAGGTTTTATTGGGTATTATATTTAAAAAAACCCGGGTGGGTTTAAAGTAGATCGTAGTTTACAACATAAATAAGTATAATTTACTTATTGGGAGTACAAGTTAATTCGGTCCTTTTTTAGCTCAAAAAAGGTCATTTATCAAAATAAAAATGTATCAAATCACTGCTAACACATTTTCCCCACCTCTGAGCCAATTTCCGAATCCCGTTTCAGGAAAACTTCAGTCTTTTAAAACTATCAAACTTTGAAGCTGATTTTATATTTCTTGAAAAGAAGTGATTCGGTGACAAATTAAAAGTTATTGTATCCGTCTAATCAGCCAATAGCCAGAGGGATCAGTGTTCGGAAAATACGGCGGGTGCGGCATTTGATCGTTTCTGACAATCGTTTCGCAAAATTTGCGACGTGAGGCGGAGTGTTGCTATAACTTAATCATATATTCCGACCGGCTCAAACGAAGTAATTGCAGTCCGCTTAAGCAACCTATAGTACACAACGCCGCCTTTATCTGAGCAAGAGTGCAAAATTGCATTATACTGTAGCAACAACCTAATTTTACTAACAAATAAAAATCTTGTCTAATTGATCGAAATTAGAAAGCAGTTATAAAACCAAATTAAATCCAAAAAAACCAATAAAAGCCGATAGGTTGGGTTTATTTTAAAACCTGGGCTTTTGCCAACTCTAAGAGCAACTGACTGTTCAATATCTACATTACTCATGGTCACAAAGAACATCACACCACCGCGTCTGTATGTCTGGGATTACAAATTTGACGACTTGTGTAACATGGGACTAGCGTTATCGTACAGAAGTACGGTTTGACCTTATCGATGGGCTCTTTTCAATGTATTAGCCTCTTTTATGCGCTATAGCTGGGCCATGTAGACGTCTTTGATATTTTCGAGTATTTTCCAGTTATTCTGCCATCCCAATACCGCCAAACACAGACCACACTCTACTTTGGATAAAGGTCGCTTTGGCGTATCTAATACAGCCACCCACTCCTTTGCTTACTTTATATTTCTGTATAAGCACCATTTCTCATCCCCTGTTACAATTCGGTACAAAGGGCACTGTTTCTGACCGCATAATGGCGGGCGAGATGTTGGAAAGTCATTTGAAGACTATACTTCTTGTTGTTTCTGTTAAGTTATGAGGCATCCAGGCTCCAATTTTTTCGCAAAATCCCATTGAATGATCCTCTTATGACTCACGACTTGTTTAGTGACCGCCCTTCTTTAAAACTGCTTTAACCCATCAAAACACAAAAAGAAACTGCTAATTAAAAATGCTTTAATTGCTTTAATTTAGACAAAATAAATATATTTATTTCAAAAATGTAAGATTTTTTCTAGTTTTTCAAGAAAATACGTGACCTCATATGTGGTCAACTAGCGTTTTAGTTACGAAATTGACCAAAACAGTCATACCTTATTATAGAAAATTCACACTTTTTCTTTTATTAAATGATTTCAATATTATTAATGCACTGTTTAGACAAAAACTATTTTATACTTTTTTCTTTTAAGCCCCATGTCACAAAAAAAAAACGAATCTGAAATCAAAAAACTAAATCGAATTGTAATGATCATCTAAAAATAATAAAAAAAACACATACACGCAGTTAATTGACACCCTGTATACTTTGCGTTCTTTATGTCTTTTAAAAGATATATTTGTTTTTACATTAAAATATCAGTTCTTTAGGACTTGCTATCAGTTAAACATGTGTCCTTATAGAAGGACAATGAGCGGTAATGGATTAAGAGAGCTACTTGTTCCCCAACCCAATACATACAATACATTTACGCACAGTGGTTTGTGCGAGAATAATAGATTTTTGAAGTGTAAATTCTCATTTGAATATAAATTAAAAGGCTCATGCTATGAAGGCTACACAAGCAAACATTTTTGAGATTATTGTATAAAATCATGACCAAGACGATTTTTTATTGCACTCATTAAGAAAGAGTTGGTATTGGTATATTTGTACGCTGGGGTGGGCCAATATGTCCGGATGAGAAAAACAGGACAGGCTTATAGCAAAGTCAAAATTTACACAAAGAAAATTACCCAAAGAAAATATAGGTCTAAAATGAAAACCTAGCTCCCGTCCAGAGACATGAAGATTTTAGTCTAAGGTTTTTTTAAAAAAACTGCATAGATTTAATGGAAAATAACATGTTATCACTAAATCCAAACATAATATACAATTAATTTGGGCTTGTTTTAAAGAAAATTTTATGAACTTTAAGAATCTGCTTTAATTTTAATTACTATGCCGTGATTACTATGCCGTGTTTTATTAAAGGCCTGATTATGACAAAAAAAAAAACTAACAACTTCTGATATATCACTACAAAACACAAATATAGTTGCTTTTTGCTATTTTTGGACCTATTTACCCAATTTTTTCTAGAACCTTATTTGATTAAAAATAAATTAGTATGTTCCCACTAAGTATTGCTCCGCTCTTCCTTTTCAAAAGTATAATTTAGTAATCTGCTATGGAAGTTATCAACAAAAGGTAATTAGAATTCAATATTATTAATAATTATATATATGTTGCAACCTAGAGTGCCTTCAACAAATTTAAAAATATTGGCTAACTTTATCTTGAAAGTTTTATATCAATGTATTTTAATGTAAAATTTTATTATTCAGTAGTACAGTCAACGCAATTTTTAACACAAAATCTCCGAGAAATTGTATACAAAACGATACAAAACAATGCATTTTTTACCATCCGGAAAATATGTATGTATATTGTTGACAATGTTTTTCGGCGATAGGAAACCTGTTCGAGAGCCATTAGCAGAAATTTTGTATTGTCGTAAACAATTGTACAACTCAACTAAACTCAGGGCTTATAAAAAGCAAACTATTAATTCCAATTGCACAGATTATGTGGATTTAGTCGACTTAGTTAATGACAACACATTATCTTAGTTTGCATTTACTGCAAACATACCACACGAGCACCTGTTAGAATATGTTAAATCAGAGAACCGAGCGGTGTATGCAGTTGCTAACGCATATCTCACGGCTAATATTTGCAAAAAATCGTGACGATGACTTCAGAAAGGCGAACCCAAATACCCCGAATGGAATGCAAAAAAGACTTAGGTTCTATTGTTTGAATTACCAAATAAAATATTAATTAAAAAAGTTATGTTCTTACTGATTACTTTAGTTTTTAGGTAAATTTTCTAAATAAAGGTCTCTAAAGTATGGCTTAAAAAGAATTAGGACCAGCATTATTGAAGAATGTTTTATTTTTTACATAAAACATTATTTCGCAGAAAAAACAAGCTATTGCTTTAAGTGTTCGAGATATTTGCATCTAAATGAGTAAAAAGCATAGTTATTCGATTTACGCAATTTTTAAACATACTATTTATATATCTATAAGATCATATTAAAAGTCAGCAAGCAAAAGGCATTTAAAAACATTCCAAAAACATTTCGAAAAGTGTGTTTTGGTACCAGTGTCTTAATTAAAAACAAATATTTTTTTTTCTTTTTTTTTAAGGAAAATACACCGTTGTTTGCATTAATATCCCATGATCAAATCAATTCTCAATTCTGAAAATTTAAACTTAAGTAGTATAGGAAATCTGTATTAACATTTTAACGTTTTTTGCAAAATGATTAAAATAGCGTTTTTTGAGATATAACTTTCCAAAACTTAGGGTTTATTTAAAAAATGTGGAATGCCATTTTGAATGAGCTCTCATTACCTATTATTTGAAACCTAACTGAGATCTGCATCTTGAGTACTTTTTGAGATAGCAGCATTTATGTCGAAACACTGTAGTCAAATTTAAACGATTGTCCCCAATTTTCAAGGTTCCATTATGTCTCTCGGCGGTAGCTATGTTTTGATTTTAGACCCATAATGTCTTAGGTGAGTTTTCTTAGAATTTATTGTAGTTTACTTTTTTCTATACGTCTATTTACAAAAGAAATTGATCCACGCTATTGCATACTATAGGGGTTAAGCTTATTTATTGTGTTTGTAACGCTCTCATTATTTTAAATTACTCCAAATGACTCTTTATCTTGCATCTTTTCGAAGCGGACTATTTTATAGCAAGAAAGGGTCTTCCACATAATCCAGGTTCTCCAGTCGAACGGCTGAGCGCCAGGAGATGCGCTTAGGTGTTAAGGTTACCTTTTTGGAAAGATTTAATTATCCTTACCAGTATAGTTTTCCCTCTTGACCCCACTGATTAATAGTGTAAGTGGTTTAAAGACATAATTAATAGATGTTGTGATGTCTTGACTGTTAATAGTTATGTTTTCTGAGTACCAAAAGAAATTTTTAATTTAATAGATAAGAAGTGTGTGTTTTTTAATTTGTAGCTTTTATATATTTATAAAACACTGTGGGAAAATGTTTAAATTTATCGACTGTCATAGTCTAGTCATGTGTGGCTTTTCTTTTGGTGAGTTTTCGCGGTCTCGTCATACTCATCATACATATAAAGAGATATAAACACAATAAAATGAATAGAAAATGAAAAACAAATAAGAAATTTATTGTCAAATAAGCCTGGCTATACAATGCTGTACAACATAATACATTTTTTGCAATAAAATTTGTGCAACCAAAATGATAAGAGGAATTGGGCAAAATATGAATTTATGTAGGTAATTGCTCAATAAATCACATTTTTTGAGTTTTTGGTAAAAAAAATTTTCGATTCAACAATTCTATATTTAAGTAAACTTATCTAGATCAAATTTAATTATAATATAACTTAGCCTAACCTATATATTGCGTAAAATGTTATATTAAAGCTGAGATTCGTTATAGAAAGACAAATTAACAAATAAGCCAAGACAATCGAATGAAACACAAATTTTGTGGGCGCAAAAGCGAATTGTCGTCAATCAACGGTATTATCACCACTTATCTTCTTCGTAAATGAGATAGGTGTTGGCGTTACATTGAATAATGTACTATGAGATGTACATTAAAAACTTGTGGTTTCACAACAACCGTAAAATTGTGCCATATATATGAATAGTATTTAAAAAGTAAGGACGCTCTTATAAAAAAAACTCTATACCTATTAAAGAAATTACCAGTTTCTCTCTGACTGACAAAATAAGCATGATTTCTATTCGAATCAAAAATTTATCAATGTTTGTAGGGGTTTCAAACATCTGCACAAACACTATATATATAACCTCACCTCCCATACTGGAGTAGGATATAATAGGTAAACTCCACACCAATAACAACAAATAAAAATATATTTGAAATAATTATATAATTATTTACAGAGTTTTGATTGATTTGTGTACAAAATAAATATTAAATTGAATTAAATTTCAATCAGTGGGAAATACAATGAGTTATTAAAAGTTTATAAATATGTATATAAAAATACCCAACAGACCATTTCACAAGCATAATGTAAATGAGTTAAAATATAAAAATACCATAAGTTTATGATCATAAAATATTTTCTACAACTTTTTATAAGCATGCTTATTATGAGCTCATTTACTCGAAGATAGAAAAGGTGAACAGTTTTCAAATAATAATACTTCCTATTCAGTTAGTTTGAATAACAATTTAACAAATATGATTGCATATGACTTATTCTCGCTATAGTTTTGTAAGTTTTTTTGAGAAATGATTTTTTTTACAATGTTCACAAAATTTGTATTACACATGTATGTACATGTCCTAAGAAGTATGAAGAAATATTTTTCAAGTTAGAGACCGTAGCTCCCCCCTAAAATATGTGGTTCGTGTAAAAATACGTTGTGCAAAGTTATGGGTGTCGGATAAAGGTAAGGCGTGCCACATTGCCTCTCACGATGGCCCCTGCTGGTGAAATAACATATATGTATTTGCTTCATTTGCCTTAGAATACGATAAAGATATAACCTTTTTGCTATAATTTTATTAAATTTACGGTAATTGCCATAATTTGTTGCAAACAATTTGATTATAAACACTTATGTGGTATTAGAATTTAAATATTGCGGCTGCAAGTAAAGTGTTTATATTTTAAAATCAATGAGTTTTAAATAAAGCTTTCTTTTAATAGTCTAATTTTTCTATAAAGTGTTTTTTTAGAGCATGCGATCGGAAAGGTCCTTTTATATTTACCATTCCATCATCACATCTATGAATTATTTAAAGAAGTGTTTTCCATGAAAAATTTCAAAAATCATCAGTGTCTACTCTTCAATTACCTTCTAGAATTAAATTGAGAAAACTAAGTAACTTGATGACTGGACAGATTAGAAAGTGAGCTGCAGTTGGGAATGTATCTGAGATTATAAAAGTTTGCATATCAAAGTCTTGAAGTAAAACAACCACGTGATGATTACAAAGATTTTCTTCAATTGCGTATAGCTTTTCTTGATAGTACAGTTTCGGTATTTACCTTCAAAAGACCCGGAGCATTTCATCATGCCCGTTGGATGTAGAAAGCTGTTTATTGCCTTCAGTTTAACTTTTTTTAATGAATTTAAAATTACACAATTGAAATTAAACAGTATTTGAGATATTTGTATATTCGTTGTTGTAAAAAAATTATACAAGCACCAGTTGCAGCAGAAGCCCCTCTGTAGGATTTAAATTGCTTAAAGATTTGCATGATTATAAGAGTATTGATGAGAAAATAAGTCATGCGTCACTAAACAAATTAAGTAATCATATGTGGTATTTAACTCCAGAAATAGCGTTGGCCTACTTTTATCCAAAAGTATTACATGAGTCGACAAAGTTTATGGGGGAAGATCAGGATAATCCCACTATTTCCAAGTTAAAAAATCGATCGAAACTCTTCACGCTATAAGCCAATATCTTAACAAGAATATAGAATATTTTAGATCGCAAAAATCACATTACTTCTTTCAAAGGTATGGTATTCCAACGGACTTTTTGAACAAAGATCCCAAACTTGGGATCTTATATTATCGTTGGATTAACGTTGGTCTTAATATCGTTCAAAATATGAAAGTTGAAATTGATACGGCAGAACGAGCAGTTAGACTAATGAAAGATTTTAATTTAGTTTTATTCAAGAATGAAGAAAAAAAGCAATTGATAGCAATTGTAGCGGATTATCAGAAACTACATCATGATGTGAACAAATGTTCTCTTTTGAAATAAAATAATACACATAACGAGTAATATTTTTACCACATACATCTTCGATCCGAGACCACCGATAATGTAAATGGGACCCATCCAAAGTTTGTATACAATTACTATTTACATTTACACTGCGTTGCCCTAGGCAGTCAGATAAGTCCGATGGAACAAACATTGTAAGCGAAGGTTGAGTACGTCCGATAGTACAGACATTATAAGCGAAGGTTATATGGCCCCGATGCTGCAGACATTGTAAGTGAAGTTTGGATGGGTCCAATGCTACAGATATAGTATTGTAAGCGAAGGTTGGATGAGTTTTAACTGTCAAATATTTATTTTTTCATTTTATTTATTTGTCAAAAATTTAATACTGAAAATCCACCTCATAGACCATAATTGATTCCATGTAGACTGATCCATATACTACACCACACACACAGTTAGTCCACATGCACTTTCAAAAACACTTCTCTCTTAACCATTTTAATTTGGACTTAAAAAAACAATTAGCAAATTAGCAGCAAAAAACAAATAAAATTCATAATCAAAACTACGATGACAATGTAATACATTATTAAGCCATCCAAACCGGATGGTGGTGCGACGGCTTTCCCTTTTGTTTCGAATGTGCATTTAATTTTGCATTGTGTTGATTTGTTTAATTTTACAATAGGTTGGAAATAAGACTAATCCGAATTGTATGTGCTTAGAAATTTTGTTTTAATTTTGGCATAATAGTATACAATTGGATGAGTATATAATTGATTTGTAATAACTTTTGTACTGCTGGGCAAAAACTAATAAAAATAACATTTCTCTGTCTCTTTTTATAAATTTTCAATTATTTATGTATGTACGTACATATGTATGTGAATAAACAATAATTTTAATAAATATCATAAATGTATTTTTAAAGCTTTCAAACCAAATTCTATTTCCTCGCCCAATAGTGGTAATATATTTCACACCATATTTTTAGGGGGAGTTACGCTCGAAACAACAAAGTTGTTAAATAAGGACCACCCTAATGCATGTAAGGTATGTTGTATAATTATTTTTTTACAAACTTAATCCATTCGTATTATATTCGTTCCCGTAGTTTCAACATGTTGTCGAAAGCCCAATTACAATTTTCCAAACATTTTGTTGCTATTGTCCAAAATTTTTTAATTAGACTGGGATTAGGGCTTTACGCTAGCTAGTCAATCACTCGAATTTTTTTGTTGTGACAGCCATTCTTTATATACGTATATTTATATTCCTAAGCTTACAAAAATATTGCAAGTGTAAGATTATTATGAACATGATTAGAAAACTGTTTTTTAGTATGTTTATTCTATAACTAGACTTCTAAGCTTACTGTTTTTATTATAGACAAGCAATACTATTGCAAGGGTTCAGTTTTCATAACTAAGCAATTTTTATTAAGTCTATTACAACAGTATTCACAACTTTTTTCTAAGCTTAAGGCTTATGTTAGTTATCTTGATGTAAGCTATTTTTAAATAGTTTTGGTTTGTTGGGTATACTATGGTTGTACATACAAATATGTATATTTCTAGTCATGGCAAAAGAAAAATAAATTAAAAAACGAGAGAGAAAAAACAAATACATAAATATGCAATAAAATACATACATTTTATATTTTTCTTTTAAGGTTTTTTAATATTTAAAACGATTAATCTCAAACAATTCAAAATAAACAGCTAGTCTTTTAACACATTTTCGCAAAGACATTCACTCTTCAGCCTGCCATCTGCTATGATTTTCTATATTATTTGTATCTGTTACAGTCATTTAAAGGAATAAATAAAAAAATTTACATATATCTTAAAATGTATCTTAGCTCGTATGTATATATGAACAATATATATTATATATTAATTAGCATAACATTCCATGAAGGAACATGGGGACTTCTCTCAACCAATGAGATGCATCCGATTCGCCGGCTCCGAACGGCAAATTCATTAGAGAAGTTTTCAATAGTATTTAGTAATACCCATAACCAGTTAATAGCTAATGTTATGAGTTGATACCGCTGTTGAAAAACTTTTTCTTTTTTCAGATGGTCCGGTCTGGTATTGAACCAAGGACTTTCTAGTTGGTGGGCAGGTGTCTAATCTACCATACCACAGCGGCACATATATATAATCGATACCAAGCAGTAAATCTGTTCGAATACATTAATAACAGTGTAAAAATTGCTTTCGTACAATAATGACATGAATGAACCATATGAGGGGCGTTACCTTCGGCCATTAAAAGAACCTAAAAACTTTCCCAACACCTTCTTCGATACCAGACCGTGCAATTTTTAGCGGAACGGCCTCGTCAAATTACACGCGAAGTGGAAGGATGTCGTGTAACGGATAATACATGATTGAGTATGTATTGAAAAAAAGCTTTACGGTGCAGGGCCTTCGTTTTGATGATTCCGGTCTTCACCATTCTGTTTAGAAAGATGACGAATTGTTTTTGAAAGACTGCTTCGCTTTTCGGATCAACTATTTTGATGTAAAAGGAACAACCAATATCCTAATAATTTAATAAATAAAACTACTAAAATCACAGAATTAAAAAAAGTTTTCTAAAAATCCTTGCACAAACTTTAAATATCACAAGAAATTTTTAAAATACTCACTAATTTGACTCTTTTAGTAAAAAAGAGACTTTGTGACCATTCCTTATTATATCATATGTAGACGTTCTGCACTTTTAATTAAATGACAGTCAGTTCCCTTGCGAAAGATTCAATCATAACCTTGTTAAAGTTGCTGTGCAACAAATCAGTAGAATATCTGGGTCTTAGACCACATATTGTCTTCAAATTTGTACTCTGTATTATCTGTAGTTTCCTTCTATAAGTTTTAGAAGCTTTGAAAAACCAAACCTGGTACGCATAGATCAAATACACATCTTATAAAAAAGAATATTATTCTTCCAATTAAGTTTAGATGTCCTGCTGAGTAAAGAGTAAAGTCACGTCTGTACCTTACTGCCTTTTCACAAATATACTCCAAGTGCTGTGCAAATGATAATTTTTTATCTAAAATAATTCCTAGAAATTTAACATTATCCCTTAATGGGATCAGAACTCCCCTAGAATAAACATATCTGGTAGGAAAACGTTTAAGCGAAAAATATTAGCTTTGAACTATCCTCCATTCTCCAAATTATAGCGTTTGACACCTTACCGCAACAAATAAAAGTACTATCATTCGCGTAAAATGTCATTTCGTGAAAAATCCAAAATTCTTCTACAAAAAATACTTTGTCTAATAGACTTAGAATGCTAACGGGCTTATAACTGAATCTAAAAAATCATAAAAAAATATCCTTCTATTAAGCATAAATTTAGCAATTCACTTATTTTCTCGAAAAAAACTTTACTATAGAGACTGTTTACTGTGTTACTGTTTTGGTTATATTTACGTTTTCACTTTTTGATCTTTTAAAATTTTAACAAAATTTTTGCATGGAAACTGAGGCCATCTGTGGTCAGCTGGGATTGGATAGGTAAGACACTTACTTACAACCAAGAGGTCCGCGATTCAATACCAGGTCAGATCATCTAAAAAAGAAATAATCTCTACAGCAATATCACCTCATAACATTAGCTAATAACTGGTTATAAGTTTAACGCCGATCCCTTTCAATAAGTTCCAAAATAGAATCGGATGCAGATCATTGACAGAGAGAAGCCTCATGCTCCTCCATGGAATGGTATAAGAGTTATTATTAAGCAAACTTCCTGCAAATAGATGCATTTTTAAGTGCTTTTATACAATAAGAGTGATTTTAGGTTATAGTTTTGTACGGAAGGTCACTGAAATTATGTACTCCAAACACAGAACACATCGATCGTTATGAAAAAATGTTGGTCTAGATCTAATAGTTTTAGGCGTTACAAATATCTGTACTAAACAATATGCACCAGCCAGCCATAATGGTGGTATTTGGTATATAATAAATTCTTATGGGCACATTTACCTATATACATACATATGTACATACACACAAACTTTTAATTTTCTAAAAAAAAATTAAGTTCAGGGTCATTTACATTTTGCTTAAAAATCTATTATTCCTAATTTATTAATATTCCCTATTATCTATTTTTCCTAATTTATTGGTTTATTTTTATGTATTTCTTTATTTTATCGATTACAATAATTTTCTCCCAATCGTTTAGAGGAATCGCAATAGAATTTTCCACATTCACTTATAGCTTTATTGGCGAATTTGTTTATTATTTTTAGTTTCTCTACTTTTTTCAGTCATTTAATGATATTGGTTTAATTTCTTCTTATTTATTTTGTCGTTGTTGTTTTTCATTAGACAATTATTGTTGTTGTTTTATTGTTTTAAGAAATTTTTAATTTTTTTTATTATACTGTAGTTACCGAATTTTAATTTTTTTATTATTTTTGTTTGTTTTATGCCAGCCAGTAGACGTCTTCTTAGCCTTTTATGGAAAAATCAATAAAAACATGTGAGTGTGTGATTGTGATTGTTGGTTGATTAACAGTAAATTCTTGTTGTTGTTTATTGTTATCCACTTCCTATAGATTCTTAATGCAACATCCTGTTAAAATGTTGCCAGATAAAAAAATTGAAATTAACCATTTTAAGGATGCCAGTTTTATTTATTACTCATTCGTTACAGTAACGAAATTAGGTAAGCTTTAGAATATAAAAAAATTTCGGTCTACTAAGCCGATAGCGAACAAAAAATAGAGTATAAAGCCCTTTAGAGTTAATAAGACAGCAAATACCTAGAGAAAAACAGTTCAGAATGGCTAAGTGTAAATACAATAACAGACCTTATAAAAGGGCGAATAGACTGTCAGTACATAGTAGAGAAGAAAAAAGCTAGAGAAGAAACACCATCCCAATCAAGGCAGACGCCAAAAACCAGCGACTTATCTACTTAAGCAAAGACAATATTCCCTTAGTGCTTAACATTGATACAACAGTTCTAAGTCTATCATTGCAGAGCCAAAATATTCTCATCAATACGCTGGATGGCTCAGTACAGTATCTATTTTAAGTCAATCTTATTTATTTCTGAAGTTATCAATATGTGAATCTTACAGTCTCATTCCTTTCTTTGTCAACTGTTCGCAATTACATATTTTACTCGTCGCCTTGCCCTACACACACCCAACATAAGGGCAATAGTCGCTTTAGCTGCTCCCGACATTGCTGAGCCAGTACCGATATGGTATAATACTCATCGCGGTTGTATTATAATTTCTTCTTTTTAATAATACAACAGAGCTTTTTTGTAATTTAAGCCGTTAAGCTTTCTTTAGCTTTTTAATAAATGCGCTAATAAAAATATTTTTAATATTGGCATCACAGTAAAAAATGTATATGTGTATGTATAACAACTCTGTTGTACACTAAAAAGAACCGGTATATAAACAACAAACAACCCTGTTCAAACACTCAACACTTCTTATTTATTTGTTTGGTTTTCTTGCATTCCAGAAAGTTGGATTAATTGGTTCCGCATAAATTATAAAAATAAAGCAATTTATTAAATAAATGTAAGTTGAAAATTCCTCTTTTTTTATCAAGTAAATCGCAGTAAAATGACTAAAACGAACGTGGTAGGGTGATGTTTTAATTTTATTTCAAAAAAAGCTATAAATTTAATTGACCTCAATGTAGTGAAAAAAAATTAAGGAAGTAGATGGCTTGGTCATTTATTCCCTACCCATAAAACTTGTAATTTTGATTTTCGGTCGATTAATTGGACAAAAAATATACCGAAAGAAAAACTCTTTGTTTGGAACTAAAATTTTTGGTTTTTCTTTTTTCTTATTCGAGCAGATCTATTTAATTTCTTGCGACGTAAAATCAATATCCACGTGTAAGGAAATATAACTTCACTACTTCAACACCCACAGCAGAGGCACTAAATTTATATAACAAAGTAATACTAACACTACCACTACCGCAATCATGAAAAATATTGTCGATGTTTTGTCTTTGCAAAATCGTGCCCAAGAGAATAAATTACAAAAAATTAAACCCACAGATTACAGGTATTTTTAATAATCTGCTCAAATAGTGCGGCTTAGATAGAAGAGAATTGATTGTAAAAATTGTACTCATTTATTCTAAATAGAATATGGTTTATAATTAAATTAATATTTGATTGGAATTTAATTCTAATAATAATGATAAATTTCGTTTTCCAATTTAAAGAAAAAATGACAAACCAGGTGTAGTCGCACGTTTCTTATTTGAATGTGCCATCAAGTTACAAATTAAACCATTAACATCAGCCAGTGCTGCTATAATATATCATCGTTTCTTTAGAGAAGTCGATGTAGCAGATTATGACGAATATGTAAGTGCCTACATTATTTAAAATTAAACATATTTTCATTGAGAGCACAAGTATACAAGCTATGGATTTTCAAATATATTTTCGACATAATATAAATTAGTACCTATCAATTATTAATTTAAAATGAATTTTTTAGCTTATTTCTGCATCTTCTCTATATTTGGCTGGTAAAATCAAAGATGATCCTGTTAAAATCAGAGATGTTATAAATGTTGCACATAGTACTCTAAACCGAGGAGCCTCACCTCTAGAATTGGGTGATGAATATTGGTCAATGCGTGATGCAATCGTACAAGCTGAACTGTTAATCGCGCGTACATTAAAATTTGATTTAAATATTGAACATCCACACAAGGTAAGTCTTGTTATAATAATTGTTCTTGTACATCTACGTTCTGTATATAATTTCGAATATTTTTTATTTTACAGTTTTTACTTTACTATATGAAAACCTTACAAGACTGGTTGGGAAGCAATGTCTGGTCGTCAGTACCCATAGCAAAAACTGCGGCATCATTTTTACAGGATTTCCATCATTCACCCAAAATATTAAATCATAAGCCAACTCATATTGCCATTTGCTGTTTATCGTTGGCCTTACAAACGTATGGTATACAAGTGCCATTAACAGATGAATCCGACAGTCAATCTATGTGGTATACAGTAAGTGAATTGAATAACTTAAATTAATATAGGTTTTAATTATTATTCTTATTGAATATTACAGCCATTTGTTTCGGACATAAGCAAGGACAAACACTGGGAAATAATTGAAGACATTATTGAAGTTTATAAACATGAAACCGAAATTAACAATATATAAAATGTTCACAATTCTTTGGTAAACTTCGAATACAGGTGTTGTGATATAAACAATTTTTGGCTATTAAGCCGAAATTCTATTTTCTGCTAATTTAAGAGTATTATTGTGTGACAAATGAAAAACATTTGTTGAGTTAATTTTTTACGTATAAATAAAAACTAAAATAAATTTATTATTTTCAATGTGGAAAAAATTTTGTGTTTATTTTATTCAGACATTACGCCATGATGCTTAATGTACTTTAATAATCATTTATATATTCCTTTTTGCCTTATGAATTTTGTTGCTCAACATAGTCTTCATTCCATGCACACTTAATGTTTATGTTTGTGTTTATGCTTGTCACTGCGACCACTAACAGAGTACGTATCTCTTTCGTCACGTTTGCTAGAAGAACGCACATAACCAGGTGATGGTGATCTATAAAAAGTGAAAGATAAAAGCAAACTCAAACTCTTGAATAATTAGCAAACCTTTTTGATCTTGACGATGATGAATGTGGACTATCATAGCGAATAGATTTTGATGATCGATCTAGAGGACGAGGTGGTGATGGTGAAGGACTACGTGAACGATGACGTTTACTATATTTCGTACTATCACGACTGCTTGAAGTTGGTGATCGATCACGGCGACTAGTACTGCTACCACTTTTATAAGGAGAAGCTGAGCGCTTGCGACTGCTACGTACAGGACTAGAGCGAGAACTGCCGCTAAAGTGTTGAGCTGGCGAGGGAGAGCGTCTACGGTGACGAGATTTCTTAATAATTTCCGGGCTAGAATCTTTATTGTGGCTACAGCTTAAAGGTGAGTCTGACAATTCAATGGAATCCTAGAAAAATTAAAATTAATTGTATTTGTCAAAATATATGAAGTCATAAAGCAGAAGCGTATACCTTTTTCAATAAACGCTTGCGATAGTGTCCAACCTGATCAGCTATTGTTAGGCCAGACTTTACTTCAATCTCGCCCGATTCCAAAGCATCTTGATATTGCATAGTTTTAACCTCAATTTCACGTAATTTATTACGTTTTATTTCATCAAAACTCAAGCTATTATCATTCTCTTCTTCATCATCGTCATCGTCAGTATAGTTACTAAAGAATTTTGGAGCATCCGGAGGATCTAAAGTATCCCATTTACTTGTTGTAACTGCTTGAGCCTCTACTTGTTCAGGATCAACGGTTTCCCATTTGGAGGGTATAAATGCTCGAGGTTTTGTAGAATTTTTGCCAGCTATTTCGCCAAAATCCTGTTGATCCTTTTCTAAAGGCACACCATCAATATCATCATCCACTATATTAGCAAAAGACAAAAAATTACACATTTTTTTACATTTCCACCGATAAAAAAGATTAAAACTATACGTGGTATTCCATCGATGTCGTCGTTGTAGTCAGCATCTCGACTAGCTTCTTGGCTGCGAAGTGGTGTAGTTTTTTGTGATTCCGGCAAACCACGCATTAAAACACCCTTTAATAAAGCAGCACCATCTAGGGGAACGCCATCTAAATCTTCATCATCTTTTTCATCACCTGACAAGGGAGCACCATCTATATCTTCATCTTCTTCCACTTCTTTATGCTCTTCTGGAGGAGGTGTTACCGCGATCTGATAATCAAATCACAATATAACAGGCATAATTTACGAAATAAATTTACTAACCTGTTTTCCAAGGAATATTGAGCGTAGCTGTGCCAAAAACTCCTTTGAATACACAGCCCACTCATCCCAGGCTTTTAATACATTTAAAACTCTAGATTTGAACCCCTCTGCTTTCAGGCGACTTTCAATATTGTTATAGAAAGTGTGCAAGTTTTCGAAAACATCAATTAAATGCTTTTCAAATCTAAAAACAGAATAAAAAATAATAAAAGTTGGATGGTTGCTACCATTACACAAACACTTTGTTTTCAACTGTTTGCAGGTCCGAACACAAATTGTAAAGTTAAGTAACAGTAAGATACTTTCAACTAAGAATTTGCGGTCAAAGAGTTGGATTACTAGTTATTTACATATACTATCTCACTTACGATTTTCTAAAGAAAGAGGCATTTGATACTTTTACAGTACAATTGTGTAAAACATCTGAAATCAAGTATAAACGTGCAATTTTTCTTGAAGCCAGCGTTGTTGGATTAGCTAAAGCTTCTGAAATGCATTCACATATTTCATCGGCGGCATCTGCGTGTTCAATGCAAAATATCATAGCGTCACCAATCTTTGTACGTTCGGGTGTTAAGTAGTGGATCAAATCTTCCAAGCGGTCACGTTGTCTAGGAAGGGAATATATTTAAATATTGATTTTTACACCAAAATTTCAAATATTTGTTAAACCTACGCCGTTGATAAAGCTCCCTTATGGGACTCTGGGGCATCTGGATCAACAACCAATTCGTCTGGCATTCCCTGAGTATAAAAATTCGCTACTGGTGGTTTCCAAATGGGACCATCTTTAAACATACGGAATTCTTTTTCGTTCCACTCGGTAGGTGTATCGCCCTGCAGCAAGGAAAATAATTTCCAGCGATAATAAATATGAGCTGGACTTTCATTATCAAAAAGGAATGAAAAAAGCGGATTTTCTATTTCACGACTCATAATCAATGCTTCGAACATTGGGCCCTCTCTAATAACGAACTCAATCATGCGATGTATTATATGTAAAACAGATCTTAAAAAAATTAATTAATTAATTTTTAATAAGAGATGTAACAAATAAATCATACTTTTCTGTAGGTATTATGACTTTTACCACGCTTTTCTTTAACACCTAAAAAAAAAATGATTAAAGTAAGAAAAGTCGCAATTCATGTGAAGCACAAAATGATTGTTAGTGATACCTTTTTCATATTTTCTTTTTCTTCATCTGTGGTATACTCTTTATAATTTTTTTTGGGTACCTTACTCTGTTCTGCGGGCGGTGGTTGTGCATTAAACGGTAAGCCAGATGGTGGCGGTGGCATTGACAGTTCCAATAGTGGAGGTGGTATAAAAATGGGTTGATTTAATATTGGCACAGCTTTACCCCATCCTAAACGCATAACGTAGCCCATTACAAAGCGACCATTAAGTGTTTTTAAAGCTCTTTCGGCGTCTTTACGACTCATGTAAGCCACGAAACCACAATTACGTTCTCGCATTTTCTCTTCTTCCGAACGAGGCCACATAATTTTTATACTAGCCAAAGGGCCATATCGGCCGAAAATTTCCATCAGTTGTAATTCAGAAAGCTTCAAAATTCAAAAATAATCAATTTCATATGTATGTACACATGTTATACATATAATAAAATCACCTTAGGGCTTAAATTGGCCAAATATAAATTTGTTGTATTAGGATCCCCAGTGTCATGAGAACCAGTCCGTTCTTCCGATGCATGATGGTGATTATGATTCTCAGATGTTAATTGAGCCTGAGGTGCGGGCTGAACAACCGCGGTCTGTACCATATGTTTATATTTATGACGTTCCTCACGTTCCTCCTGTATTTGTCGTAACTCCTCTTTGAAAAGTTCCAAATTACTTTTTTTCTTTTCTTGACTTTTCTTTTTTGTTAGCGGATCTTTTTTTAAGTCTGATGCCAACATTTTAGCATACTCCTGAGCTTTTTCAGCAGCAGATTTATCATCAAATTTTGAGGATGGTTTATAGAGTTTACCTTTTTCACGACTATCTTCCTCTTTAAATGTTTAATTTGTAAAATATTTTTAACAATATACATATGTGCATATTTCTAGTATTACATCAGAAACTTACTTCTTGAACCGGCATCATAAGTACCAGCCTTAACCCATATCTTAGAAGAAGCCGATGGGGTGTCTTGAAAAGTTTCCACAAACTCTTTAAAAACCTGTACAAAAAGTAAATATTGATGTACGAATGCTTTTATTTAAAAACATTTCCTTATAAAATTTACATGTGCTGCAGCCGCCTCATCATCTTTTTTCTTTTGTTCCTCCAATTCCTTTTTCGACATCTGCCGCTTTCCCATAGTGCCCACGGCAAAGGCTTCTAGCTTTTTTTCACTTATGCGCTAAAAAATATATCATTATTGTTTTTTACATTCGTCTTATTTTTTTATATATATTTACCTTCATCTCTAAAATTAATTAAAATATTTTCATATCTCATTCATGTAGTTTTTCTATAAATTAAAGAAAACTTCACCAGCTGTAAACAAATCTTATAAAAACGGGGATGTTCGAAGTTTTAAGGTGAAAAGCTACCAGATTAAAAATATTTACCACGCCAATTAGTATCAATAAATATGGTAGCTTTTAAGAATAATGTGATCTTTGGAATTGTAAACAACACGCTATTTCAAATTATGTACATTATGGCGATCCTTATTTTTAACTTTATTATTTCGAGCGTAATTCCCCCTAAAAATGTTCGTTACAATTTAAAAATATGATGTGAAAAATATTATCACGATTGGGTGAGGTTAATAGGTTGAAAACTTTAAAAATACAATTTTGATTTTTATTCGAATTATATTTATTCGTTATATTCAGTGTACGTACAAACAAATTTAATTATATTTTTTTAGTTCGTATATTATTTTATTCAAAATAGAAATTTGTTCACATCAGAATAGAGTTTCCGATAATCCGCCACAATTTGAACTTTCAATTGCTTTTCAGCTTCATTTTTGGATAAAACCGACTTAAAATCTTTATTTAGCTTAACTGCTCGTTCTGCCGAATGATTTACAACTTTCATATTTTGAACGATATTAAAGCCAACTTTAAAACCAGGTACATTTCCACAAACTTTTGAATCTTTGTTCAAAAAGTCTGTTGGAACACCAAACCTTTGAAAAAAATTATGTGATTTTTGTGGTATAAAATATTCGATATTCTTGTTAAGATATTAACGAGTTTTTTAGCTCGGATTTAGTAAGATTATCCAGAGCTTACACCATTAACTTTTTTGTGTCATATGATACCTTTAGATCAAAAAAGGCCAACGTTACTGTTTCTGGCGTCAAATACCACATATGATTAATTAATTTGCTTAGTTACGCACGACTTACTTTGTCATTAATACTTTTATAAACATGCCAATCTTTAAGCAATTTAAATCCTGCAACCCCTGCTGCAACAGGTGCTTGTATCCAATTTTTTAGGTACACCTTTATAACAAATATACAAATGACCCTAATACATACTAATTCCAATTGTATCATTTTATATTCATTTTGAAATAGATATAACTTAATGCAGTAAATAGCTTTCGACATACAATGCATGATGAAATGCTCCAGCTTTTTTGAAGCTAAATTGTACCACCAAGAAAAGCTATACTTAATTCAAGAAATTATTTAGAATCATCACGTGTGGTTGTTTTACTTTAAGTTTTTGATATGTAAATTTAATAACCTCAGATGCACTCCCAATTGCATTGCTCACTTTCTGAACTTCAATTCCAGTAATAAAGTTAATTTTATCAATTTAGTTCAAAGCGTCTTCAAATCTGCTGAATAATTGAACAGTAGAACCTGATGATTTTTGCATTTTCTCATCGAAAACGCTTCTTAAAATAATTTAAGAAGAGGAGATTAAAATATGTTTATCAATGCTTTTGAACTATTACCGTATAGGTATTTAATAAAATTATAGCAATAAGTTATATCCTATCGTATTCTAAAGCAAATAAAAAAAATGATTTTTTTGATTATTTCATCAACAGGGGTCATCTTGAGAGGCGATGCGCCACGTCTTCCCTTTATCCGATGCCAATAATTTTTTGCAAAACGTATTTTTACACAAAACCTCACATTTTAGGGGGGAGCTACGGTCTCTAACTGGAAAACAAAAATGACTTGCATATATCTAAGGACCATCTTAATGTACATACATATCGCATACCTAGTTCAAAAGTGACACAACTCAAAATTTTCATTTTTCGAGTTTATACTACCTTGATCAAAAAGCTTCCGAAATAACCCCCGTGTGGCGGTTGGTACATCTATTTTTGATATTCCCGCGAAATCTTAGCGTTATAGATTGACATTTGCAAAAGCTACGTAGTCAAGAGTACATCAATCTATGTGTGTGTTGGCAATTTTTTGCAATTTTAGAAACGGCTGCTGAAACACGTTTCCCGTAATGGTTTTTCAACTCGACTGAACAGGAAGAAATCACAGAGAGCCGAATCAGGTGAATTCGGTGGATGTGAAGTTGGATGGTATTTTCTGCATTTTTCGTTAAAAAATGTCGAATATTGATGGCACTGTGCGACGGTGCGTTATTATGGTGGTCTCACAACGCCCAAATAATACTCTTTGTTTACTGTCTGGCCTTCGGGCAAAAATTAATAATGCACTACACCGGTCTAATCCATGAAAACTGTGAGCATTGACTTCTTTTTTCACTGAAAACGACGTGGTTTTTTTTGTCTCACTTGCCTGATGTCTGGATTGCTTGTTGTACTCTTGGCCAAGTAGTTTTTGCAAATGTCAAGCTATGATGCTAACAAGAAAAAAATAAACAAAACTCAAATAGGAACGATGGGGGGGGGGGTTATTCTGGAAACTTTTTGATCAAGGTAGTTTGCTTAAACTATGCACAATACACTTGTTTATCTTTAAAAAATATCAGTATATTTTGTTGTTGTTAACTGTTGCTAAAAAAAACAGTTATGTCTTTCTTTATGTTTCAATTCCATTTCGAAAAAATTAAAATTTTTAGTTCAATCACTTTTGAACTAAGTGTGCGATATGTAGTTTTACGAAATAAAGGGAAATAATATAAGGGTCCGCCATCTAACGTTTTTTTTTTCAACTAGTGCTTATTTCGTGAATGGTAATACTTAGCTCATGTCTGATTTGACAGATAATTAGTTTTATCCTTCCGCTGAACGAATATGGTTGTGTATACGCTTGAACAACGCTGGGAATCTGGGCCTGCCATCGACTTACAGAAGATGCCGATTTTGCAACAAAAAAATCATCATAAACAGGCAAAATTGTAACATTTGGGGCACAGAAAACCCGCACGCATAAATTGAAAAGCCGATACACCCAAGACGAGTCACTGTTTGGTGCGGATTTGGGTCCAGAGGCATAATTGGGCCATTTTTTTTCGAAAATGAGCAAGGAGTGGCCGTTACAGTCAATGGCGATCGTTATCGGGCCATGTTGAACGAATTTTAGTTCACAAAAATTGAAGAGGAGCAGATGTCGTTTGGCCACCTCGGAGCTGCGATTTGACACCGTTGGACTATTATTTGTGGGGTGCCGTCAAAGATAAGTGTTACGCTAACAAGCCAGAGACAATTGACGCTTTAAAGGACAATATTCGTGAAGCCATTGGTGAAATATTGCTGCACACAATCGATAATGTGCTAAAAAATTGGACCGATCGTGTAGGCTACTGCGTGGCCAGCCGAGGCAGCCATTTGAATTAAATTATTTTCCATTATTAACCGGAAGGATTGTACTTTCAAATAAAAAAAAATTTGAGAAAATATTCAGTAGTTTTTTTTTTATAGCATTTAAAAAAAATTACAAATACAAATATACAAATTAAATTGTTTTATTTTCAATAATTCGCCATTTTTTAATGTAAAATCGTCGTAAATGATTGAATTGTGCTTACAAAGTACAAATAGGCCATCAATCACAAAAAATTCAACTATCACAGCTTTAAAAATTGATAATTTTGTAATGCATATGCATTATATCAGGCACCAATTGATATATTTTTCCAATGCCTATTACTGAGTAAATAGAACTTGAATTCCACAAATAGGTAAATTTTCATTAGAGTACAGAAAAAACTATCATAACAAATCGAATTTACTCTTAAAAAGCCAACACACATGCATATGTATGTATATACATATATTCATTATTTTAACTCTCTTTGTATGTTTATTTCTATACTCTTATATCTTAAGAGATATACAAAATATGTATTCAAAGTATTTCGTGTGGTCAAAACTCAAACATGCAGCAGGTTGGTGCTACGATCATATAGTAAACAGAAAGGCCAGAATAATAAACGCTATTAAAAGAGAAATGGCCTATAGGAAAGCCAAACAGACCATAACCATGGAAACAAGTTTATCTTATAAAAAATAAAAACAGTCTAAAGAAATAAATACAATAGTAAAAGGAATTTTCCAATAAAAATTTCAAAAAATCTAAGAAGTTAAAATAAAATTAAACAATATAATGTTTGTTTATTTAAGTAAAAAGGTATATAGTGAATATTTACATACTGTATATACTGTATTTTATCAAAACCATGTAAATAACGACTACAACTTTTAGATTGCGATACCGAATAATGTAAAACTAAATTGCATATCCTGGAATAAAGAGCAGGGATACATTGCTGTCGCAGGCACCGATGGTCTACTCAAAGTCTTAAAATTGGAACAGGGTAACTTAGAATTTTTGTAAAAGTTTTCAAAATATCTGAAAAACTACTTATATTATGTACATATATGTATGTATGTATATATTTTTATATTCAGCTTCTGATGGTCAAAATAAAGGTGGCCTAGCAGCTGTTTCAAATTTGTCCATGAATCAAACATTAGATGGTCATAAAAATGCTGTTAAAGTTGTGGTATGGAATGATGCTCAACAAAAGCTTACATCGTCGGATGTTGATGGTGTTATAATGGTTTGGATGTTATACAAAGGTTCTTGGTATGAAGAAATGACTAACGATCGCAAAAAATCGACCGTCAATGGTATGCATTGGACTTCAGATGGTTCTAAAATATGTATTGTTTATGAAGATGGTGCTATAATAGTTGGTAAATTCAAATAAATTTATTTTCTGAAATAATATTAAAGAAAAGTATTACAATAATAAAATTCCTATAGGCTCTGTAGATGGTAATCGTATTTGGGGCAAAGAATTAAAAAATACCCATCTTAGTGGTGTTCAATGGAGTCCAGATAATCTTTTACTTTTATTTAGCTTAGCCAATGGAGAATGCCATTTATATGATAATCAAGGCAATTTTGCGGTATTAAATTTTTAATTTTGTTTTACACTTCTTTGTCATTCTTATTCATTTAGATAAAACTGAATATACAATGTGTGGCCTTAGGTGCACATCGTCAAAATAGCGTAGCAGCTCTAAGCTGGTTTAGCGGCAAGACACCCACAAAACGCCCAGTTCTGGCTATATGCTATGAATCGGGAAAAGTACAAATTATGGTTGATGAAAATGATGAATGTAAGTGATAAGCTTAGTAGTGGTCTTTAAAAATTAACTAATCTCTTTTATCATTTTTTGATTACTTCCTAATATACCCTAATGTAATATCTTTCCAGCTCCTACAATTATTAATACTCACACGCATATTACGGATGGAAAATGGAATCATGATGGCTCAGTTATAGCTATTTGTGGACGTCTTGACGAAATGTCCAACACTAAAGAACTAAATCAAGTAAATTTTTATTCACCGTATGGGCATTTATATCGCATACTTAAAGTACCAGGTAATCGTATAACATCAATATCATGGGAAGGCAAATCATTACGCATAGCTATGGCAGTAGATTCCTTTATATATTTTGCTAATATACGTCCCGATTATCGTTGGTGTTATTTCGAAAAGACAGTGGTATTTGTGAGTCCAAAAAATAATACCAAAACAAATAATTTAAATGTGATAACATTTTGGAATACCACTTCAAATCAGGTAAATAGATTGAAAACAATTGCTCATATACAATATCAATTATAACTATTTTCTTTGGATCTTGGAAGAGTTATCTTAAAGAGGTAGAACCTTGTTATGGTATGGCTGCCTGTAATGAACATTGTGTTCTGGCAGTGGAATGTGTTACTGGTAATATAAAGGACTTGGCTTTAACCTCGTTGGAACGTAAAAACGCTGATGATAAATTATATCAATTATTATTGTGTAATTCAATTGGTACTACTGTGGATTGTAAGATTCTTAAAATGTTTATATTGCATTTATTTATTTATTCAGTATTATTTTTTTTAATAGCCAAATACACCGAAGTGTGTCCAAATTTTATTGGTATTAATACAAGTTATGTAGCTATAGCTTCTAAAGATGAAATTTTGTTATGGCATTATCACACTCCTAAGGTAAGCGTATCTGAATTCACATAATTTATTAAGAAATGCTTTAAATTTTTGTATAATTCTAGAGTGCTTCGCAATTGCATAATGTGAAATCGCGTAAAGAAAAACGTTTTCATATTGATGATACACCCACTGGCATAGACTTATCCAAGGACTTGGTAGTTTCAAAGACTAGCCAAAATCATATAGAAAACAATACTGACGCCATATGTAGTCTAGCCATATCGGAGAAAATTTTGCTGATAGCTAGAATATCGGGTGTTATAAATGAATACAGTATACCCAATGTCGCCTTAAGAAATCGCCATAAAATTGGCAATAAAATTATAAAAATGTCTATCAACTGTAATTCAACGTAAGCTTTATATCTTATACCAGGATCATGAAATAATTTCTTTACTTTTTTCTTTAAAAGACGTGCTGCATTGATTGATTATAACGGTGTTATGACCCTATTAGATTTGGATGATAATCGTGAAACTCAGTTGAACTTTAGTCGTGTAGAACGTAAAGATGTTTGGGCCATTTGTTGGGCGAAGGATAATCCTTTGTTATTAGCTTTAATGGAAAAAACACGTATGTATATATTTCGTGGCAATGATCCAGAAGAACCAATTTCTTGCTCTGGTTATATATGTTGTTTTGAAGACTTAGAAATTACCAGTGTCTTGTTAGATGATATAATCAGTGGTGAAGAATCGCCAAATTCTCTGACTCATATACTACAATTAAAAGTTAAGTCTTTGAGAGACACAGATGATTTGCTACAACATGTAGGACTTGAAGATGCTAAGCAATTTATTGAAGATAATCCCCATCCACGCTTGTGGAGGCTTTTGGCTGAGGCTGCTTTAAATAAATTAGATCTTGATACAGCCGAAAATGCTTTTGTTAGATGTTCTAATTATCAAGGCATACAATTAGTGAAACGTTTACGTAACATTCACTCAGAAATGTTACAAAAAGCGGAAGTAGCAGCTTTCTATGGAGAATTTGAAGAAGCCGAAAAGTTGTATATAGATGGTGATCGCCGAGATCTGGCTATTAACTTGCGTATAACTTTATGTGATTGGTTTCGCGTAGTCCAACTATACAGAATGGGTGCCGGCATATCGGATCAACAAATGGAGACTGCTTGGCGCCAGATAGGCCATCATTTTGCTAGCTTAAGGTCTTGGGAAAGTGCGAAGGAATACTATGATAAATCTCATGATATAGAAGGTCTAATGGAGTCCTTATATCATTTGGAGCAGTTTGAAGAATTAGAAAAATGTATTGACAAGTTGCCCGAAAAAAGTCCATTACTCTCAAAACTTGCCGAAATGCTAGCCTCAGTTGGTAAGTTCAACACTTTAAAAAAATATATTTAAATTAACTATTTTCACGTTCTTTTGAAAAAGGTATGTGCTCTGAAGCGGTAAATGCCTTTTTAAAATTAGGTGATCCAAAATCTGCTGTTAATACTTGTGTTAACCTAAGACAATGGGGTCAGGCTGTAGAATTGGCCCAAAAATTTAAAATGCCTCAAGTCAGTGTTTTGTTAAGCAAGCATGCAACTCAACTTTTGAAAGATGGTCGTTTACCTGAAGCAATTGAATTACAAAAGAAAGCCGGACGTTACTTAGATGCTGCACGACTTATGACCAAACTTGCAGAACAAGAAATGGACAAACATTCAAATTTATTACGTATTAAAAAACTTTATATTTTAGCAGGTCTCTTAGCTGAACAACATTTAAAAACAATAGCATCTAGTTCAGTTGAAACGCCAGCCTATACCACAGATCGTATAAGTATTCTGGACACAATGAGTCCAGAAGACTCAGCTACAATTGAACGTATTTGGCATAGCGCTGAAGCTTTTCATTTTATGTTATTGGCTCAGAAACAGTTACGTTTTGGTATAGTTCACAGTGCAGTTATAACCGCATTACGTTTAAGAGAATATGAAGATGTTTTAACAGCCGAAGATATTTACAGTCTTTTAGCACTAGCCAGTTGTGCTGATAGATCTTTTGGTACTTGTTCCAGAGCATTTATTAAACTAGAATCATTGGATAAATTGCCCGAGAAAAGCCAGAGAGCGTATGAGGAATTGGCCGTGAACATTTTTTCGAAAAATGAACCCATAGACGATAAAGTTGATTTTATAACATGTTATTCTTGTACAAGTCTTGTTGCAGATTGGTAAGTTCAGGTTCATTTGATAGTACTTTTGTCAAATTATTTAAATGTATTTTAAAAATTGACAATTTATTACAGTTTACCAGCATGCAATACTTGCGGTGTTCGATTTCCACCATGCATATCCTCTGGAAAGCCAATAACACAGCCAACAGCTAATATTTGGATATGCAGTGTATGTCATCACTGCGCTTCACCCATGGAAATAGCGCGACATCGAACTTGTCCTTTATGTCATAGTTTAATTTTATCAATGACTTTAGAAGTTTAAATGTCAAAACAATTCATGATCTCATTAAATCATATGTAACCAACTTAATAATAAAACTGCGGTCGTTGTATGCACCTCAAAATTAAAAGAATAATTCAAAAAATTATCTCGCTTATAGAGATGATGATTATAGATAATATTAGTACAACCCGTAAATGTGCGATACAATATTTCGCCTAATTATTTTTTAAATTATCGTACTCAATAAGACGAGCCAAATTATCATAGTGTTTTGAGTCTAAAAATCATACTACAATCTTTTATTATAACCCTTTAACTATAACAACTTATGTAAAATGAATGCTTTTAAATATTATAATACACAACATGCACAATATGTACAGTACCTTTATGACTTTTTTATTCATTTTGCAAATATCAAATTTTAGATGACATAAGCCAAAAGGGCCATAAAAAATATTAATACTTTGAAACTTAGTTACTTATAAAAAAAAATGATTGTGAGTTTTTAGAAATTGCGATTGATGCAAAAAGTTTTTTTCTGGCAAAATGAAACAAGATTTTTATTACTTATTATTTTTGTTACTTTTTGACTATCACGTGGTTAAACGTCAATTTTTTTAATGAGTCATACCGCTAATGTAACTATATATTTTTTAGAAAAAATTAATAGTCTCATTAAATTCCTTAGAGGTTTTATCTATTTGATTTAAAGGATTTGTAGAATTGATTAATTTCTGTGCACTGCAACGTTTATTTTTACGCCACTCATTCCATTCAATTGGATGCATTTTCTTTTTATGAGAATGCATATTGGCGTTGGAATTGAAAGTTTTTACACAGAACGGACATTTATATAACGTTTCGCCGGTATGCTGGGTCATATGTTCCTAAAAATTAGAAAGAAATGAAAAAGTAGCAAATATGACTATGGCATGAATACGTACCCTCAACGAAATAGCTTTCTTAAATGTTTTCTCGCACTGTTCACATTGATATATTTCATTTGAATGTGCATAGCGTTTGTGATTTGTTAATGCTCTTCTATTTGTACATTCCTTGTCACATTGATCACATTTATGTATGATACCCTCCGGATTATGTCTTTTCAGATGTTGCCTTAAATTATCCTCATCTTTAAGCCAACTATCGCAGCCATCGTAGGGGCATTTTACACGTGGTCCACTATCTTCATGATGTGAACGTACATGTTTCTCAAACGATTTTTTATCTTTGATCTGTCTTGCGCAAACTGGACAAATATTTTTTTCCCTCTTGTGACGCATACTAATATGTATATTTAATAAATTCAGGCTCGCAAAACTAAAAAAAAAAATTAAACCTTACATTATCATCTCAATTTAATATTAGACTTACGCTCTTTTAGTTGGACATATTTTACAAAAATATTGCCATTCTTCTTTTGGTATGTGTGAGTTTTTATGATATTCTAAAATATATTTACGAGCAAATTTTTCCGAACATTGGTCACACTTGTAAACAAGATCTTCTTCTTGAGGATGATATCTCATATTGTGATTAACCAAGCCTTTCGAAGTCGTAAATGACTTATTACAGTCTTTACAGCTAGAATAAATTACCATTTATATCATAAATTCATTTAATGATTTGTTTTAAAAACATTAAAAAGCAATATTAGCTAATAAAGCAAATTGTCTAAATAAACAAAACATAAAAACTTAAATTTACCTAAAAACTTTTGGATTTTCATGTTTAAGTGCATGTTGCACAATATCGAAGCGTCTTCTTAATTTTCTGTCGCAGCACATAATGTATGGCTTTAATATTGGATGAGCTTCTTTAAAATGTTCTATAACATCACTAAATGTTGTACCAACAAATACACATAAATTACAACCCATTGGTATATGCTTTTTTACAATTTTATCTATTTCTTCGGGATCAAAATGATTCACCATTCGTTTTTTGCTAGAAATGGTAGCCTTGTTCAAAACACATTTATTACGAGTTTTCTTTCTTTTACTAACATTAACACCATCATTTTCAGAAGAATCTTCTCTATCATCAAGCAATTTCTTTTCATTTAACGTACTTTGTTCGCCTAAATATTCTTCTTCCTCGTACTCATCTGAGAATTTATATTCCTCTTCATCTGTTTCGTGGTTGAATGGATCATCGTTATTTATTTCTTCATCTAAAGGATTGTTTGTATCAAACTCATCTATGATCTGTATTTCACTGAAAGGATTATTAGAAGTATCTTCTTCTAATTGATTTTCATTCTTATTACAGAAGTCATAGTCTTGTTCCAATTTTACTAATTCATCAAACGGTGTTTCATTTTTAATATTAAACTTGACATTACATTCGTATTCTTTGTGAGCTTTTTCTGCGCTTTGATAAAATATGTGAAAATCTTTTATTTTATACCAACATGTTATACAAATATCTCTGGTTAAAAAATTTTCAGGATCAGGCTAAATATTCGGAAGAAATAACATAAATTTTGAACGAATTTAAACATGTAATACGCGTAAACGAGAGCATATTGTCTTGCTATTGGCTCCCTTTTTTCTATCTTATATCCCGCTTGACCTATGATTCGAAATAACCGATTGTTCGCTATTAGTGAAGAATTAACGAAACAAAAATATTTGTTTTTAACGAACAAGAATGCTTCAAAGAGCAAAGAACATTGCTATTAATTTCATAAGACTTTTTTCCTTCTCAATTCACATATATTCTTATGCTTTTTCTTTTAATCGTCACTGAAAAAGCGACGAACGAACACGCGTATCGGGTATATGCTGATATTTTTATATTTTTTTTGTTTTCTTGTTTCTTTTAAGCAGATTTCAGCATAGAGCTGCTATTCTCTTCTGTTTTCACACGTACGTAGTCACACGCATACGCAAAAAATAAACAGAGAAGTAAAGAGAAAACAAGTGGAAAAATACAGTGCAAAAAGGCCTGAGTGAGAGGCTCTCACTTACTACCACAATTGTAAAATGCATTAATTTTAGATTGACGAACGCTGAATATAAGAAACAAGTCAATTTTACTCGTTTTTATCACTGAGCGCCGAAAAAAAAATACAAAAGTAACGGCAAAAACAAAAACAGATGAGAGTAATGCAAAGTAATTCGCTTTAGATAAAGATTCGCCAAAGGTTTGCTGTTGATATTACAGGCGAGCGCTCGAGATAGAAAGTCTTGCTGTCACAAAATGAACTACGGGTGAACTCTATGAGTCCTTCTTCGTTTCGCTTCCAATAGTCGTTTTCCAATCTTTTATCAGAAAAATATTTGCCAAACATTCGAAGGCGATGTTATTATCGAATGTCGTGGTCAAGCGGGATATCAAAATGTGTATTTGTATGTATGTATGTATGTTTCTATATACAGCTTAACAACTAAAACGTTTCTCTATAAATTTTTAATTTTCTTTATGAATGTCTGGAAGGTACTATAGGCTATATTACTTTCAAAAATTCTAACTAAGCGGTGCCACGCCCATACAAAGTAAATATTTATTTGTCTACATCTTCAAAATGATGACAGTGTCTAAATTAAGTCAAAATAGCTTCGTAGTTAATACAAATCATAAGTCAAAAAGTTGGCAGAACCGGATAAGAGGATATAATACCTCTCATACAGACTAAATATTGATTTTTTTAAATCTTGAGAATGGTTAAAGGTAAAGCTTCTGAATATAGTCTGAAGGTCTTCATTGTCAATACAAGTCATCAGTCAAAAATTGGATTAAATTGGATAAGTGGACGTGACACCTCGCATTTATATTCAAGCTTCGGTATCTATCTTCATCAGCCAAAATGCGAGAGAGATTGGATAAATGGGTATTGAACATAGTACACCGGGTAAAAGTTATCTATATAAAAACATTATATATAAAAATTAATGTGAGTTTATTTGAAGACTGTAAACAGCTAATAAACAGATTATACAGAGACTTTTTCGAAGGAACTATTGGCTATCTTAAATATTTGGATTTTAACCGGAAAGAGGGTAACAATTTATAACTAGGATTGTTATGGTATTACTTTTACAAACTTAAAATTATTATTAATATCAAGTTCTCTGTGGACATAATTAAATTTATAATTGTTTAGCCTCCAAAACACTTTATATTTCTAGTCAATCCTGCATTTAATCTGCTGGTTATGCACTAAAATTACGATGTAATACCACAGAACGCCATTGTAAAGATATACTATTTGAGGACGCTTTTATCATCTTATCATAGCCCAAATAAAATTTTTCAGTTTAAAGCTGCTTTTGCTTCTTTAAGCTCGTTACTCATATTTGCAGGTATATAACCCCGTGCGAGCAAGTAACTTGAATATTGGCTTATCTGATTAATGAAAATGGCATGCAGAAGGAATTAAGGAGTATTACCCCAAATATCCTTTATAGTTCTGTAAAGTAATAATGCCTATGTTCTAAGCACTCACTGAGTTCATCTTGCAAATGCCTAGAGGAAGAGCGTCAGGACACTCGGAAAATTTAGTTTCTTACCTTAAACCAAAGGTATTTTTGAATAATTTCTGCTACTTTCATTTCTTGCCCTTTATCATTAAATAAGCCCAAGCATTTGGGATTCTCTAATAAGCAAACACAACACAACATACTACACTAGATAAAATCACTAAAAAAAAAAGAAAAACATTTATTTACGGCAATAGAATGTGGATTTGTTTACAAGACATTGTGTAAGCCACCTAAAGATGACAACACAATTGTTTTTTAATTTACTTTCCTTAGCAGTGCTACCATACTGTTATTTACAAGGTAAATACAATAGTTCTCTATGAAAAATTAATTGGCAATACCATTTATAACGACATTAAAAAATTTGTAATATCGTAACATTTATGTTTTGAAGATACAATTTTTTAAAAGTAATTTTTTTAATACCTGTCAAAAAGATCACGTATAAAATTAGTAACGTATATAATTAATATCGAATTTCGTACTTATATCACTTTAACATTTAAAACTTTTGCATGTGCCCACTTTGTTGCAGAAGATGCTTTAATTAATTTAAACTCACAAAAGTTGAGTTAGTTAAACCATTTTATTTTTCTAATACACGCTAAAATAGTTATTTAATTTTTAAAACTGCAATATAGGTACAACATATATACTAAGCACAGTATATACTTTTAGAAAAAATTAATAGTTTCATTAAATTCCTTAGAGGTTTCGTCTATTTGCTTTAAAGGATTTTTAGAATTGATTAATTTTTGTGCACTGCAACGTTTATTTTTACGCCATTCATTCCATTCAATTGGATGCATTTTCTTTTTGTGAGAATGCATATTGGCGTTAGAGTTGAAAGTTTTTACACAGAATGGACATTTATATAATGTTTCACCCGTATGCTGGGTCATATGTTCCTAAAAATCAGAAAGAAATGTAAAACGTAGGAAACATGACTATAGCATGTGAATACGTACCCTTAACGAAATAGCTTTCTTAAATGTCTTCTCGCACTGTTCACACTGATATATTTCATTTGAATGTGCATAGCGTTTATGATTTGTTAATGCTCTTCTATTTTTACATTCCTTGTCACATTGATCGCATTTGTGTATGATACCCTCCGGATTATGTCTCTCCAGATGTTGCCTTAAATTATCCTCATCTTTAAGCCAACTATCGCAATCGTCATAGGGGCATTTTACACGTGGTCCACTATCTTCATGGTGCAAACGTACATGTTTCTCAAATGATTTTTTATCTTTAATCTCTTTTGCGCACACTGGGCAAATATTTTTTTCTCTCTTATGGCGCATATTAATATGTATATTTAATAAATTTAAACTCGCAAAACTAAAGAATTTTTGAATCTTGTATTGTTATTTTAATGTAATATTGAATAGCAAATAGACTTACGCTCTATTAATTGGACATATTTTACAAAAATGTTGCCACTCTTCTTTTGGTATATGTGAGTTTTTATGATATTCTAAAATATGTTTACGAGCAAATTTTTTCAAACATTGGTCACACTCGTAAACAAGATCTTCTTCTCGAGGATGATATCTCATATTATGATTACCCAAACCTATCGAAGTCGTAAATGATTTATTGCAGTCTTTACAGCTAAAATAAATTAATCGTAAATTCTAATGCTAACTAATAAAAAAATTGTCTTAATAAACAAAATAAAAAATGTAAACATACCTAAAAAATTTTGGATTTTCATGTTTGAGTGCATGTTGTACAATATAGAAGCGTCTTTTCAATTTTCTATCGCAGCATATAATGTATGGCTTTACTTTTGGATGAGCTACTTTAAAATGTTCTATAACATCGCTAAATGATGTACCAACAAAAACACATAAATTACAACCCATTGGAATATGCTTTTTTACAATTTTATCCATTTCTTCGGGATCTAAACGATTAACGATTCTTTTTTTGCTGGGGATGGTGGCCTTGTTCATAACACAGTTATTACGAGTTTTCTTGCTTTTACTATCATTGGCACCACCAATTTCAGAAGAATCATCTTTTTCATCAAACAATTCCTTTTCATGAACCAAATTTTGTTCGCTTGAATATTCTTCATCCTCATACTCATCTGAAGATTTATATTCCTCTTCATCTGTTTCGTGGTTGAATGAATCATCGTTATTTATCTCTTCATCTAAAGGATTCTTTGTTTCAAACTCATCTATGTTCTGTATTTCACTATAAGGATTATGAGAAGAATCTTCTAATTGATTTTCATTCTTATTATAGATGTCATATTCTTGTTCCAATTTCACTAAATTATCAAACGGAATTTCATTTTTAATATTGAACGTTACATTGCGTTGATATTCCTCGTGAGCTTTTTCTGCACTTTGATAAAATACGTGAAAATCGTTTATTTTATACCAACACGTTGTACAAATCTCTCTGGTTAAAAAATTGTCTGGATCAGGCTAAATATTTAGAAGTATGATATAATTTAGATAAATATATAATAAGATCATTTCCATGCGATAATTTTAATTAATTTAGAGATTTTGAACTATAGATTATAATAATAGTTTTTGCTTTTTGGACACTCAAAACAAAAGCTAACGTTATTTAGCGATTGCTAAATGTTATTAATTTTACTAACTCAAAGCTGTCATTACTATAAAGTTCTCCACAAATATAAAGTGGCCACAATTAAGTCCATAATTTTTAAGCACCCAGCAGGGACATTTTGTCCTTTTAGTTAATACTGCATTTAGTCTTGTATAGCAGAAATAAAATCGGCAAGCGAGTTGAAGATTGGTGTATCTGATTAATGTAAGTGGCACATAGAAAGAATTATGGAGTATTACTATACAAATATCCCTTAGTTTTGTAACATAATAATGCGCACGTTCTAAGGACTCACTGAGAGAACTCTGGGTTATTTAGAAACATAAGATTCTTACCTTAAACCAAAGGTATTTTTGAATAATTTCTGCTACTTTCATTTTTTGCCCTTTACCATTAAATATACCCAAGTTTTTGGGATTCTCTAATAAGCAAACACAACACAACATATTACGCTAGTTTAAATTATTAATAAAAAATTATTTATATATGAAAGAGGAATGAAAATGTTAATTTAGGATTTGTTTACAAATCATTGTGTAATTCACTAAAAGATAATACAACAGCTGTTTTTTGTTTACTTTATGGCAGTACTACTATGTAGTTTTTTACTATATTGGCAATACTATTTATAAAGGCATTAAAATATTTTATTGGTTTTTTGGTATTGAAGTGTCTAGGATAACAGTTTTTAACGTTATTTTGATAATATCTTTAACATACGGAATTAGTTATATTTTACTTTCGTCATTAAATCAAATTAACATTTAGAATCTCCGCATGTGTAAATTTTGTCACCGAAAATTTATTTCTTAACAAAATAATATTTCCACAAAGTGGATTTTGTTAAAAAAAACATTTTTATGACATTGCCATTCCTTAAATATTGAAAAGTGCTTTTAAATCTAAAAAGTGTATATTTTTGAACTCCTATAAAAACAGTAAAAATATTTATTGCGGCTATTTATTAATTTTTACCTTATAAGTACTAAAATAAAAAGTGATAAATTCTTTACGATAAGTAAATATTATTATTATATAGATATTATGTATGTATATAATAGTTTCGAAATTAAAAAAGCATTAATATGTACATTAACTGATATTAAAACTGAGATTGGATTCAACTCATATTTAAAATGGTTCCGGTGATATTGTTTTGCATTTTTTGCCTCCTCCATGCTTCCCATTCAATAGGATGTTGCTTTTTCTTGTGCGAGTGCATATTTGCATTTGAGTTAAAAGTTCTCGTACAAAATGGACAATTATACAGCACTTCGCCAGTGTGCTGCGCCATATGCTCCTAAAAAATGTAATTTAAAATGATTTCTTATATTTTCCTTACTTTTAAATTATTGTTAATACTAAGTTTGTGTAATGTTAGATTAAAGAAATATATATACGGGCTGTCCGTAAAAGCATTACTGTGCTGCATTGCGACCGCAAACTTTTTCACAGAAAATAAATTGATGCGCTATTAAAGGATAGGCCCATATCCCAATCTTTATATACTTACTTTTAAAGAGATGGCCTTTTTAAATGTTTTATAACATTGTTCACATTTAAAAATTTCCTTTGAATGAACATATACTTTATGGCTGGCAAGAGCTCTCCTATTTGGACATATTCTATCACACAATGGACATTGGTAGGTCTCATTATCGGGATTGTGTCGCCGTAAATGTATTTTTAAATTATCTTCATCTTTTAACCAACTATCGCAGTCCTCATACGGACATTTAATTTTTGGTCCACTTCCTTCATAATGCTCTCGTACATGCTTTTCAAAAGCTTTTTTATCTTTAATTTCTTTGGCACACACATTGCAAATATTTTTCTCCCTTTTATGTAATTTATTATCATGGATATTTAGCAAATAAGCACTTGCAAATCTTAAAAAATGTATAAACACATTATATGGTAAAACTTAAGATGGCAAATTTAATATCTTACGCTTTTGGAGTAGGACATTTAGTACAAAAAACATTCCATTCTTCTCTTGGTATATGCGATGTTTTATGAAGCTGTAATAAATGTTGTCTTGCAAACTTTCTTGGACATAATTCACAAGCAAATGTACGCTCTTCATCGGGAGCATGATAGTTTAAATTATGTTTTTGTAGGCCACCAGTTGTTGTAAATGATTTGTTACATATTTCACAACTTGTTGATATATCCATGGAAAAAACATAATTTAGTTTAAAAATTTATGGATTGATTTAGAAAATTTCATGGTGAAATTAATTAATTTTTTCATGGAAAATATTTACCTAAAACAAGTTGGATTCTCATGTGTCATAGCATGTTGGGCTAAATAAAAACGCTTTGTAAATTTTTTATCGCAACAAGTAATAAACGGACGTACTCCACAATGATCAGCTTTAAAATGCGTTACAATATCACCAAATGTTTGACCAACAAACACACATAAATTACAACCCATAGGTATGTGTTTTCTAATCATTTCCTCCGTATGTATAGGATCCAGACGGTTAAAAATTTGTTTTTTCCTTTTTGGTTTTGTTTCACTGTCTTCTGATTTAGCTAGATTCTTTTTACGATCTTTCCTTTTAATTATCTTATCATTTTTCGATATTGTAACTTTTGCATCATCTTCCTTAACCTTAAAAAGACATTCATCTGATGTCTCACTATAATTTTCCTCCTGGACATAATCATCATCACTGCTGCTTTTTTCAGTTTCTTCCAAAGGATTTTTTGAACTGTTTGAATTTTCATAGTCGATTTCTGACTCTAAATATATATGGGTACTATTCACATTAGTATTTTCCTCTTCATCAATTAGCTCTTCTTTAATGGTGTAGTTTTGACTGTTATTAACTTCCTCTTTGATATTTGCTACATCTTGATGAACACTTTGAAACTCTTTGTGAGCCCTTTCTACAGTTTGATAAAATTCGTGAAAATCATCAATTTTACGCCAACATATTGTACAAATATTTGACGATAAAATCTCGTCAGCCTAAATGTTAATAAATGAGATGATTAGTATATATAAGAAATGTTTACCCATTTACAAAAAGTTTATTTTCCACACGCACCTTAAACCATAAGTGTTTAGTAATAATTTCAGCCATATTATGATTCTTTCCATTCTCATCATGGACGCCAATGACACTATTGGCATCCAGTAAACAAACACAACATAACATATTTTATATGAAACAAATTAATACATTTTAGTTTGTTGATAGCAATTCCAACAAAATTTTGTAAACATAAACATGTAGTTGTAATTCACTAAGAACTAATAACATACACAATTTAGGTGTGTGTATAAATGAGGTTTATGCACTACACAACAATGCAACTATAACAAAACAGGAACAAAAATTTAAATATGTTGGCAACAGCTGATATAATAGATGACGACAGATTAAATAAAGAACAAATTTACATGCTTTTCATATTTAATACACAAAATATGAACAAAAAGGAAACTCACATATGTATACAAAAGTGCACGTACCTTATTAAGTGTCCCTGAAAATGTCTATAATTGAACAATTCGCTCAATTCTACTTCAAAAATATAACGACTTAGGGGAACAATCTTCAATATTAGAATCGAAGATTAAGCAACACTACGAAGAGCAATTAATTGTGTTTATTAAATATTCAATACTTTGAAACTGAAGTTTTTTCCGTTGTTTAAAACATAGAATTTAAATGCAAACATTTCACTTGAAATAAAATAGTGAGAAAAAAGTAAAGCTTTTTTTTGCAAACATACCAGGCAATAGTACTAATATTGATGTAATAAAAAATATTTTGTCACAATTTAATTATAATGAGCAATTTTTGATATCTTACTATGGGTCTATTTGCATACTAACAAATTTTTAAAAACGTACAAAACTTTAAGTTTTTACTGGATTGTGAGAAAAAAATGACAGTTCGATGCGATTGGTTTTTACTGGATAAATTTTTATCAGTAAAAATTTATAAGGTAAATAAAAACAGCTGATAGAAAATCATACGTGTAAAAAACGAAAAGCCTTTTAAAATAAATTTAAATTTCTTTCTTTGAATAATAAAAAAAGATTAAGTGAGAATATTAAATTGGAGGAGGCTTTTTTATCGCACATTTTTATTTTAACTATTTATATATTGTAATTTTTTTATTTCTCAATCAGCTGTTTTTACTATCTTGCTAATTATTACTTGATTTCCATTTGAGTACTCTTCCAGATATTTTTATTTTGAGAGTAAATTTTGTCTTACTCTCTGTAAATTTCTTACTGAGTATTGTTACTAGACTACTGGACATCATTGCCGTTGAAATTTAAAAAAAATGCCACAAAAAGGGTATTTGAGACAAAAAATAGTATTTTAAAGTAAAATAGGATCAAGTTTTTTGTAAGAAAAAAAATTTATTTCATTAAAAAAAAAACAAACGAATTCTAACAGTTAATTAAATGCATTAAACTAAAATACAAGTAATCACACATACTTACATTATAAATTAATGTTAAAACTAAAAAACAATTCACAGATACATTCAAATATTAGTCGTATTATCAAAAAGAAAGAAGTTGCTTTTTCAAAAACTCTTGATAATATTTATCACCTTTTATTAATTCTTTACTTGTAGTCCATTTTTCCAGCCCCGATTCGAGTAAATTGAGAAAGGAAAGCATGGATTCACAAGTTTATATTTTAAGTTTGTTTGTAAGTTTATTTTTAATCAATGATAGTTTTGAAAAATTCTTTTGGCGGAAGCACTACTAGGAGGCAAAGTAAATATATATGTATGTAACGAATTCATATAAGTGTGAATACACAGTCACACAGGAAAGTATACATATCCCCTTGAGAACTCGATTTTACATAGAACTATAAGGTTTGGACTTACGAAGAGCAACCTTACAGTCTTGTTTGTTTTTAATTGCACTTTTTTGTACTAGGTTATCCAATTTATCAAATAAATTGTCTGTGGGACTTATGTCAGGTGACTAATAAGTAGAATGAAGCCGTCAATTCAAGTTTTGATGTCGGAACTTCTAGTTTTTTACAAATATATTTGTTTTGTTTTCGTCGCGCTTAAATTTAATAATTTTATCGCTCAAAGCAACTTTAATTCAAAATTCTTCAACATAAAATTTTAATACCCGCGAATATATATGTTAGGCAGTTTTCTTATAGTTTTCCATATTGCTTGAAAAAGCCTGACGCTCATCTATTTTTTTTTTTTTTTGATTTCACCTCAAACAAACAAATATATTTTTATACATAACTTAATATAATAATATATTTGGCAAAGTAGTACTTACTTGTCCATTCGAGTTTATTTTGTTGCAAATAGGAACATACGTGTTATGGAATGCACGCGAAACTACAAAATTAAATGGAAATCATACATAAACACGTACATAAATCAGGGCATAATAGCAGTTGATCGTCAGTTCATTTTACACAATTGTCAAACTTTATATAAAAAAAATATGTATGCATAGAATATGACAGTTGCATAAAAGTCAGTTGTTGTAATAATATCGAATGCAATTTTAATATATGTGCTCACAAAACTCATGCATGTTATGTATATATACAACATACATATATAACAGCTAAGTGTACTGAGAATTTTCTTAAGGCATTTTGAACCTCTACTCATTTTCAAAAAGGGCCTAAAAGGGACATAAAAAGTGTGATTGCCATGAAAAAGGCAAAAGTAATACTTAGTGTCACAACGGCAACGCTGCTACTGGACCCACTGGGAAAGTACCCGAACAGACCTCATGTATACATTGCAGGGTTAAATGTCAGTAAGAGCTTTTTAACCTTTTTTAATCAAATTTGATATGGGATATAATTCCGTTTATACTAACCGTTCAAGAGGTTTTACATTAGAATGTCTAAAACAAATGAACAAATGAAATCAATATTTAAAAACCGTTTCTCTATTTTAATAATATTTATAATTAATTATAAAATTATTTGTTACATTTTTCCTATAGGTATTATCATTGGTTTGGTAAAATTCCTAATTTCTTTTTACGCGATTCTTCCCATTCTAAAGGATGTTGCTTTTTTTTGTGTGAATGCATATTAGCATTTGAATTAAATGTTCTCGTACAAAAAGGACAGTTGTATAAAGTTTCTCCAGTATGTTGTGTCATGTGTTCCTTAAGCAAAAAAAAAAAACAATTATTATTTATCAATATTTTTATTTTATGAACAAATTACCTTTAAAGTTAAAGCTTTCTTAAATGTTTTGTTGCATTGTTCGCAACGGAATACCTCTTTGGAATGAAAGTAATGTTTATGACTTGATAGTGAACGTCGATTTTGACAAACTTTATCACAATCTGGACACTTGTAAGTTTTGTGATCAAGATGATAACGCTGAATATGAGTTTTTAAGTTATCCTCATCCTTAAGCCAACTTTCACAATTTTCTATTGGGCATTTAAGACGCGGACCACTGTCTTCGAAATGAGAACGTACATGTTTCTCGAATGACTTTTTGTCTTTAATTTCTTTTGCACATACTTGGCATATATTGATTTCTCGTCTATGATACATACTTGTATGTATATTCAAGAGGTATTGTGTAGCAAATCTATTAAGAGTATTACACTTTAATGCATTCCTAATAAGATTTTTGATACTCACTTGGCTGTGCGGTTTGTACATTGACTACAAACGATAGTCCATTGATCTTTTGGTATATGCTTTTGCTTATGTAGCTCGAGCAAGTTACGTCTACCAAATTTTTTCGGACACATTTCACAGGCGTGTGTTCGTTCCTCCTCAGACGAATGATACGAAATTTTGTGTATCCGTAGTCCATAGCTTGTGGTAAATGATTTATTACATTCTGTACATCTAAAAATTTATGAAAGAAAACAGTCAAGAAATATAAATAACTTTTTTTGAAACGGTTGTTTACCTAAAATAATTTGGATTTTCATGTAGATAAGCATGCTGAGCAATACAATAACTTCTGGCAAATTTTTTGTCGCAACACATAATGTATGGTTTCACCTTATCATGATGGTCTTTGAAGTGTTCAACAATATCCTGAAAAGTTCTTCCTACATATATACATAAGTCACAAGCCATTTGTATATGCTTTCTTACTATCTCCTCTGTTCGTATGGGATCTAAACGATCTATTTGACGTTTTTGCTTTGATGTAATGGTATATTTTTGGGTATTATGAAAATATTTTCTTTTAGTTACCCTTTTGTCATTATTTCTAAGATTGGTAACTATATTAGTTTTAATCTTTTCATCTTCAATTTTAAAGTCCTGATCATTGCTTTCGGAAGCATTATAATCTAAATCATAGTCAATGTCCAATATGCAATTGTCGTTTTCATCATCATCAACATCTAAAGGATTCTTTAGTTCGCAGGAAATATCATCTTTATTGCTGGCGTTATCTTTTCTAGTTATATTACTTCCGGGCTCTTCCTTAATAACTGTTTCTATATGTTTATAAGCCTTATGTGCTTTTTTGACCGTTTCATAAAACTGATGAAAATCATTTACCTTATTCCAACAGTCTGCACAAATTTGCGATGTAAGTGCATTGTTTATTTGTGGCTTAAAAATCAACCATTTTAATTGTGCTTATTTTACTTGGTTTATCAAAATTTTTACCTTAATCCAAAAATGTTGAGTTATTATTTCGGCTACTTGTAACTTAATGCCTAAGTCATCGAATATATCCATAATTTGTGGAGTTTCCAACAAACACACGCAACATAACATTATTCTGATATAAATTAATTGTAAATATTAACAATAAGATTTTGATTCCTTTACAAAATAAATAATAATTTATAAATAATAATTTATTTTGTATACATTTTAAAGATGTAACGCAATTACAACGACAAACTGAATTTTAAGCATTTAAACGAAGAAACGCACTTATGTAAATGAAAAATCAGAAAAAGCTGCCGTGTCGCTTGTCGAAGTCAATATAATTATATTTTTGTTTATTATTATTGACTTAACATTGTTTACAGGCATTCACTTTGAAATATTAGCACACAGCTGATCAGCCGAAATTAACCCATTTTATTACTATATACAACAGCGAAAGATTAGACTACAAAAAATATTTAAATCGAAATTTCATACATTTTGTAAACCGTTGGATAGATTTAATTAACTCTTCAAATCCACAGATTTAAAAAAGAAATAAAAATTTTGATTTAATCACACTTATGTTATTCGAAAAATTGGCAAAATATAAGCAATTTAAAATAATATACAATAAATAATTTATCAAAATTATGAGGTTTTACATTTACGAATTCTAGTCATTGACAAATTAAAAGTACTAACTAAATATAGTATATGGCTATTGCAAAGTCTATATTGTTTTCTACAAAAGCTTTTATCCTAAATTCAATATAACAGATCTTTAATATTAATTTTTATTATTATTTTATTAGTAGTATTTATAATACTTTCAATTTTACATTAATGATAATGCAAAAAAAAGAGATTTCAAATTACAATATGTTTAATAAAATATATAATTTTTCTTTTAAATTCATTTATTATTTGCATTCTTAGTATCATCCGGCAACATATTGTAGTAGTGTAACCCTTTATGGAGTAACGACCTCTGCGTTGATATTGTAGTTGTCCTTGGTAGTCTGAAATTGCCTTCATTTCTCAAGTGATATGGTTGAATATCCCCTACACGCCTTAGTTGTTCGATTAAGTACTGTGGGGCAGTTCCATTTTTCATTTTTTGTATAAAAATCAGTGTGTTCATCTTCAATCTCTGTTTTGCGTTGAGCCATTTAAGTGCATTAAGCATTCCTTCTATTGGAGTATATACATTACATTTTAATATCGAACGCATTCCTTTATTTTGTAATTTTTTGATTCTCTCAATATGTGTTTCGGTGCAGCAAGTATATGATATTGTTGAGGCGAATTCAAAATGTGGCTTTATCATGGTGTTGTAGATAACTTATTTTTTACCAATTTTTTTGCATATATAATTTATATGTTCATTAAATTTTAATTTGTTATCTATTATAAAACCAAGGTATTTAATTTGATTGATTTTTTCTATTATTTGATTATTTATCTTAAACACTGTATCATTGTCCATATTTATTTGTATAAGTTCGTTTTATCTTCATTTAACTTTAATTTATTCATTTTTAACCATTCATTAACATTATTTATATCATGTATCATATTATCATAGCATTGTTGATTCGTATCTCCTTCTGTAAATATTAATGTATCGTCAGCATATAATATTATTTCACTTTTTTGAAGTACTTCTGGCATATCATTTATGTGTATAATAAAAAGCAGTGCTCCTAAAACTGATCCTTGAGGTACACCATAGTCATTATTTACATGTCCCGACCTTATGTTATTTACTTTTACCATTTGTTTCCTATCAGTTAGGTATGATCTAAACCACTTTAGTTCATTTTCCTGTATCCCCTAATTATACTTTCCATAATAAAATGTCACGATCAATCGTCTCGAAAGCTCTTTTCAAATCTAAAAAAACAGTCGTTATTCTTTTGTCCTTCTCAACATATTTCCATTTATTTATAACATAATTTAACGTTGTTTCACATGAAAAGTTTTTTCTAAATCTAGACTGGTATTTCGAAAATATATTGTTTCTCTAAATATATACCTTAAGTTGCTGATAAATTATATAAAGCATTTAGTTTGGACGAAAAAACACAATAATTATTTTTCTATATAGAATTATTGAATGCCAAAAATGTAACATTCGAATGTATTTAGGGTTTAATGTTTTAAAATATTACCTACATATGCATATATGTACATATATAATTAGCCTCTTGTATTCTTAATCCATTAATGGACCAATATTTTTTCTCCTTAACTCTTTCCATTCAACAGGATGTTGTTTCTTTTTATGAGCATGCATATTTGCATTTGAATTGAAAGTTCTAGTACAGAAGGGACAATTATATAAAGTTTCTCCAGTATGTTGGGTCATATGTTCCTTAAAATAAAAACAAAATATTAAGAATTTTACTACATAATTATTCACTTACTTTTAAGGAAATTGCCTTTTTAAATGTTTTATTACACTCTTCACATCGAAAAGTTGGATTTGAATGTACATAACGTTTGTGATTCGTTAAGGCTCTACGGTTTGGACATTCCTTATTGCATTCGGAACATTTATAAGTTTTACCGGCAAGATTGTGTAATTGCATGTGAGTCTTTAAATTATCTTCATCCTTCAACCAACGGCCACAGTTGGGATATGTACATTTAACGCGAGGACCACTTTCTTCGACGTGAGCTCGAACATGTTTTTCGAATGCTTTTTTATCTTTTATTTCCTTGGCGCAGACATGACATATATTTGCTTCACGTTTGTGAAACATACTATTATGGATATTTAATAGATATTGAGATACAAATCTGAAACAAAATGATTGTAATGGAAATTTTAAAAATTATGAATACTTACATATATAAAGTATAACACTCACTTTACTGTACGTGTAGTGCATTTTGTACACGTTATAGTCCATTTGTCTTTTGGTATGTGTGTTTGCCTGTGCACTTCCAATAGTTGTCGCCTGCCAAATCTTCTAGGACAAAATTCACAAGCATGTATACGCTTTTCTTCAGGGTCATGATGGTTTAAGTTGTGAGTCCGCAAGCCATACGTTGTAGTAAAAGATCTGTTACATTCGTTACATCTAAAAATACAACAACAGTCATTACCTAGTTTTCAAAATTTTTTTGTCCTCATTTTATCCTCATACTACCTAAAAGAATCAGGATTTTCGTGTATAATAGCATGTTGATCTATACAATAACTACGAGTAAATTTTCTATTACAACACATTATGTATGGTTGAACATTGGAATGATGCTCTTTAAAATGTGTCACTATATCCGAAAATGTGCTGCCTGTGTAGACGCATAAATCACACAACATTTGTATATGTTTCTTTATTAATTGTTCTGTTAATAAAGGGTCTAAACCGTGAGAACTCCTTTTCTTTTTGGGTTCATCCTCATTTACGCATTTATTAGTATCCTTTCGTTTCGTTTTACTCTTTTTATTACTACTTTCTTCATTTTCGTTTTCAACTTTATCGGTTTGCACTTCCTCAGGCTCACTAAAATCATAGTCTTCGTATTCATCTGATGTATTACTTTTATTATCAATATCAAAATCATCTTTGCCATTCCAGTCACTTATATTTTGTTCACTTTCTAAGGGATTTTTCTGGCCTATATCACAATCTTCATTTTGTTCCCTGTTCTCTTTCATTTCTACTTCAAGTTGTACTGAGTTGTTTTCGCAAGAATTCTCATCATGGTCATATTCCTCTTGCTTAATCGAGGTTATTTCTTCTTCCTCCTTAATAGTTGTCAATTTGAGCTGACTTTGTTGAAACGCTTTGTGTATCCGTTCCACATTTACGTAAAACTCGTGAAACTCATAAATTTTTTGCCAGCATAGTGTACAGATATGAGCTGTAAGCAAGTCATCAGGAGTTGTCTAAGATTAAATAAAAATTTGCTTAATAATGTACAACATTTAACAGGAAAACAATACCTTAAACCAAAAGTGTGTATTTATTATATTGGCAATACCGAGTTCAAAACCATTGGAATCAAAAATATCCAACATTTTAGGAGTTTCGAGTAAACATATGCAACATATCATAATTATAATTTTCCTTTAAGCATTTATTAAAATTTTGTTCACAATATCCTGCAGATTCTATGAATAAACAAAGCATTCTTTGTAAAATGATAACACTTGGGGTCAGCTGATAATTTTTTGTAGATTTGTTGTTGCTGTTAGCAAAACACTAACCCAGCTAGCCTAAGCAGTGTACTAACTCGAAAACTACTAAGCTTTGGGATAGATTTTAAAATTTTAGCTTCATTTATTATACTTCATGCCAAGTTTTTGTTGCATCAAAATAAATTTGAATTCTGGAAAGAATGTGTTTAAAGTATAGAAAACTGATGTTTTCTTATTCAAATTATATGGATAATTAAATAAAATGCAGCTTTATCCAGTTATGTCAATCAATTTTATTATTATCTCGTCAACGTAGTAAAGGGTTAGTATTATTAATAAAACTTTGAGCACTTCCTCTTTTATTTTTCCTCCATTCATCCCATTCCATTGGATGTTGTTTCTTTTTGTGTGAATGCATATTTGCATTAGAATTAAAAGTACGAGTACAAAATGGACATTTGTATAAAGTCTCTCCCGTATGTTGTGTCATATGTTCCTGTTAATTGGAAAAAAGCGATAATTATAAAATTAAGAGCTATGTAAGGTTATTATTACTAACACGCAAAGATATGGCTTTTTTAAACGTCTTTTCACATTGTTCACATGTAAATACTTCATTGGAATGACTGTAACGTTTATGGTTCGTTAAGGCTCCACGATTTTTACACAACTTGCCGCATTCGGGACATTTATAGATTTTACCTTCGGGATTGTGTCTTTGTAAATGTGATTTAAGATTATCTTGATCTTTAAGCCATCTGTCGCAATCGGGATATGGGCATTTTACTCTGGGTCCACTATCTTCAAAGTGAAGACGTACATGTTTTTCAAATGCATGTTTATCTTTTATCTCTTTGGCGCACACATGACATATATTGGCTGTTTTTTTATGGTTCATACCATTATGGATATTTAACAAATAGGCAGTGGCAAAGCTTTCGAAAAGAGATTGTAAAGGTGTGTGAGTGTGTGTGAAGTACTTAAAAAACACTTAACCAACTTACGCCTTTTGTGTTCGACACTTTGTACAGATGAAAGACCATTCTTCTTTCGGTATATGGGCTGGTTTGTGTAACTCTAATAAATTACGCCGGGCAAATTTTCTTGGGCATTGATCACAAGAATGTAGGAGCTCTTCTTCAGGTGCGTGATAAGATAAATTATGTGTTCGTAAACTACATGTAGTAGTAAAAGATTTGTTACATTGTTCGCATCTAAAGAATATCAATAGATTTTTAAAACCATATATATAGAATAAAATTAAATTACCTGAAGTAATTGGGATCTTCATGTTTTAACGCATGTTGTGCTACATAATAGCGTTTGGTAAATTTTCTGTCACAACACATTATATACGGTCTAACTTTAGAATGGTGTTTCTTAAAATGACTAACCATATCGGGAAATGATTTACCCACATATATGCACAAATCACAAACCATATTAATGTGTTTTTGAATCATCTGTTCCGTTAACACTGGATCCAAAAATTTATCGGTCCATTTTTTCTTAGTTTTGTTTTTTTGGCTATTCGTTTCGCAATCTTTCTTGGTTTTACACTTCTTTTTGTCATGCTTTGCATTGCCAGCCTTTTTCTCTTCATTTTTTTCATCCTTAGTTAATGATTCATTTGCAGAACTTTCTTCAGCCTCACTTATTTCCGAACGATCATCATTGTAGTCATTACCGGAACTACTACTACTATTATCATCATCTGATTCTTCATCTAGCTCAACTTCCTCTTCGATTCTTTCAGATTCTAAAGGATTTTCTTTAACTGCTTCTGATTCAATTTCAATATGGGGATTAACATCGATTTCAACTTCTACTTGCATAAGATTTTCTTCAAAACCTTCATGTTCTTGTTTAATTGCACTAGTACAGGGCTTTTCTTCCTCTTTGATGTCTGCCGTCTGATCATGAAGTTGTTTATGAGATTTTTCAACTGTTTGATAAAATTCGTGAAAATCTTTTATTTTGTCCCAACATAATGAACAAATATGTGAAGTAGTTTTGTCATCGGCTTGGGGCTTAAAAGCACATATTTCTGAATTACTAAATTGTTATTTTTTTATTCTTGTAAAATGTTTACTACCTTGAACCAAAAATGTTGGCGAATAATTTCAGCAATTTTTAAGGCCTTATGTTGCTCTTCAAAAATACCCAATGTCGTTGGGTGTTCCACTAGACAAACGCAACATAACATATTATTTGCTAGTATTTAAATAATTAAACAATATTTATAATCATTTGTTTTCAATATATTTTTGTTTTTAAACAAAATTTTCTGCTTGTATAATTTTCCTTCAATTATTTTACTTTTATTATTGTTCTTTAATTTTTTCTCATTCACCATAAAGTGGTAGCCTAAATGTACTGTACTCTTGTGATTAAAATAATGTCATCACCAGCTTTAAAGTCGTACGTAAAGGAAGCTGCTCATTTTACCGAATATAGTACGTAATTTTAAATTCAAATAGTAATATAATAGCCACTAGTCGTGTTTTTAATAAATTAAATTTTTATTCGAATTCTATTTTTATATAAAACCCATTTTCGTTTTATTCAGCAATTCCCATTCTACTGGATGAGCTTTCTTTTTATGAGAATACATATTTGCTTTCGAATTAAAAGTTCTTGTACAAAATGGACAACTATATAAAGGTTCTCCCGTGTGACCAGCCATATGTTCCTAAAAGTAATATAAATATGTATGTTAAAGGTATGTACAGTATTAAATAATGTATACATTTTTACAAAATTACCTTCAATGATAAAGCACTTTTAAAGCTCTTCTGGCATTCTTCACATGTAAAAGTGGCCGTGGAATGTGTATTTCTTAAATGACATGTTAAAGAGTGTTTATTTTTGCATATACGATTACATTCGGGACATTCATATTTGGATTGATTATGAAAACGTCTTAAATGTTGTTTTAGATTATCTTGATCTTTAAGCCAACTTTCACATCCTTCTAGAGGGCATTTAATACGTGGTCCACTTGATTCAAAGTGCAAACGAACATGTTTTTCGAAGGCTTGCTTATCACGTATTTCTTTGGCGCATACATGGCAAATATTTGAAGCCTTTGTATGACGTGATTTTATATGTATCTGTAAAATGTACTCGCTTGCGAAGCTAAAATTTTTTAAAATATATACATACATAGGTATTTAAGTGCAAACTTATTATTAAAGGCCCAGTTGGATGGTATTTAACATAAAGTCGTTTGCATACAAAGACAAAAAACAGTGCAGTAGCACTTAAAATTATAATCGTTACCAATACTAAAACATAAAGAAATAAAATAATATTTCTTAAAACCGTAACCATAGTCGAGAAAACCAAAATCAAATTGGTTTGTTATAGCATTATGGTATTTCACCACTAATCGAACACATTGTTGCCCATAAGGTTGGTTGGTTGTTTTACAACCATGGCATTATGTTAAGTCACGTTTAATTGAATCTTTACATACAAAGGCAAAAAACAGTGCAGTAGCACTGAAAATTATAATCGTTACCAATACTAAAACATAAAGAAATAAAATAATATTGCTTAAATTAAGCTATCATGTTGATAGAAATTTAAGTAAATACAATACAGTCAAGGTCTATTATGTTTAAATCTAAATCATCTAATTCAGGCAGACCTACGCGACAGAAAAAATAATTTTTATGTCAAATACACTCCAAATAGGCCATTTACCCGCCGTTTTTATATCCATATATTTTGAAAATTTTGTTTATAAGCTACACATGTTATAAATATCATTGTCGAATGCAATTCCAGCTAATAGAAAAATGAACAATACACAATATATTTATACCACATGCATATACATATTAAAAAAAAGATTTTTAATAAACAAAAGAATATTAATTGCACCCTCACATTATTCCATTGTTACAGGATAATAATTCGTTTTCTTTACATATAATCATAAATATATAAAATGCATATAGAGGAAATTATATTTCATTTGCTTCGTAATAGCACTAAAAAGCAAATAACTAATAAACCAATAATACTATATAATAGCAATCGATAATAATAATATTCGGTACTATTATATTCTAATTACGAACCTTAGGTTAACATGTATTACTTACGCTCTGGGTGGTGCGCATATCTCGCAAAAGTGAGATCGTTCCGTTTTTGGTATATGCTTGGCTTTATGATGCGCGAGTAAATTTTTTCTTGAAAATCTTCTTGGACATTCATCACAACCGTATGGCAAATTTTCCTCGGGTTCATGATGTTTCATAAAGTGATCTTTAAGACCTGAATTATTTATGAAAGTTTTCCCACACTCCTGGCATTTGAAATGTTCAGGATCTTCATGATAATAGGCGTGTTGTAAAATGTCTGAGGGACAATCCAATTTGCGTTCACAACATTTTATAAATGGCTTTACACCTGCATGTTCATCCTTATAATGTTTTATCAAATTTGAAAAATCTTCACCCATAAAGGAACACATTTGACACAGCATTTTAATATGCTTTTTAATTAAAGCGTCATTTTCTTCCAACAAAGCATGACCTTTTCTACGTTTCGGCTCATTTTGCTTATCCGCCTTTTTTACACTGTTTACTGCTCTTTTCCGTTTCTTCTTCTTTTCCACTGTATGTTTTGAGTCTTTATAAGCATCAGAAGTATCATCACTTATTTCATTTTTAACTTCATCATACATACACCCTACTGACTGGTCATTATCGTTATTATCTTGTTCATTGTCAGAAGTTTCAGGACTTTTCATATCAGTATTTATTCTCTTAGATTTTCTTGCTTTGTAGCTTCTGCTCTTGATTTTCTTACTTTTTATATTAGCATCCGCAGAGAAAATATCTTCTATACCATTATCATCTTCTGTGGCCAATTCTAAAAGTGGATTCTTTGTAAGTGCATCATCCGTTTCGAAAAAATGAAGTTCAATATTATTATCTAAAGCTTCTTCTAGTGTCTCCGTCTTTATATTCGGCTCCCATATTGTACCATTTGAACAGTCTACCTTTTCAGTATCGGTAAAGAAGTGTGCTTGAGTAATATCTATCTGTTCATTGTGTACCTTAGCAACATATTCAAAAAACTCATTAAAATCACGAAGCTTTTCCCAGCACCGATTACAAATTTCCAATGTTTCATCGTCTTTAATTTTGGGCTGCGAAAACAAATTGATTACGGTAAAGGAAAGATTTGAGAATTTTCACCTTTTAGCTCACCTTAATGCACAAATGTTTCTCAATAATAACTGCTATTTTAGAATTCACTTCCCCGTTTCCAAATATTGCCAATGTTTGATTAGCATCCTCTATACAAACGAAACAAATCATTTTTTGTTCAAATTATGAATATCTTCTATTTGTAAACAAATCAGTAAATTTGACTTGGTGTTTTTTTTTCTTTATTTGTAATCTAAAGTTGCCAGATGAAAATGTTTCCAGGGTACGGAAAATTGTAAATATAAAATTTTCTCAATTACAACACAATGCAAATTTCTACAGTCATCTAAAATTTTAATTTTTTTTTTAATTTTACTAATTTAGTAACGTAACGTTCTGGCGAAATTACACAACACCTCAAAAAAATTTCCTTCGCTTTTTAATCTGAAAAACCCTCCTAAGAATCATATTTTTTTTTATTACATCCGGCATCATTTTTTAGTTTCAAGATATTCAGCTTATATATATGTTTATCACAAAACTATATAAAATATAAAACAAATTGCGTATTACTGGCCGGCAATAGTTTTTTCCATATTTTCTAATTAAACGCAAACAAAAAGGTATTTTTAAGTCTTAGAAAGATAATGATTTTTCTACATAAAACGCAAGATATTTGTTTAACAATATCCAACAATTTTATATTTAAAATCATTTTTGTTTCGTATTTTTAAAATTCTGAAGTGTGACGTGTCTGTTTTTCTACTTCTAGAGCGAATCATGATTACTGACGTGCAATTGGCCATATTCTCTAATATTCTGGGAGTGTTCTTATTCCTTTTGGTTGTTTTATATCATTATATTAATGCCAATTCCACCAGCAAGTAATTTTTTATCAAATCTCTTCTTTAATAAATACTAATCGGTGTTTTTTGTTCCAGAATCACTTCAAAAAATAAATAAGATGCGTGAAACCTGAAATAATCTTCATGTTTATTTAATAAATAGTAAAAAATAAAAACATCGATGTAGAGTATTATGCTATCCTTATATGGAATCTATTGCCTCTTTTAAAGTATCCATGTTTTCAAGAGTTTTAGAATTTTCTAATTTATGTTTGGAGGAATCTCTAATATGGAAAGTTCTTTCTTTTTGGTGTCCAAATGAAATAAATTTGTGTTTCTTATATTTCTTACATATGGGTTTTTCGCCTTCTAACATCTTTTCTTTCATCTGTAAATGTCCTTTAGCCGAACTTTCTTTATTTTTTAGAGGTTTGTGTACCATTTTATCAAATCTGAAATTGCTAGGGAAACTATGCTCCTTGATGCAATGTTCCTTACGTTCCTGAGGATTAAGAAAAAGTTGTTGACATTCTTCCAAATAGCATTTGTGCAAACGTTCTCCTCTTTCTGCTCTGGCTCTAAAATAAGAGTCATGCTGTTCTGAAATGTGTAAATCTAACAGATGCTCTGTAGGCATAGATTTTCTACATTCGGAACATATAAAACGATGCATGGTATTGTAGTGGCTCTGATAGGAACATACATTGTCAAAGACCATATCACACCCCAAAACGTTGCAAAAAATTTCTTTACTCTGACTGGCGAGAGCTAAATTAGTCGGCTCATTTCTTACATCCTCAAACTCATAATTATTTATGGCTCCTAATTTTTTATATGACTTCAACAGATTTATGTTGCTTTCCGTAAATAGTACATCATCAGGACTTAAATAGCCCTGAGGTATATTATTCAATAAATCCAGTATTCCGCGAGAACTCAACATGTGTTGGTATTCTGGGGTTGTGTTCTTTCTAAATTGTAAATAAAATGAAAAACAAACAGAGATGATATTTACTAAACATCATATTGCGTTTATACGAAATGGCAGCACTGAAAACAGAAAATACATATATGAAGCTTATTCAGGCTTATATGAGGCTTATTCGGTTATATGAATTATTTTTAAATTTTTATTGATAATGGCACCACTGAAATACGATATATTTCTCCACCAAACAGCTCTTCATCAATTTACTGCAGCGCTTTTCAAAATAATTTTGAAGCCGGCAACATAGCGTCAAATGAAGTCATGCTGCCTGCTGTCGCTTATATGCTTAATATCTATAAAGTGATAATCCTTAACACGTTCGTGGACAGTACAATTTTCGAGAAGGTACATAAAATAACTGTCGCTTTATTTTTAAATTTTCTAAGATATCAAAATGTTGATCAAACAGATGTTAGAACGTCTGACTACCGTTCTGATCATATTTTTACCGTTATATACAATGAATGCTGTAGCAATTGCGGCAGTACTGATGCAATTTTTTGACTTAGGTGACGTGAATGCTATAGCATGCATTAATAAAATGTTAAAGAAAAAGGGATTTATTTGCATTTATTTAACGTAATATATTCATCATTACTGGAATTATTTTGATCCTCAAGAGTTAAATGCCACTGTCGAAAGCACTCTCCAGGACACAGTGCAGGCGTATTTGTACAATCCAGACATCGGTATGATGTAAATTTAATCTTTTTTGTGTATAACAGCACTTGCATTTTAAGAAATGCATTTTACGGTTATAATTTTGTGGCGCTGGAATATTTTTTCTTTTTAATGTGCATCTTAAAGATCTGTTTTTGGGTTGTACATTGCGCTTGTTGGCTTTCATTTTCAAGCACGTAATCAAGGTCATTCGAGTTTAGCGGTATTTTTAAAATCGTATCTATTAACTTGTCTTGAAAGTCCAGAAAACTGCCGCGTGAATAATTTATATTTTTATATAGTGATAGAAATTCCACATAGAATCATATATACATATGTATATAAATACATATATTGTTTTACAATACTATTCGTTTTAATGTTTAGCTGAAATTTTAGTGCATTTTATGTTCAGCACGCATGCTTTAGCATCCAAATTGAAGTATTAAGCTTCAATTTTACGCAATGCAATTGCCTAAGAAAATTAGTAAATACAGAGTGACCAACTAAGACAGTACGAATATACTTAAAGTAACAGATAGTCACTACCTTGACAAGTATATTAGGGCCTGTTCGTAAATACATCATCGCACTGCATTATGAAACTTAGCGTCTTAAACCAATCTAAATTCACTATTTTAATTTAAACACGCCCTTAATTACAATAACTTAACAAAATAGCAGACTTTCTAAGTTGAATGCTACAGCATTCATGTCATTCTCCATCCTCATGAAAATGATTGCCATAACATTCACATCAAAGAACGTGTTAAATTCTATATTCGTCAGATTAAAATCAAAATTTACTCTAAAATCATCCAGTCATTAACCTAATGCTCTCCTATCAGTGCTTAAATTATTCAAAAAAATTAAGTTTACATACAATCTCATAAAGAATTCTGGAGAGACCTGTAGCGTGATCGAAAATCTTAAATTTAGCTGAAGCACACACATACCTATTTCTTCACGGTTATTTTTTCTTCAAGCAAGCAATTATTAAATAGAAATAAATTAATATTCATATTTCAGGATTAAGCAATCACAAATAAAATTCTAACTAACAGCTCGACTAGGACTTGAATATAGTTGGAGCATACTAATTAACTTCTACCCATAACACCTTACGTTTATCACTTTTTTGAGGTTATGGCATAGCAAAATTTTGTAAATTTCATTAAAATTTTATTTTATTATACCAAATTCAGCAGTTATTCAGATAATTAAATGCGATAAGATTTTTTAATTCTGTAAACAAATGTTAGAGAAAAACACTTGTAAACACATTTATTAGTTTTAATTCTGTTGCAACGTTATGATTTGACGTTTTCTGCTTAATAAACCGTATAATCCGAAAATATTGTTTAATGGTATTTGTAGTTTCTGTGGTGTCTCATTTTGCCATAGTTAATGGCGTAGAAGAAGGTCATTGCAGCAAAAGTAATTTGGAAGAATGGAGCAATACCAGCGCGTTTTGGTTGCACATACTTGTGTTGCCAACGCCACCAAGCACGACTCATGGCACCAGCAATAGCGCTGGGAGTCTTGTTACGACGTCCAAGCCAAGCACCCAGTTCTCCCAATTTTACTTGACCCAATGGAACATCAGCTACGAATTTGAACAGAGTATATAGAAAAGGATATATTTATCATTTTTCTTTCATTACGTAACATACGTTTAATTTTTTACGCGTTTTAAAACTTACCTTTGCCATAGTAACGTGCTGGGTCATAAGGGCCATGCGTTTTTGGATTGTATTCAGCTGGATAATCACCGAAAGCCATTGTTATTTCTAAAATAAAATTATATTATTTTCCTTTGATAAGTTTTTATCCTCTTTTTAACAAGAAAAAGATAGGCTGCCTTACCCAATTTCTTCTTAGACTGCCAGTGACAGCAAAAACAATACTATCTACAATATGTCAAAATTTGACAGTTTTTTTAGAGTAATGCCAAGTTTTTATTGTTACAAATGCTTTTACGTTTAATCCTTTACGAGCACGTTTACAAGAGTAAAATAACCTTCAGGCATTTTATATACAAGGACGTTATCTGCTTAAAAAACTGTCCACTTTTTAATATAGCTGGACATTCTTGAAACAATTAATTTTTTTTAGAAAAATGTGTTGTTTTAGAAGACTAGATGTTTTTTTTCACATTTTTTATACAATTACTCGTTGCTCTAACTATTAAATGCATTATTAAAAAAAAACAACAATATTTTCCATTAATCTTTAACCTAAGTAAGCGTAATATACGATTCTTAGTTTTATTTAAACAGCGAGTCGTTTTTTCATGAACTCGCTGACATTAAATTCTTTCGTTCTAAATTTTTTTGCAAATCTTATAAACGGTAATTAAAAATATCCCATTAAATTATATATATTTTATTAAAGCTTGGCAACCTTTGTGAGTTCTTAAAAAAGTTAACGGTTTGTCGAGATTTATTTATATGTTTCTATGGGATGCATTGTATGAGTACTAAAAATTTCGCTTATTTGATGAGATGAGAATAAAAACAAAAACAGAGAACAACAATAACAACAAGGATGAATGGCATAATTTTTTGAAAATATGTAGCTTTTTAAGCTGTGCTCAGTTACATTCGTGAGACATTGAATTGTTGGAGGGGAGAACAAAAATCGATCATTTGGCAACAGGCATCAAATGCTATTTAGTGGATAGGTGGATAACATATATACCTAAATCAATTAAAGTGTCTTTGTTATTATATAAAATTCACAAATTATGAACCACATGGATACGGAAGAAGCATCGAGTAGCGATGATACGACTATAATCTCGGAATTGTTAAATTCGTCCGAAGCGATGCAATCCTTAGTAAATTCAAATCCGTTACAGCAGAGAGATGATCTGCTTTCTGTACAAGACAATAGCAATAAACAGAATATAACAATGCTAGCTCTAACGCAGAACTTTGGTGAAAAAGAACCTTCTATTGATGGTGGTTATGATAATAAACTTAATCTTAGCTCTCAATGTGCTGAAATAGATGATATAAATAAAATGGAGCATATGCGCCATGTGCATATACCGTATATATTGAATGGTGAACTTTATCAAATCCAAACACAAGATGGCGAAAATGTGACTGTCAAATGTTGTCATTGTCCACCAGATCGCGTTTATAGGGGCAGCGTTAGATCAACGGGAAACTTTCATATGCATATAAAAGTAAGTTTTCCTCTAATTTTAATATTCTGTCATATAATATATTTCTGTGGCTTGGAATTAAAAGGTCCAATGTCAATATTTTGTTGTTTTGAGTTAACCGTTGGATTCGGTTTCTTTTCTTATTTTCTTTTATTTTGTTAAAACAACCAATGTCTAATTTAACTCAGTACAGCTTTGTAAGGGTTTAGCTATATTATCATACATATCATATGTATATATATAAGTATAAGTATATAAAAAACTTCAATTGCAATTTTCTCAAAAGTAAATATTTAGACATTGACCCTTTTAGTTTCAAGCCAAAGATATAATAACATTATTATTATATAAATATTCCAGAGACGACATCCTGATTTATTGGAAAAGCTTCACGATATGAAAGTGAGCGCTTTATTGGAACGTCGTGATCGTTTAATCCGAAATCGTAAAATTAATCATCGTACCAATCGTAGTCGCCTCTCTGCTATTGTTAATCACAACGCTGATGATTGCTCATTTAAAAGTGAAGATAGGTCTAGTGTCTTGGTAGCACCGGCTGATTCTCAAATTCTGTTGGATTCTTCACCTGAATTAAGTCTGATGCATACGCACAATTTAAAAATAAAGACAGTTTTTCAGCGGCATCAAATGCAACAGAGGGAAGCAGAGATGCGTAGCGTAAGTACAATAATACAAAAATTTGTATATAGGGAAATATTCCTTGCGCAACATATTCCTTCTTACCAAGCGTAGTATGAAATTTTGACCTATTACCAAACTCTTTGTAAAATTTTAGCCTATCAGTGTCATAATTGTTAAGACTAAGCATTTTTTTTATTTGGGCCAATTTTTGTATAACTTTTATTTAATAAATCTAGAGCAATGGTAAATAATGCCCAAGATTTTTTAGGTACAACAAGAATGTGCTTGTTTTTGCTAAATGAACTCCCATTTACCATGGTGCATATGTATATAAATTTCGAAACAGTTATGTCACGACCATAGCAAAACATAATAATGGGAATAAATATTTCGACTATTACTCTATATAAACATTTAGAGACAAAAGCATTTGTACACTCAATAGATTTCCAAATAAATTTTCGAACATTTAAGAAATATTAAAACAAATATTAAATACAGTTAAATTTTACATAGATATATGTACTTTAATTTGATTAATTGAAAATAATTTTAAGAACAAGTGTTTTTTCTAAAATGACTTGTTTTTCCTAGAAAGAAAATTAACAAGTTTAGAAGTTCAAGTAAACTGACTTGCCTAAATATCTACGAGCTCTTGTAGTATATGTTGCTGTTCGTCTAAGCGATACACACTGAGGGGTTTTTAGCTTTGGTACTCTATCGTTTATAAAAAATAAATAAAATATGTATTTGGGTTTTATAAATACTTATGGCTTAAATGTACATACATATTTACATGTACATATATCTACATGCATGTATAATGTAGTAAATTATATTGTTTTTAGAATGAAAGAAAGGATTTTTCATTTATTTATTTGCTTTTTTGTTCTTGCACGTTTATGAATTTAGTGGAATAATAATAATGTCGTTATGCCTATTTGCAAATTAACGAGTGAAGAGCAGCCTATTAATTATAGTTTAAAATCACAAGAGGATAATGAAATTCTTACAGCTAAATCTTCTTACTCGAATGTTAATCAACTACCATCGCAGCAACAAAAATCACAACATCAACAAAATGATGAGAAAAGAAAAGAGCAAAATGTATGTATAAAAATACAATATTTTAAACTCTCCTAAATGAGATCCTCCAATAATAACTTAATTTGTGTATATATAATATATAATATATAATATATATATATATATATATATATATATATATATATATGTATATATATATATATATATATATATATATTTATATTTATATTTATATATATATATATATATATATATATATATATATATATATATATATATAAATAAATATATATATATATATATATATATATATATATATATATATATAAATATATATATATATATATAAAATATATATATATATATATATATAAATATATATATATAAATATATATATATATATATATATATATATATATATATATATTTTTTTTTTTTAGATTTCACAATCATCTTGTATTAATTTTACAAATTCAAATGTTCATACCATAAGCTTGACAAATGCGGCCGTTGAAAAAAACGAATTTATTTGTCAAAGGGATGCAAGAAGCAAAAATGTGTCAATATCAACATCGTCAATTTCTATATCATGTCCTAGTGTGATGAGCAACTTTTCAAGTAACCATCAATATGATACAGAAATCGATCAACAATATAATAATGATACACCTGACAAACATCGTCAGTTGTTCATAGTCAAGCCTGAACATTTGTTAAGCACAGAAAATGAGGCTATTGATCTATCCATACATACAGATTCTGGTATATTTTCCAATTTTGATGATGATGCAGTTGATCCAAATAACAATTCTCAAAGTATTGGGAAAAATAATAATAATAATAGGGCTGGTTCTCGAAAAACAAATGATTGCAATACTACTACTATGCGCGCTATTCATAATACAGACTCTAAAAATAGCAATTACAAGAATACCTGTAACAACTCTTTAAAGTGGCAGGAGGTATTAATGAGAGTTGAAACTTCATTACGCGATATACAACGCGAAATGAATGTACGTAATCAAATAGAATCAAATCGTATATTTTTAGATATTGCAAAGTTTAAGTTCTTACATCCTGGCTTTCAGTTTAACTGAAAACTTTGCAAATTTTTTAGTATATATCCAAACGAATATTAAATACAATGAAGTATTATTATCTTCCACTTTTTGTAAACCAGTCTTTTTGAAATAAAACATTTATTTTGTGGTAAATCGAATAACAAGTTTTTAAAAACGTTTTTAAAATATTAGATTATACATATGTATCTGTTATAAGAAAAACATGAATAGAATTGATTCTAGAAGGCATACGTAAAGTTAATCGCAACCTACTTTACAATATACTGCTTTTAATAATAAGTCTTGTTAACATTAAAGCTCATCCAATATGTTACAGATTTTTATTATAACTGCAGTCAATTATTGATCATTTTTAACCAATTTGTAAACGGTAAGTAAGAAAAAACTTCTTTGGACCGAATTTAATTTTTTGTAGAAGTCACTACGTAACGGATATATGCATATCAAGATAAAAATCCGAGTACTCACCCGTTTTTGTCACTATAAATTGGAAACGCGTCGTCCTTACAGACAGAATATGCGGTCTAATCGTCTTTTGTACAATTACTATTTCTTTCTAAAATTCTATTAAAATTTGCTGTGCGGTACGTATAGTCCGATTGTTACCCTAAGACTAGCGTGCTTTCGTCTACTTGACTTGAATGCTTTAATTACCGTGTATTTTAGATACTTTTATTTATTTTTTTGTATTATTTAGAAAATAAAATAACTAAGAGCAATGCGACTTGGCATGCATTCGAATTTCTTGTTTTTGGTTCCCTTTTTACATTTTAAGGGTTAATTGTTCTACTTTTATTTGCAACTCTGCATAAAAATGCATAAGTATCTTCTTCTTATGTTTTACAAGATTCTGTCTTCGCATTTCTTTGTTTTTCTTCATTTCCAAAAAACAGTTATTCCCCATTTATGTATGTGGGGAATTGTAAAATATTTTTTTTTTATAATTTAAACATCATTATAAAGTGTAAACAAAAATCTAAAAATGACTTCAAGTAGTGATAAGGATGTTTTAATAAATTTTGACGAGGAGGCTCAAAATCCAGAAAATGTGTCAATAAATAAATTTGAAAATATTGCCGAGAACTCGAACGATGTTCAAATGTTATGTGGTAGTTTAGAAAAAAATAAGTCACTACCAACTAAAAATGAAGACAGTGTACCTCTAAAGAAGAGTAAAAAAGAAGAGTCTTTAACAAACAACAACAGTGTAAACAAGGAAGAACCAATTGTATGTAAAGTTTTCTATTAATCTGTTTTGAATGTATGACTCATAAGTACTTGTAATTTTGTAGGTGTTTAGAACGACATCCAGTATAAATCGAAATGATAACAACAGCGATGATATGCCGGGGACATCACAAGCTTCCCAAACGGCCTTAGTACAACAGACGCCTAATCAGCAACCGTCTAATCAACAGCTGCTGAGACCGCAACAACAACAACCAACATTTCGCGTAAGATCGCGTACAGCTGCTGTAAATGAATTAACCACCGAACAAGTGGAATCATATGAGGTTTGTATTATCGCTTGTTATAAAAATTCTAATGTTTTGCAAGACTATCGTTTTAAAGTCAAACAAAGACAATGTTCTTAGACATAAGGAGCAAGTCTCTCTTCTAACTTTAAATTTTTGCGGTATATAATATAATATGTGGTCTTTATATAGGTACCACATTTAAAATTATGTAAAATACCTATTTTTTGATTTTACGTATACGTTTTTTATAAGAACCAGGTTATGTCAAACAGATAGTCATGATTTCTGTAGAGTGTGTGGCGATGAAAGGGAACCTGAAATGGTAAAACACATCATGTGCTTTTGATCCGCATTCCAGATATGCAGGCTCACGTTGTTGGATCAGAGATGTCTTAGTGGCCTCAGTAAGGTTTCGACTGCCAAGATCTCTGTCCTGGAGGGATTTCTATCTTGCATCGGTTGGCTGAAGAGGTGACTCCCGGTGCTATGGGAGTTTGCTTTAGTTTAGTTCCCATATTTTTCTTCGTTCTTTTCATTTTATGGTACCTCTCTAACACCTTTTATTTTTCTAGTTTCCAGTGGTCTCCATTCTCTTTGGGTAGTTTTCTTTTATTGGAAGACTTTAACACTAGATCTCTTTTTCGGATCTCTGCGTGGTGTGCTTATGTACCGCTTTCACTTCCTACCTACCCACTTACCTAAACAGTTTTTTGTTCGAGGCATAAAAAAAATTAGAATAACAAAAGTCACAAGCACAAAGCTATTTAGTACCAAATTAACAGTAAAAGCAATAAATTGCATGTTGACCATTGTTTTTAATAATTTCACATAATCGTCTTGGCATAGAGGACATGAAGTTGCGGCGTGTCTCGGCACATGTCATACTCCATTTGCTATACTTTCTACACAACTGAGCCTTTTTTAGGTCCCACTAAAAATCACTTAATAGTACAAACTTTAACAAGTGAAAATTAACCACTTACTAGCTCAGAAGAGTGTTTGCAGTCGTTATCTAAGCGGAAACACCAACATAGTGGCCTTTTTTCTCTGAATCAAGGCAGCATAAGTTTTTCGGTATATAGGAAATATAACAAGAGACATCTCTTACTCCCATATTTGTGTTATTAATTCAACGTGGGTTGAATTTTTATCATAGTTTCGTTTCCAAGGAAGACTATTTAGTATTTTTTCACTATGACGAGTTATAATACTGTAAAAAAAAAAAATTCTCTTATATATTCACTTTTTTTACCTTCTGTGAAATGTCCAAGCTTTTTTATATTTCAGAGTTTAGATTACGATGTATGTGAGAATGACTTATTTCAAAAGGAGCAAGAATTGTCTGGGAATAGTCGTTTTTCTTTGCGTAAAGATATTATACGTTGGATTATATTCATACAAATTGGTATTATAACAGCATTGATCGCCTGCGCAATTGATATTATTATAGAAGAGTTATCAGCAAAAAAATACGAGTTTCTTAAACACGGTAAGTAGTGATTAAAAATCATATTTTATAGAATAAGTCAACGTATTTTATCATTTATCAACATAATTTATCATTTTTAGATTTGAAATTAATATACAGATTTTATTAAATTATATTTTTAAGCTGTTGATACGAATGTTCCTCAGCAAGCAAATCCAAGCGGGGATTTAGTAATTCCTTATTTATATTGGATGGGACTCAGTGTTTTGCCTGTAGCTTTGGGATCAGCTATGGTTACATACTTAGAGCCTATAACTGCTGGTAGCGGTATACCTCAAGTAAAAAGTTATTTAAATGGTGTTAAAATACCACGTATTGTTCGAATTAAAACATTAGCCATAAAAAGTATTGGTGTGATTACTTCAGTTGTTGGCGGTTTAGCGGGTGGCAAGGTAAGAACAACGATTTTCTGCCAGTTGAGCTTTATTGTGTATCTTTAAAATTTAGGAAGGCCCTATGATTCATGCTGGTGCTGTTGTAGCAGCTGGAATCTCGCAAGGCAAAAGTACAACATTTGTTAAGGATTTTCGTGTTTTTAAAGAATTTCGAGACGATCATGAAAAACGTGATTTTGTTTTGGGTGGTGCAGCTGCAGGTGTTGCTGCTGCCTTTGGTTCACCAATAGGTGGTATGTTATTTTCACTCGAAGAGGCTGCAAGTTTTTGGAATCAAAATCTCATTTGGCGTACTCTGGTGGCGTCAATCATTAGCTCCTTCACTTTGAATATTGTCTTGTCGGCTTATCATGGCTTAAGTGATAACACCTTTACTGGTCTTTTCAATTTGGGAAAATTCGAGCAACCACTTACATTCGAATACTTTGAGTTACCAATTTTTATGATATTTGGCATCACTGGTGGCCTTCTTGGTGCCGCCTGGAATAGTTTCAATACTAAAATCAATAAATTTCGTACAAGATTTGTAAAATATAAGTTTGGTCGAGTACTTGAAGCTATGCTGGTTTCGATTGTGGGTGTATCATTGGCTTGTGCCATGGTTTATTTTATAAATGATTGTCGCCCACTTGGTAATGATCCCACCGATTATCCGACACAGGTATGTAAAAAATTATTATTATTTTTTTTTAATAAGACGTATTCATAGAAGGTGGCTTCGGTTTGAACAATCTATCAAAATTTGCTGTCAGCAAAATATAGAGAAAGTATGTACCTATTTGGTGGCATAGGAATCGAAAAACATTTAAGTAAAAAGTAAACAATTTTCACCCAAATGTTAGGCCACTTTGTATGTATTTACCTTGCTCTTAATGTGTTTGTATAACAAAACAAAGATATAAATCTTATTTAAGTTGTTCTGTGAAGATAATGAATATAATGCTGTAGCAGCTTTGTGGTTCCAGACGCCAGAAGCAACAGTTCGTGCATTGTTTCATGATCCTCCAGGTATGCTATGTGTAAATCATTTATTTCGGCTATGCTTTTAAATTAGCATGCATTTTTAAATAAAATCTGTTTAAATAAATTTTACGTATATTTTTTCTTAAAACAGGTTCTCATAAGATTCTGACTTTGGCCATGTTTACATTGGTATACTATTTCTTATCTTGTTCTACATTCGGTTTGAATGTTAGTTTAGGTGTTTTCATACCCACAGTTTTAGTAGGCGCTGCTTGGGGTCGTTCGGTAGCCATGATAACATTTTATCTGTTTCCTCATGCTGTAAGTATTTTTACAAACTGTTTCTAAAACAACATGTATTTATGTTTTTTTTTGCAGACTTTTCTGCATCCTGGAAAATATGCTCTTATTGGAGCGGCAGCGAATTTGGGTGGAGTTTTGCGTATGACTATAAGTTTAACGGTTATTCTTATGGAAACTACAGGCGCCGAAACATCTTTCTTTTTCCCGCTCATTATTACTTTAATAAGTGCTAAATGGGTGGGTGATTATTTTAATGAAGGGATATATGATATACAAATCAAAGTTAATCATGTGCCCATGTTACCATGGGAGCCATTACCCCATTATATGGGTTTGAAAGCCTGGAACATAATGAGTAGTCCGGTGGTGTGCATAAAACTTAGGGACAAAGCGAATTATATTTATGAAATTTTAAATCGTTACAAGCATAATGGTTTTCCCGTAGTTGAGGATGTTGATGATGTAATTTTTTATATTCCCTATAAGGTTTTTTTTAAATATTTATAATTTTGTTTTATTTTTCTATTGTAGAGTGATCGTTCTACAGGTCGTGTTTGTGGTATCATCTTACGTTCACAATTAATTGTAATTTTACTTAAGTCCTTATATGAGGAAAAGAAACGCTTTTGGATTAACGAAACAACTATACAAACATTTAGAGATGTTTATCCACGGTATCCATCAATAGATGTAAGTATATTTCTTTCATATATGTATATATAGTCCACTAAAGAAAAAATTAACTATAAAATTATAAATTAAGCTTTTGCAACCGCGATAACGATTTTTTGATTTCTTAACTAAGTACTCAAATTTTGATATTAAAGTATTTAACTTCGTCATATTTTCTTCCACCCTTTGAAATTACTAAGACGCTTACCAATTTTTTAATTATAGAATGTACGTATGTCAGAAGATAAAGTTAATTACACAGTTAACTTGGATATATTTATGAATCCTGCACCAATATGTTCTCGTGAGGTAATACGCATAAGTACTTACTTTTATATAAACAAATATACATATATATATATATATATATATATATATATATATATATATATATATACACATATTTTTCTAACTTTTGTTTAATTAATTTAATTATTAGCACGATTCGGTACCAAAAATTTTCAACAAGTTTCGTGCGTTGGGCTTACGCCATTTGATTGTTGTAGATCGTGAAAATCGTGTAGCCGGTATAATAACTCGTAAAGATTTTTTATATAAATAGTTATTTAATATTTAATTTTATTACATAATTTTTTAATTATAGTGATTATAAATGCATTAAATATTTCATAATTTCAACAATAAAGATTTATTTTTCTTACTTTATATATTTGTGTTTTTTTAACGTTATGACAGTTCATCGTATTTCGATAGGTTTTGTATTCTTGATTTTTTAATACTTAGATGGTGTGAAGCGACGCGTTGCGGAATGGAAGTATGTGCACCATAGCCTCTATCAGAAGAGATTAATAATAAATATGTACATACTCTCAATCGGAGTGTTATGTCAACTGTGACTGCCGAATATGGCTTGCTGTCAGGGAACCTGCTTTATTTTAACACGTGGCGGCAGACCGTTTTTTCCCATTTATCTTCCTCTGTCAGGTAAAGCAGAGGTAAAACAATAAAAGACAAAACAGAAAAAAAGCTTGGTCAAGCAGTATCGTTCTTAAAGGTCGGTATCTGAGAGCCAAACGCATTCTGAACAACATTGCTCCGATTATGGCATAAGATAACGTGGTGGATGAGAGGGATCCTGCAGCCAATGCAAAATATGAGAAAGTGGTAGAGGAGAACTTATCTAGACAGATCATAATTAAGCTCGAGCGGCAGGAGACTGTCAAGCGGTGCAGATCCTGTAATAAGACTCAGTGCAACTGGGAGGAAAATTGAACCACCAAAACAACAATCACTCTTTTAACGACATCGTGAAGGATCTGCTACAGATGACGATTATTGATGGAGTTACAAGGTCACACAAAACCGTAATTGAGTGATGGCTCGAGATCGTTGCAAGCATTACGAGGAGGTTGATAAAAGGAATCATTGTTTTATCATGTGCATCTACTAGTTCTTCTTGGAGTTCTTAACGAGTTGCATATAGCAGATCTGAGATAATTGGAAGGGCGTAAAGCTGCTTTTGTAAATGCATCACTGCACATCATCATGACGCCTGAGTTTCAAAACGTAATTTGCAAAGCAACCTTACAATGCCATGCGTTTCTAAGCGCGACTATGCAAACATTTAAAAAGTCACATATTCCATAATGTATTGTAAAAGTTTTAACTGCGCAAACAAAAGCAAACTGTGTATGTGCAGTACACATTTTGTCGATGCCTTTTGTTTATAGTTTAAAATTTCTGATTATGGACATGCGCGTGTACTGCGCTGTCTGAATTTGTGTCTTGGAACGAGTGGTAGGCGTGACTATGTCCTGTCAACTATGAGTTGAGTTTTAAGACTGTGAAGGCGGTGATACCGAGCAGGCACGAGTGGCGAACAATTTGATCTTAGGTGTTCCTATAAGTTGAATGATGAGTGCAGTGTATTCCAGGCGGAAGTTTTTGCTGCTAGAAAGGCAGTGGAGATGATCGAAAGTGAGATTTGGTGCATTTAGGGCCCAGGTGATTGTTTCGGTGGGCTGCCAGGCGGCTCTCAATGCACTCAGCCCGTGGTTGGTCAGATCCAAGGTTGTTCGGGACTGCAGATTAGCCCTGGGTAGGTTGCGGAAGGACGTTCAACTTTGCTGGGTATCGGGTCACTGTGGTATTGCTGGCAATGAGAAGGCTGATGAATTGTCTTGTCATGGCTCTGCGTCAACAGTCCTCCGGACTGGGAGGGCTAGTCAAACCTGGTTCAACGTACCGGGATGTATGGTCTCTAGATCTATATGGCCGGTTATTTCCAGTCGTAGGACGTCTGCTCCTCTCTATGGGTAAGGTAGAGCTGATGCTGACTACAGTCGTTATTGTGGTATCCGATGTAGGTTGTGCGAGGACGAGGAAGAGTTAGAGATGATCGAACATCTGTTATGTCATTGTCCCAAGCTCTCGGGCAGGAGGCATCGACTCTTGGATGAATTTACGATCCAAACTCTAACCTCCCTTTCGTGTACTGACCACACGGTTATCCTTCGGTTTGCCAAGGACCTCGGTTGGTTGTGGCATGGGTATAGATCGGTTCTCTTGGGGGTGTGAGACCTTTTAGCTCTTTTCTCTAATTTTTCGTTAACTTTTTATTTGTACTATTTCTCTTCAATATACCATTGGGCTCCGAGTGTTTGAAGCCGCCGGTTCAATATTGACTTATTCAGCATTTTAAAAGCATTATTTTTTCTACCATGAATGTTATAGAATTCTACCGTGTTTTTGCATAGAAAAGAAGTATTATTTCTGTGTTATAAACCTTTACGCTGGTCTGCTGTAAAATTGCTTTCTTTACTGAAGAAAATTTAACCGCTTTTCGTAACAGCTTCTAAACAGTATTCTATATTTTAATTGAAATTTAGTTTGCTTCTTTTTACACAAGCAGTGTGCGATTAAATTTAACCGCATAATTAACAGTGCGATTATGATTACGATTAAATGGTGCGTTTAATAGCGATTACTATTACGATTATACTCGATTTGCAATCTCTAGTCAGCGCCTTGTCCAACAAAACAATTCTGGCCTGTTAGTAAATGCATCATTACATTTAGCGCTTTTAAAACAACCTAAGTTCACTATTTTACTCTAAAATTTGTATGTGCAAATAACAGGTAGTGCTAGCGCAAATTTATATGCATTAATAGTGCATCATTCTATTTTCTGTGATAAATGTTTGCCGACGTGATGCAGGCGCAGTGATGCATTTACGAACAGGCCCTTCTTTTTATTAAAGGCAAATTCATATTCATTTTGTAAACGTATCGTAAGCAATTACTGAATTCCATTCAAAAGTTCATTATTTAGGGGTGTTATAGAATTTGATTGTTGTTAGAATCAGAATTGAAATCGCAAAAAAAAATGATTTAGGTGTCACAGAATTCAATATTATCGATTTCATATTCGAGTCAGAGAGGTGCCATAGAATCTGTTTTTATAGTTTTTTATCAGAAATATTCCGATCAGCAGATTTGCATTGTTTATTTTGATTTTTTCTATTATTGGTTTATTATTATTGAAGTGAAAGTAGTTAAAAGTGATACATTTATGGCTCGATTACAGATAGCAATCGAAGTTCAGTTGCTTTATCAACTGGCAACACAACTTAAAATTAAATTAGTGTTATGTATGGCAACCATTTTCAGTTGCCTAAAAGTTATCTTAAATATAATTTCGACAAATCGACAACTGAAGATATTTACATTTTAGGTAAACAACAACAAAGTTGCAAAATATTAAAAAAAATTAGTGCTAAAAAGAAAATTTGTAATAATAAAGATACAAAAATTCATACATCAATATGTGCATAACCTTAACTTATTTCTTCGGTTGCTGTATAACTTTATTGGCGTTGTTTCTGCTTCTGTTTCAATTTCTTCTTACATTTCACCTCCCTGTAGTTTCTGAACACAAAAAGGCTCGTGCAAAAATATTGCCCTTAGGACCAATGTTCCAATGAAAACAAGTTAACATTTTTGGATGGACCGTCTTCAGTTTTATAAAATTCTAAATTTTGCCTTAAAATATATTCATACCCTTTGCCATTAGTCTAATTTAGGCACTGGTGGGCCAGAGCTAATCAATTCACATTGCTTTAGCCATAATGAGCTGTTTCCATTTCCTTAAATATCAACATGCTCTTTTTGTTATTTTTACAATTTTAAAAAATTTTTGTTTGAAAAACTGGCTATTTGCAGTTGCCAATAAAAACCATATTTGGGAACCAAAGTTAACAACTATTAGTTGCCAGTTGCCACATGTAAGTAATACCATTTTGGCAACATGCAAAGTAACTAAGGCCATTATTATTACGGGTTATAAACTTGACTCAGTTGAATTGATGTTTCGGTTGAAATTTTACAATTTGGTACTATCGATAACAACTTAACTTTTTGAAAACGCTGGTAACTTATCAATAGCAGTTGTAAAATTTCAACTCAAATTAATCGAATTGTAAGCCGTAGTAGGGGCATACAGTTCGATAGCCATCCATAATCGAGGCATTAAGTGAAAGTAATATAAGTAAATTGGATTGCTGCAATCTCCTAAAATTGTTCTTTTGATTTTTTCACAAACGCTAACATCCATTAATAAAAATGTTCCCACAGCCTCAAACTTTTAAATTTATTTGTCACTAAATTATTCAAATTTAACTAAAAATATTAACAAAACTAAAATGTATATGACAATAAATTTATAAACAAAACGTAAACATAACCAATAAAATGTAAACATAACCTTAACAGCTGTTTCGAAGATTGGTTTTGTTTATCTGACTTGGTTACTGTAACACACCTGCTGATTGCTTCAATTTAAACAATATTTCAAAATGTAAAAAAGCAGCATCAAAATTAATAGCTTGCTCTTGTTTTGCGCAGCTAAAGCTTCTACAATAAATATATTTAGAAATGCTTTCTTTGTTTACATAATTACGTTTAGTTATACATGGCAATGTTCAGTTGCATTGTTAATAGTTTTGGCTTTGGCTATAATGAGGATTCGTACGAAGAGAAAAAAAACCTTAAAAATTGTATCATTACTAAAGACTTACAGTGTATATCAACATTCGAATTTATATACATTTTTTTATACAAAAATTTTAACTTCTTTGTTGTTTATTTATCAAACTAATTTTTTTTTATAGTATGTTTTGCTAAACATTTATTTTTTACTTATATTTTACTATATTTTATTTATAATATATATATATATATATATATATATATATATATATATATATATATATATATATATATATATATATATATATAGAGTAAAGAACTTAAAATATTTAATCATAATATTAAAAAAAGTATAGCTTAAACGAAACTTCGTGTGGTAAAAACAAACAGTATAAATATATTAATTTTTTAACGTGTATTTCTTTCATTACTTTATAGCTTTATATATATATATATATATATATATATATATATATATATATATATATATATATATATATATATATATATATATACATTATAGTTTTATATATAAAGTTTTATATATATATATGTATATATATAACTTCATATATAAAACTATAAGGTATATATATATAGCTTTATATATATATATATATATATATATATATATATATATATATAAAGCTATATATAAAGCTATAAAGTAATGAATGATATATATATATATATATATATATATATATATATATATATATATATATATATATATATATAACTTTATATATAAAACTATAAGGTGATTTCAAATCAAAAATGATAAACTAATTTACAAAACAAAATTCATACTTTCTTTTTAAAATTGTATAAAGCGTAGATTACAAGCCATAAAACTATTTAAATTAACCAACTAAAAGTAGCCATTAACAGAGTATACATAATGAAAGAAAGAAGAGAAAAAAATATATATTTAGAAAATGTTGTTTATTAATATTTTTAATCTAAATATAATTATGTAATTAATTACTTAACTATTACATATTCATATATTAATATAGTGACTTTTTACAAGAGTTTTTGTTTTTTGTTATAAAATTTTACATTAAAATCTATTTTTTTATTAATTATTTTTTATTTATAAAGGAATCATTGTATAAATAAATATATTTTTTTTATTCTTTTAGTTTTCTATCAAATAGCTTAGTATTATAGACGACTGTACATGTACATTATGATTTATATAAAACTACCTTAAATATGTAATGCAATTTTCTTTGTTTTTTTTTTCTATTTTTTTCTTCGCATTATTTTATTGTTTATACAAAACAAAATAGTTAATAACTTAAAATATAAAAAGTAGAAAGGTAAAACAAAAATTAAATTTCTTTAAAAGTACAAAGTTGGGAAATAGAAAGAAGTAAAGATTTCTTATTTAAAATGCAAGAGGGGTTTGGTTTGCTATTCATTATTTTATACGATACTCTTTTTAAAAACATATTTTGGAAGCTTTTTGTTTTTGATATTAATTTCTATTTTACTTAAATGTATGTATTAATTAACTTTCCATAGGTCTAACTTGAGCCGGTTGTTCCTGTACAACGACCACCGATGATTGAGTTAAACCTCCTGCCACCACACTATTGCAATGAGGCGTTGGTACTAAATTTGTTACGCCTGATGTTCCATCATTCGAATTTATAGCAGTTACACTAGCTAACGTATTTAAGTTTACACCACTTGCTGCGACACCACCAACCATCGTCGCAGATGACGTTGTTACAACATTGCTTGTAGTGTTTATACTGGCCACAGCAGCAGTTGTTGGGATGCTAATATTATTCCCATTACCACCGCCGCCAGAGCTGCCTAATGTTGTATTATACATGTTGGTGGTGGTAGTGGTGGTGGCGGTGTTTAAACTATTAACATCATTAACGCTGCTACCACTCAATACTTTATAGCGTTGATATGGACGATAGGGTGTTTTTTTAATATCGTTTTGTATAATAACTTTCGTTTTCGTTAATAACCAATTATTCGCCGATGTTGTGGCTGAAGCGCTACTGCTGTTGCCAAGTAACCAATCATTACATTGTTGTTGCTGTTCGTTCGTGACGTTAGATGTAAGCCAACGTTGGGTAAATTGTTGGAAACGTTTAAATTTAGATTGAGTTATGCGTAAATGACACTGAAAATAAAGAAAAATATAAGAAATAATTGCAAAAAATACAATATAAATACAGAAAAAGAGTGTCATTGGCGGTCAAGCTCAGCTACTATATGATGTTCTAATACTACTATATGTTAGATAAAATTTCGTACTGGCTTCATTTATGATAGCGATTGAAGGTTACTCATTGTTTGTTAGAATTATACATTTTACTCCTAATCATTCTTTGTGTAACCACAACCAATCTTTGTGTAACCATATATTTTCTTTTAGTGTGCTTTTCTTTTTTGTTCCCAATTTCACTTTTTTTTACACACAAAATTTAACAAAATACCCTTAACAAATTTTATAAATGAAGTTTTAGCGAGTGGGTTTGGCGATAAGGCTATATTTTTTAAATTAATTTTATCCTATAAGTAAAATAAATCTATTACTTACCATTTTAGCTTTTCTCACAGATTCCAGTCTGAAAAATTTGAGATTCTTATTGATTACAAAGACTTGACGTCCCGAAGCATTCAGTTTGATTTCATCGCGATCATTTATGAAATATTTATCACCACCTGGACATACTAATCCCAAACTTCCCAAACGCTCAGGTGGTCGTTTATTACAAAAACTGTTCAAATCGCATGAATTTATTGGATTATTATTCTCTAGAGATGATTCCACACCACTGGTAGCCGAATCTGTTGACGAAGTGGTGCCGACAGCACTGCTTATTAGGGATTTACGTTCCTGGAATAAACGTAACTGTTCGGCTCTCATACAGGCTGAACGTTTGTTGCGTTTTAAAAACCTGGGTTTACGTAGCAAATGAATATCCTAAAAAGAAAATTATTGTTTAATTTACATAAGTTTATTTATATTTATATGAAAAAATGCAACATTGAAACAAAAAATATAAAAACATGCAACGAAATAAAAACACGAGAGTTACAGAAATTTGTAGGTTCTTTTATAAAATAAACATGTGTTGTAACATATACCCAAAAACTTAAAAAATTAATAATAAAATATGACAAGTAAGCTTATTGTCTAAGCGTACCAGGTCAAACATTACAATATATTCTAAAATGATTAAAAAAATATATATAAAAGAAATAATTGAATTGCAAAATTTTTTGAAAACGTTTAAATTATTTCATACGTCTTCTAAACAAAATAAAAAACTTTTAATTTCTTATATATGAACTTAAAAAATGTTGTTATTGATATATATTTGTATTAGATTAATATTTATTATAAATTGAATGAGCTACTTTTTCATAGAAATATTACAAATGTTTGTTATTTATAAAACAAAATTTTATTGAATTTAAAAGTTAAAAAAAAAAAATGATTTCAGCTGATATGTTCAAATTTACAAATGTCTACTAATAAGGGTCGAATGTAAGTGGTCATCTATTAAAATTTTAAGATTTATAAAAAGTTATAAAATTACATATGTACATACATACGCAGTATGCAGTGTTGGGCTTTCATCATACTTTATAACGTCCATCAGGCTGGAATATAAATAAACTTGCTTTCGTGTGAGAAAAAAAAACCTGTTCCATGAAACGGATTTTTCAAATAGTTTTGATTGATAGAATACATCAATAAATACAACGCTATATATGCCGCATTGCTAAAACATGGTGACGAAGGAATTATAAACTAGATCAGCAAATCTACTGCGGGTGTGGTAGACTTTTATTTATTGACGGAATAATGGACAAGGTCAACATTTTAAGAGTTATTCTGCTTAAAACTCAAGCATGCAGATGTCTTGCTAAAATCATCCTCCTACTCAGTCTCCAAACATAAACCTTATTAAACATTTACAGAAGGAGTTGTACCAGAGTTCGAAAACGCAAAATTAAAAAAAAAAAAACGTAAGTCCAAAGCTACTTTAACACATTGTGTTAAAGTAGCACATTAACATTAATACGAAACAGACTTAAAGAAGAAGTAATAAAGAAAAAAGGATCGACCGATGATTTATATACCTTCGTCTACCTCAATCACGATAAGGGCAACTAACTTGTTTTAGTCGACAGTCTTATTGGAAAAAAATTGAACGTTTTTCCTTATGTTTTTTACAATTCAGTGTATTTTTAATTTTAACCTTGTTTTACAAATCACAAACATTTTTATTAATACTTTGTTGTTAATGGAACTTACCTGGTCTAATAATTAAAAAGTTCATTATTATACTGTACATACTTTTATTTAATCCTTCTTTATAAAAATTAATGTAAATGAAAAAAAAGACTATAGAACTATGAAATTGGCAGAAGCTTAACGAGACTATCAAAAAAAGAGCTAAAGTATTTAACCCCATAATCACCAGATTTAAATTTTAGCAATAACTAACAGTACTACTTTTTTTCGTTAAAAATGCCTTAATTAAATCAAAACAATTGAAATATCGTCACCTCAAATGTAAACGGACTTAACTACACAAAATATCGAAATCGAGTTTTTAATTGATTATGGTTCGTGATATCAGGCTACATGCTTATGCAAAATTTTAGCCTCCTGCGATCAAAAATTACATTATTGGTGAAATTCGAAAAATTTATTTCTTTCTGCTCCCGTTAAAGATATTTAAAAGAGATTTGGCACGACAATTGAGTGCACATATTCTAAGTTCTTCAGCAAATATGAACGGTATCGAACAAGTGGGAATGGTACCTCCCACAAAAAGTAAATATTGATTTTTGTATATTTCAGAATGGTAAATGAATAAGTTTCTAAATTTAGTCTACATGATTTGGTACTCAATACAAATCATCAGTTTTAAAGTAGGCCTAATTACATAAGTGGGCATGGCATATCCCATACATAGTAATTATTAATTTTTGTATATCTTGAGAACGTAAGTAAGCGTTTCTAAATTTGGCTTTAACAATTTCTTGGACAGAGCACATCATCAGCCAATAACTGGGCTAAATTGCATATGTTGGCGTGGCAGCTTCCATTCATACTAAATATGGAATTATGCATGTGGAAAGAACGGTAACAGTTAAAGCTTCGTTATCTATACACATCAGCCAAAAACCGGGAGAGTTTGGATAAGTGGGTATTGCACAAAGCATACAGGGAGGGTAAAAGCTATTTGTATACGATTTCTTATTTACATACTTATAAAAAAATTAGTTGCCCTACGTTTGTTATTTCATAACTCAAAAACCGCTCAATCGATTTACCATTGAGTGCATTCAATAAAATTTTTCTCATGAGAAATACATTTTACAGGCGTACAACACAAGCCTCTCAGCAACGCGAGAAAGATTACTTTAGTTGAATATATTCTAAATAGAATAGTGAAATTGTTGATGTTCTTTTTGCGGATGATACGAAAATATGATATATCTTTTTGGACCAGACGGAAACTAAACCTTGTGCTGGAATTTAAGATAACGATATTAAAAAAACCCTTCGAACAATGTGATCGTTCCCTATGTTATGGGAGTTTTGCAAATGGAACAATGAATGCGTAGTATTATACTGATATTCTAAAAGAAACAGTAAAAGGAGGTGCCAAAAATTTTGGAATCAAATACGATTCCTTGTTCTACCAGGACAAAGATTCCAAGTATAAGTCTTGGATTGCACGAATTTGGATGATATAAAGTTCCAAAAGTAAGAGAAACACCAGCCCAGTCTCGAAACTTAAATGTTATCGAACATTTGTGGACAGAATTAAAAGAGGGAGTAACCAAACGAAGGTCAAAAAGGAATTCTTGCCCTGAAGGAGGTCGTAATAAAGGAATAGTACCTATATTGAACCTGACGTTTGTAGAACCTTGTTTGAAAGTGTAACACAACGTCTTCAAGCTGTAATTGAAAGCAATGGAAAGTGTTCCAAGTGTACCAAAAGTATATGTATTTCAAAAAATTTATAAGAAAAACGTAATGTAGGCTTCGGTTTGAGCAGGTGGTTCATAAAATATCTTTGATGAAATCTTTGGGAATTGAACGATTTTTTTTCTCTGTTACATCTTTATACACTTGCTACATTTAATAAAAATTATTCAATTTAACTAAGCCTTTTATGTATCTGCAGATCTGAAATATGATTTTGAGAGATTTTCAACGTCCCATTTTGAGTGCGAGTAACTGTATTTTTATTAAAAAAAAAAAAAAAAAAAAAAAAAAAAAAAAAAAAAAAAACTTCGTCAATATTCAACCGTTTTCTTAAAAAAAGACTCATTCATAACCAAAGAATTATATTATTATGTAATATAAAAAAATGTTGAAAAAAAAATATAGTGACTTTCGTGGGAAATTTATTCTGTCTAGTAAATGGTTTATCAAAAATCTCTTTAATAAGAACATTAAATCACCCTGGAAATTGGAAAATCTTACTGTGCCAATAATTAAGTTTTGTCACTGTATGTATATAAACAAAGAACGAAAATTGTTAAGGAATAATAAGTCTAAGTACTATAGGTAAATTTTGAAAGAAGTTGTAAGAAATACTTTATTATTATTGATTTTGGAACAGTTTTTTCTCCTGTAAAAAAAAGAGAAAAATGTAGTTACGTCCGTTCGCATCTAAGGTGACGGTAAGCTTTTTTAGACACTTTTGCTTAATACTTTTTATTTCATTTTTTCTTAAACTTTCCATAATTCTTTATTTACTTTTTTAGTTTCGTTAAATTTGTTATTAATTAGTTTAATTTATTTATTTTCTTTTTGTCGTCAAATTTTCAATTTATACAATATATGTTTGTATATGTGTTTTGTAAAAAAAAATTGAAGTTACATTTGTGTTTAGCTTATTTATAGAAAAATACTTAGTTATTGAAAATATACGCACGCGTTTTAAAATTATTATTTTTCGTTTTATATGAATTGTTTATATACAAATAAATCTACTTAATTTATTAAAAGGAAAACATAAAATTGAGAAGTTTTTTTTAACACTTTTATATATATATATATATATATATATATATATATATATATATATATATAAAACTATTTAAATTACAATGATGTTTAGTTGAAAAGAAAATATAATTTAATTAAAAAAAGAACAGTTTAAAAAAATCTTGTAGTTTTAATAGTGGTTGTAGATAGACTGGTGGTGGTAATATATGGTGGTAGTTAGTGGTGGTAGTAGTGATAAGTAGAGAATGTATTTTTGAAATTATAGTAATGGGTGGCGGATGTTTTTTAGTACATACGTAAAATAACAAAAACAAAAAAGGTGAGCAAGCGAACGA